>OX328104.1:38388808-39588808 GCA_946811185.2 Hippopus hippopus
TAAAAGATATGAAAACTTTATTAGCATTTTCTCATTTTTCTGAAATGTTTTCAAACGCATTATTTCTCAAGGTCGTTAAAACTCGGGATTGTATGGTAAAGGGTTAAAAATGTATTTGAGCCATGCTCTGTGAAAAGGGAGCTTAATGCATCTGCAAAAAGTATCGACCCATATCAGCCTGCGCGAACTGCGCAGGCTGATATGGGTCGAAACCTTTTGCTCTTTGTAAAATTTCTGCGTGTCAAAGTACCATTCTACCTCATGATAGGTCAATATTTCGATTAAGTTTATCCTATGGATGCATAATTATGTGATGACTTGTCCGATATAATGCATCACGGAGATGAATTAAGCCCCCATTTTGCCAGAGCATGGCGGATTTATCCCTTGATACGTAATAATAGCTATCCCGTGACTAACGGTAGTATAAAATTTACTTAAGAAATGCAGATGAATGAATCACGCTCTGGCAAAGGAGAGTTTAATGCATCTCTGTAATGCATTATACCAAACAAGTCAATATATAATTGTGGATCCATAGAATCGATTTCAAGTAACAACGGACTAATTCATGAGGTAGAATAGGCCTTTGACACGCAGAATATAGACCGATAGCAAAATATTTCGATTCAGGCCAGCCTGCACGGACTGCGCAGGCTGTCCAGAGTCGAAACTTTTTGCAGATGCATTAAGCCCCTTTTTTTAGAGAGCACGGCTCATAGAGGAAATGGCTCATTCATCGGGTTTTATATATCTTTCAGTATTATTGTACTGTACTTTAAAGAGATCTTTGCTGGCAAATATTAGTAGTTATCGTGGATTTTTGTCGAAATTGTCTCAAAATTTTGCAAAACGAGTCTTGATGCATTCCATTTTAAATGATTTTTTTTTTCCAAAACTCAGTTTTAACGATATTTATACATTTATCAATGATTATTTACTTGTTGTCACCATATTAAACCAACATATTTCATGATAAATGTTTAAATATAGCAATTGCTTATTTGCTTTTTAAATTCATTTGACAGAATTAAACGATCCTTTTCTGTAAATAAACTTGATCTATTGTAGCTTTCTTTAATATTCAATTTTTGCTTTGCTTGCTTGTTGTTTAAAGGCCTAGCAGCGTACAAAAGTAAATTATGTGGGTGTTAAAATGCATTTAAATCACACAGTCTTCAAGTATCGAAACTATATAGCGACTTGGCAACTTTTTTCCCTAGTTTTAAAATTTATTTTTCTGCGAGCAACTAACACTACACTTGGACCGACAGTACAATAATAGATTATCACCTTCACAGAGATTTCCATACTTCTAAATGATATGATTAAAATTTAAATGCATTTTAGCACCAGCATTGTTTAGTTTAATCGCTATTTTACTCCTGCTTTTCCAGGGTTCTGTGAAAACTGCCCCTTCCCCCGGAAATATACCCCCTGAAAACTGCCCCCAGGAAATATCCCCCCTGGAAAATTGCCCCCCAGGAAAACTGCCCCCGCCAACACATTTGTGTATATATATAAAAAAAAACCTATTTGGGCTTATCTACAATCCTCATCAGGCGGTGCTGGCAAGTTCTAGCAAAAAAATAGAAATTGCTATAAGTATCCCCGCTATACCTTTTTTTTTATTTTCTTATTTTATTGTTTTAGTTTAAATGCTGTAGTGGAAACATTATAAAATTATATCCTTCACAAAGAAATGTAAGCACTTTCCAGGAATGATACGATGCATTTTTACCCGTTGATTTCTAATTCAGCGCATCTTTTAATTGGGCAATATACACATTTTTTTTTTTTTTTTCCTTTTGAAGTACTATTACCTTTATTAAATATTATATTTTACGAAATTCTTTACAGTATATACTCAAAAACAATCCATTAGCTTTAATAGGATTAAATTTTTAAAAGAATCACTTCTCCTTAACAGGGTTAAAGATTTAAATTGGGATCTTACTGTTTCGAGAAATGTGTTATCAAAAAGCATTCATGTGGAATAAATTCAATCAATGAAAATGTAATACATTAAAATAATAATCAACAAAATCAGCATGAGTATCACAATGTTAAAAATTTCCCGGGGGTGGACAATTTTCCTAGGGGGCAGTTTTCCTTGGGGTCAGATTTCCAGTGGGTGGTTTTCGCGGGGGAGGGGCAGTTTTCCGGGGTGCAGTTTTCCAGGGGAAGTTTTCCTGATACCCTTTTCAAGACGACAATGTTTTAGACTAGTCCATTTTGAAAGAATTTGCGAATGACAGCTAAATGTGGCTCAAATGTAATTATTCAAATTCGAAAGAGCAAAAAAACATTGTGTGAAAGGGAGAAAATGCTGGTCGACTGCATTTTCTTCTTTTCCTAGTTTTTTTTTTTTTTCAAATGTCATTTACTTTTGAGTCCTTAAAACACGGTATCGTTAAGTAATGGGTTCATACTGTTTAATTAAAATAAGTTTACAGCTATGTCTGAGCGGCCGGGTCAACAACATCCTCTGTCCCTCATAAAGTCTATATGGCCTGCAACATGCGAAAAGGGGCATTCGGACATCTGCGTAAAGTGTCGTCTCAGATCAGCCTGCGCAGTCCGCGCAGGCTAATCCGAAACGACACTTTCCGTTTTTATGTAATTTTCTGTTTCATGCAAGTCTACTGTTGGACAAAATCTAATATAGTCGTAAAGTGCCGTCTCGGATTAGCCTGCGCGGACTGCGCAGGCTGATCCGAGACGACACTTTACGCAAATGTCCGAATGCCCCTTTTCACGTGTGGCAGGCCATAATATTCCGACTCATATCCCCTGACTGACTGATTGATTGATTGATTGATTGATTTCGGTGAAAGATGACGATTGTAAGACGTCAAAGTTAAAACTATCAGTGACATTGATATACTCAGTTCTTTGCTTTTCTCAACTATAAGCTGTAAGCTTTAACGTACTATGTTACTAGTTTTCTTTAATTTGGCTCCAGTGAATGCCATCCTTCCCCTCTCGTTTCGTTTCTGCAAGAAATCAACCGGAAACCGACATCGCGGCACTGGGGGTGGGGGTAGGGCTAACATTGGATTCATCCAACATACTGAGACGTTAAAAATTTTGAAAGAAATGCTTTTAACTAAACTGAATATTTGCTTTCGAATACTCTGAACACTTTGACCTGCGTGATCTGACTCGACACTTCAAAGCTATGCATAAAGAGGAGATGGGGCATGGTCTGCGACACGCATGTAAGTATATCTAAATAAAGTATTACATTTAACGTGATTATGAATAAGGTTACCATAACATTCAATTACTTCTGTCAGTAAGATCTTTTCCTTTCGCCACTTACAAAGAATGATTGATTGTATGGTGTTTTACGCCGTTTTCACTATTATTTCAGTTAAATCGCGGAGGCCAGTGCACCTATCCATGCTTTCCTGGAGTTTCTTTTACCAGTACGCCGCACAATTTTCTTTCTAAGCCACCGGCTGCTTTCCCACATAACCATCGTCAAAACAATGGTCAGCGGTGGGAGAGGAATGATTCCTGCCGCACTGATGATCATCAATCCTCGGAAAGAAATTGGCCGATCCAGGGATCGAACCCACGACCTCGTGTTCTCAAGTTCAGCACGCTACCGCCTGAGCTAACGGGGCTCGATCCAATTACAAAGAAAGGGAAATGGAAAGGATAGAAAATATGCACATATAAGCAATGCTCTGTGAAAATGTATCTGCAAAAAGTATTGATCCAGGTCAGCCTGCGCAGTTCGCGCAGGCTGACCTAGGTCGAAACTTTTTGTTACTGGTCAGTTTTCTGCAGCTCAAAGGACCAGTATACCTGATAATTCAGTCGGCTGTTATACAAAATGGATTTTATGGATCCATAATACAGTACATGTATTCACTTACTTGGTAGCATGCATCGCGGTGATGCATTAAGCCCCCTTTTGCCAGAGCATGGCTCATATGTAAAAAGATCCGTAACACTGTATGATCACGCAGCAAACACTCAACATAATAACTAACCGCTAAAAGCTGGATAAAGGGTATAGCCACATTTATTAAAGGGCAATGACAGGTTCTCCTGGGTCCGTATTCAACAACCATTCTTAAAGATTATTCTTTGTCACTTTGACTAATTCTGAAGAATTTTCTATATTTGAAAGTAACACAACTTCTGACTGGCTAAACCAAATGGTTTAGCCAATCAAAAGTTGTGTTACTTTCAGATTTAGAAAATTCTTCAGAATAAGACTAAAAACTTTCTAAAGAGTGGTTGGAGAAAACGGACCATGGCTTTATTGTACACTATGTCGTCTAAACATCGTGTGACTGACAGAGGCCTGTCTGAATAGCTAAAGTTGGTAAAACATGATACTTGTGAATGTCAACCTCGGACCACTTGAGGGGGGGGAGGGTTCGATTCCACGGCTGGCCACCTACAATTAACGAAGTCTTTCAGATGAGACGTTATACCAGGTCCCGTGTGAAGGTACGATACACTGAGTATTTTAAAGAAGCAGGTGTAACTTCGCATGGGTTTTCGTCCTGTATCCTGCACTGTTTCCCATACCATAACTAACAGTCTTGATTGATTGAATTTGCTTTTATCTATCACCGCCACCGGTTGCCCCCTGAAGGCTGTTAGGTTTGTTACGGGGCATAGTGCAGGATACAGGACGAAACCATTCCTAAGTTACGCCTGGTTCTTTAACGTGCTTGGTGTATAGCATCGTCACACGGGACCTCGGTTTAACGTCTCATCCGAAAGACTATTACTAATTTTAGATGGGCAGACCTGGAAAACGACCTTACACCCGCAACTGACCCGAAACCTGACGTTTACGAGTCCAACGCTCTACCACTTGAGCTAAGCGGGCTGGTCAAAACAGTCCTCTGGGGACGTCGCCCATATGTATTGGCAAACAGATGCGACAGTGGATAAACTAAGATCAACCAATCGATGATTGACATTAGAATGTGTTTAACGCTTGCGTATTCAGAGTGTTTGGTCACAACCTTAGCTTGGCTCTCAGGCGCCGCATAAGACTGATTTTTATAAACAAGGTACACAACTATAATAAATATATAGAAATATATGTCGTTATTTACCCTTTATTTAAAGTACAGATTTAATTTAGAAATTGAGAACATTATATAAGTGACTTAATTTTGTGTTGCAGTTTTATTTTTTTATATAGATCTATATTTTTGTTATGAAAATGTTCTATTTAACGGACAGATACGAGTCTAGTCACAACCTTGGAATTCTCATCAGCGCCAGTCCGATATAATTATCTCTCTTTTAAGCACTCTTCTGCATATACGATAAGAAAATGAACAACTCTCGAAAGACATCGCGATAGTATTAGGTCAGAAACAGTGGCCTCAACCTAGAAAAAACATGAACTAACCCATAAAGAGAATGGTAAATGAGAAATAACAGCCTGTATTTACTAATTATGCACTGCATTGATATGAAATGTGCCCCCGTTAACAAAGTTGCATTCGATCGTTTGCATTTTCGTTTGTATTTTGCCATAGATTTTAGTGTATGCGTGGTCCCGGCAATTGGTCTAAACGTGTCTTTTACTTGGAGAGTTCTGCCAATTTATATAAGAAGTATTGTTGACATACCTACACTAGGTTTTAACCCTTAGGCTGCTAAGCGCGACTCACTGACCTTTTGCGGACAGTGTTGATCAAGATCAGACTGCGCAGAACGTGCAGTCTGATCTTGGATCTACACTGTCCGATAAAGAGATATCTTTTTCTCACAAATACCTTTGAAATAGCAAAATTTGGGGTTTTACTATCGGCTGGGATGCTTCATGTTATTTATTTAGCAGGATAAGGGTTAAAGAAGGAAAAAAAAAAAAAAACAGATTTGCCTTGGGCAATAAGTGGTACATTGTCAAAATAAAAGATCTTAAAAGGAGACAAAAAAGCCCGTAAAATGACTTTAATATCCAACACATACGTTTGAAAACATATTTAGACAAATTACACTGTGAAGCAAATGGTATTACAACTGGTACCCCTAGATGACGCTGCGACGCAAAAAAATTATTTCAAGTGTGATGATTTTAGTTCAGAACATGTAACGAGTCCCCCGATTTAAAGTCTGGACACGAATTTACTACATAGAAATGACCGCATGAATAACTATACATACTTATCCTTCATTATCATAAGGATTCAATCTTCCGTTTAAGTTTAGCCGGGAAGAGAAAAAATATTAAAATAAAACTGATTTGCGTTTCATTGTCAAGAAAATGGTTAAGTAAATAAAGAATGCGCTTATATTGAGCAATGGCTCCTTTTTTGTCAACGTGTTTCAATGAAAGAAAGTGAATGGCTTCATTTGGTTGGTTGGTTGTATTGGGGTTTAACGCCACTTTAACAGCTAAGGTCATATCATGGCGGTCGGTGACGCACATGTGTTTCCTGGCTTTCTCACACCAGTACTAACACAACTTTCTTTCCAAAGCCACCGACTACTTTTCTCACATGCTTCAGCAGAGGTGAGAGGCGAAAATACGCCGGAAAGAAGGTTCGCCTCAACCGGGTATCGAGCTCACAACCACCAGGTCATGAGTCTGACACGCTCACCACTGAGCCACCCGGGCGGGGCCGAATGGCTTCATAAAAGTGTGATAAAGGTATAAATCTGTATACAGAACATATGCTTAACCCTTCGCCATATGGTCTGCAACACGCGAAAAGGGACGTTCGGACATTTGCAACCTGCACAGTCCGCGCTGGCTAATCCGAAACGACACTTTCCGCTTTTATGTAATTTTCTGTTTTGCGGAAGTCTACTGTAGCACAAAATCTAATGTAGTCGTAAAGTGGCGTCTCGGATTAGCCTGCGCGGACTGCGCAGGCTGATCCGATACGACACTTTACGCAAAAGTCCGAATGCCCCTTTTCGCGTGTTGCAGGTCATATAAGTCGATCTCAAGAGAGACGACATACGGAAACATTTTGGACAAAAGGATAAAATGCTGGTAACAAGCATTTTGTCATTCACCCATAATGTATTCTACAGTTTTTGGATAAACCCCGTCATTCCGAGTCACGTTCAATTTCTCGTCTGTGAACAATTTCAATCCTGAGGAGTCTATATAATGTGGTTCTGTGCAGAACTAAATACTACTCAGCATTTAACTTGACTTTTGCTTTGGGTTGACGGAAGCTATGACCAAAAACTAGAACGTTACAAAAGAGAAAACATAATAATTGAGCAATACTCTGTGAAAAGGGGGCTTAATACATTTGCAAAAAGTATCGATCAAGCTTAGCCTGCGCAGTCCGCTCAGGCTGACCTGGGCCGAAACTTTCGGCTTTTGGTAAATTTTGTGTATACATCTCAATGAACCTGTGGATCTTATGATTTAATAGATTGTTTTACAAAACGGATTTTATGGCTCTTTAATACTGTTATGACTTGCTAGGTATAATGCATCACGGAGATGCGTCTAGCCCCCTTTTGCCAGAGCATGGCTCATGTTTATATATGAAACGAGAAGGAACGCTGATGAGTCGGGAAAAACTGGATAAGACCGAATCCGTTCTCTGTTTTCGTCGTAAAACATTCTGATAATAAATTGTGGAGGTGACATATAAACATTAATTTTGATATTTATAACAACTTTTGCCTGAAAGATTATAAAAAAAAAACTAAATTGGTATTTGGTAGATGAATTCATAAATATAGTGATAATGAATGACCAAGTCAAAAGAAAATCTTATGTTGCAAGATCAATTGTAATTTGGCTAGAAAATGTTTCACATATTGGACAATGTAGATCACCGACCAGACTGCGCACTCTGTTCAGTCTGACCTTGATCTACAGCATCCGAAAAAAGTGTAAAATTGTGATCAACAGCATAGCGATAATTCTTAACTCTTTATCATACAGTCCCGAGTTTTAACACCCCTGAGAAAGAAGCCTCTAGAAAACGATGTGGGAAATAGAGAAAATTCTTGTAACTAGCATGTCTCCTTTTCCCAAAATATTTTCTATCCAATCAAAGATAAATCCCGTTTTTGAGCAAATATTTTAAATGTCTGCTAGTGCTTTCAATTTAGGCAAGTCCACATTTTTGTTGTGTGGTAAAGGCTTGTGGAGTAGCACGCGTTAATAGAAGATGACGATAGTTTTGGATATGGCAGAAAGATAACGCACACGTACTGTTAAATAAAATAACCATTCTCTGTGAACATGGGTATGAAAGAACAAGAGAAGCAGAATGGCACAGGGACAGAAAGTTCGGACACTGTGGACGTTGATAAAATATGGATTGCTCTGGGGTCGAAAGGACGGTACCAAATGACTCAAATGTTAGTGATTCTAATTTCGATATGGTCGTGTGGATTTCAGATGCTGGCTTTTGTTTTCATTGGTAAGTACTTCATCATCGCCACTGAATGTTTTTTATTTCATGTATAACGTGGTTTCCAAAAGCACAATTCTATCCCGGTTATAACAAGGTGTCCAGGGCAGCTATGTATGTGTTCCTGTGTTGTCTAACCCTCAAGCGCTGAATTAATGAGTTGAAGTTTTCAAATGAAAATAAATAGTTAAAATATTGATATTTCAAGAATGGTTTGGCCAAAATACTGTTGAAGGTTGCGGAAAGTGTAGATCTAAGATCAAATTGCAGGTTGTGTGCAGTCTTATCTCTATCTACACTGTCCGCATGAGCAACATAGGTTGGTCCAGTGCTTGATGGGATAACCACCAGTAGTATGCAAGCCATTGCTCATTTCGTTATGCTCAACTGTGATATAAAATAGATAAAATCGCAGTGAGACACCTTTCGAACAATAACGGTCGAGACGGGACGATTGATTGATTGATTGATTGAATTGGAGTTTAACGCCGTTTTAACAGCTTAGGTCATATCACGGCGGTCAGTGCACCCATGCATGTGTTTCATGGCTTTCTCACACCAGTACTGACACAACTTTCTTTCCAAGTCACTGACTACTTTCTCACATGCATCAGAGGTGAGAGGCAAAAAATCGCGGGGAAGAAAGTTTGCCTCAACCGGGTATCGAACTCACAACCACCAGGTCACGAGTCTATTACCCTAACCACTGAGCTACCCGGGCGGGCTAGGGACAAATGGTCTAGACAACAAATAGCAATAGTAGGTAAGGAGATCATGTTTTGAAAATAATACTTTGATTAAATCTCGACATTTTATTCACAAAAATATATGAGCCATGCTCTGTGAAAAGGGGCTAAATGCCTTCTTTAAAAGGTATCGATCCATGTCAGACTGCGCAGTCCGAGCAAATTAACCTGGGTCGAAACCTTTTGCTGATTTCTGCATGTCAAAGGACAGTTTTACCTCATGGTTCAGTCGGTTGCTACACAAAATGAATTTTATAGATCCACAATTAAGTGATAACTTGCTTAGTATAATGTATCACAGAGATGCATTAAACCCCCTTTTGCCAGAGCATGACTCATTTGCAATCATTAGAGTATTAGTATTAAAACATTTCGCAGCAAACAAAAGGAACTCTACTTTTTAAAAGTCTACAGGTAGATTTCTACTGCAGTCTTGAAATGATTTTGATCGTATATAAGCATTAGGAAGCAAAAAATCCAAGATCCACGATCAGACTGCACGTTGTGTGCAGTCTGATCTTGATATATGCCGTTCGCAGAAGTTAATTAGGTAAAATGTAACTGATACCAGTATTTGACAATAAGAAATAAGAAATTGTGAGAATTTAAATTTTTATGAATGACTTTTTTTTCTTTACAGCATATAGACCAAAGTATGCATGTAATCATGTACCAGTGAATTATTCTTCTCTGTTCTCAAATATAAGCGAGGTCAAGGTCGAAAATAAAAAGTGTTCAACGAGGATACAGTTTAATACTTCCGGTACAATAACAACAGAAGAATCCGAATGCGTTTCCGGTTGGAATTACACATATCCAGACCACGAACATTTTCCAGAAGAACGCTCATTTGTATCTGAGGTACATGTGTATTTTTTTTCTGTTATTCTTGAATCAGCAAAGAGTTCTAATTTTACTCTTTTAAAGTTACTTATCAACTTCCCTTTTCATAAGTAAAATCGAAACAATGTTCAGTGTTTTGATTTGAGACGATGATGTTCTGAAATCGTATCTATTTACAGATACCGCAGTTGTCAGTTGTGGGCACGAACCCCAAAAAATATATATATTGTGATAAAACTGAGAATTGTCGCGATATTTCTATCACGAAAATTTTCATTATCTAGATAGGACTTCCAGGAAAGTTTGTTTTATCACGAAAGTTTCTTAAATTATTGCAATATCTATTTCGTGCGAGAAATATGCCACCATACCGTTTGAATATTATTTCAGCTGTTCCGTAGCGGCCAGTGTAACTATACATACTTTCCTGAAGTTTCTTTGAATAGTGCCTTTCACAACATTCCATTTAAGCCTTTCGATTTTGTCCCACATAACCATCGTCGAAACAATAAGCGGTGGGAGATCAATGAATCCTGCCGCATTGTCTATCACCATTCAGTCCCAAGGGGAAAAAAACTTGACCTAGCTTGGAATCGAACCAACGACCCCTGAATTTCAAGGCCTCTACTTTACCGACTGAACCACGCCGAACTGGGCTTCATGCTATTATTAATTCATAATTATTATATCTTTTCTTCAACAGTGGAACTTAGTATGTGGCAAAGAGGAATTCACAGAGATCTCCCAAACAATGGTGATGGTCGGACAGGCTGTCGGCTCCTTCCTTTTTGCAACTCTTTCTGACAAATTCGGCCGGAGACCAACCCATGTTGGATGTCACGTGTTGTTGTTCTTGGTGACCCTGGCAACGTCTTTCACACCTGGTTACAGTTCTTTTGTGGTGATGAGGTTTTTAACTGGAGCTTTCCTCTCGGTTTGTCTTTTTTAACGTGGTTTTGTCTTGAAAAGATGAATTTACTCATGATAACATGCAGTTTGGAAGAGTTCACAGTCGACATATTCTTCACGTGTGTGAAGTTGATGGATTATTCAACACCAGACAGTCAATTACAGCATTTTATTACGTTTTTTCCCATGTTAAGCTGCCGTGTGCGCTCATTATTGGGTCCAGTTAGACGTACCAAATATCATATTACTTTTCGAATTTTTAGCTGTCATTTTAAGCTGAGCAATGGTTCCATGTTCACGAGCATTCTTAATCATTTCGCAAATTTAAATGTTGAACAGTTATATTCATCTTGTCAAGGTTAGCGATCGATTTTATACCAAGTTGGAACTGGGTTAAAGTCTGCAGCTGAATTTTCAAAATTAATTTGCAAATTCTAAAAACTGGTTTTAACATCTTGAGAGTATTGCCACCGGTACTATAGCACGACACTCCCTCCAGTCTTAAGGCTACCTTTTCCAATAAACAAAGTCGAAAGAATAAGAGGGAAATAAATCTTGTCGCAAAGACTAATGAGTCCCTGGAAAAGGTTTCTGGCGAGCCTGACTTTTGGAGTCAATGGCCTTCGTTTTTTTGGCCCTGTTCGATATCACCTAGCAGCGGAACTTGACGTTAAATGACTTTTTAATATTTTAATATTATACATGTATATATTTCTCTACAAATCAAGTCATGACCTGAAAACAATGACTGTGTAATTGATGGTCTGTTTTTTATCGCCAGGGTATCGGTCTGACGGGTGCCATACTCAACTTGGAGATGTTTCCAATGCAAATACGAAGTAACGTCGAGGTGGCCGGACTCCTCTTCTGGTCCACAGGTATAGCTCTTATAACCCCGATAGCCTACCTATGTCGGAACCTGTCCTGGCGCTATCTACAGATCAGCTTGTCATGTCTATCGGGCTGGTCCCTCATACAGTGGTGGTAAGTCGGATAGAAATTTTTCTTATCCATTGAAATAGTGTCAAACAAATCCGTATTTTAAAGACCCTGGAAATAAAGGTTTTTGAAAACATCGTTGGAAAGGATGAAAATACTGGTTACTAGTATTTTACCTTTTCTCACCGTGTTTCCTACCCTTTTAATAAAAATAAAACCCGTTATTTGCGTCACATTTAAATTGAAATCTGCAAATGCTTTAACCTGAAGAAGTCTAGATATTTGGCCTCTGGTAAAGAGTTTTAAATACATGTTTTTCTCTCCTCTACCGTCGATAAGCCTTATTCTACAAGACGATTGCTTCTTTTCCACTATCAAACATAATTGAGCCATGCTCTGTGAAAAAAGGGCTTAATGCATCTGCAAAAAGTATCGACCCATGTCAGTCTGCGCAGGCTGACTTCGGTCGAAACTTTTTGCCATTGGTCAATTTTCTGCTGCACAAAGGATCAGTGTACCTCATGATTTAGTCAGTTTTTATATAAAATGGATTTTATGGATCCATAATACTGTGTTGGTTGGCTTGGTATCATGCATTACGGAGATATATTAAGCCCCCTTTGGCCAGAGGAAGGCTCGATATATTTTATATACTGTATGTACTTTCTGTGCATCGTGACGTTGTTCTATACTGTTCCCAAAAAAATCCAAAAGTCGCAACGTAAGGATTAAGATTATTTACAAACGAGTCGTAGTAGACTTTTTTTTCAGTAATATTTCGTCATTACAATAGGTTGACTGAGGAATCCTTAAGATGGTTGATAGCGAATGGCAAGTATGAGGCGGCAAAAGCGATCATACTGAAGGCGTGCAAGATGAACAAGAAGAACTATGGCGACGTTATCCAAGCTTCCGGTCTACAACTGCTTGAGATGAAACAATTGAAAGGTTAATGAATAAAATGGTTTTCTTAAAATATCTAATACCTCCAGTCAGACTGACATGGCGACCGAAAACGGACATGGCGAACGTCAAGTTCGACGTATGTCTGCAACCAACGCTCGCACCCTGTGTCTATATATAGAAAAAAACAATTGTACAAAATAGTACAAGGCGTCGAAGAAATAACGTGATATTTCTGATATACTATATAATTACAATTGACAAATGAAACGACAAATTACAGTCATGTAGCTTAATTGATAAACTTTGACAAGACTCGAAATGAACAAAAGCCTGTAAAATCACAAAGACGACTCGAAATGCCTCCTACAAACAATTTTAAAACCCTACAGGGAAAAGGAGAATTCATAAGGTTGTAGACGAAGATGTTCCGAAACCGTATCTAATTATAGATACCGTGAATGTCAGTTATGGGCACGAAAGCAAAAAAAATCATGATAACAGTTAGAATTATCGCGATATTTTTATCGCGAAAATTTTTACTATCTAGATAATATTTCCAGGAAACTTTGTTTTATCACGATAGTTCTGTTAAATTATCGCAATAACTATCTCGTATCTCGCGGCAGAATATATGCCACCATACAAGGGTTTACTATTTTGGCCTAGGAGGACTGAATTTTCATTCATGGCTTGGAGATAATAGTGCTTAGAAAAAATTAATATTGAATTGTGTTTCCTTTACATTTAAATATACTTGCCAAGTAATTACTAGTAGAGTGATTAAGGCTGCCCCGGGCCTCTTGAATTTATCTTTGGCTTTCGACCACTTATCCATTTATTTATTTATTTTGATTTATTTTCACTCTCTATTTACTCAGCTATTCTTTCTTATTTCACAAGACCAGTACTCAAAAGACAAACAAGAGCATTTGGTGCAGAACGGAAACGACAACGAAGAAACTAACGTCATAAACAACGTTAACGTGAAAACGTCAACCAAAAAATATACAGTGATAGACCTTGTTAAGTCTAAACGCTTGTTTGCCTCTACCCTCATAATGTGGTTTACATGGTAAGTGACGTCATGGCTTTAAACCTTTAGGCTGATTTTTCTTAGTTATAACTTTGGAATGCTTCCCTGACAAGAGGACATGCATATGATAACCACGGTTTGGATCAACCATTTTCTGGAAGTTATGTCCATAAGAAATTTCTATGATTTGACAACGATCCAAGTTAACCCTTTACCAAACGATTCCGGGTTTAACGACCCTGAGTAAGAAGCGCTGAAAACATTGTGGGAAAAGAAGAAAATGCTGGTAACCAGCATTCTCTCCTTTTCTACCCGTCCAAAACGAAATTTCAATTTTCGAGTTAAATGTGTTTTGTCGTTCGCGAATGCTTTCAATTTTGGCAAGTCTTAAATTTTATCGTTTGGTATAGGGTTATTTAAAAGTAACAATAAAGGCCAAATGTAAACAAAGCGGGTGTTTAAATGCATTCGAATTTATATCATACCATTTAAAAGTACGGAAATTATTGTGAAGATGACAATCTGTCATTGTACGGTCGGTCCAAGCGTTAGTCGCTGAGAGAAATTATTTTAAAACTAGGTTAAAACCTGCCAGGTAGCTGTCTTTTGTTTACTTTTTGCCTGATTTTAAAATTCTTTTTTCTGCCAGCGACTAACATATGGCCCGACCACACGATAACAGACTGTCATCGCCACAATATTTTCCATACTTTTAAATGGTATGATTTAAGTTTAAATGTATTATGACATCTGCTTTGATATTTTGGTCTTTACTGGGCCTTTAATCGTTATTTGAGCTGATCTTATGACAGGGCACACGCTGAGTGTGTTATTCGTCCTTCTGCGACAGCTTTTACTTTATCCCATCAATACATATGGAGTATTATGCTGTAGTAACTTTCCTGGTCCTTGTATTTGATTCGAGCAGGATGAGAAATGCGCGAGACCGAAGGTCAAGCGAAATGTTAATTTTTTTTAGGCAGCGAAAAATGAATGAAACTTATTACAACATATATTCCTTTCATTATTTACCTACATCTTTCAACAATAAAAAATATCCAAGTAGTGACATTTTATTAAAAAACGGTAGCCGAAATGAAACAAATAATGATGTAGTAGCCATTAACCTCATTTTCATATATAGCGGATGAATATTGCAGCGTAAAATTTTGACCCAATCAAATTTCAAACCAATACATATGGAATATTACAACAGTTTGCATTTAGATTGGTCGGATCATGTCTTATTGCATGTGTAGAGAGGTGCGTATCGGAAGCGATCTTCAGTCTCATCCGATGTGCATCTCTTCACACACGCTGTCTAACCCGATGCGCACCTCTTTACACACGCAACGAGATTGACTGTGTTGCTTGTATTGGAGTTTTAACGCCGTTTTAACAGTTTATCACATAAAACCTCCTCCGGCAGTGTATTAAACCCATGACTTATTTTTGATAATACACTAGTGTATTATCGTTTTTTGGGTCCCGGTTCTGATCAGTTTTCAGTCACGAGCGCGTGAAGCGAGAGAAACCAACCACAATTTGTGCAGGAATTTGTACTGTTACGCCGTTTCTGGGAAAAATGACGTCACTGTTGCTAAGACGTATACGCGTGATAAGTTTTTGATTTTCATGTTTGATAAAAACCAAGAAATGCAGCGAAAGCCTCTTAAAATCATATTATTTCGGAAATAGGTGGACTTAATCCCTCTATAAACTATTTCACTCTTCTTTTGGTGTAAATGTCACAGAACTATCTAGTTGTGTATGTACACATTTGAAACCAAACTACAACGTAAACATGGACCCGTGAACGGTATAGAGGCTGAAGGTGATGATGTGGGATATTTTTCTGTCTGTCATTCGTTTTATGTGATAAATAGAATCTCACATTCGTGTTTATGTATTATCATTTTTATCAAACTCGTTGACTAAAATGTATTTGACGCTCGCCAAGGCTCGCGTCATACAATTTTAGTCAACTCGTTTGATAAAAATGATAATACATAAACACTCATGTAAGATCCTCTATTTAGGTCATATCACGAAGGTTCGATACTGGGTTGAGGCAAAGGTCATATCACGGCAAGTTCGATGCCGGGTTGACGCACACCTTTTATCCGGCGATTTTACGCCTCTCACCTCTGATGCATGTGAGAAAAGTTGTCAGTGACTCGGAGAGAAAGTTGTCAGCGCTGGTGTGAGAAAGCCAGGCAACGCACTGATGCCGTGATATGACCTAAGTTGTTAAAATGGCGTTAAACTCCAATCAATCAATCAATAGATCAATCAATCAATCAGTCAATCAATCTTTTTCGCTCAGGACTACAAACAGTGCTACATATTATGGTATTATGCTACTTTCATCGAGCCTTGCTGGAAACAGATTCCTGAACTTTTTCCTCGGATCTGTTGTCGAGTATCCTGCGGCTTTGATAGAGTATGCCATGTTTAACAGGTAAGACCCCATTCAACCATATAGAAAGGGGGAAAGAACCGAGACGGAGACAGATAGGAGGCCGAGAAGAAGAATAACGCTTAGCCTGCTAAGCGCGACTCAAAGCGCTTTTGCGGCCAATATAGATCAAGATCAGACTGCACAGAACGTGCAGTCTGATCTTAGATCTACACTGTCCGATAAGGACAAAAAAAAAAAAAAAAAAAAATAAAGAAAGAAAAGAAAAGGAAAAAAACTTTGAAATTGCAAATTTTCTGTTTTTACTATTGGCTAGAAAGTTTCATTTAAACTATTCAGCAGGTTAAGGGTAAATAGGAAGGTGAGAGGGAGAGAGCACGATAGGGAAGGAGGGAACGAGGCAAAGAGGGGCGGTGATGGGAGGTAGGCACGCGAGCAAACAGGTAGCCAGGTAGGAATCGAGGACGGGATACAAATAAGGAGCGAGATAGGCAGGGAGGCTACAACGTAGAAATCGGCGGAGGAATGCAGGGAGGTAAGAGGTAAGGAACGAGGGAGGGAGCAAGCTAGAAAGTGAGGGAGCAAGGAAGGGAGCAAAGCAGGGACGGAGGAAGCGAGGGAAAGAAGGCGGAGGTATAGGAGGTAATATAGAAAGTGTGTGCGTATGCTTGTGTGTGCGTGGGGGGTGTTAATAAAGGAGGAGGTTAGCGAGCAAGGGAGTTCAATAACTGTTAATTTTGTTCATCGTCAACCTATAGCAAGCCAGAAAGAAAACCTACTTCACAAATGATGCCTTAAACTGTCATCGACCAGCTTTTGATTTACCCCACTTCTTGGCACAGTATTTGAGTTGAATCGAGAAGGAAAGTGATAAAACTTGTCTTTAAAAGGATAGAAACATTGTGGGAAAAGGAGAAAACGTTGGTTACTAACATTTTCCCTTTAAACACTATGTTTTCAAAATCCATCTGCAACAACTTCATTTTTCAGGTGCGGTCGAAAACCAACTTGCATTATGTTTCATGCTATATGTTGTGTCTCGTTACTAACAGCTACTATCCTCACAACGACAGCAAGTAAGTGTTTGGAAATTACAATCTTCTTATAGTGATGCATCTTGCTTTTTTTTTGTCAAAGCTCTCTCTCCCTGGCTCGTTGGGTTATATATTCACTCTGCAAGCAATGGTTCAAAAGTACCTATCGTGACCATGAGTTCAATAAGCTAAAGGTTGTGTTTAAGCAATTACTAGTATTAGAAATGAAGATGTAATTGTTATTTACTACAACCCACATATATCTACATGTATGAATAAATGTTCCCTTGATCACTGCAGTGCTATCATGAGCCGGTATATACCTACCATTCTAAACAGTACAGATAACTGTCCTCTAAGGCGATGTTACATTTTTACTGGTCGCCTGTGGGAACAGAGACAATCAAGAAAAAAACATGTTGAAAGCTCCGCACAAATTTTGTGCGCAAGTTTGAACTCTCATAATTTCACAAATAGAGCACAAAACTAGGATTGTAACGTACCAGTTGCTTGCTTATTCAATAACCCTTCGTTTGAAATACAAATATTTTCAATTTAAACGCTGAACATAAGAAAAAAACAGTTCATTTCATCTGTTACTCGAGTTGTTACGTTCCCGAAAACACACAAAATGGCCGCCACACACGATGAATTTCGTCAGTTTTGTTTTTTTTCGAGATTTACATGTTATAAACGACTTCTACAAGCTCATTAGGTAATGAACGTTTAATAATTTGTCTTTGGTCAAGTTTGTTTCTAAAAGTTAATTGCATTTCGCTGCAATGCAGATTAAACCGACGAAACATAAAGTCAGTATGGCGCTCTATCTTTGCTACCGGAAAATTTTCGATGGACTTGCGACAGTACGGTGCACAATAAAAGTCCAAATATAAAAAAAAAACCTACCGTAGCGTCTCATTATTGAGACTATCTAAACTGCATGTTTAGTCTTTTGCTAGATTTAGAAAGTAACGCAAGTTCTGGTTGGCTAAACCATTTGCCTAAATCAGAAATTTTGAAACTTTGATATTTAGAAAACTATTGAGGATTAGAAGGAGGTTTGTTTAAGAGTGGTTGGTGATACGTGCTGTGGACGTCCGCTGAAATCATACTAGCTCCAAAAACAACAAAGACAATTCTTTCAGTTCACAAAACTAGCGGAAATATATTCATCTTCTACGTATCGAAACTTTCATTATTTTATGCTACCCTCTATTTGATTATACTTTCTGCAGAATGGTGACAAACAATGTATTTTGTCCACACATCAAAAAGTTAGCAGAATGAACTCAAACAATGTTTACCAAGCTGGGATTGAGACCTTAAAAATTATGTATTGCTATGTGCTACGAAATTCTTGTATTCTTTAATTTTCCAAAGTTTGAGGCTGTTCGCTTAAATTGTCTTTAATCGTAGTATGACAAAGACGACAGCCCAAATGATCTTTACGATATTTCACCAAACAAATTGTTCTAGGACAATGGAATTCCCATTCTCCTCTCGTGTATATCTAAATCACTGAGTTCAGAAAGCAAATTTAGTCTTAACCCTTTACCACACAATCCCGACTTAAATAACGACCCTGAGAAAGAAAGCTCTAGAAAACATTGTGGGCAAAAAGGAGGAAATGCTGGTAACCAACATTTTCTAGTTTTTCCACCCGTTTTCTAACCTATCACAGAGCTATTGTTTATTTGTAAACTTTCAGAGGCAAATCCAATCATTTAGTACATATCTTATTTGTCAATTTGTTGTCCGAAAATACTTTAAATTTGGACAAGACTAAAACTTTAATGTCTGGTAAAGAGTTTGAAAAAAAGGGATATTAGTAGTTCTTACCTGAGCAGTTATTCTTTCTGGAACAAACATACATTAAAATCCTTTATTGAATGTACACAATCTCACACATTAACAAAGGAAGTAAATGAAAATATGGTATACTCCGTAATTTGGTCAGGATTAATCCAAGTTGTCTATCCCAAACTGTTTTTTACCCAGTGTCGTTAAAAACTCGGGGTTGTTTGGCAAAGGGATAAATAGAAACTCGTATTTCGTCTGCCACACACATCACGTGTAAAGCATGTTTTTCAATCCATGTTGTCCAATCAATTTAATTAAGAAAAGGCCACCCTTGCTCTGTACGTGGGAAGGAGGAGGGGCATTCGCTTAGTATGTATGCCCTTCTCTCACTGTCTCCGTCTTTCTCTCTCCTTAACCTCTGTCTCCGTCCGTCCGTCCTATACTGTCCGTCCGTCCCCCCCCCTCTCTCTCTCTCTCTCCATATTAAGACACCGATTACTGGTCTTACTAGTCCATTGCTGCCATCCGTCCGTTCGTCACTCTTTTCTCTCTCTCTCTCTCTCTCTCTCTCTCTCTCTCTCTCTGCATATTTAGACGCCGATTACTGGTCTTACTAGTCCATTGCTGGATTATTTCAAAAATGTAAATTGATCGTGCGTGATTGTACATCATTTTAACTTTTAAAGCGCCTTTCCCTACTAAAGTTACCTTTGCGGCCAATGTAGATCAAGATCAGGCTGCACAAAATGTGCGGTCTGATCTTTGATCTTCACTCACCGCTTTGCTGAAACAGTCCAGACAATTTCTAAAGGCAGCCACGAAATTGCATATACCTCGGTCTTATCATAGAATGACAATGTCCATTGGGTTTATTTTGGTGCTTGAAGGGTTCATGTCTCCACCTTTTCACAGGCATGTTCGGAGACTGAATCGGACAGTGTAGATCTAAGATCAGACTGCACGTTCTGTGCAGTCTGATCTTGATCTACACTGTACGCCAAAGCGCCTTGAGTCGCACTTTGCGGCCCAGGGTACAAAATACCTTCACTTTAATTTTACAGACGGTTCCGAAGCCATGCTGTTAGGCTCGACAGTTTTTACCCTGATCGGAAAGTTTGCTATCACAGGTTCCTTTAGCACTATATTTCTGTACACACCAGAGCTCTATCCAACCAATATGAGGTAGGTTCGAGTCTCCCATTGACATTTGTTCGTATACGTCAATGATAAAACTATCTTATTTATCAATTCCTGGCAGGAGTACACAATATCATAGGTTATCTAACATACTTGGGTACAATACTGAGTTCTGTTGGAAGTGTAAACTGCAAAACCTGTATATGATTTGATTTTCCGTTTATTTAGCGTCTCCACCGGTTACCCAATGCCCCTCTGAAGGCTGTTACTTATGTTACGTGGAATATTCAAAGATACAGTACGAAACCCATTCTAAGTTGGTTCTTTAATGTGCTTGGGGTATATCACCGTTACATGGGACTTCGGTTTAACGTCTCATCCGAAAGACTGTATGTAATTTTAGATAGCCAGCCGTGGGGCTCGAACATACATCCTCAAGTGGCTCGAGACTACGAGTTCTACTACGAGTTCTACGCTCTGCCACTTGAGCTATTCGGACTGATCAATTTGCCTATATTTCCGACGAGGTGACAAGCCCCAAATGCTTCTAACACTCTGTAGCGGTTAACGTAATTTGCATATGTTAATCAGTAAACAAAGCTTAGACCATAACAATGTACGATGGAAATGGCTTCCCTGATACTGCACTCAGGAGGTTAGGGATATATTTTTTCGCCAGTGAACAGAAAACTTTAAAGGTCAAATAATGGAGTAAAATTGACAAGAACATTTAGATATGGGTCATGCTATGTGAAAAGGGGCTTAATGTATCTGCAAAAAAGTATCGACCCATGTCAAACTTTGCAGTCCGCGTAGGCTGTCATGGCTCGAAACCTTTTGCTATTCGTGGAGTTTCTGCATGTCAAAGGAACTTTCTAACTCCATATTCAGTCGGTTGTTAGACTAAGTTGATTTTAAGGATCCATAATTATGTGATGACTTGCTTGGTATAATGCATCACAGAGATGCATCAGATCCCCCTTCGAATGCGGCTCATACGCAAACTTTCCCCATTTCCCAATTTTAACACATCCCGAGGTTTTACAACCCTAAAGAAGTCATCTGAAGACATGATTATGGGAATTGTAGATAATGATGTCAAAAAATCAATCCAGCATATTCTTCGTTTTTCCTCATCCTTTTCAATCCTCATTCTTCAAGACGAATCCCTTCATTTGAGGTACTTTTGAACTGTCGCCTGTAAATGCTTCTAATATGGACGGTTCTAGGGCTTTGTCGCCGCGAAAAGATTACGAAATCCCCACTCTCTCCAAAAGAGATATGGATTCCAATCAGTTGTTTTAACTTTCTTCTACACATATGATCAAATATATCGGCCATGCTCTGTGAAGAAGGGGGCTTAACGCATCTGCAAAAAGTATCAACCTATGGCAGCCTACACAGTCCAAACAGGCTGACTTGGGTAAAATTTGCAATTCGTTAATGTTCTTTATGTCAAAGGACTATTCTATATCCAGATCCCGTCGATTGCTAGACAAAATTCATTTCGTGGATCCATAATTATGTAATGACTTGCTTGGTATAATGTGACTGATACAAATGTGTTCCCTTGAGTGTAATCTTGTATTTTCAATCTTTGCAAACAGGAATCTTGGTATCGGTCTGTCGTCCGCTGCTGCTCGTGGCGGTGCCATGCTGGCGCCATTTTCACGAAACTTGGTACGTATATTGTTTATGTTGAGGTAACAACTTACATACAGTTCAATCTTTACTCTAAATTGGCTATTCTTAGTTTACCTTGTCACTGATCATGATTTAAATTGTCCACTGTACAAAATGAACTTGCTCATTAAGTGCCATATACTTTAACCATTGCTTTTGGTGGTAATAAAGTGGGTTTCCCTTGGTTATATCCCCTGATACCTCTTCAATACTACATAGTCTGGCAGCCTGTTCTTGATCTTTACATCGGACGACAACGGGAGATACGACGGGTACCAAGTCTGCGTTGGTCCCGGTGTTGACGGTGCTTGGTGCCTATATTTGGTTTTCTTTGTACAGACATCATTCTGTACTGATTTATGGACCAAATCTTTTCAGACTGTTAGTTAGATGTATGCATTTCTCTAATAATTGAATATATTTTGAACTAAATGAAGACCTTACATTTATATCTTTAATCAAATTATTCATGTCCTAACATCTCTCAGCAGAGACCTAGCCCGGCCATTGTGCTTGGCTGAGTAGGGAAGTGGGTGTAGGCCTGTACCCAAGGATAATCAATGCACTACGTAAAATGTCAGGTACAAATCAACGGCTCAATTTCAATTCATTTTTCACAGGCTGAAGTCTATATCTGGGCCCCCGGTCTTATTTTTGGAATCATGTGTGCCATAGTAGCGATATCGATGTTTTGGGTACCGGAAACTAACCAGCGTGAACTACCACAGACGCTTGAAGACACGGAAATGTGGTACAAAGAGAACCAGTTTCGATTGCCGGGAACAAAGAAGTCCAAGCAGCTTACTTCGTGAATGGACGTCATTTACAAAGTATTTTTGTACTTAAATATGCAGGAAATAAACGTCTGTTCTCAATAAATCTTGAAACCTTGCTTATTTAAGTCTTTTCTAAACGAACCTTGTTTTTAAGACCCTGAGAAGAACAGCTTTAGTTTACATTGTGGAAACGACAACACTTATTTCTATGATGGTCTCCAGAAAATGAAAAGCATTTCCTATCGGTCTTAACCTAGACAACCTTGCAATTGTCAGGCAACATTTGGCATGAGGATACAAGAATGATTACAGTTTTATAAAATAAAGATGACATAGATCAAAACTGACAGAAAAAGAGTATACATGTATCTTTAAATATATAGTGTTTTCGGTTAGGAATACGAACAACTAGGCTACACCAGGGAGACAAGAGAGTTGATCGATTAAAAAAAATTTTCTGCACGTCAAAGGACTACGCCATGATTCAGTGGGTTATTAGACAAAATGGTTTAATGGATCCATAATTGTGAAATGACCTGCTTGGATGGATCCATAATTGTGTAATAACTTGCTTGGTACATTGCATCAGGGAGATACATTAAAAACCCCTTTACCAGAGCAGGGCTCAAATTTAACAGATTTTCATGGACTTGTTTAGTAACAGTTTAACCTTCATTTTTTAACCTTGAACTCTTCCGATTCAATACTTCTTCAAGTAATTTTTGAAAAAAAAAAAAAAATATGGGTCAAGATCTATCAGAAGAGAACCATTGAGGTTGATGAATGGAGGAGGCGCTTGGTACTAAACAATATCTTCGATTCTTTCAGCTACGTTTCCAATAGTTTTCGTTTGCCCATTACACCATGAAATAAATATACAGAAAAAGATTTTCAAAGCATTCCAGTGAAATATGAATCATCAGTGTGATAATTGAAAGAGTTTTTACTGATGAAATAATGCGACAAAAGAAGAAATTGCTAATTACTGGCAATTTATCATTTTGCTACAATTTGTTGACAGAGTGTCTGCGGCATGACAAAAGAAAAGAAAGTCTGCCGTTTGAAATGGCTTTACACTCTACCAGATGACATACAGAGATACGCATATAAAATGCATTTGCAGAAGACAATTTATCTGTGGCTCAAATAGTGAAATCTATCTTTGCACGGATAGAAAATAACTGAGGGAAAAGGAGAAAATGCTGGTTACCAGCATTTTCTTCTTTACCCACAATGTTTTTAAAAAACGGGATTATTTGGTAAAGGGTCAACAATTATGTCAGGATGAGTGCATAAGTGGAGTAAACAGTTTTAGTTATTCATATAAAAAATGTTGTAACATGCTATCGTCTTTTGATCTATTCACCGAATCTTGCTGCTCATTTCTAAAGACTTGATCGAAGTAGGGCGTTCGTACTCAAAGACATATAGCATTATTGTTTGTTTTGATAGAGGGTCGGCACGTATATTTGAGTCATGCTCTGTGAAAAGGGGGCTTAATGATTCTGCGAAAAGTTTCGAGCCAGGTCAGCCTGCGCAGTCCGCGCAGGCTGACCTGGGCCGAAACTTTTCACTATTGGTTTATTTTCTGAATATCCAATAATAAGTCTACCTCATGATTAAATCGATTGTTAAAGAAGGTGGATATCATGGATACATGATCATGTGATGGCTTGCTCGGTACCATTGATCACGGAGATGCATTAAGCCCCCTTTTGCCAGAGCATGGCTCGTGTATATCGTTGGTCTTGGGTATAACTCAATCACGATATTGTTCATAAGACCAGAAAACCCAATTACAACTAAACATGTATAGTATTACAGCGACAGTGTTTCACCAGGTAAGAGTGAAACCACTCGATATTGCAGTAGGTATGTATAAAATAAAGCGTAAATAAATCTTATATACGATAAACTAATTTCTCAAATATACATGTATATATAAAAGTTCTGAATTATAATGTTTTGGTCTCGTGTGTTTAGAAGTTTCACAAAATCGATGTCTGAGTTTATGTAAAGGGTTACTTTAATATGTACATGATATGATTATAAGTAATACACAAATAACGCACTATAGTATAACAACGCCAAACTGTATTTCTGTAGAAGTATATTAAATAAATTTAAATAAATCTTTTAATATACGACAAAGTGCATTCCTAAATATACATATAAAATACATACGAAATATTATGCTGAAGTAATTTTCCTGGTGCTTGTATTTGATTCGAGCAGCGTGAGAAAATTTGATATCGAGCTAGTCGAACGAGATCTATGTCAAAATTTTCTTGTGCGGCGAGAAACAAATACAAGCGCCAGGAAAGTTACTACAACATAATATTGCTTTTAATTCATACCTACACCTTTCAACGACAAAATATTGCCAATCATTGACATTTTATTCGAAAACAGTAAATAAAATTGAACAAACAATGGTTTAGTAGCCAGTAACTTCGAATTTTTTGTAAATGGCGGATGAATACTACAGCGTAAAAGTTTGACCAATTAAATTGCAAATCAATACACACATTCCACGCGTGAGTTACGTCATCATACCATATTTGGAACCGTATTTTACAGTGTGTAGCGATGGATTTTTTTGTCCGCGTGCGACGCATGTATTTGAGCCGGAAAATTTTCAGGTGTATAGTAAACTCCGTTATTCACAACAATCTTTCCATATTGTCATTTTTTGTGTGTACGATTAAACCGTGCAATATCGACGATGAAGTATAATAATAAGATTTGGCTCCCTATTTCGTCGCGGTGTGTAATTTTAAAACTTTATTCCCCAATACAAATAGCAACATAAACTGATATTGGATGATAAGATTTAACTGAGACATTGGCATATTCCGTGACCCTACTTCGGCGAAGCTCGTGTTCCGACTTGACTAATGTCCTACAAATATGTTGTTATATGTATACTATCTGGCTCTGGTAAACCACATAACACAGGTCTTTACGGAAACGGACGAAGAGTGTACCAAAATTTCATTGTATCAGATCATTAATGTTACGCTGTAATGATGTATTTATCGTGCATGAGCTACAAATGTATCATATTCAAGTATAATAATTGAACCATGCTCTGGCAAAAGGGGGCTTAATGCATCTCCGTGAGCCATGATACCAAGCAAGGCATCAGATAATTATTGATCCATAAAATCCATTTCGTCTAGCAATCAACTGAATCATGGGGTACACTGGTCCTTTGAGATGCAGAAAATTGACCGAAAGCAAAAAGTTTCGGCCCAGGTCAACCTGCGAGGACTGCGCAGGCTGACGACGATCGATAATTTTTGTAGATGCATCAAGTCCCCTTTTCACAGAGTATGGCTCATATATGATATATGACAATATTGTTGGTCCAGGGTACATGTGAATGCAAAAAAACATAGTATCATCTACAATAGGTGAGCCAGAATACTTCATTTCTATTTTTTAGAGAATACCAGTTTACGACCACATTGACTCACCCGAATGACTTCTTTCGCCCGGCAAACTTTTGAAAACATTGTGGCAAAAAGAGAAAGTGCTTCTTGCAAGCAATGCTTTCACATGAACCAAAGTAATGAACATATGTTTTAACATTTTATTGATTCTACTGTTTGTTTGTCTGTTTGTATGTGTGTTTGTTTGTTAAGGGTTTAACGCCATTTTCATGGTTTTATGGACACAATTAATGATCTGTTTTGGTGACAAATGCGATTTTAATTTCGTTTTCGGAAAGTGTAGATCCATGTCAGACTGCACAGATTCTGCAGTCTGATACTTGATCGACAATGTCAGATGCGCTGTGAGCTACATATATTTAGATCCCAGATGAATTTTAAAAACATGCACTTTCCCGTTACCATTAACGGATTGTATATAAGTTTCCCGTATTTTGGCACTTTAAGGTATACAGCTTTATAACAACACAAGCATATTTCCATTCCATTCTTAAAAGCGAAATATGTGGCGTTTCTGTGGCGAAGTAAATTAAAGATGGGAAAACTTGCAGTTTGGACGTAAATGTATGTCTTTTGCATTCTAAGAATTTTGTTGGTCTACGGAGAATTTGTGATTATTGGCAAATTTCAAAGCTGATTTTTGAGTCGTCGTTTCAGTTTTTTCATATAATTTTGCAACAGTTGTACTTGTAGGAACACGACTAGATGTGGTCACAGCAGGTGTAGATATTGTTGTATCAGATGAAGATGTTGTCTGTCCAGTTGTTGTCGGACCAGGTGTAGATGTTATTGTCAAACCAGGGTTAGGTTTTGGTGGAACCGGCGTTATTGTCGAAACAGGTGTAAATGTTGTCGTACCAGGTTCAGACGTGGTTGGACCAGGTGTGGATGTTGTCTGCCTGAGTGTAGAAGATAAACCAGGTATAGATATTGTTGAACTCGGCGTATATGTTACCTGTCCATGGGTTGTTGATGTAATCGGAAAAAGTTGTGATGTTGTTGTCGAAACAGGGACAAATGTCGTCGTATCAGGCTCTGAAGTCGTCGAACTAGATGTAGATGTCGTTAAACTTGATGCAGACGTTGGTTGCCTAACTGTAGATGTCGTAGGGCCAGATGTAGATATACCTGGATGAGATGTTGATGTTGTCGGAACAGGCGTTGATAATGTCGTTTGACTCGATGCATATGTCACTTTACTAGATATAGAAGTCATCGGATTGGGTTTAGATGTTGATTTTTCAGGTGTAGATGTTGTTTGTGCACGCGTAGATGTTATGATCGGAACTAAAGAAGAGATTGGTTGTCCAGGCAAAGAGGTTGGTTGTCCAGGTACAGATGTTGCGGATGAAGCAGGCGTTGATACTGTTGTCGGACCAGGCAAAGGTGTTGGTTGTCCTGGCGAATATGTTATTTTTCCAGGAGTTGATGTTGTTGTCAGAATAGACGTTGATGCAGTTGTCATAGCAAATGAAGATGTCGAGGGACTAGAAATAGTTGTTATTGTCCCGAGAAAAGATGTAATGGTCTGAACAGGCGTAGATGCTGTTGTCGGGTTTGGAGTAAATGTAACAGTACCAAGTTCGGAAGTTCTTTCACCTGCTGCAGACGTCGTCAAATCCAAAGTAGATGTCGTTAGGCCGACAGATGATGTCGGACCAGATGTTGACGTACTTGATTGAGATATAAATGTACTCGAAATAGACACAGATGTTGATGAAACAGATGTAGACGATGAAGATAGACCAAGCGTTGATGATTTTTCATAAAAAGATGAAACTGTCGTCGGGTCAGACGTAGACGTTTTAGTATCAGACATAGATATTTTTGTTTGACTTGATGTCCGACCAGAAGTTGATGATGTTTGAGAGGTAGTTGCGGTTTCCACGGTTGTATCGGCTGTTGTAACATTCGTTGGTACAGTAGTGCCAAAAGCCGTTGATGTAGCGGAAAATGTGGTAGAAAGGTTCCATGACGGTAATTGAGCGTGTGAAGTAGTTTCTGAGTTCTGCACAGGCGGTAGAGTTGATGATTGTGAACCTCCCGTTGTTGTTGGAGCTTCAGTTGTTGTTGATAATGATGTTGCCGGTGATGTTGTACCTGTTGGCTTGACGGAAGTACTAAATATTGACACTGATGTGATACTTGCATCTGTTGTTGATATAGATGGTTGACTTTCTGTTGTAGGAGCCGAATAAGTAGAAAGACTCATTGTTGGTAGATTCGTTATCGTTGGGTCGTTTGTGGTCACAGTTGGCTCTGTGGTGGTTGTTGTCATACCTGATGTTGGACCAACCGTTGTTGCGATTGGGGAAAATGAGGTATATGTTGATATTGTTGTTGATGTTTCTGCTGTCTTTGGAACACTTGTTGTTGGTGTAGAAAATGCAGTTGTCGATTGTGAGCTGGTATCTGTTTCTAATGAAGATGTTTCACTCTTTGTTGTCGGTGCATTGGTGGTAGATGGGTTTGCTGTAGATGAATATGATGAGGAAGATGATATTGTATTTAAATGTGGCGTTGGTGGTTGTATTTCTGTCGCTGTTGTAACAGGTGCGGCTACTGAAGATGTAACTAAGCCACTCGTAGTTGTCGGTGGTTCAGTAGTTGTGGTTGTTACACCTGGTGTCGAAACTGGTGATGTTAAAGTTGATACATCCGTTGATATTGTTGTTGCCGTTTCTGTTTTCTGTGGGACGGTTGTCATAGATGAAGAGTGTAACGTTGTCGTCTGTGAACTAGATTTAGTTTCTGCTGTAGGTGTAGCTGATGTTGAATACGGTTTTGTTGCTGAACTGGCTGCTGTTGTCGAAGTGTCTGTTGTCGATGTTGTGTCTGTTGTCGTCGACGATGACGATGGTTTTGATGATGATGATGATACCATCGTCGACAAATGCGATGTAGGCGATATTACTGCTGTAGATTGATCTGTTTTAGTTACAACAGTCGATGATGACGATGATGAAACAAACGTTGTTATAGGCGAATCAGTTTTAGGTGTAGTTGTAGTGGATGATTCTGTTGACATAGAACTGGGTGAAACTGTTGTAGGCACAGATGTCCCTGACAATTTTGAGGAAACGCTCGTTGCTGTTGTCAGTGCAGCAGAAAATGTTGGCTTTGAGGTCAGCATACTGTTTCCTAAAAGATAATTTGATCTATATTTGAATGTTAATAACTGTCAATTATTTAGGGTATGCACAATGAAATAAAGCTTATTTTTACGGAAATGTCATAGTAAGCATTCAGACAAGAAAGTAAGAAAGGGTAAATACACATCAGGACTCAATTACGGCATTGAATATATGCAACTTAACATAGACCAGTCTTTCATAGAAGAGGCGATTTAGTGAAAAAAAAAAAAGTAAATAAATGAAATTGTGCTCCTTTTTCCCATTTCAAAGCTGCCTTCCAAAGGGGTGTAAGTCGTTTCTATACGATAATGAATTACGCCAGCTGATAGACAAATAACGAAAAGACTATGCACAAAAACGAAACTGGAAAACACTATTATTTGCTCGGCTAAAGGCACCATCGACTTCAAGAACATTGTTAACTAAATAGACCGTGGACTAGTTGGTGGACAGACAGACAAAGAAAGAAAGAGAGAAAGGAAGAAAGAAAGAAAGAAAGAAAGAAAGAAAGAAAGAAAGAAAGAAAGAAAGAAAGTTTGCCAGCTCTCTTACTTTTAAAATATTTCGTTCCTTTTAGTCCAACACAAGCAGACGTATTGGTATACACGAAAATCACCCCAGAACAGTTTTTGTGTATTTTGTTAAAAAAGAAACTATTACACGATACAGAGCGCATACAAGACATTGAGCAGTCGAGGAGACTTCGTCTTGTCCCGAAATTCTCGTCCGTATTACACCAAAAGTCTTTAAGCTGGTTCTCTAATTTAAACACAGGCTGCAGTCTGCAGTACTTTACTCCAATTATGTAAACAAGCACAGTCCAAACTGATTTCAGTTCCATGATCTGTAAACAGTTGTATTTCCTAATCCCTCTTTTAGTTTCTTGTTAGATTCCAACTTTCGTCGACATACTTCCTGCGTTTGAAATATTCTGCAAATGAATGTCAAATTATTTTCAAAAAGTGATTGAAACTGGGTAATAAGTTTCAAGTAAGTTTGTTAAAACTCCTTTTCACTGATACTTCGAATACTTCTGGTATTCTTATTACAAATTTTGTTATGTCCTTCAGCCCTTCATGTACATGCACTGTTTTACGTCTACAGATGCTCCTCTATTCGTTTTTAGCGTTGAAATGGTCAAGTAATTTTTTTCTTTTTTTCAATTAATGTTTCTGTGAGAATTAATTTTTCATATTTAACATCCTCTTCTCCGATCTGTCAGAACAGGGATTTTTAGACCCAGATACCCTTTAACTCATTACCTTCTTAAATATTTTGAAACAGGTGACTTTAAAGCACGGTTTAAAAAATTGACAATCTATATGAACTCGAATTGTTACAAAAATACACGTGGGGGAAAATGTGGCACCTATAGATTGCAAAGCGTTAGTGCAAGTTATGTTTGCACTACTCGTACATATGTTACATGAAAATAAGGCTCAAACCCACCAATCTCAACCTGACGATCTTGAAAGCGTTTTGTTTTGAAGATGATAGTTAATCAACAGCTGAAGTTCAGTGCATTGATAGTGAAAAATGTGGTAGAAATGGGATTCATTTCCTCCGTCTTCCTGTTGTTTTCCTAAAATTGTTTACTGCAGGACTCAAATGGTCGTCTGTAGTCAATTGTCATAACTTTCCTCACAGACGCTCTGAATAATTTTTTTTTATAGACCTAATTTCTTCTTCTTCTTCTTCTTCTTCTAATAATAATTCTAATAATAATAATAAATAGAGTTTAATTCATCAGCTTGTGGTTAATATGGGGAAATATTTGCCGAAAAAGGGAAAGGTATGCGAAAATAACGAGTGCCGTAAGGCACGAGTTATTTTCGCGGACCTTTCCCTTTTGAGGCAAATATTTCCCCATATTAACCACAAGCTGATGAAATAAATTATTTATTATGTTTCCTCTGATTATTTTATCAACGAATGCCACTTTTAAAACTTAAAAAACTTAAAAAAGTAGTTCCAGATTTTCGGCAGGAGGAAAATATTCACTGTGACGGGGAAATAATTCCCCCCAGCTTAAATTACGACATTTCTTTACCCATAACATTTCTAAAAATAGACACATGAAATATAATATTTATTATCATTATTATTATTATTGTTATTATTAGTGTCAATCCTCGTCATCATCATAGTACATTCGATGATGTACAAAAATAAAAGACATCAATATACCTGAAGTGGATTTAAATCCAAAATTACAAGCATCGTTCGAATTCGTGCATCTTTTTAAAACTTAAGTTTCTGCTATATCAATTTCCCTTTCATAACATTCACATTGTATTTTAGCTCCAGCCAAAGCCATCAACGATTTAAAACACCTTCACTAGGTCTGCCTAATCATCTTAATGTAGATCGATCGATTACCAATTACATTAGCTCCTTTAATCCCCAGAGACTGCATGAGCTGATTTTGAGGAAGATGTAGATCAACATCAGACTGCACAGAACGTGCGGTCTGATCCTGGATCTAAACCGTCCTCTACTGTATTTTCTAAAGAATAACTAAACAGACGTTTCGTATGTAGCAGAACTGTCTCTTTTGGAACTGTAAAAAATGTCCAATTTATCTGTTTGACGCCCTGGTCGCAAAAGCGAAAATCCTTACAGCATAAATGTATTTTGTCATGATTTTACGAACATTGTAGTAGAAGATCAGACTGCATAGAATATGTGGCTTGATATTTTATCTACACAGTGATATCTATTGTTGGAACCTCTCAACAAAAAAATGTCATTACTCAGTAATACCGAGAGACATTTTTACCTTTTTCTTTTTTCAATGGGGTGAGGTGAAAGAAATTTCTTAGAATTCGATCTAATTCAACATTTTTCGCCTCGCTGATGACCTGATGTGCTCATTCGTCGTTATTTTTTTTTTTATTTCATAAGTATTGTGTTTATCTGCGAACGTGGAAAAAAGACGCGGTCCACTTAAAGTGGACAGTATCCTCGAAGAGAGCCAGTGGTTCAGCAATACTTTGTCAAATCTTTACCTCACTACAAAAACTGTAGACTTGTCCAAATTGAAAGCATTTGCAGACGAAAAATCACAGGAAGTATTAAGGATAGTAATTGTCTTTGAAAGCCTAGAAACCACTGTGGGAAAACGGAGAAAATGCTGGTTACAGAAAAAGGGATTGTTTAATAAAGGGCTTAACTCTAATACCCTGCCAGAAATTCCTAGAACAATAGAACAACATTGTGACTTTGTTGTACTCGACAGCATGAAGGGGGAGGGAGCTGAACTTATAATCAGTTAAGATCGTGTCACGTGTTTTGTTAGGCATGCACAAAGATACAAAAGGTCGCTTTTTCCTTCGCCAGAATAGCATTGCCTGTGTGTCTATATGTTGACCAAGTTATACCCAAGCTTAAGTCCGACTAAAAAAGATACATTTGAACTTTGCCGAGAAAAGTATGGAAAGCTTTTATGAAAAAGAACCATTTGAACCGTGCTCTGGCAAAAGGGGGCTTAATGCATCTCCGTTATACACGATACCAGCCCAAGTCATCGCATAATTATGGATCCATAAGAGCCACTTTTTCAAATAACCGACTTAATCATGAGGTAGACGGGTCCCTTGACAAACAGGAAACTGACTAGTAGCGAAAAGTTTCGGCCCAGGTCAGCCTGCGCGGACTGCGCAGGCTGACCTGAGTCGATACTTTTCGCAGATGCATTAAGCCCCCTTTTCACAGAGCACGGCTCATTTGTATGGGACAAGGACTTTGTCCTTTCTGACGGTGATTTCAAAAAATCTTGTTTACGGCATTGGCGTAAACTTTCGCATTTGTGTTATAAGAGATTAACTTTTTACCGGGATTATCCCTAGGTAGATCAATAGTTTTTACAAAGTTTTCATTCCTTCCAATAGCGACTTTAGTAGAGATAGATTTTCTTTACCCTTTACCAGACAAATGCCGTGTTTTAGTGACCTTTTTGGGAAGAAGGCCTTTGGAAACATTGAGGGACAAAAAGTGAAGAACAAATAATTGAAATCATAGATTTTTTTAGAAAAGAAATGAAAAATATTTCCAAGGAACTGGTATTGTTACATTTAATGATTTTCAGGCAGGAGAAGAACGAGTGTCAATTCCGGCGCCGGATATCCGGTCTCTGTTTTTCTCCAATAATTCTTTTACGTAATAATGCGTGTCACTGTAAAAATCAAGATATAACTTCCGGTTTAACGCTTAAGCTGCTAAAAGAGACACAAGATGTTTTTTCGAACAGTGTAGAGTGAAGATCAGGCTGCAAAGAACATGCCGTCTGGACTTGTCTCTACACTGTTCCATAGCGTGATATTTTTTCTCGGTGAACAGAACTTTGTATATTTGGGTTTTGACTTTCGGCTGGGAATATTCGCATCATTTATTCCGTGATTTGGCTCTCCGCCAGACGACAAAATTTTAGATTGGTCCAATTTGAAAGCATTTGCAGACAACAAAGTGAAAGTGATAAGAATTGTCTGCGAAAGGGCAGAAAACATTGTGAACAAGGTATTTTCTCCATTTTCCCCACAATAATTCCAAACGCTTTTCCTCCTCAGGGTCATTGAAGAAAACATCACATTGTTTGGTAAAGAGTGAACGGTTTAATCTCATTTTTTTTCCTCAAACTTGGAATATGTCGTCTGTGTTTCTAATTAATCGCTATCCATAATGTCTCCTGCTCTGTTCAGAATTTAAAGATACATCCTTACAGCAAGAAAGAAAGAAAAAAACGCTGTTAAAACTTGAAAGTGTGTAGAAAGGCTCAGCTGTAGAAACACAGATAAATTGCCAATGCCTATGGTGTTAGGAGTAGAAAAACACAAGGGATTTGTCCTCTTTTAAAACCGGAAACGACGATAGCGATTGCTTGGAAGGCCTCCAAAACATGAAATGCATTTTCTATCCGTTGTAATCTGTGCAATTTTGCAGCCATCAGGGGCAACACTTTGCATGACGATACAAGAGCGATTATAGTTTCATAAAAAATGGATGAAATGGGTTAAAAATTGGCTTAAAACGAGCGTAGATGTACATGTATCTCAACCCTCAAGAAATTAGACCCAAATGGTTCCATTTTAAGGTTCCTTTTGTCTATAAGCTTTCAAAAAACCAGACAGTGCATATATTGTGCAGTCTGATCTTGATCTACACTGGCTGCAAAAGCAACTATAGTCGCAAAAGGCGCTTTACGGGTTAAACTGTCTGAAGGTTAATCCTTTACCTGCTAAATTAATCAAATGAAACTTTCGTGCCGAGGGTAATAAATCAAAGATTGCCATTTCAAAGTTTATTATTGAAGGAAAAATATTACCTTATCGGACAGTGTAGATCCAAGATCAGACAGCACGTTCTGTGCAGTCTGATCTTGATCCACACTGTCCACCAAAGATATTTGAGTCACGCTTAGCAGCCTAAGGGTTAAAGTGTCTGTATGGATGATAAAGGTTAAACTGCCTGAATGCATCGTGTGCAACATCAGATTTGTAAAGCAAATGAAACCTTGTTTCTGCACGCAACACAACAATGCGTATAGCAAAACGATTTTCATTGCAACATGCTGTTGGGAAAAAAAGAACCGTGTCAGAAACTACTGGAACAACCACTGAAAGACCATCTTCACCAGACAACAAAATTCTGGACCTGTCTATAATTATATGGAAGCATTTGCAGAAAATAAACTAAATGTTGCTCAAAAGGTGAGATTTGTCTTTCAAAGGATAGAAAACATTATGAGAAAAGAAGACAATGCTAAAAATCAGCATTTTCTCCCTTTCCAAACATGTTTAAAAAGCATTTGTACCTGGTATCATAAAGATACGGGATGGTTTGGAATAGGGTTAACGTTCTAACATCGATACGTACCATCAATAGAAGAGCCAGCGCCTTTCTGTTTCATCAATAAGACCCCGTGCACTAACCCTTGGCGCACATGAGGAAATTCATCTATCCTATGAAATTATCGTGAAAAAAAAACGCAAATACTGGTACCCAGTATTTTCTTCTATTACAATGATATTTTCTAATCTTGTAAAGAAATTCTCTATCATTTGAACCACATCTTATTTACCGTCTTTACATGTTTCAATATGGACATGTCTAAAATCCTATCATAAGGTGACAACTGACAAGTAAAGAAAACGCGGCTTTATCCATACCGGAAATAATGTCATAATATGCATTACCTCTGCTCGAACGCGTTTGAATGACGGTATTCGCAATATGAACTTATTATTGCAAAAATATATCATGATGAAGAGTTTGCTCTTTGGATATCAAGCCTCGTCGATCTTATTTTAAATTGGTTAGACTTGAAGTAAAAGAATTACATCCAACATTTTAAGTTTGATTGTCATATCCTAGCTTTATAAATTTAAGATGTCACTCCACTAATTCTTGGTACACTGAAAATAAGGTGAAAATCACTTTTAAAATTACATAATCGTTGTTTTGATGTATCCGTTTGCAGAAATGTTGTTGTGCCGCTGTAGGCTCCTCCTATCGGTAAAATTCGCCGTCTCTACTTCTATTTTTCAAATCCAGTCGTACCCAATGTAGGATGCATTACTTTTGTTTATTTACCCAATGCTGCCAATCAAATAGGCCTATCAGACGACAAATCAAATATGGCTAAAAAGATGGAGTGAATGGGAAGCACTAATTGACCTACGCTTTCAATGATCGATAGAATACCGACCATTCTAAGATTCCAAAGCAAAGAAAAATATCGTTAACCATCTTTTAGGGGTCTGGCACCCTATGAACGCAATAATCAAAGTACTTTACGTGTCATATTCGTGTTTGCCCAAACAATCGACAAACCGTATGACACAGCTCTACAAACTTTAATGATACCTCGAAAACAACCGCCAAAACCCCGTTCACAAGGTGTGCAAAACTAAACTCTAACTTAGAGAAACTTTATTGTATATTAATTTCTATTTATAGGTAATTCATTAACCCATTGATACGCAGGCCACCCTTGGTCTATCACAATGAATATTATTAAATGACAGAAAAGATATTGAGATAATTGTCTTTAAAGGTTAAAAGATATGGTAAAAATTACGGAAAAGATGCATTTTTTACCAAAATAAAGCTGCCAACAGCCTGGTCAAAAAAAGTACATATGTGAAATAGTGGATAAAGTCCTCAAAATACTGTGATTCAGGAGAGTGTAGATCAAGATCAGACTCAAAAGAATGTGAAAGCCAATCTGATTTAAGGATAGGTCACCCTAATGGGGTTCTTGTAACATCGCCTTCGTCGCCGAAAAAACGTAAGGATTCGGCTAAAACTCGGGTAATCTGTAATCGATCGGCCGATACACGCTGGTTCCCCGCATCGATTACGGATTACCCGAGTCTTAGCCGAATCCGTACGATTTCGGCGATGAAAGGCGATGTTACACGAATCCTATTATGGTGTCCTATCATTAAACAAACAAAAAAAGATAATTGGCTAGCATCCATTAACTCTTTATCAGACGTGCAATTTTAGACTTGAATAGAATGAAAGCAGTACCTGACGGATACATTGATGTGTATCAAATGTTAGACTTTTGTATTAAGATAGATAAAACTGTGGGAAAATGAGAAAATCTTGATCACCAGCATTGTTTTACTTTTTTTTACAATGTATTTAACAAGAAACCCCCCTTTTTTTTCAGGGTTGCTTTAACTCTTTACCAAAGGACAAAATTATAGGCTCGACCAGGGATCTTATATACTATATACGATCCCTGGCTCGACCAAATTGAAAGCACTCGCAAACCACAAATTCAAGGTTGAAAATATGATTTCTGTCTTTAAGATTACAGTAAAGATTGTGCAAAAAAAAGGGAAAATGCTGGTTACCAGCATTTTCTCCTTTTCCCACAATGTTTACAAAAGTCTTTCTTTTTGTGGATGTTAAAACTTGTAATTGTGTGGTAAAGGATTAAACACATGATGATATGATGAAGGGTTAATACTAAGAGGGCTGAATGACTGGGAAAAAAAATAGACAAATAGACAAATTTTATTTCACGTAAGCGTGTACAGCTCCTAGTCATACAAGCTTATGATTACAATACATACATTGAAAAACATGACGATGAAGTAATTTACAACTGAATTCGTAGTATTTTGCTTGTAGGCTAATATTAGGAAAGAGCTAGATAAGTGACACTGGTAAAAAAGTAAATCATTAGCCAAATATTAACACATCTGACATTAATTAATTATCTGACATTCACTATTTACCACACAAATAAAATGTAGACTTGTCCAAATTGTAAGCATTTGCAGACGACAATTAAATAATGGCTCTAATAATTGAATTTGACAGGATAAAAAACATTGTGGTAAATGGATAAAAAAAAAGCTGGCTACCAACAATTTTTCCTCATCCACATTTCTATAGAAACATTAACACATCGGCAATTAATTCTTTACCACACGAGAAATATGTGGACTTGTAATAATTCAAAACATTTGGAGCATTTGCAGTCGTCAATTTAATATGGTTCAAAAGTGAATAGACCTGTAACGTGCATTCCATTCATTTAGCATATTCAAGATATTATCCGTAATTTGGCCAAAACTTTGAATTGAAATATTGCAGCTTATTTCATGCTTTCCGGTAGGTTATCGAGAAATATCAGTGAAATATTTTTCGATATTTCATGGTTACGACCAGTGAAAATACCGATTTTTATATTCTAACTCTTCAATTGAAGGTGGAAACAGTTGTTCCCGCGCACTAGTTACCTAGCTAAAATGCGCGTGCCTCACAACCAGATGTAAATATGACGTAATTTACCTTACATTTCTCGCGCTTGACGTAATATTGTAATGCGTTGCTATGCAGAGGGGTTACGCCACAGGGAGTAACCGAAGAGTACTGTACTGGATTTTGATTAAAGTCCCCTCCCCCAAAAGGGTTAAAAGCATGAAATAAATAGAATATTTGTTTTTTTCGGTGAAAGATCGAAATTATTTCATCTCGTGAACATCACTCGTTGAAATAAATTTCGATCTTTCACCGAATAAAACAAATATATGGTCTACTCTATTTATTTCCACATAATTTTGGCTGAAACTTCACACTTAAACATTTCTGGATAAAAGTTTATAAACTTTCAGTGTATTATGGAGTGTAAATTAAAATGAATGTTTAAGTTATATAAATAAGAGCCTTAGCCTTTTCAATGTTTTTCAAAGTAAACTAAAAAAAAAATAATAACAGCTTTTTACCCTTTACCACACTGTCCCGATTTTTAACGACCCTGAGAGAGAAGCTCTGTGAAAACATTTTTGGAAAAGGAGAAAAGGTTTGGTAATCTCGTTTTCCCATAATGTTTTCTTTTTTTTTATCAAATTCGATCACTTTAACGGCATTTAAAACACACACACACACACACACACACACACACACACACACACACACACACACTAACAAATTCATTGATATTTTAAAACCCTTTACCACACAATCCCGACTTTTAACGACCCTGATAAAGAAAGCTTTTAAAAACATTTTTGGAAAAGTAGAAAATGCTGGTAACCACCATTTTCTCCTTTTCCCACAATGTTTTTTACCTATGAATGGACAAATACGATCAACTGAAAAAAACATTTGAACTGTTGATATAAATTCCTTCAATAATGACGAGTCTCAAATTTTGCCGTGTGGTAAAGGGTTAAAGTTTTGACCAAAACAATGTAAAAGAACAAAGGGTGTTAACCGGACGAGGTAGCGAAAATTGGGTACTGACACATTGCACAATATGGCGACCAAGTTGTTCGCGGTTTTTATCGACTCTCTTTCACTTGTCAAAACGGTCACATTGTTTATATTTTACCCTTTGGATTGAAAATGGCTGCTTTACATAGGCCGTTTGCATACAGCGTGGTTCAAGATCAGAAGGCACAAAACGTGAAAAATCGATTTTGCTTTTTATGTGTATTGAATACGCCTCTGTTGACAAGTACATGTACTTTATATTCCAACATGTTTTTCTTGAAATATAATTTCCTTTGCTCCTATTTGTAAAGTTATACTCGAAGGGACTTGTGCATGCCTGAGTACGCTCCTGGTAGTAGCGTACGAGGCTTGTTTTGTTAATTTGTTTGGTATTAAACCCGTATTCAACATTATATCAGTTAGATATCGGCCAGTTCATCTATCCATACCTTCCTGTAGTTTCTTTTACCAGTGCTTTGCACAATATTCCAAGTCAGTGACTGCTTTCCCAATGTAATATCGCCGAAATGCTTTCCCCCCTGTTCTTCACTGAATGAGCTACCAGTCCCGACTAAAGTAGTCACAGTGCAAGGAAATCAAAGTTGACGCCACCAGGGTCCCACCATTCTATATTGCATTCCAAGTCTAGTTCTACATTCTGGATCTAGAAAAGTAGCCCAGTTACAACTATTTAGCTTAGCCATCCAGGATTTGTAAATAAAATTGAGCTATACTCTGGCAAAAGGGGGCTTAATGCATATCCGAGTTTCATGGTACGCAACAAGCCATCACATAATTATAGATCCATCACAGCCACTTTTTTTTTAATGACCGACTTAATCATGAGGTAGACTGGTCCTTGTACATAAAGAAAATTGACCAATAGCGAAAAGTTTCGGCCCAGGTCAGCCTGCGCAATCCGCGCAGGCTGACCTGGGTCGATACTTTTCGCAGATGCACTAAGCTCCTTTTTCACAGAACATGGCTCAATTATTTTTGAGGTAGAAAATTCTGGAGGATTCGACTCAGAATCTTGTTAAGAATGGTTGGTTAACACGGGCTGAAACTTCACAACCCTTTACCATTGAATTTCGTGTTTTAACGAACCTTTGGAAAAGCCCTTTGAAAACATTGTGGGAAAAAGAGGAAATAATGGTAACCAGCATTTTCTCCTTTTCCCACTATACTTTTCACCCTTTCAAAGACAATAAAGTCAAATATTATCATTTCCAGCTACATTTTGTTTGTCATCTGAAACTGCTTTCAAATTTGCTATGTCTAAATTTTTTTGGTTTTGGCAAAAAGTTAAGAAAAGTTTTACATGCAAATTTATAATCCTACCTGAAATAGGTTTGACAATTGCGAGACAGTGTTGTTTAGGCCAGACTGTCAGAGTCTCTCAACAAAGGTTCTGGGTTTGAACTACGTGATGAACGAGGGATAAAGCTTTTGAAGTACCCACACCTTGGTGCGAGTACATTTTTAGGTTCCCAGGGAGCAATGACCGACAGTGGTTGATGAAAAATGTAATTGTTTCACTATCGATGTAACATGAATACGTGTGGGTTTAAGTGCAAATGAGTTAAATAAACTTGTAGACAAAAGTACGTCAAAGACAATGTAGAAGGCCTGCAACACGCGAAAAGGGGCATTCGGACATTTGCGTAAAGTGTCGTCTCGGATCAGCCTGCGCAGTCCGAGCAGGCTAATCGAAGAAGGCACTTTACGGCTATATTAGATTTCGTCCTACAGCAGACTTGCGCAAAACAGAAAATTACGAAAGAACGGAAAGTGTCGTTTCGGATCAGCCTGCGCGGACTGCGCACCAGTCCATGTTACTTTTTACCAGAAGACAAAATTTTAAAACACGAGACTGGTCGGTAAGGAGATAAGCCCTAGTGCGTTGAACAAATGAAACAGACCTTACCAATTAAGAAAACAGAAATGTTGCGATTTCAATGTTGTTTTAGCCAGAACATATCACATAGTGGCCAACAGTGCAGAACTACGATCAGATTACACGTTTTGCACAGCCTGATCTTGATCTACGATGTACGCAAAAACAACACAATTTTTACTTGGTGCTCATGTGGTGAAGATATATTGACCCATCTTTGTGCACTACTGTTTGGCGTAAAATCTACGTCAGCGAGAAAGACATTGCGCTTTTCTGAGACAATGACCTCAGTTTCAATTCGCGTCTTTATTACTTTTGCGCGAGTTTGTCGTCAATACGTTAAATAACTGCCGGTTAACGCAGTCTTTGCGAAATAGCTGTCTTAAGTGTTTTACTTAAAATCATGATTTTGAAAAAAATCGTTCACTATCTCTTGCGTCATTTAGCTGTACTGGCATAATCGTCACAGTTAACAAAAATGCGTGACGTCACCTACTCATCGTGAGCCAGATATGATCCACTCCCCATGCGCAACGGTTTTTTTTTTTTTCATTTGTCGTCTGTAACTGCTTTCGAACTGGACAGGTCTGAAATATTTTCGTCTTGTATAGAGAAAAGGTTTCCTACAGACCGCAAGCCAGGAATGATCAAAGCCCTAGGCACAAATCTTTTTCTAAATACCTGCCGGAACTACATGGTTGATGTTCTTCAGATTCAACCCTGACATGCAACACGCGAAAAGGGGCATTCGAACATTTACGTAAAGTGTCGTCCCGGGTCAGCCTGCGCACTCCACACTGACTTATTCGAAACGACACTTTTCCTTTTTGTGTAATTTTCTGTTTTGTGCAAGTCTACTGTTGGACAAAATCTATTGTAGTCGTAAGGTGCCGTCTCAGCATAGCCAACTTTCACAGACATGCCTTATCAGCAGTCTCGCATACCAAGAAATCGATGAGAATAATCGATATCATACGTAAAGGTTCGGGAATTTCCGGAGTTTGGCGAACTTAAACCGTGTATATACTAGTAATCCATATTTGATATCCCGCAGCTATAAAAGATAAGAGAAGCGTAACATTACGTAACAGTAGCCTGCATCAAATTTACAATCCTTGCCTATATGGTGGCATATTTCTGCCACGAGATACGAGATTAGCATTATTGCGATATTTTTATCGTGAATTTTTTTGTTTTATCACGATAATTCTCTTAAATTATCATGATAGCTATCTCGTATCTCGCGGCAGAAATATGCCACCATATGCCTAGACTGTATATCTGCCCTGGCGGTTTTTTTTTTTTTCGGATTTCAACCTAAACCCTTTGTCTCCTTGAAGATCAATATATGGCTGCACAGAATGTGCACCCATATCAGAGTGCTCAGAAAATTTGATTTACATTGGTCATCAGATACAGCAAGATTTTTCTTTAGAAAAGACCATTAAAATTGTTGTATTTAAGCTTTGTCAGTTTGTAAATGAATTCATTCCTCTGTTAAGGGTCAAGTTTGGATTCTCTGAAACATTACTGATCCCTGCTGTTCGGCCCTTAAACTGCTCTGTGCGTCTAAATGCACTTTTTGCTGACAATGTAGACCAATAATTAATAAACTGCAAAAAAAGTAGTCTCATCTTGAATTCTAATTCGTCTAAATGCACTTTTGTTGACAGTGTAGATTTATAACAAGCTGCACAAAACAAATAGTCTGATCTTGGACCTGATCGATTTTTAAAAATCCTTGATATTACTATATCAACAAGTTGCTGCATCCAGCAAAAATTCGGCATTTTGGGATTCCGGTTTAACACTAAATTCATCATACACTTTCGAGTCTAACGGACCTGAAAGAAAAGCCTTTTGAAAACTTTGTGGGAAAGGGAGAAAATTCTGGTAACCAGCATTTTCTCCTGTTTCAAAGACAGGCATTATAATTTGAGTTGCATTTAATTTGTTGTCTGCAAATGCTTTTAACTTGATAGAGTCCAAAATTTCGTCATTTGGTAACGAGTTCAACTTTTGACGGGAAAATGTGCTATATGCAGTTAAATACTAGCACCTTAGCAAATAATTCCATGGTTTTACGATGTGGTTGTGTAAAACTCTTTTTAGAGTATTAAGATCAGCCATTTATCTCTCATGGCTAAACTTTTTTTTTCAACTGAGTTTGTAAGTAGCTAGAGCCCAATACCTCAGGCTGTGGCGTACAGGGCTTGACACTGGAGGTGGCCGATTCCAGTCCCCAGCTCGGCCAATTACTTTCAGAAGATTGATAATAGTCATTGCTACACGATGTATGCCACTCTTACCACTAGTTTCAACGTTGTTTAAACGGTGGTTACGAGAAAAGGCAGACAGTAGCTTGGGAGGAATATTGTGCCAAGTACTGGTTATAAAAACTCAGGACAGGAGTGCACGGATTAGTGGGTTGATGGCTATGATAAGACTGAAATAACGATGGAAAATGGATCAAACACAAAACAACTAAATCTTGCTTTCAAGACAATCTGTGTCATTTGACAGCACAAATATCATCTATGCGCTATACTGCGTTTTGATTGGCTGATATGTTTCATTTCGCTCCACTACATCCCCTTACAACTGAATCCTTTATCTATTAACGCTTTGGCTGCTGTGCGCGACTTATTGACCTTTTGCGGACAGTGTAGATCAAGATCAGACTGCACAGAACGTGCAGTTTGATCTTTGATCTACAATGTCTGATAAGGATATATTTTCCTTCAAAAAAAAAAAAATACCTTTGAAATAGCAACATTTGTGTTTTTACTATCAGCTTAAAAGTTTTATTTCAGTTATTTAGCAAGCGAAGGGTTAACTCTCTCACTACCAATTAAATGAGCGATGCTCTGGCAAAAGGGGGCTTAATGCATCTCTGCCATCCATTATACCAAGCAAGTCATTACATAATTATGGATCTATAAAATCCATTTTTTGAAACAACCGACTGAATCATGAGGTAGAATGATCCTTTGACATGCAGAAAATTTAAAGATAGCGTAAAGTTTCGGCCCATGTCAGCCTGCACGGTCTGTACAGGCTGACATGGGTCGATACTTTTCGCAAATGCATTAAGCCCCCTATTCCCAGAGCATGGCTCAAATACATTCTACTTTTTACGAAGGCTTTAAATAAATTTACGTTGCGTTTGGAGCTGACTCTAGTAAAAGATGAACATGAGGTAGCGGAAGGTGTAGATCAAAAATCAGTCTGCACATTTTGTGCAGTCTGATCTTGATCTACGCCATCCGCAAAACTTATCCAAGGCGACATTGGCAGTGAGAGTTAAACATGTTTTTATGACCCTGAGTTGGTGGACTCTTGAAAACATTGTAGGAAAAGAAGAAAATGCTACATGTACTTTCATTTACTCAGTTATTTTTACCCTTCTCTTTCCTTCCCCCCCCCCTCACTATTTTAGCCATGTTTGGTGCATTATATCATCTGCAAAGTCTTTTAATTTGGACAAGTCTGATTTTTTTTCTTATACCTGGTAAAAAGTTTAGCAAGGTAAGCTAGCATTTGTTTCTTTTCCCAAAATGTTTTCAAACACTTTTTAAAAGAATAGTTCCATCACACAATACGGACAGAGCTGAAAATTAACCGTATACCACACAATCCTATGTTTAAACAGGGATCGTATATACACAGGGATAGGCAACGCAACTGGAGTTGAGACCAATTATCGATTTTTCACTGACTTACCTGTACGGCGTCCAATAATCCATTGTCGTTCCTTGCGAGTTATTATCTTCCTTTCAGATAATATAATTCCTTGCCGATTCCGACAATTTTTATATCCGCCAAAGAAACGTTCAGTATGAAATGCGTTTCAATGTTTATGTCAATGTTTTTCTATTATTGTTTTTTTCAGCTAAAGTGTTATTTTTTTTATCTGGAAAATTTAAAGTGTCGACTAATTGGGCGTTTCATATACAGGTCATGTTGTCAGTCTTGATTTCACACGAAGTGTAAATTGTGAATGGAGATCAAAACGGCCCGGTGCCAAAACGACCCATTACCGAAACAACCCTCTTTTTCGTAGTAACTTAAAATATTTTGATATTTCTGCAGTGGATGTCTATTGCAAACAATTCGGGAAAAGCACACATCGCCTGTTGAAGGATTAAGTCCGTCTAACGTTTCGGAAGTGGGCTGCTTTTGTCCACTCCCTGTATTTGACATGATCACAAGTGGGATATATCAAGTTGTGTATCTGTCATGACACATCTACTGTTAGTAGTGTCCTCTTCTGTTTATAGACAATACGCATCATTGAAATTAAATATTTATTTTATGATTTTCTTCTCCAAATGTTTCAATTTGGTCAGGTCAAAAGCTTCTCATGTTATCAGGAGTGACAAACATTTCACTTGTATGTAGTACAATGTATTAGGCCAGTAAACACAGAGATCTGTTAATAGTTATATACCCATTTTTCAATAGCAAACTACACAAAGGGCATATAGAACCAGAAAATTGCCTTCACTGCCCGTTAAATGGACCTTCCAGTACATTTTCAGTTCAGCTTGCAGCTACTCTTAAATCACTGTCTTTGACAGAAAAAAAGGAGAATTTCCTGCAAAATGGAAAGAATTAGTGAACTTTCTGAAAAAGTAGACTGGTGAAGTGTGAGGACCTGTCTGCAACTCTGTTCCTACTTTTATACTTTGGAATCAATTACATACACCAGTGGCCTTCACAATTGCATCATTTCGAATTAACCTGTGTACCTTACAACCTTGTGTGTTTGATGACTTCGGAATATTTAAAGCTTTTTGAAAATATTGTGGGAAAAGAACAAAATGCTAGCCTAGCACATGTACCTGTTTTCAGCATTTTTATCCGCAATGTCCAATTCCATGCAATAAATATCCAATCGTTTGAATCTACTTTCAGTTGTCGTTGCTAATACTTTCAATTCGGGATTCCAAAGGCCCCCAAAAAATTGTTCTTTGGTAAAAAATAGTCAGTAGCATAATTATTAGAAAAAAAAAAAGACAAATCTGCAATTATCCCTTTTCCACACAACCCCGAGTTCTGATGACGAAGAGAAAGAAGCCTTTTGGAAACATTGCAGGAAAAGGAGAAAATGTTGGTTACCAACATTCTCTCCTTTTCCCCAAATGCTTTCAATTATATCATTGACAAATTCCATAATTTGAGTAGCATTTCAATTGCTGTCTGTAAGTGCTCTCACTTTGTACAAGTCTACGTCTGTGTTGGCAAAGTAAAAGTTGCTTTTGACAAGCAATTTTTCCTTCTTTAATAATGGTTTTTTATTCTGTGTCAGAGAACTTAAGGTTATCTAATAACTTTGAAAGCTTTGATTTTGGACCAATTTGAAAACAGTATAAGTTGTGTAGAACTTTGCACAACACATACTTCACTCCCTCAAAAAATATGTTGATGAGGAAAAGCAACACGCAGCTTGTGCAGACAGTTGTGCAAATTCAAAAAACAAATAGATAAGTATAATGGCTGCTATGATACAACTAAAATGTTGTGAAACATTGCAAATTGAGCAAGGTTCCATCCTTAACTTTTTGCCAGATTACAAAATTTTGGACATGTCTAATTTGAAAGCATTTGCAGACGACAAATGAAATGCAACTGAAATGAGGAGACTTTTTTTTCCTGGGGAAATGAGAAAATGTGACATGTACTAACCGGTAGTTTCTTCTTTGTTCACAATGTTTTCGGAAGTATGGATATTCCCCAGGTTAGTGAAAACTTAGGATTCAGGAATACTAGCATTTGTCACAGATAATTAAATAACTCCATACTTCTAGTGGCTTATTGAGCTATACATACTAAATATACTTTGGTGGTAGAAGAAGCTCACAGCTTTCATATTCAAATACATTAATTTCACTTTAGCATTTTTCTTGCAGGTTTGTACAGTTCACAGCTGATTTGGTCTTTAATATTCCAAGTTTTCAAGCCCAGCTTCAGTTTTATACTAGCACACTTTATGCAGAATTACAAAACCATCTTCAATGTCATTCTTCTGTTCACAGGATGCATCACAACAGTATGTTGACAGCTCTTGAAACCATGTTTTGAAGTGTTTGTGCTCTCACAATACATATCTGGAAAAAAAATATAGAACCAACTGAATTTCAAATTTCTCCTTTTTACAAAACGTAACATTTTAATTCTTCAGTTACGTTGCAAAATATGGTTTTATTTTCACATGGTTAGACTATAATGAGAATTTGTTCAGGATATGGCCAACTATCAGAGATCCAATCATTTTTGAGTAATGTGCGGTACTGCGCTTCCACCTTTACTGAAATAACCCCTTTTTTAGGCTGCCATCTTGCAATTAAGACCGAAAATAGCCATGTTTTTGAGCTCACAGTTATCCAACCTTGGCATCGAAAATCACTAGATTTGATCTAAAAACAAAAAGAAATACTTACTGCTTACAAATATGTCAAAATCTGAACAAATTTATTTCTAAAAATAAATTGAGAATGCTACAACTATCACTAGGGTCCCGCCAAATTCACCACATTGGTCCGCCATTTTGTGATGAAATACCGAAAATAGCCCAGTTTTGAGCCCATAATTATCTAACTTAGGAATCGAAAATCAGCACAAAATTGGCTTTAATACAAGGAGATGTACTCTATCTCGTGATTTTTACCAACATGTTGTTATTTGGACGCTACTTTATGAACTTAAAAAGTACTTTTGCACGTCACTAAATCCTCCTGCCGAACATCCCCTACGGGGCAAACATGATTAGGTCATGATTTTTTAAAGCCAAAATAAGCATATAAAACAAAATCTCCGAAAAAAATTGATGTTACATATATTCTAAGCATGTAAATATTCGGTAACTTACCTGTTGAGAAGGACGTATGGGATAACCAAGCAAAACGTTGATTAAAACAGTGACCGTCGTATGCCGAAATTTAAGATGGCCGCCGTTTTTTCCTTTGCGGTCAATTCGAAAGAAGACAGTGAATAACCGGAAGTTATACCGGTTTTCCTACCCCTGTATATACGATCCCTGGTTTAAATGGCCCCTAGTTAAAAGATTTTTTATGAACATTGTGGGAAAAGGAGAAAACGTTGGTTACCAGCATTTTCTCCTTTTCCCCAGTGTTTTTTTTTCCAAATTCCATCATTTGAGCCACATATACGTTGTCATCTGCAAATTTGTCGTCTAATAAAGGGTGAAGGTCAATCTGTGTAATGTAGAGAACAGCCAGTGTAAAAACAAATGGAAAATGTTCAGTGTAGGAAAATCAACTTTGGTTCAAACCCCTGTAACAAACAATTGCAAGATTTATTGAACTTCAGGTAGATGACTTCTCAAAACATTCTAGGAAAAAAGAAAATGCAGGTAAACATAATTTACTCCTTTTCTTAAAATGTTTTTCATACTTTCAAAACCACATTTGTCTTCTGAAAATGTTTACCAATTGGACAAATCTAAAATTTGGGTTTTTGGTAATGGGTTAATTAAAAAACAAACTACATGTAAATGTACTTCATTTCTTTTTTTTTTTTTTTTTTTTCTTAACCCTTTACTAGACGACAAAATTTTAGCCTTATCCAATTTGAAAGCATTTGCAGACGACAATTTCAGTGTAGCTCAAATGTTTCGATTTTTCTTTGAGAAGACATGGTTAACAGCCTTTTCTCCTTTTCCCACAATGTTTTCAAAAGGCTTTCTTCTCATGGTCATTAAAAGTCTGCATTATGCTGTAAAGGGTCAAATGGTGTGTAATGGCGCATCGACATCTATGGTCATTCAGCGTGCTTGAAAGGTAATGTATTATCAATAGTTGTAAGAACTAAGTGGTAATTTAAAAGTTAATACACTGCTCAAAAGTATTAAAGGATCACACAAATGCTAAAATTCAAGTCTTTCACTCTGCTAAACACTCGGTCTTTGTGTTCTGAAAACCATCAGCTTACATTCTTACTAGACAAAATGGCTAAATAGTTTTCTTGCTTGTCTCATTTTAAATGCTGACAAGCCATGTTAAGAAGAAAATCAAGAAATTTGTTTTCCTTGTTGTTTTGTTAAACAGCTCATATTTTTCCAATCTTTTGTTCATATTCTTGTCAAATCTAATGAAAGAAGAGGACGAGATGAAATAATGACACCTCCAATTCTCTTAAAAGCCTGTGTGACATATCAAAAAAACGGCTTTGACAAGAATAGCCCATACATCTTTTGTGCAAACCGAACTGTTTTGCCTGCTCTGAGATTTTACAATGTTAAGACTGAATGAACTTATGAGCAGAAAATTATTTGCATTGTCCTGGACTGAAAAAATTATCTTGCGATCGAAGTTGAGGACATGTGATCCTTTAATTTTTTTGAGCAGCGTAATACTTCATGAACATGAATTAAAAATTAAAGCAGAAAAATGTGGAATATATCTATTATATGATTGTAAGTGCTAGTAGACTTAGCAACGAGGCAATCCTCATTGCAGAGTCATCCAGCGTGTTTTATATTTATGTCCTAAATTTAAAAATTCTATATTTTATTATAAAAATCTATGTCTTTCAAATATTGTAAGATGTTATTCTGTTTAACGTTTAAAGATAACATGTACTTCATTTTTCATAATGTGGTATCAATTTGTAAAATATCTTAACCCATAACCATACTGGCTAATTTCAGATACAGCATTTGCTTGTATACCCTAGGGCTGTACATGTGTCACCGTAACCAACATATTTTCAAATAACTTGAATGAATTAAAAGTACACAGAGGATGACCAACTGGTTGTGTTTGATATTTAAGATCTGTCACTCAAACGGGGTATGATGCAGTTAGAAAACCACATCACACTGCATTTGAGTGACAGATTTTTAATATGTCGTCTGCAAACACTTTCAATCTGGACAAGCCTACTTTTTTGGTATTTGGGAAAGAGTTAATCTGTCTACGGTAAGGATGTGAAGAATGTTGTGGTAATCGCCGGGACTGTATCTTTTACACTTGTATATTGTATATCACCAAATGGTTCAACTTTCAAATATCATCTCAGTTTTGCCTTCCATGGTCTGTCTGTTTTGCTCTAGATCTATACTTTACCTAAAATTAAACAAAAACAGAGGTAAGGAACTACATCCACATCCCCAAGTAGGCCAAAGTGGTCATTTGATTTAGCCTGTAGCGCTCAAAGAATTATGTTTTGATGATAAGAAATAACTTCATTAATGTAAAATTTATTTAATTCCTTTCCCTTTAAGCTGACGTAATATTGCATTCTGCATTACAACCATTCAATCAGACAAGACCGTTCACATAGCACAGTGTGGCTAATATTTTAGCGAATATATTACAGGCATGTTCATGGTCATTTTTTTTTCAAAACAAATGCTCATTTTGGTGTCAGCTTTGTAATGACCATTCTACTCTCTGCTGTGTCCTTTTTTCTCAAAGGCCAAAACCAAAAACCCTGTATGGGAATAAGTAGAAACCATTACTTTATATGCTGACACAATATATAATATTTATTTCATACACTCCAAACATCAGACAAGACTGTCCACCTGGCCAATATATGGAGGAGCTTTTTCTCTCGGAATGTCGATGGCCATTTTCTTCCTTGCTCCATACAATGTGGGTGTCAGCATGTAAATGGCCATGTTGATGTCACTATGGGGTTATATTACAATGTTTTCGGACATGCCTTGGCCTGACAGTCTTACATGAGAGACAGGCGCAAATATGTAAAGTAAATTAGTTGGGTTGAGGTTTTAATGAAACTAGGCAGGGATCCTATAATCTCTATAGATGATCTCTGCACCAGGGTACCCAACACACACCACGACAGTACAATCTTTAACTGCAAATACTTTGCAACAGAAAAGGCATAAGGCCCTATATCCTCTCTGTACATCGGCCATATCAGGTACACTTTTGCAGTCCGGTACCTAGGTTATCAATGTGGGGATAGCACTGTCCACAAAAGCTCCTCTAAAGTATGAAATAAGCATGAAAAATATACAAACAAAAATAATTTTGAATTTAGAAAATTTTAGAAAATTATTAGAGTTTGTTATGAAGAGGTTTTCTGGTACTTGTTTTTTCATTCATTTTGATACAACACAGCATGAAAAGCCAACAATCCAAATGTATAAGAACAGAGATGCAAGACATTCACAGCATTGGCTTCAAGCGAACAAAGTTTGATTTGCTGATAAAGACCTTAAGTAGTACTTTACAAAACGACCAAAATTTTGCTTGTCTAAATTCAAAGCATTTGCAGACAGCAACTTAAATGCAGCTATTATGGCAGAATTTGTTTTTGAAAGGGTAAAATGCATAGTGGGAAAAGGAAAAAATGCTTGTTACCAGCATTTTCTTCTTATCCGACTATGTTTTTCGAAAGCCTCCTTTGTGAGGGTTGTTAAAAGTCCGGATTATGTAGAAATAGGTTAAATCTTTAGTCTCAGACTCTTCCATAATGAAAGCACCTGCAGACAACAAATTAAATGAAGCATGTATGATGACCGTTTTCTTTAACAACCTTCTCAAAAGAAAATATTGTGGGGAAAAAAGAGAAAATGCTGTTTAAAAATATAGAAGATTATTTGCCAGCATCCTCATTCAACTACAGGAATTTTTTTTTTTTTTTGATTCCATGATGTACATTTAACCTATTTACAAAAAAAAAAAAAGATAAATGTTATTTTGAACAACCTGATAGCTCAGAAATTTCTTGTTTTCGAAGTGAAATTTATGTACAGAAGTTGTATAAGTGATCTCTTTTTTGATGCTTTGTTATGTCTGACCTTGAAATGAACTTTACACTTTCATACTTTATGTATATTTGATGTAGTTACATATAATTTGAAAATGTTTTTAACAGCAACCTGATAGTTGAAACTTCCATTTGTTTTATAAAACCCCTGTCCCTGGCCACAATGCATATGTACCGGTAATGGAAATTCCAACTGCCAGTCTGCCGACCCTCACTTGCCTATTCGAACCCAATGTAAGATGTTTTGTTTATGAACTTTTAGTCTAATACTCTGATTTATTTTTAACCATTATGCTAAAAGTAGGTTTTCCAGGAGCTTTAATCCAATTTTCACTAAATTTGTTACTTTATGCCATAATGCCTATTTAACCTAACAGTTTACATATAGTTTAAGGAGGATATTGTCAGCAGCTAGATTTTGCAGTCTGTAGGTCTTCTTGAGTTAAAGTTTACATTTAAGAACTTTTTACTGGATAATTAATGAATATTTTCTACCTCTTTACAATTGAAGTTTTGCCAGCAACCTGATAGTTGAAACTTCCATTTCTCGTTTTAACCCCTGTCCCTGGTCACAATGTATATAATGGAAATTCCTACCATCAGTTAACTGAGCCTCACTTGTTTATATTAACTTTATACTACGGTAAAGCATTCTCAGTCATCAAAAGAACTTTTAGTGCTTAGTTTGAAAATAAAGGCTTTAGAAACAAATCCTTCCAAACATTAAATTTGCTTTTTCATTGTTTATTAACTTCTATACTGTGAAAAAGTTTAAAACTGTCATTTCCTTATTGCTTTAACTAATTGCCAAACAACAAAAATTTTAGACTTATCCAAACTTGAAGACAACAAATAAAATGTGCGTCAAATAACGGTTTTTGACTATGGTATGGTTACCAACATTTTCTTCTTTCACCACCATGTTTTCAAAAGCCTTTTTTGCCGTAGGGTTTTTGAAAGTTTGGATTGTGTGTTAAAGACTTAACCTATAGTCTGTCATAAATATTCAGAAAGAAAGACACTTGAAAATATAAAGATGTTATATGGAAACTCAAACCTAGCAAAACTTTGTACAAACAGGACAAGTATGAATGTCTTGCACCCAGTGTTCCTCCTATTGTGCCCATACCGATAAGATGAAGTGCATTGCAGACAGGGATTTTATGCATAAAATGATGAAACAAAAAATACACTAAAACCTCTTAGAAGCTCTACTAATAAAAGTTTTGTTGAGCCAAATACATGTGAATTTAGAAAACTTTAACAATAGTACAGCTAAAAACTGACTGACAACTTTGACCTACCTCGAGTCCACAATCACCCGTAAATTTCCATATAGGCGAGTTCATTCCCTCCCTGCAACAGATTTCAAAGGAATAATAATAAACCTTAAACAAAATTTATCATTCTACATATACATAATTTTAGCATAAAATCAACACCTACGTAAAAGACATGTACATGTACCACAATCATTGATTGATTGTATAGTGTTTAATGCTGTTTTCAACATCATTTTGGTTATATCGCACCGATCAATGTTTTCTCCGCACAATAGTCTTTCCAAGCCACTGGCTGCTTTCCCACATAACGATCATCAGAACAATGGTCAGCAGTGAGAGGAATGAATCCTGTCGCAATGACTATCATCAATCCTCTGAAAGAAATTGGCCGAGCCAGGGATTGAACCCATGACCCCCTGTTCTCAAGTTCTGCATACTACTGACTGAGCTAATGGGGCTCGGCATGTACCACAATGAATGAATGAATGGCGATTCAGCAAGGCATTGGCATCTAAGTCTTTAACCCTTTACCACACGCCCAAGTTTTAACCCTGCTAAAAAACTGGTATGAAATTTTCATTTCGATAGAACAAACCCAAATATTGCTAGTTCAAAGTTTTATTTGGGGAAATAATAAATCCTTCTCGGACAGTGTAGATCCAAGTTCAGACTGGAAATTCTGTGCAGTCTTATCTTGATCCACACTGTCTGCAAAAGGTCAGTGAGTTATGCTTAGCAGCCTAAGGATTAAAGTCCTTGAGTAAGACAGCTTTTGAAAACATTTTGGTAAATGAAGAAAATGCTGGATACTAGCATTTTCCCCTCTTCCAACGAGGTTTTTTTACCCTTTCAAAGACAATTTCATACAAAGAGATACATTTGTCATCTGCAAATGGCAAAAATTTGCCATTAGGAAGAGTTAGATACATTTGAGTAATGCTGAAGAATACATGTGCATTAGAAAATACTGTGGCAAAAGGCATATTCCTCATTTTTCCACATATTGGCATATTCAAGTTAAGGTCTATGGCCACTACCTCTCATATTAAAAGACGGATGCCTCCGAGATTGGCCAAATAGCCTGTACGAAAACATCGATGTTACACGATATTTACCGATGTGTTAGTGAGTCTACTGCCCCTAACTCTCATATTAAAATATGGAAGCTTCCAAGATTGGCTGAATAGCCTTAACATCAACATCGATGTTACACGATGTTTACTGATAAATTAGGGGGTCGTAGTCCTTAAAATGAATATTGAAAATGTTTATTTTACAAGAGCATTCTCAAAGATACCTGCAGCAAATTTACTCAGCAGGTTGCTAAATAAACTAAGTGGATATTTTCCATTAGTTTAAACTTTTACCACACATTCTTAAGTTTCAAAAACATGTTTTTAATCTCTTCAAAGGCAAACCCATCTTTTGAGCCATATTTACCGTCTACAGCCCCTAACTCACATATTAAAAGATGGAAGCTACCAAGATTGGCCGAATAGCCCTTATGAAAACCTCAATGTTAAAAAATATTTACCGATGAGTAAGTAACTCTACAGCCCCTAACTCTCATGTTTAAAGGCGGAAGCTGCCAATATTGGCCGAATAGCCTTTACAAAAATGTTTATCAACGAGTTAGGGACCGTAGACCTTAAATTTGTTGTCTACATATACTTTCAATTAGTACAAGTCTAAAAATTTCATTTGGTAATGACTTAAAAGACTGTCAAGATACATGTATTACAATTTCATGTCATGTTGAGAGAATATCTGTACAGATAATCGTAATGTAGATCTCATATCAGATTGCGTATTTTGTTCAGTCTGATCATACCACACAATCCCAACCTTTAACAACCCTGATAAAGTGACCTTTGGAAAACATTGTCGGAAAATGAGGAAATGCTGTTAACCAGCATTTTCTTCTTTTCCCACAATGTTTTCTACCCCACCCAACACAAATTTCAAATTTTGAGTCACATTTATTTTGTTGTCTGTAGATGGTTTTAATTTGGTCACATCCAAAAGTTTTGCTGTTGGTAAAGCTAGGGTTAACCCTTTACCACACAATAAAATTCTAGACTAGTCCAAATTAAAAGCATTTAAAAATGACCAGAGAAATATGGACCAAATGATGAACCCTGGTCTTTAAAAGGGTAGAAAACATTATGGGAAAAGGAGAAATGCTGGTTACCAGCATTTTCTCCTTTTCCCATAATGTTTTCAAAAGCCTTATTCCATAGGGTTGTTAAAACTTGGGATTGTGTGGTAAAGGGTTAAATACCTGATCTGTGTTCAACTTTCCATATAGATGCGCTGCTGAGTTGTAGATTGTTCTGATAACTGCTGCTGACAAAGTGTCTGCCATCTATTCCAAGCAATGCCACTTTGAAACAATCTTGAATTGAAAACCCTAAAAAAAAATAAAAGAAAACCTCTGTATTTTATTTTGGAGGAGGGTTAGGGAGATGGGAGTGCGGAATTGTTGTGAGGCAGTTTATAAAGTTACTTTATGTTGTTATTTTTTACTTTTCTGTTTTTTCAAATCTCTGCTTGTTTCATTTATCTCTTTACCACACAAGCAAAATGTAGACTTGTCCAAATTGTAAGTTTTTGCAGACAACAATTTATGTGTGGTTGAATTGATGGAATCTGTATTTTATAAGGTAGAATTAAAACATTGTGGGAAAAGGAGAAAATGCTACCTTTTCCACAATGTTTTCAGAAGGGGTCTTCATCAAGGTCATGAAAACACAGGATTGTTGGGGAAAGGCTAGAATACAAAACAACAGAATTTGACTGTTATTGAATGGTGTTTTATGCCTCTTTCAACATTATTTCAGTCATATCACAGCAACAGTTTACATATTCATGTGTTTCGTGTATTTTACCAGTACTAGGCTAGAGCTCTGAAGTGTCTTGCCCAAGGACACTCCCACGAAAGGCCCAGTGGATCTAGTGCTGCTCGAACCCAGGGCCTCCAGGTAAGGAGTCCCACACCACTTTACCACAGAGCCACGCAGGACCCCGACTGGTCCAGAGTGGAAGATTTTCCAGATGACTAATATCACTCAAATGATGGAATTTGTCTGCGATAAGATAAAAAACACAGCAGGAAAAGGAAATAATGTTGGTAACTAGCATTTTTTTCTTTTCCCACAATGTTTTCAAAGGTTTTTTCCCAGGGTCTTTAAAACACAGGATTGTTTGTTGGCGGGGTTAACCCTTCACCACACCATCCTGAGCTTTAACAACCCCGAAAAAGAAGCCTTTTGAAAACATTGTGGGAAAAGGAGAAAATGCTGGTAACCAGCATTTTCTCCTTTTCCCACAATGTTTTCTACCTTTCTCAGGACATGTTTTAATTTTTCAGTCATACTGATTTTGTCGTTTGCAAATGCTTTCAATTTGCAATGACTTAAAATTTTGTCGGTTGGTAAAGAGTTATAGGACAATTTAGACTATTTTTCTTTCCAAATTGTTGTTTTGGAAAGAATATCTGTGGAAAAAAAAAAACAGTTTATGTTTAAGATTACAATGCAAAGTCTATTTAGCCTGATCTTAATCTACCTGTATAGCTTTTAACTTACCATGTAGATACACTGCTACTTGTAGATTTTTCTCATTATGGCCTTAGGCAAAGTGTCTGTCATCTTTTTCAAGTATTACCACTTCAAAGCCGTGGGATCTTAAATTGAAAACAAAAAAAAAAACAACCTCTGGTTCCTTTTTGCTATGGGGCTGGGGATAGGGGTGGGCTAGTTGTAGGAAAAGTTGTTTCCTGTAACTTTATTTTGCTTTTTTTTTTTTGTTTCTTTTCTGATTTATACACTTTAGATTGTTTTAAATCAATATGACTATTTTTGGTTAAACTGTATTTCTATTGTAAGTAAATCTTAACTTATGTGACTCACAATTCAATTTTTCTTGCTCAAACCTGTCTTTGTAAGTGAGAAATGACCTGCTGCTGTAGAAAGCTGACTGTATGCATTCTCTGTGTGAAAATTTTATTTTTGTACTGTTAATGCAGCTTTATTCATTTTTATCTTCAAGCTTGAGGTAGTTTTTAGTATTCATTTAATCAATTTTTCTTTCTGATAACAGGTTTTAAGATTTTTAGAATGGTCAAAATTGAAAGCAATTGCAGATGACAAAGTAAATGGCACTCAAATAAGAAAGTTTGTCTTTGAATGAAAAGAAAACATTGTGGGAAAAAGGATAAAATGCTGGTAACCAGCATTTTTTCCTTTTTCCTGTGTTTTCAAAAGTCTTATTTCTAACAGTAATTAAAACACAGAACTGTATATTATAAAGAGTTAATAAACCACACCCTTATTTGTTTTTTTTTTTTTGTTTTGTTTTTCAATTTAATTTTCATCTTAATATGAATATATACATGTAATCTTGATTTCTTTGCTCTTGCAAAGGAATCAATCTTAAACTTACTATTCAAAAGACTTTATTGCTCGCATGTGCTTGTGACCTGCTGCTGTTGAAATCTGCATGCATATCTAACTTGTTAATCACACTTTTGTACTGTAACTTTATATTTATTCCTTTATGTTTTCTTGAAACATAGAGTAAACTCTGTTTCTTATATGTCAATATTTCTATTTTTCAATCAAAGATTCCTCAATAAGAAAATACTGAAAATTTTAGGTTTATTATCTGTATCCTATTTTATTACTGTTGATCAACAATTTAAATATTCTTTGGTTTTTTATTTTGTATCTAAGGTAACCTCTCCTGATGTTTCCTTCGCATTTTACAAATGTGTATGTTTTAGTTCAAGCTGAAAATTGTTTATGTATGCAAATTCCTGTCATTACTTAAAAAAAAAAAAAAAAAGGATTATGGATAATGCTTGCTTCTGATACTTTCTGCAATACTTTTGCCAGGTACAGGGGGTATCAGAAACAAACATATTCCCATTGAAAACCTCTAAAGAAAAAAAAACAATAATGATTTTTTCAGTACTACATGTACAACTTTGCCTATAAATAATTCAAGTACACTGCACAGATGTGATTATTTGTTTAACCTACAGAAAAACAACTTTTATAAATAGAAAATGAACATTAAGGTTTACTTTAATGGTAATGGTGAGTAAAATCATATTCCTAACTTTTTTCCAAATGACCATTTCATTTTGTCCAAATCGAAAGCATTTGTAGACTATATATTAATATGTGGCTCATATGGTTGAATTAGTCTTTGACAAGCTCATAAAATATGTTGGCAAATAGAGAAAATGCTGATAGCAGTGTTTTCAATTTAAGCCTTGATCCTCAGGGCCTTTAAAACTCAGGATTATCCGGTAACGGTTCAATATTAATCTACGGTACTTAAGATTACACCCTTTTTTTTGCATTTGTGAGTAAAAATTAAGTTGTTGCTTTATGTATAAAGCTAACTGTTTGTTTGAACTTGGCAATGTCATTTTTTTGTATTGTAACTCCATTTTTTTGTGTTAGAATTTAAAGCAGCAGTTCTTGTATTTCTATACCTTTTTTATCCCCAATATTGTTTTCTTTTATTCATATATTCTTGTATAATTTTTTTCCCTGTTACCATTTTATTCTTGTTTTTATTTTCTTTTCTTTTTGTAACTTATTTTTTTCTAATTACTTTTATTGCTTTCTTGTCATGTTTCTTTATTTTTTTTTTTACTTCTCATGTTATTTTATTTCATTCCTTTTCAAGTTTTTCATTTTTCATAAGTTTTTTTTTAATAAGATGTTTTGCATTATTATTATTACCTTTTTTTTGGTCATTTATACAAATATATATATATATATATATATTTTTTTTTTCTAGTTTAGTTTTGTGGGTGTTTATTCTTTTCTGTATTTAGATATTCCTTTTTTTCTATTTTTTTATTTTTTTTTATTTTTGTGGTTCAGTGTTTTTGTTTTATGATAATTATAATATTCCTATATTTTCCTGTATTCCTATCCTTTGTTTTGGTTCATTTGTGTAAATGTCCCTATTTGGTGTGGAAAACCATTAGCTCAGACACATAGGGGATGGGACACTGATTACTTACATACTTACAGTTGAGACAGATCTGTTTCGTTTTGTGTGTTTTTGCTATTTTAAAAATCTGTTTTCAATGAAGTATCCAGATAAATTATCAGTGTTCATGATCCACTATGACCAATACTCCATTCAATCAATCCCACAAATCTCCATAGGATGAATGGAAATAACTACCCATGATTTACCCATTACATAGTTGATATTGAAAGTTGCAAATATGTTATTTACAAGATATTTATTGAAGTGTGCTTGAATTATGCTTTTACCGGTATGCGAATATCGTTGACACATTACATGTGTAGTGTACTGGGATCATCGAAGCTAGAAGTTCATTAGTTATTAAGAAATGTTCCAATGATTAACAAGTGTTCCTAGGCTTGCCAAAATTGTTGAAACCAAAGACAAAACATCATTATCCTCAGTTTTGCATTTGAACTTTGAAATAATCTAGCAACACTTAAAAATTGTGATGTCTTTGTTTTCTAAATGACACTTTGAAACATGACTGGAAATATAGTATATGACAAGTTTCTTTAACAATTAGGTCTATATGAACTTGGACTTGGATGGTAAATTTCTTGGCTGGTAAAGTGTTTGAAACCAGCCTAGCATTTATGATCTGAACCACTGCAAATTCAAAGTAGATGTTTTCCTTTACTGTTTTAACAGAAAAAAATAGTAATTTAAACATCATAAATGTAATGTATTGCTGTTGTCTATTCATTTTCTTAAATAACCTTTATGCAAATACTTTGTAAGAAAAGCCCCTAAAATGAAATAGTAAAAATTTGCATGCATAAGTTGCAACAGCTGTAGCATAAAGTATAATTTAATACATTACATAGAAAAGTTTGTTATAAGGTTTTCATGGTGTGGCTGGTTTTGGTATTCAAGGTATTCCAACAGCTGACCTGTATGTGTTACTACATTGAAACCAGACAATGTCAATGCATTTATATATAGACCAGCCAATGAATCTTTTAAAAGCACCAAGTCTTTGATTGTCTCCAATATCTATTTGATATTGATTCCCCAGTTTGATCTAAAATCTTTTCACAGAAAACATCTTTGAAATGTTTTTAAACCAGCAGAGATTACATTCACATAGAATGCATGACTTTACTTCTCAATATATTAACTCTTTACCATATGACAAAATCTTAGACTTGTCCAAGTTGAAAGCAGTGGCAGACCAGAAATCAAATGTGACTCAACACTGAACTTTTCCCTATAAGGCTAGAAAATCTTGGGGACAAAGGAAAAAATGCTGATTATCAACATTTTCTCCTTTGTCCACAATGGTTTCAAAATTCTTCCTCTTCAGGGTCATTAAAACTCAGGATTATGTGGTAAAGTGTTAAATACACAATACAACCTAACCTAATAATGATAAATAAAAATACCCTCTTTATTACAAAGGTCAGCAAGAGATGCATTTATAGACAGTCAGGTCACATAAAATTGAATCATACTGAGGAATAAAAAAGCTTTGCTATTTTAACCCTTTACCACACAACAAAAAATTGTACCGTTCCAAATTGAAAGCTTTTGCGGCAGACGATTTCAATATTGCTCAAATGATGTGATTTTTGTTTGATAGGGTAGAAAAAAATGTGGAAAAGGAGAAAATGCTGGTTAACAGCATTTTCTCCTTTTTCCTCTATGTTTTCATAAGGTTTCTTCCTGAGGCTCGTTAAAAGTTGGCATTGTGTGGTAAAGGGTTAAATCAAATGTGAAAGAAAGGAAATGAATGAATGAATGAATAAATAAATGAAAAATTTAGGACAAGATAATTTGATCAAGGAAAATTTCAAAAGAAAAAATGAATATAAGTACATTAATGTAGATCTAATATAAATACATGTATAAAGATAAACGTACAGTACCAATAAGCTCTACATATCTATTTTATATACCCTTCAAGTGCCAAACAAACTATGTAGACATGGAACAGAGGCCAGAAAAAATGTCATTTTAATGCTGAACTTTACTCATTAGGTAGAGCAGATCTAAGAGCAGGCTACATTATACAGTCTGATCCTGATCTGCACTAGCCTGAAAAAAATCTAAAGTTGTGAGAGGCACTTGACAGGTTAAGATCCTTTTCATTCCAAATTACATGAACCTTATATACATTGACACACACACACAAAAACTGTGTGGTCTTTTAAACCCAGTACCAAACAAACATAAGTTTTAAAGCCCAAAAGGAAGGCTTTTGCAAACAGTGTGGGAAAAGACGAAAATGCTAGTAACCAGAATTTTCTCCTTTTCCCTCAATGTTTTCCACCCTTTCAAGGGCAGGTCTTATCTTTTGTGCTGTATTAGTGATGGTGTCTGCAAAGGCTTTTAATTTTGAAAAGTCTGCAATGTTGTTGTTTGGTACAGAGATGAGTCTAATATTAAATATGAAAGGCCAAAAATCTATAAATCATATTGTCTTCGTCAGTCTAAAGGTAAGATAAATGCATTCACATAACTTGTGAAAATGGATTTTTTTTTCACTGATAAAATTGTTTTTCAGTGACATGTACTTTGGTTTTGATAAAAGGGCTCAGATAAGGTTAACTTTGCAAATGAAACACAGCTGCTGCCCCTGAATAGACCGACAAACCTTTCTGACTTGCCTTGATCTATCATTGGTGACAGTCTATCTCTATATTTTTGTTTGTTCATGATTAAAAAATCTTGCTGCCCCTGAATAGACTGACAAACCTTTCTGACTTGCCTTGATCCGTCATTGGTGACAGCTTATCTCTATATTTTTTGTTGTTTATGATAAAAAAAATCTTGGTCAAAAAACAAATTTTTCCTGGATGCCACCCAGTAATCAACTCTGTCCTGACTACATGTATCTCTCTGCTGTGTTTCCTGGATTCTAACCAGTCCAAGGTAATCATCAATTGGGCAAGGACAACCTTTCTGAGCAATGAAGTATAAAATTAATTTTGTTTCATGTATTCTAATTTGTAACTTATTTTTTTCAAAAAAAGATAAGTATACTTAATACAAGCCATTTTCAGAATTTACATGAACAGATTTTACTTACTTATCAAGCTATCATTCAAATTCTACTTTTTTTTCATGATCAGTCTTATCAAAGTTGGATTTAAGATCCTTAACATCAAAAACTGTGTGAGCTAATGAATTTTTTCTTGTTTACATCTGGATCTAAGATCCTCTACATCAAAAATTGTATGAGATAAAGAATTAATATTTCTAAGATCCTTAGCAACACAGGAATTGCTTGGGACTTGGGTAAAAAGAAATGCAGTGTTCATTTCAGAACAAGTTTCTGTACAAAAAAAGATGGTATAAAATCAATGCAACAAGAAGTTAATGGTTGGCTGGGTGGGCCACAAAAAGGGTAATCAGGTGCGGTAACAATTACTTGCCTGTTGATCTCCAGTTTCTCTAAAATTAAATTTTTGCAGTATTTGGTCAACATTGAAAATATGATTTTTATTTTTATTCGCTCATATTTACAAATCTTTAATTTTGATTGAACCTGTCTTTCCATGTTTTGGTCAGTTTCCTTAAAAGTATTTTACCTCAATTAGCTTTGCCCATGCAAAAATGATTTAGGAGCCAAGAGCCCACCTCAAACAAAAACTAAAATGAACCCTGCAGAAAAAGATCTTTACCAAATGATAAATTGGATTTGTCTACTTGGAAACATTGCAGATGACATATTACATGTGGCTCAAATGCTGCAAATTATCTTTGTAGGTAGCAAAACACTGTGAATAAAGAAAAAAATGTTGTTCCTCTTTTTCTCACAATGTTTTTAAAAGTCTTAATATTTCTTTAGGATTACAATGAAGCAGGATCATTTGGTAAAGGGTTAAACAAGGCATATAATAATAGATCAGAAAAACACACTACGAGTAGTAAGAAATTACATTTTTAGGAGTTAAAATCCTCAACATATAATAAGGTATGCTGACAATACCTTGGTGGCTATTACAAATCCCTTTGGTTTACTAACTCTCAAACATGTTTTTAACTTAATGTGTGTCTTACAGACACACATCATGTTAGGATACCTCAAAATGTATCAAACCTATCAATTTCATAAACATGGTGCTGATTTAAAAGATTCATCTGTTGTAAACTTTTATGTCTTCTGTTACCTGTCAACTAATGAAATACTTTGAATACCTTGGCCACAAACTTAAAACTTTAAAAACTTGGACACAGTTCTTCTACAAGAGTCTATTCTGCTCTACTCGGTAACTCAAAAGCCATTGATGAACATTGTATTAGCCAAAACTTTAAGAGTCATTTGAGCAAAATAATAGTAAGAGTCAGAACTATAATTTAAGGAGTCATGCCCAATACAAATGCTTTCATGCAAATTCTTGACACATTACATCCTTATTATTTGTATGTAGCTGTTAAACATTGAATGAAATTTGGTGCTAAGTCACTATTATTTTGAGGACAATAATTATGTAATTCATAATTAATAAAATAGATGTTTTTTAGTCAATAGAAGGCCACTTGTTCACCAGCAGTTGGTCCATACTGTCACTTGGGTTAAGAAACATGTCCTTTACTGATCTGTTTCTCGCAGAAAATCTAAATCATGTTCATGAGTATACCTGACTGTAATTGGTCTAGATCTAATCATTTCTACATAAAGTGACAATTAAGTATTTGTGATTCATAAAAATCAACATAGTTTAGCCTCAATAATCTATGTAAAATCATAAATGATGCAGTAATGTGTGTGATGTAGTAACTGCTAAACTACTGTGGTTGTCCCATCCACAATACCCTACTTTTAGATGAACTCTTAGACAATCACGTGTAAAAACAGATATATTTAGTACGAAGACAACCACTTTAGAGTTTTAATATGTAATATAGTGAGACCTATAAATAACTGTTGACTGATCTACCAATCTACATGATCAATGTAATGTGACTTATCTATGATAGTGTCAGATGATTGATAGTTAATTTCCTATTTCATTGAAGCGTCTTTGCAAATAATGCTAGTCATATTGACATTTATATGCAGTGAGTTTTTTTGGTGGTTGGGTTGTAGCAAGAAGGGGGTGGTTAAGGAGCATCATCAAGTTTTCACAAGAAGTAAATCTACTTAGTCTTAGAACCATAAAGGGTGTTACAGGATATAAGAGCTATAAGAATATGCATAAACTGATGTCATGAGGGTCAGAATATATCTGGAACTGCTTTAAGATGGTTTGTCTTAGAGACTGATAATGTATGTTTCATCAACATGGCAATCTTAAGGTTTAGCAAGACAATTTTTGTTGGCCATTTTGGGTTTTTTGGTTAAATATTAATCTGTATTGATTTATTTGGTATAATTGAAATTATTTAAAAAAAAAAAAAAACACCAGCACACATACACACACACACACACAAACACAAAATATGTAGGTCTGTCGACAGAGTAAGATTAACATTCATGATACTGTTTTCTTTTTCATTTATTAGTGGCTGACTCCAGGGGATGGCCTCATAAATTAAGACAGGATGTTGTAATTTGAAGGTAGAGTGTGGCATCTTAGTGAAATGACACAGTTTGAGTGCATCTCATTTTTTTTTCAAACTTTCGAAGTTTGCTACCCTTCAACAGTATATGGCAACCATATTGTCTTATACGCTTGACACCATGGCGGACAATCAGTTTAGAACTACCAGGTTATATTTAAATTCTGATTTTTAGGCAGGTAGAAGTACATGTATATCAAAGTCATACCTCAATGTCTCAAATTATAAATATTGTATTCAAGAATTTTAGAAATTGTTGATAAGTTATCCATCATAACATGGACAGATTTTTTATAATTTTATATGTGCTCAAATTGACTTTTAATTACCTCATGTAAAGTGATTCTTACCTCAAAAAAGTCCAAATCTGGTCATATTGTAAATCTACAAAGAAAAAAAAATAAACTCCAAGTTTTGTATAGTCATTAACAAATAACGTAAAAAAAATTCTATTTCTTTGTAAGTGTACATTTTTAACCCTTTATCCCATATTCAGTTTTAATGACCCTGAGGAAAAGACGTTTGAAAACATTGACGGAAAAGGAGAAAATGCTGATAACCAGCATTTTCTCTTTAACCATGTTTTCTAATCCTTCAAAAACAAATTTCATCATTTGAGTCACATTAAATTTTTCATCTTGAAAGGCTTGCAATTTGGACTGGTAAGTAATGTTGTCTTCTGGTAAAGGGTAATAAAGCCTGGCAGGGTTGCTCAGTGGTTAGCCTATCTAACTCGTGACCTGGAGGTTGCAGGTTCGATACCCGGTTGCGACGAACTTTCTTTCCGGCGAATTTTCGCCCCTCACCTCTGATTCATGTGAGAAAAGTAGTCAGTGGCTTTGTGTCAGTACCAGTGTGGGAAAGCCAGGAAACACATGGGTGCGTCACTGACCGCCATGATATGACCTAAGCTGTTAAAATGGTGTTAAACTCCAATACAAACTAAAGGGTAATAAATACACCAATATTAATTATGTTATCCTTTTACCACACAATCCCAAGTTTTAATGACCCTGAGGAAGAAGTCATTTGAAAACATTATGGGAAAAGGAGGAAATGCTGGTTACCAAAGACGGCTTTCAAAAACATTTTGAAAAAAAAAAGAACACTGCAACTAGAATTTGCTGCCTTTTCCACAAAATTTTCTACCTTGGATCAGCACTACTTAAGACGCCGGCGATAATTTGCGAGAAAATAAAACAATCGCAATTCGCAACCATGTGTACCATGCTAGATCTAGATTTACACATACTTTGATTATTCATGAAAAATATCTACAAATTTCAAATGAATAAGACACTTACTTCATTTTTTCCGGATCAAATTGCCTTGGTCTCTCTGCGAAACACCATACTGCCCACTCAAACGTTGACTACGTTGAGCAATCTCGTGCGCGGTTGATTAATCACGTGATCGGGGTCAGCCTAAAAACCAACCAGAACAGACGGGAACAGAAGCCTTTATTGACCCTCAATCGCCTTCACAACTAAAGCCGCCTAAATGCGGCCACTAAAGATTGATATCAGACTGAAAAAAGGCATTCTGATCTTTGATCTACACTGTCCGTTTTGTTGAGATAATCTGGCCAAGAGCAACCTTAAACTTGCAATTATTTAGGCCTTATTTCTAGACTGGCATTGTCTTTTCTCAAGGTTTATTCGGAGCTCTCGGGTAACCAACAAGTCACTTATTTATAGATGAACTTGGAATTGTACCAATAGCATGTCTTTGGATTTCTAGATTCATTTCTTTTTTTACTTTTGTTTGTACATAAATGGCGAGCATCACACGAAAAGGGGCATTCGGACATTTGCGTAAACTGTTGTCTCGGATCTGCCTGCGCAGTCCACTCAGGCTAATCCGAGACGGCACTTTACGACTACCGGTACATTAGAATTTGTTCTTCAGTAGATGCGCAAAAAAAGAAAATTACATAAAAGCGGAAAGTGTCGTTTCGGATTAGTCTGCGCGGACTGCGCAGGCTGATACGAGACGACACTTTACGCAAATGTCCGAATGCCCCCTCTCCGCGTGTTTCAGGCCACATAGGAATTTATCCACTCCAAAGTTTACAATTGTACTCACCATTGACCGATAGGACACGTGAGAGGGCTTGTTTCTTCGTAGGTTGACAAACAAATTTTTCTTGATATTTTCTATATAATAGTGTTTGGGAGAAAAAATCGTTTTTTTATAAACGATTTCGCTCTTTTTTCATCCCTTTACTTCGTCATTATACGATGCCCTTTATTTGCAAGATGGCACAGCTAGTGTTTCAATACAGCAGTATTTAGAACGGTTTGTGAATGCAGTCCCTCATGCAAGTCACTGGCAATCAGGTCTTACCAGGGATCGTATATGTTATATACGATCCCTGGTCTTACAGATCAAGTTGGAAACATGGTCATTTAAAGGTAAAAATTATATCAATATATGAATTCCATCTAAAAGAGACTAAATTTGAATCGTTTAGTAAAGAGTTAACATCTATGGCTTCATATGAAAGGAAACTTTTTTTTTTTTCGGCTGTAAAGAATTCCTTAATATTGAAAAGTGCAGGCGGTTTCCGGTCAGACAGGCCAGGGATCAGGAAACAAAAAAACCCTTCTACTTTATCTTCTTCTTTCGTTTTTGCCTTTTAGTCGTTCACAACTTTCAGTTATTGCCACTTTGTATCCGACACTTTCTTTCCTCTTTATTCTATATAAACCATACCTATAATTTTAAAGTTAAAAAAGGACCAAAAGTTTCATTTACGAAATTTATAAAACTTAGTTCATTTGAAAGAGAATAAATTGAATTTTCTTACCTCACTTGAGATAATTTTCGATTCTGAAAATTGATGAAGTTATAAGCGTTTATCTACCAAGGCCCTTCATAATTCTATGTAAAAAAATACAGATAAAATGGGCTGATATCGATTTTTACATGTCCGCGAAAGTTGGCTATGATCAGCCTGTGCGGACTGCGCAGGCTGATCCTAGACGACACTTTACGCAGATGTCCGACTGTCCTTGTTCGCGTGTTGCAGGCCACCCTCTGCCAAACGACAAAACTAACGAACTTGGCAAAATCAAAAGCCTGTGCGGACGAAAAACTGAATGTTCCACAGGTGATTAGGTTTGTTACTGACAGGGTATAAAACATTGCGGGAAAAGGAAAAAATGCTGGTGATCAGCGCTTTCTCTTTTTCCCGTAATGTTTTGAATAGCAATCTTCTTCGAGGTCGCTAAAACTCGGGATTGTTTTGTGAAGGGTTATAATATACTAGTACTTCCAGTTCTAGCCATATGGAATAAAAGTAAAGGCATAAAAATAATTGTCAATGGCATGAAAAAAAAAAAACATTCAGGAAGGCTGCTGCACTTAATATTCATTATGTTCATCAGATTGTCCTTGAAAAAAAAAGATCTTCCAAAGTGGTGCAGATCAATTACAGGTCAATTCAAGACAAAAAGTCACCCGCACACACAAACATATATATATGTGTGTGTGTGTGTGTGTGTGTGTGTGTGTGTGTGTGTTCATTTATTTAGTTATAACCAACACGTATTATGTATTTATGTGTCACTTTGATAAATAAACTACTACGAATATATTGTCTTTATTATAGTCTCACTCGTATACAAGGCAAAGTTGAAACACATGAAAGAACTATTCTAGTAAAAATTATATGACCGTTCTACTTAAGAATTATAAGAGACTAACACACAAACATTGATGTTCGTGCCAAGACAGACAGACAGAAATGTTTATTCAACAGACAGTCAAGAAGGCGGTCACAATCAAAGAACAAAGCTAGCTCTGAATCTAATGACTTTTCTACGTGGAAAGAGACAATATTGCATGCAACACACGAAAAGGGGCATTTAAACATTTGCGTAGAGTGTCGTCTCGGATCAGCCTGCGCAGTCCGCGCTGGCTGATCCGAGACGACACTTTCCGATCGTGTGTGGTTTTCTATTTCACCCAAGTCTACTGTAGGACAAAATCTAATGTTGACGTAAAGTGCCGTCTCGGATTAGCCTGCGCGGACTGCGCAGGCTGATCCGAGACGACACTTTACGCAAATGTCCGAAAGCCCCCTTTCCCATGTTGCAGACCATATTGCAGTCAACCGTTTTTTTGTTAAATGTTCAAAAGTAATCGAAAGACGCTATGGCGAAAGGAGGTTTAATATCTAAAATAGGGTGTTTCTTAATATATGTACATTATACCAAACACGTCGTTGTATAAGTATGGATCTTTAAAGTCCATTTTGTCTAACAACCGACGGCATTATGAGGTGAAATGGTTCTTTGTCGTGCAGAAAATTTACAAGTAGCGAAATGGTTCGATGCATATCAGCCTGTGCGGACTGCGCAGGCTGACGTGAGTCGATACCGTTTGCAACATATCAGATACCCTTTTCACAGAGTAAGGCTTATTAAGTTTTGATTTTTCTTGATTTCTCCAAATCAAAATAGTAGACGATAAGGAATGCGGACGACAAATTCTTATTTCAAAACTGAACGATGTTTGTCAATGGAGCTTTGTTAGCGTGTCATTAACAGTTCTGCCAAAACCGGGACAAACTGCTAACAACATTGTCACCCGCCGACCGTCTTGTGATCCTTCTTCCCGCCGTTCCCTACATAAACACCTGGACTGACGGTAGCCAAGTCACAAATCAGTGGTACTGGCAAATAAGAACATTTAAAGTTCGAAATTTATTGTTATATTTATTACAAAAGCAAAATTTGTATAAATATAATTTTTGTAATAAGAGATACTTATAACATTTATTGTGTACAGGTAAATCGACGAATTTCGAAAACTTTGAAAGACGAATTTCGTGAGATAAATTAAGACCTAAATTTACGAACAACGAGTTTTATGATACAAGAAAAATACGCATTTTATTATTCTATCCGAAAAAGACGGATTTTGTGAAGAAAAGGACAGACAGTTAAAGACGTTTATAAATATAGAATTTGTGGACATATAGAAAATAATCGAATAAGGAACTATTTTAAATATTTAAAGTGAAGAAAAAGTAATAGTTATAAATACAGAGGATGCATCCATTCAGCATAGATTACATAACTCGAGAGGGCGAGGTTGTGGACAAATACGGAGCTCGAGGGGACAGAGAAGTGTACGACGGGGACAGGGAAGTATGCAGAGGGGACGGGGAATCCCGCCACACACCGTCTCCGTCTGACAGCGGAATGGGCTCGGACAACTCGCCCGATGCGGAAGATCAGAAAACTTCGGATGAAAAAGATTCTATTGAGGTATGAAATTTCATTTTCTTTTGTGTTTTGGTGCAAGTTATAAAAAAAACTCGACCTCTTTCGATCGATTAACCCTAGACCTGCTAAATAACTGAATGAAACTCTCAAGCCGATAGTAAATACCAAAATTTTACTATTTCAAAAGTTTTTTTTTTTTTCGGAGGGGCGGGTGGGGAATATCTTTTCATCGGACAATGTAGATCTAAGATCGGACTGCACGTTCGGTGCAGTCTGATCTTGATCTACATTGTCCGCAAAGGTCATTGCGTCGCACTTGACAGCCTAAGGGCTAATTTTCAATCTGAAACACAGATTTTGATCTTACATAAGCTTCACAAAAAAAAAACAAGCGGAGGGTAAAAATCCAAGATCAGATTGCACGTTTTTGTTTCGATGTTTATTTGGGAAAGCAGCCATCGGCTTTAGAAGAATATTGCACACACAACTGGTCAAATAAACCACAGGAAAGTATGATAAGTGCACTGGCCGCAGCGATATAACTCAAATAGTGTTGAAAACGGAGTGAAACACCAAGCAAACAAACAAACAAATAAACAAAAAAAAAGAATCTACTCACTTTAAGATATTTGAAGAAAAAAAGTTTTAAAAAAGTTGACTCTTTTCCAAACGACATTCTAGACCTTTTGGAATTTGAAGGCATCTGCGGACAACAATTTTGAAATTGATACGAATGAGCTGAAGGTCACTGATAAGATGAAAAAGAGATACTGTGGACACAGGTTACCAGCATTTTCTCCTTTTCCCACAATATTTTCAAACTCCCTTTTTCAGGATCGTTAAATCTCGGGGATTGGTTTTTTTTTTTTTTGGGGGGGGGGGTGTTAAATTATTTTCGCCGTAAAGAAACGTTTTGTAGAATATTTTAAAAAGAAAGTCCTTGTTAAATATGGACAGTGAACTTGAGTTAAGATATAAGATGCGTGTACAAATTAAATGAGCCATGCACTATGAAAAGGGGGCTTAATGCATATGTTAAAAAGTATCGACCCAGGTCAGCCTGCGCAATCCGCGCTGGCTGACCGGGACCGAAGCTTTTCGCTATTGTCCAAATTTCTGCATGTTCAAGGACCAGTTTACATCATGATTCAGTCGGTTGTTAGACAAAATGGACTTCATAGATCCATGATCAAGTGATGACTTGTTTGGTATCAAGCATCATGGAGATGCATTAAGCCCTCCTTTGCCAGAGCATGGCTCAAATATTCATGGTAACTATTACAAATCGCTTGTCACACGGTATTCTCATTTTGCCACAGTGTTTCTTATTTTCCTGCGTGTTTGTTGTAATACGGAAGCACTTATCAGCAGGAGGTAATGTTCAGGAGTGTGTGTGGTAATTCAACTAGACACTTAAACTTTAGGCTGCTAAGCTCGACTCACTGACCTTTTGCGGACAGTGTAGATCAAGATCAGACTGCACAGAACGTGCAGTCTGATCTTGGATCTACACTGTCCGATAAGGAGATATCTTCCTTTCAAACTTACCTTTGAAATAGCAATCATTTTGGTTTTCACTATCGGCTTAAATGTTTTATCTTAGTTATCTAACAGGATAAGGATTAAAAAAGAAAGTGGATCTGTATAATCTAATGTCTAAGATAAGGAGGTCCAACTGTATTTCCCAATGAACATCATCACTATTCATTTGTCGGTATAAATCTCTTTACCACATGACAAAATTTTAGACTGGTCCAAATTGAAAGCATTTGCAGACGATAAAATTTATGTGACTCAAAAACTGAAATTTGCCGTGGAAAGAGTAGAAAACATTGTGGGAAAAAGAGAAAATGCTGGTTACCAGCATTTTCTCCTTTTCCAACAATGTTTTCAAAAGGCTTCTCTGTCAGAGTCGTAAATACCCGGGATTGTTTGGATAAGGGTTAATTCACACGATTGTGTTTTCGGCATAGATTAAAGGCTTTATAGCTGCCAGAAGTAAACAAATTGGCAGTAAAATGCATTTAGATTTAAATCATGCCATGTAAAAGTAGGGAAATTATTGTACGGATAACAGTCTGTTACTGTACCGTCGGTCCAAGTAGTAGTCGCTGACAGAAAAAATAATTTTCAAATCCCGTAAAAAGTAAACAAAAGATTGAGCGACCGGGCAACTTTTTACACAGTTTTAGATTTCATTTTTTCTGCCAGCGACTAACACATGGACCAGGGATCGTATATATATGTGTATATAGGATCCCTGCATGGACCGACCGTAAAATAACAAATTATCATCTTCACAATGATTTTTATACTTTCAAAAGGTATGAATTGACTTTAAATGCATTTTAACACCTGGATTGTTAGGGCCTTTAATGTGCAGGCTTTTGATTTCCCTCTTGATATTGATAAACTCGATAGATTGAACAGTAATTTGCGGTTGGTAAAAAATAGTGGACATACATGTATTTATTCTGCGGACCCCTGCAGGCATATTTGCGGGCACATTTATGACACCAATATACAAGCGTTGCTACCGCTAACCGATACTGCGGGCGTTTTTTTTTTTTTTTTTCAATATTAGCATCTTGAAAAATATGCCCAACTGAAAATTTCACTTTTCAACACAATGCAAAACAATGAAGGAAAAGTGCCATTTATGGCGAGGTTACTTTGCTTTATTTATCTTCATATTAAACGTCAATATTCATACTCAAATACCTCTTTATGTTTTGGTCAGGAAGGCTGAAAAAAATTACCATTCTGTCATTACTAGCACCGCTAGCCTTACAAGCATTTTCTCCCTTCCCCATGATGTTTTCCAAACCCTCTTTTTCGATTTAAGGCCCAGTCGCAACCAAAAGTAACAAAGCGAATGTAAAAATGCATTTAAAATTTCACAATACTTTTTTTTAAAGTATGAAAATCATTGTGAAGATGACAATCTGTTAATGTACAGTCGGTCAAAGTATAAGTCGTTGGCAGAGAATGAATTTTAAAATCAGGTAAAAAGTAAACACAAGATAGAGAGATTTGGCAACTTTTGAGCTAGTTTTAACATTGCTTTTTCTACCAACATCTAACACTTGGACCAACCGTACAAGAACAGATTGTCATCTTCACAATTATTTTCATACTTTGATACGGTATGATTTAAATTTAAATGCATTTTTACACCTTTATTGTTCACGTTTGGCTTCTGCTGGGCCTTAAATAATTGCCAATAGTAATTTTCTATCTTTACAGGCATTGCTAGCGCTGGACAAGAAAGCTCTTGTGCATTCGGCCCCGGACGTGAACGGCGACAAACCCACCCACTCCTATATTGCTCTGATCTCTATGGCGATTTTAAGTTCCCCGGAAAAGAAGATGCTCCTGTGTGATATCTACCAGTATATTATGGACAATTTCAGTTTCTATAACAACGGCGACAAAGCGTGGAGGAACAGCATTAGACACAATCTCAGTCTTAATGAATGTTTCATTAAAAACGGCCGTGCTGATAATGGTGAGTTTGAAAGGTTTTTTTTTTGTTAAGTATTAAACGTAAAGAGCTAAATTATAATTATTGTTAACCAATTACCCCACTATCGCGAATTTTAACTGCCCCGGGGAAGAAAACGTTTGAAAACATTGTGGAAAAAGGAGAAAATGCTGGTAACCAGCATTTTCTCCTTTTCCAACAATGTTTTCTAACCTATCAAATACATATTCCATCATCTTACCCAAAACGAAATTGTCGTCTGCAAATGCTTTCAATTTCGACGTGTATAGATGGGTCATGCTCCGTGAAAACGGAGCTCAATGCATCTGCAAAAAAAGTATCGACTCAGGCCAGCCTGCACAGTCCGCGCAGACTGACCTGAGTCGAAACTTTTTGCGATTGGTAAATTTTCTACCTCGTGATTCAGTGCGTTGTTAAACAAAATTGATTTTATGGACAGATAATTACGTGATGACTTGCTTGGTATAATGCATCAGGAGATGCAACCACCTTTTGTCAAAGCATGGCTCAAGTTTTTCTTATGTGGTAAGGAGTAATTACCACTAACCTTCACTCAAGCTGGTAATCTCGACCCAATACGCATTTATGGACTGTATAAGTCAAGATAAGATTGCAGAGAACTTACAGACTGATCTTTTATCTACACCGTCTCATAATTGACCTGCAACACGCGAAAAGGGGTATTCGGACATTTGCGTAAACTGTCGTCTCGGATCAGCCTGCGCAGTCCGCGCTGGCTAATGCGAAAGGACACTTTCCGTTTTTATGTAATTTTCTGTTTAGCGAAAGTCTACTGTAACACAAAATCTAATGTAGTCCTAAAGTGCCGTCTCGGATTAGCCTACGCGGACTGCGCAGGCTGATCCGAGACGACACTTTACGCAAATGTCTGAATGCCCCTTTCCGCGTGTTGCAAGCCATATGGTGATACCTGCATTTCTTTTGTGAATAGAACATTTGAATCGGCTTTTTACTATTGACTTGACGTTTCTATTCAATCTGTTCCACCGTTTAAAGATTGACAACGAGTAAATAAGCTTGCATAACTTGATATGTAGCGAACTGCGTGGGCAAAGATATGTTTGCACAGCACCGTTAGCCTGGGTCCATATTCATCAACCACTCTTAAGAATATTCTTGGTCTTATTCTCCAGAATTTTCTGAATGTGAAAGTAACGCAATTTCTGATTGGCTAAACCATTTGGTTTAGACAATCGGAAGTTATATTACTTTCACATTTAGAAAATCTCAGATATATAGCCTAAGAGTGTTCTTAAGAATGGTTGGTAAATACAGACCCAGATCATTGCTCTTCACTGTTCGACATTTTGGTGTAAACAAACTTTTGATTAGAACACATGTACGAGTATCTGCATCTATTGGAGCTGGTCGGTAACGTATAGGGCTTAAAAAGCAGGGGTCGGTGGTGCGAATTACAGCTCGGCGAAATTATTTCATAGGACTAGTGATAGGCAATGTGACAGAATTTATCCTTCTCTTCTGACCAATTTTTTGACGATGTCTATGTAAAAGAAAAAAAGCCACGAGCTTGGAAAGAATGTTATGCGAGGTAATGGTTAAAAAGACTCTAGAAAAACATGGATAGGTGCACAGGCCGTCGCTATATAACTAGTGTAATAGTGAAAGCGGCTTTGACACTTTCCCAGACAATCCAGTGCCTTAATTACCCTATTTCTTTTGAAAACTTTGGAGACAATGCATTTCCCGCGCTGTTCTCTACCGTTTCGTAGATAAACCCCACAATTTAAGTCACATTTGATTTGTCGTCTGCAAATACTTTCAACTTGGACGAATCTGTTTTTTGAGGTGAAGGTACAGTTATGGTTAAATCGTCCGTAACTTGGTTCTGAACTATGAAGAATTGTCTATTTATATACAGTATAAACTTTAACTATAGCCCTCAGGAAAAGTAAGAAAATATCGGTATAAGATTCATAGATTTCAATGAAACCGGAAGTAAATGTCATACATTTCTTTTATTTACAGGTAAAGGAAACTATTGGTCTATCCATCCGGCCTGTGTCAGAGATTTCAGCAAGGGAGATTTTCGCCGTCGACAAGCACGCAGACGGGCAAGGAAAAGTATCCGAGAGCCAAGCAACAGTACCTTCTCTATGCCGTACCGATACAACGTCGGATACGTTCCTATGACAGCCTCTCATATATCATTTCACCCATACAGTACCGGAAGTCACTCACTGCTTTACCCACAATCCTCTTTGGCCTCGATTTCACCTAGCACGCATGCCCAGTCGCAGCCTTCGTCATCCCTGTTATCAAACCCGTCCGCTTCATCGAGTATGTATTCCCATGGAAACGTACCGTCACACAGTTTGTATCCAGGAAGTCCAACGGCCACTCCGTCACAACAATCAACAATCTCTGCAATTTCGGCAGCCGCCGTACAACGATACTTTGCCGATGAGACTCGGGTAGCTCTCGCGGCCCAAGCATTGGCACCTCAACATTTGCAGACACCAATTCATTTTCAGAACTGGTGAAAAGGACTACATGTAATTTTAAAATCTATTTAAAGATGTGCTATTTTATCAAAACTGCAATGCGGTGGTGTTATTTTGTAAATATATTTCAATGATTGAAAAGTTAACAAAAAATGTACATATACATGTATATATCAAGATATATTGAACTGGTTTATTTGGGTCATATCTCCTCCCTCCTTCTCCCCCCTACCCCTCCCTCTCTCTCTCTCTCTCTCTCTCTCTCTAAAGTTTAATTGCTCTACCCACGCCCTGGTCCATGTCTTAGAAATCGAGAACTAGAGCTCATGCAGCTACAGTCATGGTGCTGTGACCCTTAACCAAATTTCGCGTTTTGAAGACACTGGGGAAGAAGGCTTTCAAAAAACACCTTGGGAAAAGAAGAAAATGAAAGTATTTTTGAGACAGCGTTTTCTACAAATCCTTCCTTTGATCCATATACAAATTGTCGTCTGCAAATACTTTGAATGTGGACACATTTTCAGTTGTTGTCGTCTTGTAAAAAGTAAGGGACAGAATGAATGAATGAATGAATGAGTGAATAAATGAATGAATGAATGAATGAATGAATGAATGAATGAATGAACATGTTTTATTCATGAAATACGCGGACAAGGTAAAAAATATACTCAGCAATGATTAACATACAGCCTTTCCGAGTGTATTTTGTATAACAACGAACGCAGAATTTCAGTCTGATATTATATTTGAAAAACAACAACTATAAATCAACTCTGTACCAAACGAAAAAAAAAACTTTAGACTGGTCCAAACTCAAAATATTTGCAGACCAAAAAATCAGTGTGGCTTAAATGACGAAATTTGTCTTTTAAATGGTAGAAAATATTAAGGGGAAATGGGAAGTTGCTGGTTGCCAGCGTTTTCTCTTTTTTCTCAATGTTTTCAAAGAACCCCTTCGTCAATGGCCTTCAAGGTTTAACAGCTTTGAAAATATGTTACGGATAATACATTTACCCTCACATACACTCGGCACTTTTAAATCTTTCATTCGAGATGACGACGCTAACGTCACAATTTCTCGAAGCATTCGCCACCATCTTTCATGCACTTTTTCTCCTCCAGGGTCCGTATTAACCAAACACTATGAAAAGCATTCGTAGTCTAATTATAGATTAAGAAAGTACCGCAAGTTCTGCGTGGCCAAACTATTTGGTTTAGCAAATCAGAACTTGTGTTACTTCAAAATTAGAAGATTCTTGGGAATAAGACAAAAAAAGTTCTTAAGAATGGTTGGTGACTACGGACTTTGATTTCGCAACAGCCGCGCCACTCAACGGGGCACGCGCTATAATTATTATAACAAGCTCCTCTGCCAAATTATGAACTCCAAAACTTATTATTCACAGCTCGATACAGGTATCTCTCTTGGAGCACTCTTGTGCATATTTTGCACATACATGGTGCCGTAACGTAAACTTCTCTAAACCATAACTAGAGAAAGAATTAAGGGAATGAAACCCTCAACATACTTTTTAGACACCACATCGCATTTGGCCTTCGGTAGAATAGATGGGTGCATTTAATTGTAATTCATACATGATGCCATTGAATTTTGTGTATACGTAGTCCCGGTAGTTACTAGTACATGTATACTAAACGAGCCTTTAACTTGAAGGTGTTCAACTTAGTATTGCACTAAATCAGGTAATGTCACTGATCTCCACGTTGTTGTTCTCCGGTATGATTTCAAGCTCCTTGGTATATTCAACAACCATTCTAATTTGCATTCTTTGTCTAAATCCAGATCTCGATAGTAAACCAATTTCTGACAGGCTAAAAGGCTAAATCACTCGGTTTAGCCAATCAACTCTTTTCGACATCTACCTTTTTTAAATTGTGCTATATCGATAATGTTTAATAACATGTAGAAACATGGTGATAAATTCGAATAAAATTTGACTACTACAGTATTAGAAATTTATCCCACTGTAACCCTTTCCTACACAACCCATTGCTTAAAACGACACTGAAGAAGAGCTTTTGAAAAAATTATGGAAAAAGAAGAAAATGTTAGTAACCAGCGTTTTCTCCTTTTTCTCACAATGTCTTTTTTTAAAAACTTTTTGAAGACAAAATTTTGTAAAGCTATAACTTGAGCCTTGTATAATCTATCGTCTGCTAATGCTTTGAATTAGGAAATATCAAAAATTTGGTCGGTTGGTAAGTCTTTCGCTAAGACGTGTTAATCAGCATCTTTTATATTAATATGTGATATATACAGACGTACTCCAAGTGCGTAATGGTAGTAGTGACCTACGCTTTCCTAACTAAACACGCAGTTGTCGAAAACAAAATACGTATAAACCTTTTGATAATTGTAATAAGAAAAAAAAAACTATGTCTGCCTCTTTCTGTCTCTGTCTCTCTCTCAATAGTTTCTCTCCCCATCCATCTGTCCTATCAGTTTCTCTCCCTAATTCGTCCATTCTCCCCACTTTCTTTTTACAAATCTCTCTCACCTCCTTTTCTCTCCCAACGTCCTTCTTTCTGTTAAAATTCCTCTACTCTACCCCATCTCTTCCTTACTCAACCTCCTTTCCGTCTCCCAGCCGGCTTATTTCTCCTCCTATCTCCCAACCTTCTTCTTTTGCACTTAAAGACCTCATTTATGCTCAACTTTCTCCTTTCTCCCCGACCACCCTTTTCTCCACATTTTTCTCCTCACTCACTACCACCAACTTTAAATCATCACCCTGAGCATTAGGTGGGTGAATCTTCCGGAAAGACACTTCAGAGCCACAGCCCCGCACTGATTAAACACAGGAAAGACATATAAAAGTAGGTTTTCGCCGTGATATGAAATAATGTTAAAAGTGCGTCAAGCACTATTTAATCAGTAGGTGGACTAGTTAAATATTGGCATAGGAACCAGCATCATTATCATGGGTAGTGTTAGGTTCTTTTGAAGTCCAGCTGGGTCCATATTCACCAACCATTTTTAACAATATTCTTTGTCTTATTCTACAGAATTTTCTAACTTTTAAAGTAACACAACTTCTGATTGGCTAAACCATTTAGTTTAAACCATTAGGGTTAAGCCAATCAGAAATTGTGTAACTTTCAAATTAAAAAAAAAAAAATATCTTGGAGAATAAGACAAAGAACGTTCTCTAGAGTGGTTGGTAAATACAAACCCTGGATTGAAAAAGAGCGTAGATAATGAAAGGGGAAGATGGACTGATCTCGTACTTGTTAACATATTTAATTATCGTCAACAATATAACATGGGTATGAATTAATTGATAGTATATACATGTTTGTATTAATACATAATATTCAATTGCACGTGAGTGTAAGTTTGTTTAACTTCCAATATTGCACAGGATTAGCAAAAAAACAGATTTCTAGAGGCCCTGTGTCGCCCCCATTGCCCCCAGTACATAAAATAAAAATTGCCAATAGGCCAAATATTTACAACAAAAGCAATATAAGCCATACATTAGTAAGGGCTACCAGATGATGCTACATAAAAAAGATCATTAAGGCCTAAAGATTGCCTAGAAGAGGATCGCCATAGTTTCTTAATATAACATTGTTTAAAAGATGATACATGAATGCCATTTTTTTTAATCCAAGGGACATAGTTTGAACCAAGTTGTATGTGACTTCTAAAACACTCACGCTTTGTTGTCCAAGACCAGAGTCCGTATTCACCAACCATTCTTAAGAACATTCTTAGTCTGATCCTCAAGAATTTTCTACATTTGAAAGTAACACAGATTCCGATTGGCTAAACCAAATGGTTTAGCCAATCGGAATTTGTGTTACTTTCAAATGTAGAAAATTCTTCAGCATAAGACTAAGAATATTCTTAAGAATGGTTCGTGAATACAGACCCAGAAAACCTTGATCCGTTTTCCTGAAAACTATTTGTTCAGCAAATTACTGCTAGAGATAAATTCTATTCGACAAAAACAAATCCTTAACCTTTTCCAAAACAACATATTTTAGACTCTTCCAAACTGAGAGCATCCACAGACGACGAATTCAGAGTGGATACAAATGAGCTTTAGGTCTCTGATAAGGTAGAAAACATTGTGGGAAAAGGAGAAAATGCTGGTTACCAGCATTTTCTCCTTTTCCCTCAATGTTTTCAAAAGCCTTCTTTCCCAGGGTCGTGAAAACCAGGGATTGTTTGGTAAAGGGTTAACTCTTAACAAAATAACAAAACTTTAGAATTGTCTGAACTGAAAGCATTTGCTGACGACAAATTAGATACAGCTGAAATGATGAACACTGTCTTTGAAAGGATAGAAAACATTGTGGGAAAACCGGGAGAAAATGCAGGCTACCAGCAATGTTTTCAAAAGCCTTCTTCTCAAGGATTATTAATACTCGAGATGGTGTGGCATAGGATAAAATACATGTAGAAAGCAACCTAACCTGAACTTGCATTAGTTCCCCTAATATAAAGTGGTATTGAAGATGGCACCTTGGAAGATTTTTTTATTTTATTTTTTTCTTTTTCAAAATCCCGGAGACATTATTTGAACAACTTTGTAAAAAGACTAAGCATTTATGCCTTATGGTTTATACATGATAAAAACTGGATTAGTTGCCGTTCGAACGTCTCTGTAAGACAGCTGCATTAAGGCGAAACTATGTTTTGATTTAAAAGACGACGCGATATTATGATACGTATGACTTTGAACAGCGACTATTTCTGTCCGCAATTAAAAACAAGTTAACAACAACAACATGAACAAAAACAAAAAAAGCCATGCTCTGTGAAAACGGGGTTAAAGACATCTGTAAATATATCGACCCAAGTTTGCGGACTGTGCAGGCTGACCTGGGACGACGCTTTTTGCCATTTTTAAATTTTCTGCATGTCTAAGGACCATTTTATCTCATTATTTAGTTGGTTGCCATACAAAATTGATTTTATAGATCCATAACAATATGATGAATTGACTGGTATAATGGGTCACGGATATGCGTGAAATCCCCTTTGCCAGAGCGTCATTCAGATATATTGATTATACCATCGTTCATTTTTCGCAATAAAGATCTTTTTCTTCTCATTATTAAACAATTAAAATCCTAGTAATTCTACATCGTATACAATCATCAATTGATAGACTCAAGAAAAATTTTCATTTCTATCTATGGGGGAGGGTGTTAAAACGAGCCAAGCCTGTCGTCATATAAGCAAACTGTGAAGTGTCGAAACTCATACATTGTGCATAACGTTGAAAGGATAACCTAATGGTCGTTTGAAGCAACTTATGGTCGGTTACCTTTTCCAACAAATCATTAAAATGCATAGTTACTTACCTCGAAGTTGTTTAAATCCATGTTTAAATAAAAATACGACGAATGTCTGTTGCAGTGAAATCATCAAGATTATGCACCAAACTGCACCTTTTACCAAGGTTTCAGTGACGTCAGTTTTCACTGAATTGGGGCACTCAGAATTGAAATTCTATTTCATCAGCGTACTCAATCTTTAAGAGCATAAAACAGGGAAATTTCGCTTAACACACGTTGGAATTGTAAAACTTTGCAGTATAATAAATTCGTTGTACGGTCAGGTGGCAGGGGACTTGGAAACTTGTTCGAGGCTCTGGCGAATAATGTCGCCACCTCGCCTTCGGCTCGGGGCGACATGATTCACCAAAGCCGTGACCAAGTTTCCAAGTCCCCTGCCACCTGACCGTACAACTAATAATGTCCACCTCTTTCGATGCCTGAAAATACACTCTGCTGAACCTCAGACAGAGTTCTATCATAGAGGCTTGACTAAACATGCGGAAGACAGAGATCCAAGATCAGACTGCATCTGCAGTCTGATCTTGATCTGTGTCGTCCGCAAAAGCCCATGTTTTTGCCTTTAGCGTTGAAAGGGTTAACCAGGAAACCAGACCAAAACTTTACAATTTCGGGGGTGCTTAAGTTATTTTTTTTTACCTGACTACCTACAGATTCAAGATTAGATTCCTCATTCTGTGCAGTCTGATCTTGATCTAAGCTGTCTACAGAAGGCAGTCTAATCTAGATAAACACTGTCTAGAAATATAATAGTTATTAGTTGTTGCACTTAGAGCTGAAAAGATTAAGCCAACATCGTGATAAATACATCAATGTTGTATTCACTTGGTGCAAGAGGTTTAATGCTGCTGTAACGGAATTCCGCTTGTTGCATTGATATATCTTCACATTTTCCGGTGGATATCATCACTATTTGATATCACCACATTGTCCAATCGACAACATCACATTTGTTTACTTGATATCATGACAAATGTCCACTTGATACCATCACATTTTCCAACCAGTATCATCACTTTTGTACATTTGATATGGGGACGTGTAACAATCACTAAATCTTGCTCACAACATCGCGTGCAGCGTAATGATAGAGGATCTCGTAGACAAGGAAGGGCTGCTAAGTAATACTGCATACTCGTTGAGGGCCTAAAATGGGATTGACAATTTACATTATTATCCGATGAGCTAACTTTGCAACACACGACTCTAACCCTACGTTTACACCATGTCCCCGGCAGCCAAGGCAGCCACGTTTGTCCGAAACGTGGTACACCATGTTCCCGGCAGCCTCGGCAGCCACGTTTCTGACAACCGTGGATAAAACGGGATTGACGTAATACCATGCAGAGGAACGGGATAAGCGAAGTTGTCAGACCGTGATCACCGGGGTTGCCGTGCCAGATTTTTTGACTGTCAGAAAATTTGCCACGGCAGTTCCGGTGTTGATGAGAAACCTAACAGACCGTAGCGGAACGGGTTGATCGTTGCGTTCTACTACGGCCTGATCGATACCGTGAGAAATGTGCTTCCACATCCAAACACGGATCGTCTCTGAGTCTTGTTACGGCTCGTTACGTGCTGGTAAGTTCTAATACGATCATATTTGCTTATCCGGTTCCTCTGCGTTGTATTACGTCAATCCCGTTTTAGTCCACGGTTGTAAGAAACGGGGCTGCCGTGGCTGCCGGGAACATGGTGTAAATGTAGGGTAAGGACATCCGTGTTGAATATAGAATTCCATAGGGAAAGAAGTTTAGATAAGTGAATAAATGAACTGTGTTGTCTAAAAAGGGGGTTTAATCTGCAAAAAGCATCAAATCATGTCTGCCTGTGCAGTCCGCCCAGGCTGACATGAGTCGATACTTTTTGTTCTTCGTCAATTTTCTGCATGTCAATGGACTATTCTACCTCATGATTCAGTCGGTTGTTAGACAAAATGGATTTCTATGCAAGCATGATTAATTGCTGACTTACTTAGTACGATACATCACAGAGATACAATAAATACACTTTCATCAGAGCACGGTTCAAATGTAAAAATATATCCTACCAATATGGCTTGCAACACCCGAAAAGGGGCATTCGGGCATTTGCGTAAAGTGTCGTCTCGGATCAGCCTGCGCAGTCCGCGCAGGCTGATCCGAGAGGACACTTTCCGATCGTGTGTGATTTTCTGTTTCACGCAAGTCTACTGTAGGACAAAATCGAACGTAGACGTAAAGTGCCGTCTCGGATGAGCCTGCGCGGACTACGCAGGTTGATCCGAGACGACACTTTAACCAAATGTCCGAATGCCCCTTTTCGCGTGTTGCAGGCCATATAGTATCTCTATTTGCCGCTACGTGTCAAAAGTGGTTGGCTGTTAGACATAAACAGCCGCCAAACCTGGAAACTACCTTACAGTTTTATCTAAGATCAGTACAAATTATGTCTTTATTCCTTCATGTATACCAAACAATTACGAGTTTTAAGAAAATTGATGAAAAAGACTTTTGAAAGCATTGTGAGAAAGGAGAAAATGCTGGTAACCACTAATACTTTTTCTTCGATGTTTTCTACCCTATCAAGGCAACTTTAATATTTAGAGTCATGTTTAATTAATTGTCTGCAAATGTTTTCAATTTGGATCAGTCTTAAATTTTTGTCGTTTGGTAAAGAGCTAAAACACTATCGAGGCCTTTTAATCTTAGAATGCTAAAAAAAAAACAGCATTTAATCTACATAGCCCCAAAAACAACTTATTCGTTTGAGCCGACAGGGTCACCCCTTTCATGCCACGGGCAATTGACTTTCAAAGTACATTTACAAGCATCTTTTAGTTGTCTATTAACCATATTCTGGCAAAAGGAGGTTCAGTGCACCTCCGTGATGCATGATACCAAACGAATCATCATATAATTATTGATCAATGAAATCCATTATGTTTAACAACAGTCTGGATCGTAAGGTATACTGGTCCTTTGCCATGCATGAAATTTACAAAAAGCAAAAAGTTTCGACCTAGGTCAGCCTGCGCAGTACGCGCAGGCTGACCTGAATCGATACTTTTTGCAGATGCATTAATTCCCCTTTTCACAGAGCATGGCTCAAATTATTTTACCTGTATCAAATCGTAAAAGATATGAAGTTCGTTAACACTTATGCTGCTAAGCGCGGCTGACTGACCTTTTGCGGTCAGTGTAGATCAAGATCAGACTGCACAAAACGTGCAGTCTGATCTTTCATCTACACTGTCCGTTAAGGACATATTTTCCCCCCAAAAAATAGATTGGAAATAGCAAAAATTCAGGTTTTTAATAACAACCATAAAGTTTCATTTCGCTTATTTAGCAGGATAAAAGTTAAACAAAATGGAACTCGTACCTGATATATCAATGCATACTGTTCCTTATTTTGTACCGCCCCAGCCCTCTCGTTTCGCATCTTAAACACACAATCTAGAATGTCGACTCGACGTTTATCCTCGAACCGTCTCATACACATATCCACTGCTATCAAAGCTCCACTTCGACCTTGACCCGGGCTGGTGGGAAAAATTAAGGGCTGACGATTACATTTTCTATATACAGTGACAAATAGACTATTGTATAAATTCATGCTATTTCCTTGGAGTTTTACATATGAGCTATGCTCTATGAGAAGGGGGCTTAATGCATCTCCATGATGCATAATACCAAGCAAGTCATTTCATAATTATGAATCCATACAATCCAGTTTGTATAACAACCGACTGAATCATGAGGTAGAATAGTCCTTGGACATGCAGAAAACAGCGGAAAGTTTCGGCCCATGTCAGCCTGCGCGGACGGCGCAGGCTGACATGGATCGATACTTTTCGCAAATGCATTAAGCCCCCTTTTCACAGAGCACGGCTCTTATATTTTGGTTATAAATTATCAAATGTTTGTATACAGGTGTTGCATTGCATTCTGACCTCATTCTCTCTTCTTCGTAGTCAGTGTGAAATTTACAACTGCACAATCGTCATTCTAAGATTTTACTTGCCTCTGCTTATTCCATCAAGAAATTTGTACTTCAGATTTGATGTAAATATCTTTTACACGTGACAAAATTAACTTTCAATCCCCCATTTCATCGCCTAATCCTGTCCAATTTATCATACAGCCAAGATCAGCTTTTTATTTGGTATGTCTAAAATCAGCTCGTAAAGTAAGCGATCGAAAAATCTTACCCACAATGTACGACCGCAGGTGCCATACTATTTTCATAGTGGGGTCGGGAATCCAGAACATACTTTACAAATCTCAAAGGTTCCACACTGCTTGACTCTGGCCAACATGTCAACCAGAAGTGCTTAACGTCTCTTTTAAGATTAGTCTAAAATGGAAATCGTTTTTTTTCCACAATAACACTGAATTCCTCAGGGAATGAATGAAACACTATGAAAAACATCACAGCATTCCCAGACAACAAATCAGATGGTGCTACAATGATAGGTGCAGTTTTTGAAAAAGCTAATAAAGTCATTCGGGGAAAAGGTGAAAATGCTCCTTATCAGCGTTTTCTCCTTTTCCATACAATATTTTCAAAGACTTTCTTCCCGATAGTGGTAAAATTTTGAGCTCAAAATCAAGTTCTGTTTATTGTTTCGCTAGTTTGAAGTTTTTGTCCAAATTCAACATTTCATGGCCGTCAGTGCATCTGTTAATATTTTTCCTTGAACGTCACAATGCTCATTTAAAACCATTGACTGCTAACGATATGAACAACAATGATTACAATCAGCGGTTAGAGAGGAATGAGTCCTTTTGCAAAAAATCCTTGGAAACGATTTTGGCAAAGCCGGTATTTGAAATCACAACACTTGCCAATAAACATCTTACATTCCCACAAGCATTTGCAGAATTTTAGTCTGAAAATACCTTACGAGGTTATTTCTCACCCTAATATGTCTTTTTCTTGTTCACTCGAGGTTTGCCAACTTTCGCTTTTGTATTTATTAATGAAGTTTAAAACCGTTCCACCAGCTTAGGTCATATCATGGCGGCCAGTACACCTAAGCATGTGTTTCCTGGCTTTCTCACACAACTTTCTTTCCAAGCCACTGACTACTTTTCTCACATAAAACAGAGGCGAGGGGCTAAAAATCGCCGGATAGAAGGTTTGCCGCAACCGGGTATCGAACTCGTAACCCCCAGGTCATGAGTCAGATACGCTAACCACTGAGCTACCAGACCAGGCAGGTATCGCCTTACTAAATACAGTGAGGAATTATTTTATGAAGTACCAGCATGACTTTTAACCCTAAGGCTGCTAAGCGCAACTTACTGACCTTTTGCGGACAATGCAGATCAAGATCAGACTGCACAGAACGTGCAGTCTGATCTTTGATCTACACTGTCCGATAAGGAGATATCATTCCACAAAACATAACTTTGAAATAGCAATATTTGGTTTTTTACTAACGAATTGAAAATTTCATTCTAGTTATTCCGCAGTATAAGGTTAAAGTTCGATCAAACTTACCTCTAGATTCATTAGTTCCAAAGTACACTCGATGTAATCCTGATGCACATCTCTCTTTTTCAACATGATACCAAAGTCTCCGTATAACCTTCGCACATCTGTCTTTAAATCATCCGGCCAGTAACAAGTGCTTTGCTTGGGCTGTTGATAAACACACGCATAGCTTTATATGTGATATTTGACTCTTAACAATACAATCCAAAGTTGTACCGACTCTGGGAAGTTACATTTTTGAAAACATTGTGGGAAAAGGAGAATATGCTGGTAACCAGCATTTTCTCCTTTTCCCATAATGCTTTTTAACCTTTCAGAGACAAATCCAATCACTTAAACTATATTTAATTTGTCGTCTGCAAGTGCTTTCAGTTTGGGCTAGTCTAAGATATTACCGTTCGGTAAAGATTGAAATTGGTACAGTGAATGCATCAAATATCTATTTGTCTTGAATCAGTGTACATTCCTGGTTTGATTTGGTGTATATATAGAATCTAAGTTAAGTTTGCGCTTTAAAGTTCACTCAACGAGTCAATAAATTTTTTTTTAAAAATTCTAACTTAAGTTATTAGACGATCCGTTGGCGAGCTTAATGTCATTTTTCTGAAATCTTACCGCAGAAGCCAATGGCTGAACGATCCATTTTATCAAGTAACTGTAACTATAAAGGATAATTCGTAACGAGGTAAATGACAGGCCTATATCTACGAGAGTTTTAAAATTTACATGAGACTTTTTCGCTACTTTGACAGGCGTGAAGGCGAAATAACAGATCCAAACAGACATACATACAACAATTTCATTTTAAATCAACAGATGTTATAAACAATCACAGCTTGGTCACGATATTCAGTTCTGACAGATTTATACACAGACAGATATATGTTGGTCAACAATTTTGTGGAAATGAGGCGTAAGATTACAAAACTTTGACCAGTGATAGCACTAAATGCTTATCTCAAAAGCACGTAAGATGGGGGAAATTTGTAATGGCTACAGTATCTTAAGTGTTAAAGACATCAAAAACCGAAAAATATAGATGAAGGTAAAAGCCAAATGATAGAAATCAACCTTTCAAGGACCATATTTAATAAAATGATTGCCAAAATACCTATCTTTGTAGAACTGGAAGAGGGAGGGGTCATATAATATTGAGTACTGATTTGGTGAGGAGCTAAGGGTTGATAAGCCTACCTTTCTAGAAGCCATCATTGGGTTCAACATTATTATGACCCTTGATTGCTGTTCCCACACCATTCTCCAGAAATCCTCTACGGTGTTTACCAAGGGTGACTGTGTAACGATATAGGCTTTCTGAGCTCGTTTGTATCCCTGCAGACAGAGGTATAAATCATGATGTGAGCCGTGCTCTGTGAATAGGGGTTTTTAATGCATATGTAAAAAGTGTCGACTCATGTCAGTCTGCGCAGTCAGCGCAGGAAGACCTGGGCCAAAATTTTTTACTATTGTTACAGCGAGGAAAGTCTTAGGTATACGTTTGACAATTTTGTAAATGTCTTAATGGTATTTAACAAGTTTACGGAACGGACTAGGTCCACAAATTACCTTCGGCAGCGAGAAATAATTATAGTTATGAGCCATGCCCTGGAAAAAGGGGGTTTAATGTATCTTCGTGATGTATCTTACCAAGCAAGTTATCACATAATAATGGATCCTTGAAAACCACTTCGTTTATCAACCGACTGGATCCTGAAGTGGTATGGTCCTTTGACATGCAGAAAATTGAACGATAGCAAAAAGTATCGATTCATGTCAGCCTGCGCAGGCTGACATGAGTCGATACTTTTTGCAAATGGATTAAACCAACATGGCCTCTGTCTGCTTTAAGTATGGAGCAACTTACAGTGACGAAATTGGCGTTGATATAGTCCGATATGTCTCCTGGCTTTGTTTTCAATTTCACTCTGGTATGTTTGTCTACAATGAAAAAATCGGTACAGCTTTAACCCTTTACAGCGAAATCCCGAGTTTTAACGACTTTTTGAAAACATTGTGGGAAAAGGAGAAAATGCTGGTAAACAGCATTTTCTCCTGTTGTTACAATGTTTTCCACCCTATAAAAGACAGACGTCACTATTTGAACTACTTTCAGTTTGTTATCTGCAAATGCTTTCAATCTGGACCAGTCAAAGATTTCGTCGATGAGTAAAGAATTAATCAAATAATGGCAAACTTGCGATTACTGGGTAACACGTAGAGACACTATTTTTGTGGTATTTGTCGAAGACAATACCACTATTAGTTCAATATTGAATTTTGAAGACCATGTATCGTATTTTGTGCAAAGCCGAAGGAAATAAACCCAATTAAACTCAATTTTTTTCAGACAAATGAGTTTTTCGGTAGCACTCAGATATGTAATTGGAAATGGCATGTTAAAATACACTGGGTGAGGCCATCGATCGTGGAAATACTAATTTTTGATTGAAAATAGCTTCACCCACTCATAGCCTTCTATTGGCGCAATGATATACACGAAATTTGTCTACTGATCGCTTGGTCCTGGGCTTTTTCGTTCCAAAACCAGTTCGTACCTTGGCTTGTTCATCCCCTGTTTGCGCGCTACTTCATTTAATTTTGCATGAATATTTATAGATCGAAATAATTGATTGTAATGTTGGGAATTAAATCTTTAAAGATATTTAAAAACCATAGTTTTCAGGTACAAACTTAATTCTATTCGATATATTTACATGGTTTCTCTCTCTATCCATCATGCATTCTACTGTCAAGGAACATTACTCCTGACGCCTCCTAATGATCAAAGGGAGACAACCAATACACAAATAATCCTAACTTTGTCATGAGTACTCTCCCTTGAACCAAAAAAGTATTCCTTTCTAGCAGGTTGACTTTCAAGCAAATATTTGAATAATATTTCTCTTTTTCAAATTATTACTTCCTCACAATGGCTTCCTTGACAAATACCACTCCAGCGTTTTGAACGCTTTGATTGACATGGCAATTCCAGGTCTTGGCTCTCTGCTTATAAGACTCTTTTCGTGCTTTAACCTTTGAACATCAAATTTTAAAACTATATAAACATAATTTGGTAAAACTTATGGAGTAAATTCTTAACGGTCAAAGCAATGAGTTCATTCTTCTCCTTAGATAAATATCTATTTTCCGAATTTTCTGACTGTCTGAAGCAATTATGAATTTAAAGTTTAGCACGAACTCAGCTCAGTATGAAATCTATTTTTATAAGCATGACCTTTTTTTTTTGTGCATAGATATTTAAGCTTATTGGGCGGAGTTGGGTGAATTCTTATCGTGTATATATAAGTTCCTAAGTATTTATGTAAATTTGCCAAAGACATACATTAGGTCATTTATGCAATTTGATCAATGAAATTTATAATTTGATTTGATATTAGACAACTGCATTGCCTGTGACCTATCGATCATGAAAGGATTCTGAAAGGCGACCGACTCGATCTCGGGATCTCTGTATTTATAAGTGGTCGTCTTATCAATTCGACCATTTTGATTTGCTAAACTCTAAACTTTTTGGGAAATGGAGAAAATATTGGTGTCTCCTTTTACCCCACAATGTATTTAAAAGCAGTCCCACTCGGGGTCGTAAAAACACAGGATCATTTGGAAAAGAATTAAAATTTAATGATGATTTTCTTTTCGTATTGAATTTGCACTCACATGGTAAAACATTAGCAAATCTGTTTTTGTCCTCCTCACCGATAGGAACCACTGAAGAATCGGGTGTTTCACATGGTATTGTCTGAAAACATTAGTGGTGAAATTTTAAGATTATGATAGAAAATGTGCATTTATATTATATGATCCAGATTTACATGTTCATTGAGATCAAAATCAGATCGCTTGCACAAAGTAGCCTGATCTCAATGTGTACTGTCTTCGAGAGCGCTTTGACTAATTGCAGTTTACGCTAAAACAATAAATTATGATTCCTTCCATTTTCATTATAGACAATGAAAGCGTCATTTACCTCAATAGAGGAAGAAGAAAAAGAACAACAACGGCAACAACAACAACAAGACCAAGGAGAAGAAGAAGAAGAGGATGAACAGCAAGATTAAAAACAAGAAGACGAGCAACGACAAAAAAAACATGAAAAGCAAGAACAAGAATAAAAAGGACGATATCGAGAAGAACTAGAAAAGGAACTGTCCTGAATTTTTTCCTGTATTGTAGTAACATTGAAAAATGAAATTCTTCAAAGCCAAGGAGAAACAAGAACAAAAACAAAACCGATAACAAGAAGAATAAGACAAGGAATTGACCTAGATTCTTTATGTATTGTATTAACATCGAACATTGAAATTTTTCATGGACAAGGACAAGAAAAATAAGAAAAAAAAGAACGATAAGAAAAAGAACGAGACCAAAAACAAGAAAAGAATCTTGACTGGAATTCTTCATGACTTGTGTTGTTGTAACATCGAACACTGGGATTCCTCTAGATCAAGGATAACAAAGTCAAAAAGAACGATAAGAAGAAGAATACGGACAAAAAAGCAACCAACCTGGAACTCTTCATGTATTGCAGTGACATCCATACAAAAATTAGCCAGTTCTGAATAATTCATAAGGTGCGAATGCTTGCTGTCATACTGAAATACAGGAAAAAGCACGTCACGTTACGGAATCCTCGTAAAGAAAGGCAGCTACCCTTTAATAGCAATTGTTTTAGTACAAATTTAAAGAAGAAGATCAGACTTCCTTTTGAGGACAGTGTAGACCAAGATCAGAATGTACAAAACGTGCCGTCTGATCTTGGTCTTCACTGTCCGTTATTTTGTGAAATATTCTGGCAAAACACCCTTGACATTGTTATGCTTTGATCTGTTTTTTCTGACTGAGAGTCTGCTTGGCGCTCCAAGGTTTAATTGTATAATTACATCAAGATAGAAAAATATGATAAAAAGGGAGATAATTTTTATAGGGTAAATCTATGTACTTACGATATCATCTAAATCACTCAAAGCGGGATTCCAATATCCACTGTTCGGTCTAGATTTGGGTATAACACCTAGGGCCACATGGTCCATGCTGCGCACAGACAGCCGGCGGCTTAAATAGGACGCCTTTCTCTTAGCTGTCACTCTCCGATGAATAAGAATCTGGAAAAAGCAGTTGATTAAAATTATCCATAATATATAGATTTTTTTCAATAAATGCTATTGATGTTTGACACTAAAATTAAGAAAGCGTGTATTTTTCAAGCTGAGTATTTAAGGATATGAAGTCACACACTAATCGATGTCTATTCCTGTAAAGGATAAAGTGAAGTCATGTAGAGAATTAAATATAGCCTGGTATCAAATGCGTGATAGAGCGAAGTTATGTATAAAAAGTATAGGTGTGTTTCTTGATGACGCCTGGTCATGTACTAGTATATGATGAAGTGTAATCATGTATATGATAAACTGTAGTCCTATATTAAATGCCATAAATTGATTTCAAATCCCATAAATATTTAAATATGTGAAGTTAAGCTCTAATAGGTGAGTATTCATGAATAGGATTAAGTGAAGTAATGTAAAAGAATCAACTGAAGCCTGGTATTAAATGCGTGATAGGACTAAGTCATGTATAAGATGTGTAGTTATGTTCTATGATGAAGCCTAGTCATGTATATGATGAAGTGTAATCATGTATATGATAAACTGTAGTCCTACATTAAATGCCATAAAATTGAGTTTAAATCCCATAAATATCTAAATATGTGAAGTTAAACTCTAATAGGTGAGATAAAGTCAAATCATGTATAGAATCAACTGAAGCCTGGTATTAAATGCGTGTTAGGGCTAAGTCATGTATAAGATGTGTAGTTATGTTTTATGATGAAGCTTATTCATGTATATGATAAAGTGTAATCATGTCCACGTATATGATAAACTGTAGTCATGCATTGAATGACATAAAATTGGTGATTCATTTGAGCCATGTTCTGTGAAAAAGGGGCTTTATGCATTTGCAAAAAGTATCGACCCAGGTCAGTCTGCGCAGTTCGCGCAGGCTGACCTTGGTCGAAACTTTTTGCTATTGGTCAATTTGCTGCAAGTCAATGAACCAGTCTAAGTCATGATTCAGTCGGTTGTTGAACAAAATAGATTTTACGGATCAATAACAATGTAATGACTTGCTTGGTATCATGCATCACCGAGACGCATGGCGCACCCTTTAGTCAGAGAATGGTTCGTTTATTTGATATAGTATGATCATGTATTTGATTAAGTGTAGTCATGTATTTCGTAAAGTATAGCCATACATTTGAATCGTTTATTCATGTACGTATAAAATAAAGTACATTTGTGTCTATGAAGTTATTGTCAAATATATGTTTTAGCTTAGCAGTGAGGTTTTTTTAGCGTAAGAGAATACTTGATAAAGTATTGATAACGTATTGCCATGTAAAGTATAAAGCCCATGTGTCATGTGAAATGAAATATAGCCTTTACGCATTCGTTAGTGTCGAAATTTATTGAATTTACAATCTCTTTCTGCATAGGTAATTATTTGCGCCACATTGTAAAGAGCATCCTAGGTTTGATCCTGGACCAATCACATTGAGTCGCATTTAACAGCCTAAAGAATTTAATGCAGAGCAAGATAGATCAGTAGGTAAAGTACATGGCTTAAAAGCCAGATGTCGATTGTTTAAATCCAAAGCTGAGCGGAATGCTACCCCATGATGGATGGTAGTTACAGATTCTTTCTTCCGTCTCCGCTGAACATTGTTACGACGATGTTTATTATTTGTGAAATGCTGTGCGAAGCACTGATAAAAGAAACTTCAGGAAAATATTGAAAGGTAAAATGGTCTCCGCCATATAACTGAAATATTGAAGACGGCGATAAACGCCAAACAAAAAGATAATAATAATAAACCGTAAATGAATGAATAAAACAAAGACTCATACTCACAACCTGTAAAATTACCATGATCACACAGCAACAACCTCCAACTGATCCAAGCACAATGACCATCGAGACACTGGCAGCATCGTCAATCGATTCTACATTTTCTGCAGGATGAGGTTTTGTGTTGAACAAGCTGTCTTGAACATCAACACGAACAATCTATCATAAATACATAAATAGATTCGAGATAATTGTGTGTGTTGTAACGTTTGACTTCGATAGAATTTCAGTAAGTGAACAACAAGGCTTTTTCGATCATTGACGCAGCAAAGACTTGAAATATCTAATTCATTACAAGACAACAACAATTTTAGGGAGCTGATTCTAATCAGGAAAAAAGTTATCTGATTGGTTTATTGGATAATATGAGGCCCCGATCCTTCCATACTTTCGGAGGGAAAATGTGATACAGGTACCTTTTTTAGGATATAGCTTGTTCGTTTGGTTGATTGTTTGAGTAAAATATGATGATCTTGATGAAGTCAACACTGAATGCCAGTGACGTTCATAGACATAGGTGTGTGCTGTTTTCCAACTGTGAGATGTAAACGAAAATGGTTAAAACTCTATGTAACTTATTGTATGAATACTTTTATTTACTTTTAAAAAAATATTCTGGGCAGCTCAAAGCGTGCTCCCCAGCACTTCCAATGGATCCGTAGACTTTGTATGACATTTATACTAATATGCTCCCCCACAATTTCTATGGACCTGTAGACTTTACCTGATGTTCCACTTACCTTGTCTTTGAAAGCAGAACTAGCATCCGTGAAACCTTTCCTGATGACACTGGACACGTCGTAAGTCAGCCTGATATCTATGTTACCTTTGTTATCAATGATGTACATTTCAACTGTAATCTGATCTAAAGTCTCTTCATTTACTGTAATCTCGCTTGGAACATCTTTACAATACTGTAAAAAAGGAAAATGTGTGATTTGTTGCCCTTTTTGTCGCGGGTCTTTATCTGAATCTGGTAGATCTACATGCAAAAATATTTCGTGAATTTTTTTGTTAAATAAACAGTACTTTCGTGGAATCATCGAACCTTACCAACCTTCATGCTCACGAACTTTGTAGACAATGAAGGCTAAACTCGGTGACCAAGTGAATTCGCTATCCATCCAAAAGTTATAGCCAATCAGAAATTGTGTTTCTTGATTATAAATTCGTATGTACTAGACAAGTCGGTAAATACGGACTAAGATTTAACAGAATGTCCGACTGTGTCATGATAATGGTGCCAGTAAATACTTGGTTCAGTGTATTTTTTCATTTCACTGATTACATTATTGATACCCCATAAAACACACAAAAATCATTGACCTGTTGACCTATAGAGCGGCTTTCCAATATAACTCTGAACATAGACCACATTTGTTGGCTACAATCACGTTTGCACCTGATATCTTAGTATAGCAATATAGCAACATAACTTGACTCTGTGGAAATATCATGATATTCTGCTGTTGTTTCCACTGACCAATGATATGACAGAATTACCATCACAAAGGACAAAACTCTAACAAAATTTGATTGGCTAACTCAGTCACAAAAACCTGATGTGTAAATTTAGAAAAATGTTAACTTAAAGCCGCCCGAGTAGTCCATATCGCCTTCGCCGGTAAAGCGAACATCTTGAAAGGGCACTAAGTCTTCTTTGAAATATCATTAACATCAGTTTTCCCTTACTTCTTCAGGTAGATCCTTTATTTTAACAACAAACTGTTCATCTCGTATAGACACCTGTTTCTCGGACACAATCAGCCTCTGTAACTCTGTGATAAAAACAGGTTTTTGGTTGTAAAACTCACAGGATGACATCCTTATCCAAATCTGAAGAAACACCTGGGGTGGGGTAGTCATTACTGAATGCTGAAATAGAAGTAAGAAGAGAGTGATTCTCTGTGAAAACGTTTAAGAAAGCGATGTGTACTACGGTAAATTTTATTCTTGTTTAGACTTTCTTTTTGGATATGGTATTTGTATTGCAAACTATGCTGTGATTAGCTGGCTAGTAGAGGACGGCTTTTATTTAAAACACTATCTCTTGAAACATATTTACAGCAGGCAACTCTGAAATATGGACTACTTACATCAATCAAGGTTTAGCACATAGGTGTACTATAAAACAATGTGACAGAGAGAAAAAAATGGCTTGATCAAAAGAAAATCTTTTCATTAATGTATAGCTGCTAGATACGAACGAAAAGAAGCCAAGGGTCGTATTCCTAAACCATTCTAAATAAAGTCTCTGATTTCAAATTCCAAAAGTGCCTATCCTGGTTCAGCCAATTAATCTAAGGAATGGTCTTTCAGAATTTAGAATTAGAATCGAATCAGAATGGTTGAATTTAGAATATTTTGCAGCCATTTTCACAAGACAACATTTTTTGCAGATGTTCTTCGATTTCTTTTTTTTTTTTTTTTGCTAATTTTTTTTTAAAATTTGATCAAAAGCCACATATGTTTCAACCGCATCCATGTAATATAGAAACATACTTCCATGCATACACGTATAAAGATGAGGTCTTTTCACATGACATATTTTTTGGCCATAACAACAATGAAAATTCGCTGTTTCGGATATTTTTTGTTGAAATGGTCCATTATATTAATTCAACCCTGAAAGTGTTAAAGTAATATATTTGTGCATGACCTCTAAGAGGTAGTACATATATATTTTCACTTACACCAAGTTACTGGTGAAGTATGTTTACTCATGTAAGTAATTGCGTTCACATGACATCATAAGCAGAATTTCCTCTTGTAAGAATCTTTACGCGTATAAATAAATGTATTCATATGAATGGGGCCTAACAGAGTTATTATTTTATTGCCCAGCTTCGCGTGCAGTGTTATAGTCAGCTAACTGAAATTTCTTAAAAAAAAAATAAAACCTTTGTCGTTTTGAAGACAGCTAAAGTTGGTCTTGTAATCATGGTGACGAGGGAACCAGGGGCAGGTTGTATAATCATTGGTTGGCTGACTGTGGATGGTGGTATCAACCTGGTTGTGATGGTTGTACTTGTATAGGTCTCGGGCTTTTCTGTGTCTGAAAGAAACTGTTAACTCTCTACAACACCACAAAATTTCATATTTGTTAATATTGACAGCAACTACAGAGGACAAATTGAATTGGTTTCAGATGCTAGAATTTGAACTTGAACGGGCAGAAAACATTGTGGGAAGATGAGAAAGTGCTGGTTTTCGATATTTTCTCCTTTTCTAGGATGTTTTAAAGACCTTTTACCCCAAAACAGGAGTTTGTTCCACCTAATATGTTTACATTTTTGTTTGAAAACCTTTTTAATGATAAGCATTATTATCGGTCCATTGACATAGGAGGGTCAAGTAAATCATTAAGTTTTATTATCCATCGTCATACACTTAACCTAACACACAAATGAGCCGTGCTTTGCCAAAAGGGGCTTAAATGAATCTCTGTGATGCACTGTACCAAGCAAGTCATCACATAATTATGGGTATATAAAATTCATTTTGTACAACAACCGACTAAAATTGAGCTTAGAATGGTCCTTTGACATGCGTAAAATTTAACAATAGCAAAGAGTTTCGACCCAGGTCAGCCTGCGCGAACTGCGCTGGCTGACCTGAGTCGATACTTTTTTTCAGATGCAATAAACCCCCATTTTACAAAGCATTGCTCAAATATGTACATGAGCGCTGTGAAGTTCTGTCTTCATACACCCTACTTTACAAACAAATGTGTATGTGAGACTCGTGACGTACATCATCATACACTACACTTTACAAACAAATTTGTGTGACACACGGTCGTGGACTTCCGTCATCATGCGCCATACCTTACAAACAAATGTGCATGTGTGGGTCGAATACCTCCATAATCATAAACCTAACCTAACAAACAAACGTGTTTACGGGAGTCGTGGACTTCAATCATCATGCAGCATAACTTCCGAACAAATATGTACGTAAGGATCGTAAGTTTTTATCTTCATACATCATACCTTATATAAAGAAAAGTGTATGTCCGGATTGCTGACAAACAAACAGGCATTAGTGAAAGCGGTTATGGACCTCTACCATCATTCACCATACAATACAAACAAATGTGTAAGCGAGGTTTGTGGACTTTCATAATCATACACCATAGCTTACAGACAAACGTAAAGGTCGCGAACTTTCGTCAATATGCACTATATCTCACAAACAAGTGGGTACATGTAGACTTCGGAAGCGCTCTGACAAAATGGGGTTTAATGCATCTCAGTGATACCACGCAAGTCATCATGAGGTAGACTTGTCCTATGACACACAGACAATTTATTACCAAAAGCAAAGAGTTTCAACCTAAGTAGGCCCCCCGACCTTGTCGATACTATTTACATTAACTAATAAGCCTCCTTTCCACAGAGTATTGCTCAAATGTGTAAGTGAGGGTCGTGAACTTTCATCAACTTACACCATATCTCGTAAGCAAATGTGTGTGTGTATGGGGGTGGGTGTGGGGTCGTGGGAGACTTCAATAATTAACCGCCCTACTTTACAAACAGAAGTGAATCATACCAATGAAAAATTTTGTATGTCATACACCATACCATATATATCATATATATAATTATTGTGGTAATATAGGCCAGTGGCCCAGTTTACAAAACATCCAATAGCATACCTTACAAACAAAAGTGTACCATACGCTTTAAACATGTATACATGGAGCTGTTAACTTGTTTCACTTTACAACATTACTTACAAATTATTTTTAGAGCAATTTGACTTTCTAACCATATCTATAAAGTAAATCATCTTACTTTAGTCTGGATTAAAATACACATGAATATATATATCTACTGTTTCTGCAATTCGTGCTCTCTTATACATACCTACATACATACATACATACATACATATGTGCATAATATGTACGTACATACTTACTAGCATGCATGCATGCATACTGGCATGCATACATACAATTTAAGTTATACAATGTCTACATTTACATGTTTATAATCATATTATACATAGGGGTTAATTGTGCATCTAAATATGAAACAGCTTATCTTCGAGGAAAAGCATGCTTAGAAAGAGAAAACAATAAAAGGATATAATTATAAAATTATATTTCACAAAAGCACTTGCCTTTGAATGTGACCCGTTTCTTTGTTGTATGTATGTTACTAGTAGTCGTGCTATCAGGATTTTTCATTTTAGTAGAGTGTAGTAGAATCAATGATCTTAGTGTTGTTCGGCTAGTGGTCAACACTGCTGTTGTAGGATGAGTGCTTGAACCTGTTTAAAACAGCAAAGACATTCGTATTTCAATACATCATTTATCAAAATATTACAAAGACATTGTTGCATTCGTCGAAATGTGGAAGTAAGTATACTCACAATAAATATTTAACTTCAGAGATTTGAACGCTAGATAAGTGGAGTGCATTATACATGTATATTCAGTTCCTAAACAAATCAAAAGATATTGCAGTTTCAAAATAACTCACAAAATATCGGGGAATGACGACCTAAGATCAATCTTCTGTGCTGTGTAATCTTGGTCTACACTGTCAACAAAAGGTACTCACTTGGGAAAAAAGGATTAAACTTGATACAGAGTAAAATATTTGAATGAGCAGCAAGCCTAAACAAGAAATATCTTTTTAAAAGATACTAGTAGACGGCGAAAGCTAAACTGGGAAACAATATCTAAACTCATTTTTGTTCCTCAATATTTTTCATTTGATGGGAAAAAAAAGAGGAATTTTCAATGTGATAATTACATTTCAAGATTACAAGTTAATCCAAATCGTCGTTGAAAAAGAAAAAAAAAAAAAAACAATACTACAACACGATTTGTTCACCCATTCAAGCACTAGCCTTTGTGCACGTCCCTTAGCCTCATCGGTAAGTAATATAGATAACCGTTCTCCATGACGCATACGTGCATTCATTCGGTCGATCCAAAATCTAAAGAGGTTGGCCGAATTACAATCTTGTCGACATACAGTATTAATTTTGTTTATTGGGTAAGCTTACAAAAAATATTAAATTACCAAACAGTACAAGAAAGGACCTTCTTTTGCCATATTAGTTTGCCATTGTGTGAATAAAGACCATAGGGTATCGATTAGTGGTACCAACGCTTGTGTAGAAGTGTCATAAATGTGCGACCAAATAGGTCAGCTGTGTCCCGCCGAATGATCATATGCACATTTTTTACCAATCGCAAATAACCATATACTCGTACTTCATTACACCAAGAAGTAGATCAAAGCCAGTGCTTTTAGCTACGCTGCAAAAAGAAAACCATTAAAACCATGATAGACAGAGATGGTTCAGTAAATAAACTTTTACTTGTCGATGCCATAGTCGTAGAAGAAAACTGTGATGAAGAAGGTATTGTAGAATTGGAAGAAGTTGTTGTTGACACATCAAACACTCGTGATTTCAGCGAAACTGTTCCAAGAGAAGAAACTGGCACCACTTCAGTAGATCCTGATGTCTTTACAAACGTAGGCAAAGAGCTTGAATCCAGATGCATTGATGCTGCAATGGCTTCAGAGACAAGCACAGATGAAGTAGCACTGGTGTTAGTTTTAAAATCAAAAGTAGGTGCATCTGAACTTGTTAGAGTTGAAAAAGGTATTTCGCTTACTGAATCTGAAATTATTACATTATTATCTGACTCGTATATGTAGGTAGATGCTGCTGTTGGTAATATTGTAATTTTATCAGAAAACTGTTGTTCTGTTGATTGCGTCAAAGTGTCTCGGGGAGAATTTGTGGTATACGTAAATGAATCTGATACTGTCTCTGTGGCAAATGTTCTGCCATGTGAATCACTATTAGTCAGTGAAGTAGAGCTTTGATGGTAGTCTGAAGAGAAAAACTCTGCTATAGTTGAAGAAGATAAAATTTCTGGTAAATAGTCTGTATCATAATCATATATGTCTGATAGAATCGCTGAAGAAAAATCTGACTCGAGATTTTCTTGATATGAGCTGTCAATTTCACTCTGCATACTTTTTCTGATACTTTCAGACGACACGCCAAGAATAGAAGGAAGCAATTCTGACGTAAACAGGAGCTCAGGTGCTGTAACACTAGTTTGTAAAAGGATCCTAGGAGATATTCCTACTGTTGACACGGTTTCATAACTTTGTGTAACACTTTCCAGCACTGGTTGAAAGATACTTGACCTAGCCCTGCAGTTCGTATGTTTAATGCCATCTTTGTTTTGCTTGTTACCTACGTCAGTATTATTTTCATGACCACTGGAGTCTACCTCAGAATTGTCAGTTTCTTGACTTTCACTTTCATCAACGTTAGAATTCTGATCGCACTCAACGTCAGTGTTCTGATTTTCACTCCCTGAACCTTCGCCGTCTAAATCGGAACCAGATCCACCACTTTCATGATTGAATTCACCGCTTAAGGTGGTTCGAAATGTGTTCGTAGTTGTTGAATATTCAACTTCAAGCTCCCTTTCAATGGTTGGTGTTGGAAAAATGTTCATTCGCTCAGAGGTGAGTAGACGTTCGCTAACAGGAAAGGCTGTTGTGGTCTGTGGTGTTAGAGGATTCAATGTATGCCTCGACTGACCCTGGTCAATAGCTTCAGGAGTAATGGATTGATTGTAGTGTCTATTACCAATCGGGATATCAATACCAGGCTGGCCAACTGAAGGTCTAAGGTTTTCGGCATAACGACCTTCATTAACATTCTGTTCATTAGCTGACTCTGTAGGCGTAGTTGACGAATAAGTTTGATTTGAAAGGACAACTTCGGGTTCACTGTTTGCGTTCTCCTCTTTTTCATGGGGAATTATACCCCCTTGGCTTAACGTAACTGTGTGTATCACTGGAATGGTGTTATGATGATTGTTTTCTTCATTTTCACCGTTTTGTTCATGTTGGGGTTCATTATTCTCTGCATCTGGACCTGACCCTACATTTTGATTTTCTTTGTGGCCCTGTTGTCCACCTTGGCTGTGCATGGACTCTGGGTTGCTTTGAACGGATGATTCATGATCCATAGAAATCCGAGAGCCTTGATTACCAGCACCTTCTCGAGGTTCTAACAGAAATGGCTGATGCTGTTCCATTGAAGCTTGGTCAGAACTGTAATTGAGCTGGCTCACTCTGGCCTGAGTTGTCTGACCACCGGTCAGAGAAGCATCTAAGAGTAAAGGCTGGCGTTCTGAGTTTCTCCTATTTACTTCTACCTCTGGTAATTCTCTTCTCCCGTGTAAATGAAACGAAGCTGTCGTCAAAATACCAAATCTGGATTCTTGTGTTGTTGACATATTATTAGAACGTGTCACGCTTACATACACGTGAGGTCTGACGTCATTGACTAAACTTTTTTCTTCATTACGAGTGGATTCGGTATTTTGTTCCGCATGTTCTATATCCAGCTGCATGAAATGCTCCCTGTGTTCTGCATCAACAGAGTCAGCATGTTCATCTACATGCACTGATTGCTCCCCATCCTCAATATCGTCATTGTTATTAATACCTATTTCAGCATCACCATTTTCCAGACTGTGTAAATTCAGATTACTTTCATGACCCTCAAGCTCCCCGTTGCCATTTCTATCAGCAGAGCCATCTGAATTACGCTGATTATCACCCAATATTTCTCCACTATCAACAGCTTGGCCTCCTGCTCTATTTGTGAACAGTGCATTTGATTGGTGATTATCATCTGCATTTTCATCTTGTATTAATCTCTGTGATTGGTTGCCCGGTCCATTATCCTGGACAGCTACAACATTTGATTGGTCAGCTGGATGTCCATTGGGAAGATTTATTACGCCATATTCTGGATAGTCTACATTTCCTAACTGCAGAGAATCATCCTGCAAGAGACGCAAATAATATCAATGAATTTATATCACGCGATAAGTAACATATAATTTTGTTAATTCTTTGGACTAAAGTAGATCAAGATTAGACTTAACGGAATATTTCGTGAGATATAAAGCTGTAAATGTCATGAAGGCATGGCGTCGCATGAGTGAATAAGTTAAAATTGAATACAGAAATTTCACCGAAAGTGGAGTCAAAGAATGAAATGCACGACATTTTTAGATAGGAGAAAATGTCCTTTTGTTGCTATGTCAACCACCTTGGCCACAATATAGCAGGAAAAATAGAACACGATTTAATCGAAGATCATACTACATACTAAGTCTGAACTTGACATACATAATCGATTATAGCATATTCTATTATAGCTAAGTACAACACAAGTAAGACTTTTCACACATCTGCTGTCAATCCATTTGGGGGTTATTGTACGAAAAGGAGCTATTATGTTAAACAATGTTTTCAACATCGTTTAGAAAGAATAATTGTCATTCCTTTTAACGTTTCAAAGGCAAGTCAATGAAACTATGTTTTTTTGTATGTCTCCACATACTGTGCAATAATGTCTGAAAATATCCTTTGCATACCAATGCTCAAGTTAGTTCCCAAACCACTCACGTTAACTTGTGCGTGTCCTGTATCATCAGCATGATCTGCATTTCTGATATGTCTTCTGTGTATAGTCCCACCTTCTATTAATTGGAACAGGAATAGAACTGAAAATTGAAAAAAAAAATGTTAATTGATTTAAGACCCACAAATAATTACACATAAAAACCATGTTATGGTTCACGTTCTTATCTCTCTTCGTGCATGACACATGTATAATATGCAAATGACTCGTCAAAAGAGAGACAAAGTCAGCAAGATTTGCTCAAGTAGTAATGCACGGATTTTGTAATCTCGCGATACTGGAGGTTGTGTGTTAGTTCCCACGACTGGCCAACTATAACTGTTGATTGTCTCTCGAATGAAACTAAAATTCGAGGTCTCGTGAGACGATGCTATACTCTGAGCACGTTTAAGAGTCAAGTGTAACTTTGGGTGGTTTTTGTCTAGTATCTTGCTCTGTCCATCACAAATACGACTAACATCGACCACGTTAAAGAGCAAGATGTAACTTAAAATGGTTTATGTCCTGTATCTACCTGTATCCCCCATTAAGATGGCTCAAAGCCCTCCGGGGGCGTCGCACATATGTGCAATCCTTGGCGATAGTAAATGAACCTCGGAACAAAAAAGAACAGGATGGAGAAATCCTTTGAACTGGCAGGTACTTCATGCAGATGTCTGCTTTATGGATTCTGTTTTCGAGAAAAAGCTATGATGTCTAAATTGGCCTGTCCTAAGCCCGCTTCGGGTAAGTTTCATTGTTTTCAAAATACATAAAACCCCAACTCATTTTGATTAACCTTTTTGACAGTGTCGTTTTCGAAGTCCTTTACCGCAAGTTCCTTTCAGCAGGCAATGCGTCAAAATATGAACTATGATAGTATATATCTTCGACAGCGATATTCAGTATGAAATTGAGCAAAGCTCTTTGAAAAACGAGTTAAATGCGTCTGCAGAAAGCATCGACACAGGTAAGCCTGCGCAGTCCGCGCAGGCTGACCTGTGTCGAAACTTTCTGCTTTTTGTAAATTTTCTGCATGTCCAAAGACCATTCCACCTCAGGATTTAGTCGGTTGTTTGACAAAAACGGATTTCATAGATCCATATTTGTTTGATGAATGGCTTCATATAATGCATCACGAACATGCGTTAAAGCCCTCTTTGCCAGATCATGGCTTACTTATACGTTCAGCTTATCTATGAGTAAATGATTGCGTTACCGAAATAGGTCTGAATTTATACCTGACGTTATGGTACAGACGATGGCTTTCATTTTACTGGTAGTCGTCAAGGTAACGATTGGTAGTGGTTGACAATATTGGCGTCTTCATATCTGCGGTGAACAACAAAATATTTAGTCGTTAAAATAGGGGGAAATGAAGATGCTGCTGCTGCTGATGATGTGTTATGAAGATGATGATGATGTATTCGGAAGAGGAGGAGGAAGTTGTTGTTGTTGTTGTTGTTGTTGTTGTTGTTGTTGATGATGATGATGATGATGATGATGATGATGATGATGATGGTGAAGAAGAAGATGATGATGATGATACAATAAACCGAATATTCACGAATATTTAGACCTGATTTTCATTCATGAAGACATAACCAGTCGTAATCTTGCTCTGCTATCTCCGATCCCCAGTTAATTGTTTCTTATAACGTTAATTTATTCAATTAATTAACCCGTAACCAAAACTACTACTATTTGTCTACTACGACCCTTGGGGGTGGAAGGCTTTTGTGGGAAAAGAAAAAAATGCTGGTAACTAGCATGTTCTTCCTTCCCCTCAATGTTTTCTACTCGTTCAAGGACATACACTTCATTTATTTTGAGTCACTTCCAATTTGTCGTGTGTAAACAGTTTTCAAATCGGACAAGCCTAAAATTTTGTGGTCTGATATAGATTTGAAATTAATTAGTAGGTCATAACCCTTTACCAAACAATCATGTTTTAATGACCCTGAAGAAGTATTAGAAAACATTGTGGGGAAAAAAAGAAAATGCATTTTCTCCTTTTCTCACAATGTTTTCTTTCCTTTGAGAGGCTTATATCATTATTTTAGTAAAATATGAGTTGTTATCTGATGATTCTTTGGTTGTTTGGAAAAGAGTTAAACGGAAATCGGTTTCGGTAATTATTTGGCTTGAAACACGCGAAAGAGGCATTCGGACATTTGCGTAAAGTGTCGTCTCGGATCAGCCTTCGCAGTTCGCACTTTACGACTACATTAGATTTTGTGCTACAGTAGACTTGCGCAAAACAGAAAATTACATAAAAACGGTAAGTCTCGTTCCGGATCAGCCTGCGCGGACTGCGCAGGCTGATCCGAGAAAACACTTTACGCAAATGTTCGAATGCCTCTTTTCGCGTGTTGCAGGCCATTTCTGAAACTAGGGTCGTGTAATTTCTTTGTGCTTAAGCAGACAATGTAGATTAAGATCAGATTGCAATGAACCAGCAATCTAATATTAGATCCGACGTTTTGTAGTGTAAGATTTAAAACTGGCAAAGCCTCCTTGTGTAATATCATATTGGAAGCCTTTATCTAAAATTCAAATTATTCATCTAAAATCAAAATGCCTTTTTTAACTTTCTTTTTTTGGTTTTAAATCTTTCTATCCTAAGAAACTGTCTGTCTGTCTGTCTGTCTGTCTGTCTGTATGTATGTATGTCCGCTCGCTCGCTCGCCCGCCCGCTCGTCCGTCCGTCCGCCCGCCTGCCTGCCTGTCTGTCTGTCCCGCTGTTACACCTTTCATGTCTTTGCATGCGCGCTAATGTCGCGTATGGCTGTTTTTGCACAGCGCGTAATACTGCCACTTACGAGTAGGAAGTCGTCAAAACCAATTTACAGTTCTTGTCTGTGTATTAACCTTTCCCGAGTTTTAACGACCGACCCTGAGAGAGAAAGCTTTTGAAACATGGTGGGAAAAGGAGAAAATACTGGTAACCAGCATTTTCTTCTTTTCCCACAATGTTTTCTTATCGTTTAATCCCCCTTTTTTTCTCACTGTCTGTCTGTCTGTTTCTCTCTCTCTCTCTCTTTCTCTTCCTCTCTCTTTCCTCTCCCTCTCTCTTTTGTGTATTGCACTGTTGGCTATCTTGAATTTGTATCATGTAGTATTTTCCAACACAAAACTATAAGGGATAGTCTATCTGTCTTGTTTTTTTACCGATTAAAAAAAAAACCACCGAACCCGCTATTTGCAATCGCACTTGTTGGAAGCTCTAAGTTGCTAATTCAGGGGGTTTGGCAACGGTTGACATTTTGAAGAAAAAAAAAAAGGCCGCACAGGTCGCTAGACGCTAATTACCCCACGAACAGATGATTAAACCTTGGGCTGCTAAGCGCGACTCAATGGTTTTTTTTTTGCGGACAGTGTAGATCAAGATCAGACTGCACATAACGTGCAGTCTGATCTTAGATCTACAATGTCCGATTAGGAGATATTTCCCCCCAAAAAATAACTTTGGAATAACCGATTTCAGGTTTTTACTATCGGCTAGAAAGTTTCTTTTCAGTTATTTAGCAGGATAAGAGTTAAACCAAGAGGATGGTAACCCTGGGTCAGTATTCTCCAACCATTCTTAAGGACATTCCTAGTCTCATTCTCAAGAAAGAATTTGAAAGTAACATAATTTCTTAACAAAATCGTTGGGCCAATCAGCAATTGTGTTACTTTCTAAATCTTGAATAAGACTAAGAATGAAATTAAAAATGGTTGATGAATACGGGTCCTGTTCTGATTTCTTTTCAACTTCTCTACCGTACAAAATAACTTCCTCGAATAAGAAACAAAATGCTTGTCGATTTCCTATCTATATATGAGCTATGCTCTGTGAAAAGGGGGCTTAATGCAACTGCAAAAAGTATCGATTCAGGTCAGCGTGCGCAGTCCGCACAGGCTGACCTGGGCCGAAACTTTTTGCTATTAGTCGATTTTCTGCGTGTCAAAGGACCAGTCTACCTCACGATCCAGTCAGACAAACTTTACTTTGTGGATCCAAGATTAAGTAATGACTTGCTTGGTACAATGCATCACAGAGATACATTCAGCCCCCCTTTGCCAGAGCATGGATCATATCGTTTGTTTGATTGGAATAGTAAGTGCTTTATGGCGCTTTCAACAATATTTCAGTGATATTACGACGACAGCTTACCTATCTCTTTACTAAATGAAAAAAATTCTGGACAAGTCCAAATCCAAAGCATTTGTAGACAACAACGTTGCCCAAAAGTTGGAATTTGCATAGGAAAGGTTCGAAAATGTTGTGGAAACAGGAAAAAAGTGCCGGCTATAAGCATTTTTTTTTTTCAACTTCCTGCAATGTTTTCAAAAGGCGTATTTCCCAGGGTCGCTATAACACTGTATTGTGAGGAAACAGACCATGACACTTTTCTTGGTGTGATAAAGCTCGTCTTAGCCAATCATATGGCTAGTCTTACAACTGAGAATTGAATAAGAACAATATTTAAAATTGTTGCTATACATAAGCACAAGAAACATGAGTGCGTGAGCCATTTTCTTAATTCTTTACAGAACGACGATATTTTTACCTGCTCAAATTGAACGTATTTGTAGCCAGGAAATAAGGTGTGCTAACAGATATTGGATGTCTTTGGGGCGGGATGTTTAACTCTTTACCAAACGACAAAATTTTAGACTGGTTCAATTTGAAAGCATTTGCAGACAACAAAATAAATATGACTCAAAAGCTGAAATGTATAGTGGGAAGGATACAAAGCATTGTGGGAAAAGGAGAAAATGCTGGTTACCAGCATTTCCTCCTTTTCCCACAATGTTTTCAAAAGGATTCTTTCTCAGGGTCGTTAAAACTCGGTATTGTGTGGTAAAGGGTTAAAAAAAAAAACAATGTGGGAAATTGGAGAAAATGCTGGTTACCAGCCTTTTTTTTTTTCTTTCCTACCGTATTTTCAAAAGCTTTTTTCTCGGGGGTCGTTAAAACCTGGGATTGGTAAAGGGTTAACTCTCACCAAACAATGTAAAGTTTAAATACCTCGAGGAAAAAGACTTTTAAAAACATTGTGGAAAAAAGAGACAATGTTGGTAACAAGCACTTTATCCATTTCTCTTACAGTGTTTTTCATATTGTCGAAGGCAACTCCATTCATGTCAAACACATTTTATTTTGAATAATTTCATAATGGACATGGCCTTCTGGTAAAAGCTCTCTCTCTCTCTCCGATGTTAATAGTTCCATGAACCACGTTCGAATGTTAATCTGTTACTTTTTGAACAGTTCTTGAGGTTAAATTTACAAAATTACTGTACACAACTTATCAAAATACTTTCACATATTACAACAAGATGATGAATTTAGGGATAAAGAAGTACAGATTTTCAACAGAACAGAAAGCGTTGCGTTAAAATGTGCACTTGCCTGTTATAAGCAATTACTCCTTTTCACAATATTTTCCAGAGCTTTTAACTTTGTGGCTTTTAAAAAGTCGTATTTTTACCCTAAAGGATGTGTGCAACAAGCAATTTCTCATTTTTCCCCCACTATGTTTTCCAAAGGTTTTAACTGTGTGTGGGGTGACAAGTTGTATTTCTACTGTAATGGTTCTTGCAAGCAACTGTTCTTTCTTCATAATGTTTTCCAAAAGTTTTAACTGTACGGCCGTAAAAAGTCGATTTTCACTGCAATGGGTGTTACAAGCAACCTCTTCTTTCATCACATTGTTGTCTAAAGCTTTTAATTGTACGGCGTTAAAAAGTCGTATTTTACTGTAATGGGTGTTCTAATAGTACTGCCGTAAAAGGTTGTATTATCACTGTAATACGTGTTACAAGCAACAGCTTCTTTCTTCATTATGTTTTCCAAATGTTATCTAGCAGGGCCGTAAAAATTCCTATTTTCACTGTAATGGGCATTACAATGAAGCGACAGCTTCTTTCTTCACGGTGTTTTCCAAAGCTTTTAACTGCAAGGGACGTAAAAAAGGAAGTTGCATTTGTACATTAAGGTACTTAACTCTTTCAATGTCAAAAATATTAAGTCGACTACTTTCGATGGCTGAAAATATAATCCACTGAAACACATATATAGACATTTATCTTAAATGCCTAGCTTAAACAGCGAATGGCATATTTTAAGATCAGATTCCTCGTTCTGTGCAGTCTGATCAAAAAGCCCATGTTTTCGCATGTAACTTTGAATAGGCTAAAAAGAAAAGATATACCTTCTATCACTCTGTACTGATTATTATCAATAAATCACATTTTTAAGCCTAAAATCATACACAAAATTATCGAATAGAAAAGCGAATAACAAAAAACTCCACTAGCGTAAGAAACACTTTGTTGTATATTAGGAAGGAAAGTAACTTTAGATTATAATAGACTACTCGAGTCCTATGACCTAAAAACGGTCGAACTTTGCCCAATTAGTGATAACTAACTACTTTGATAACGTAGATAACAACTGAACAATAAATAATGGCCCTTTTTAAATTCGTTTTGTTTTGTTATTTTGTTGCATGTTGTATGTTTTTACCAATCAATCCCGAGTTTTAATGACCATGAGGCTTTTGGAATCACTGTGGGAAAGGGAGTATGTGTTGGTTACCAGAGTTTTCGCCTTTTCTCACGATGTTTTTCGTATTCGTTTAAAGGGTTTTGTTTTATAATTCTATGCTTGAAGCTTCTACGACACAATAACAATTGATGTGGACCATGAAGAAGAATTGAATTTCGAAATAATTGTTGAAAAAAAAAAAAGGACAAAATGGTCGAAACATGTTCTCCTTTTTCCACGATGTTCGACCACATTTAATTTGTCTGCAAATGCTTTAAATATCGACAAGGCTAAAATTCTACCTTTTTGTGAAGACTTAATGACGGTATCGCCCCTGAGTGCCTTTTGAAAACACTGTGATAGAAGGAGAAAATGCTGGTGACCAGCATTTTCTCCTTTTATCACAATGTTTTCCATCCAATCAAAAACAAACAAAAAAATATCCATTATTTGAACTAAACTTAAATTGTCGCTGCAAATGCTGTTAATTTGAACAATTCTAAATTTTTGTAATGTGGTAAAGACGTGGTGTGATGTGGTACACCACAGTGGATCATTTTGGAGAATATTGTGACAAAAGAACTGAAGTATTAAATGGTGATTAACGCCGCTTCCAAAATTATTTCAGCCACATCATGGAAACAGCTCATTTGTTCCTGCCTATCCTGAGTTTTACCAGTAGTAGGCAAGGGCCTTGAAACGGTGACAATAGTAGAAATTGCTCGTTACAAGTATATACTCCTTTTGCCACTATGCTCTGACTTGTATTCATGTATCAACCCTTTACCACACGAAGACATTTTTAGACTTGTGCTTTTGCAAATTTACAAATTGGGTGTGTCTTAAATGATAGATATATCTTTGAAAGGATAGAAAACTTTGTGGGAAAAGGAGAAAATGCTGGTTATCAGCAGTTTTTTTTTTTTTTTTTTTCTTTTTCCCTCAATGTTTTTCAAAACTTCCTTTCTTAGAGACGTTATCAAAACTCGGAATTGTATGGTAAAGACTATCAAATGCATTGAATGAAAATTTTCAGCCAATTGTTAACACTATAAGTATTACGAAACTAAAGTTCATTTCGCCGATAAACGATATTCCCAAATCAGACAGTGTAGATCGAAGACCAGACTGCACGTTCTGTATATGTTTATTCTGCAGGGCCTCAGTGGGCTTTTCGCGGGCCTATTTGCGGGCCCGTTTATGATACCAAGGGTTGCTACCCTTAATCGATACTCTGCTGTACTTATTCGCACCTTAGCAAATAGATAAAATAGGGGATAGTCCTTGTCTTGGGCTAATTGGTTTTTTTTTATGCGTTACTCTAGAAACTACGTTACTCGTATTACTGTACAGGCTGCATGTATCTTTTAGACACACCATTTTTAGCAGCAACTGCTCCTTTTCCAACGATGAGTTGGATTAAACTCTAATCAATCTTGAAAAATATGTCAAAATTGAAAACTCTCTTTTTCAACAATATGCAAAACAATAAAGAAAAAGGGCAATCACTGACATAATTATTTTTTTAAATAATTCTCTTCATACTGCAAGCACAGATTGATCGATTGTATGGGAGTTAAAAGCCGTTTCACAGCTTAGGTCATGTCACAGCGGCCAGTGTACCCACGCATGTGTGTCCTGGCTTTCTTACACCAGTAGTGACACAACTTTCTTCCCAAGTCACTAATTTTTTCACTTGCATCAGAGGTGAGAGGCGAAAAATCGCAGCACAGAAAGTTTGCCTCAATCGGGTATCGAACTCACTACCACCAGGTCACGAGTTAGATACGCCAACTATTGAGCTACCCGGCCGGACTGGAACCACAAAAGAAATTAAATATTCATATTCCAGTGCTGTTTTCGCCTTCTAACTTTTTTTAACACAGATCTTTCTTGTTTGTTATGAAATCGAGTTTTAAAAAATACATCTATTCACATTCTAGTAATAGAGCTTAATCCGTTTCCCCCTTATCCCGAGTTCCAACGACCCCAACGCAAAAGCCTTTAGAAAATATTGTGGGAAAAGTAGAAAATGCTGGTAACCAGCATTTTCTCCTTTTCCCTCAGTGTTTTCAGCCCTACAAAGATAGAAAAGCAGCATTTGAGGTGAACGTATTATGCTGTCTGCAAATGCGCTCAAAATTTATCAGAATCAAAATTTGGTCACGTGATGAATAGTTAAAATGACATTTATCCATTGAAACATGCCGACTCAAGTAATAAATCATACAAAATAGCCTTTCTTATATAACCCTCCATACAAAGTCTGAATGGTGCTGTCTGTTAAGAGAATGTACCATTAAAGATTCCAAAACAGGTTCTGAGTCCGTTTTCGCAAGCCATTCTTAGTTTAGTTCTAAATTTAGAAAGTAACGCAACTTCTGATTGGCTAAACTATACTATGCCAGTCAGAAGTTGCGTGAATTTCAAACCTAGAATGTTCTTGAGAATTAGACTAAGAATGTTCTTAGGAATGGTTGGTAAATATGGACCTAGATTACATAGGACTTTCAAGTCATAAAAAAATGAAAATTGGCCGTTACATGTATGAACTCTTCCTTCAAAACATACCCGTTTGGGTAACAGTATATGTTACATGTAGCTTGTACATCATAGGTGAAACCGTCCGACCGGTGCTGGCTAGTGGGAAGAGGCCTTCACAATTCAAGGATAAGCTACTTGATTGGCTGGCACATTCAGCATCAACCAATCAGATACCTAGTCTCGAACTATAGAACCTATCTTTAAACCTGTCAAGTGTGGCTGCTAAGAGCGACTCACTGACCTTTTGGACAGTTTAGATCAAGGGTCAGACTGCACAGAACGTGCAGTCTGATCCTTCATCTACACTGTCCGATAAGGAGATATTATACCCCAAAACATAACTTTAAAATAGCAATATTTAAGTTTTTTCTATCGAATTGAAAATTTCCTTTTAGTTATTTAGCAGGATAAGGGTTAATCTAGGCTGGTTGGCGAAAACGGAACATCTGGTCATCTGGTACAAGAATCGCTGACTTTTTTGTTATCAAATCAAATTACAAAACAAAAGTTAGCAGTCATGTCTTGATCAATCAACAAGTAATAGTATGTAATAGCTTTATATAACCTACCGTATAACCGTCTGACCGATGTTCGCTAGACAGGAGGTCTTATTTTTTCTCAAAATTCCACAAGTTCTGGTTAGATAAGACTTTTGGGTCACGTAAAATGAAAATTAGCACTAAATTACAAAATTATCTGTCAAAACATACCATCTTAGGTAACAACACATAATGGCCTTGGGCATAGTTCTTCCTAAAGCTGTCCAACCGAGGCTTGCGTACCAAAACCGGAAGGCCTTTTTTTTTTTTTCTAAATTCTAGGACTTCTGGTTGGCCGAGACATTCGAGTTTGAAAAAAAGAATAGTGGCAAGTTACATGTTTTCAAATACTTGTACTTAATAGTTTTATAACCCTCTGTAAAATCATCCGAACAGTGCTGGCTAGGAAGAGATCGTCTAAAATCCAAGTCAAGCTATCTGATTTGCTAAGATATTCTTTATCAGCTAATTAGAGAGCAAATATTGTTATATGGAATATGACTTTAATCTACATTGGTTGGAGAATAAGAACCATTTTGTACAAGGACAGAACAGAAGTTTCATTTATGCAAGCATCGCAGACATGTTATGAAATCGAGTTATAAAACATGAATTGTTAAAGGCTGTCTGCGTACTTACTCTACGTACAAAAACGCCTTTTCGGATAATGTTGCTTAAGTAATTTATTTTCGGTAAAATTCTCTGTTTATAACAGTCCAACCAGTTGGACTGCCATTCACTAAAGTGTGTAGATTTACGCAAATTATTTTGGATTGTATATACATACATACGGTATCTGCTTACCCAAAGGTATCAGCTGTCCATAAATTACGCAAACTATTTACTAAAAGCTTAAAGTTATGCAGTTTAATGAACAGTGTTTTCAGACTTAATGCTTGCTTACCTAAACTGCGTACTCAAATTTCGTGCGTATGCATTCAAGGGCTCGTTTTCAGTTACCAATCTTATTAACATTCCAGCGCCTCCACCGGAAATCGAGCCAGAATTTCCTGATGACTATTGAAACGGATTTTTCCATTGATACATACAAGACTACGTTGCGGTATGAGGAGGCCAGAGGAAAGTTGTCAATTTTTTGTCTGCAAATGCTTTGAATTTAGAACAGTCTAAAATTTTGTCGTTTGGTTAAGGGTTAACAAATATATTGAAAAGGCAAAGCCCCCCTCCCTTGTGTGCAATATAATGCGAGTTTTCTTTTCGTTCATTCAACCAGTGTCCCAGAATCCCTGCCTCGACAGAACGTGGAATCAATACATTCAATTTATAGAATTTTTGATTCAGCAAGATTATACCGTACCGAATGACCCTGACAGTTGCCTCGGGTTCCAGGTATAGTTTTCACGACTGATTAAGATAAGTTGAGATAACTTCGAGATAAAATTAACTCTTTACCTGACAACAAAATTTTACAAATTTATAATATTATGACAAATCAGTCGTGACTCAGATAATAAGATTTGTCAATTATAAAGGAATAATATCGTAGGAAAGGGAGAAAATCCTGAGTCCGTATTCGCCAACTATCCTTTATTTTATTCCCAGTGCTATTCTCTTACTCTAGATGGCAACACAACTTCTAATTCGCTTAACCAATTGATTTGGCCGATAAAAAGTTGCCTTACTTTCAAATTTAGAAAATTAGAGTAGGAATGTTCTTAAGAATTGTTAGCGAGTACGGATCAATCTGGTTGCCAGCAGTTCTTTCCGTTTACCGCACGATATTTTCATAAGCCTTCTTACACCGGGTTTAAAATGTCGGGATTGTTTGGTACAGGGTTAAAAGTCTTTACCAAACGATAAAATTTTGGACTTAAAAAAATTGAAAGCATTTGCAGATGATAAAATAAATGTAAATCAAAAATTGAAATTCGATCTGGAAAGGGCAGAAAACATTGTCGGAAAAGGAGAAATGCTGGTTACCAGCATTTTCTCCTTTTCCCACAATGTTTTCAAAGGCTTTCTTTCCCAGGGTCGTTAAAAGTCGGGATTGTGTGGTAAAGGGTTAAAGTAAACTGCAGATATAATCACCTAATCATTGTCATGCCTGTGCATCACAACAAGCGAGTTCGTTTAACCCTTTACCCAACGATCCCGTATTTTTGCGACCTGAAGAAGCCTTCTGAAAACATTGAGAGAACAGGAGAAAATGCTGGTAGACCAGCATTTTCTCCTTCTTCCCACCATGTTTTCTAATCTTTCATTAAGACATCCTACCATTTGAGCCGGGTTTTTAATTTGCCGTCTTGCAGATGCTTTGAATTCGGACAGGCCTAAAATTTTGTCCTCTGGTAAGGAATCAAGGAAGAAATGGATTGATATCGGGAACATTCAAGTAATTAGAATCAAAATCAAACTGCTTGTAGTGGCGCTGGCTGATCTTCATCTACTCTTGCCTTTTTATTTTTTTAAACATACCGGGCTCTAACAATGTTTTAACATTGAATTGTGCAAGGTAATAGTTTGCAAACCATCCGTCAACAAGCAAAAAAAAAAATGAACGACAGAATGTTTGAATGGTATCTCCATAAGGCGATACATAGCCTCTGAAGAAGGTATCTTAGGCTTGTGGGAACGTCACGTTATTACTATCACCCGACGATAATGAAGGATCGTGTTCATTTCTCTCGGCTGGTTCCGTAACAAGACCCAATTCAATCAACGGATCAACCGAGGTTTGCCGAATGGGTTCGTATTCAAATGTTTCGACGACGTCATACCTGATTTCATATGACAGAGGAGAAATAATATTTTTTGTTGGACTTCGATTCACGACAACTATGAATGTTGTAGATTCCCCTTTAAAGAATAACTCAAACCGCCATTACATGGGGGATTGGGTACAGTCAATTACACGTATGTTCTGAATGAAAAATTATCAATGTCAAGGACTAATGTAGATGTAGTTAACTCTTTATCGAAAGACAACATTTTAGACTTGTCTATATTGAAAACATTTGCAGACGACAACTTAAATGTTGCTCGAAGATGAGATTTGTCTTCAGAAGGGTGCAAAAACGTTGTTGGGGAAAAAGAGATAAAATGCTGGTCACCAGCATTTTCTCCCTTTTCCCAAAATGTTTTCAAACGCTTTTAACCTCATGTCAAAAGATGAACTTTCTCTTCACAAGGATGGAAAGCAATGTGGGAAAAAGAAGCAACTTGCTGGTCACCAGCATTTTCTTTTTTTCCTCTAGTGTTTTCATAAACTTCCTTCTAGTGCCGAAAGATATGTATTTAAAAGGGTGGAGAACGTTGTGGGAAGGAGAGAAAATGCCGGTTGCCAGCATGTACTCCTTTTTCCATAACGTTTACAAAAGCCTTCCTCCTCAGTCGTTAAAACCCCCGATTTTTTCAATGATGGGATAACTATATACAAGTGGTATTCATTCAACAGTCAATGAGAGGGCTCATGTCTCAGGAAGCGCACTTGACAAACGTTAACTAGCGACACGGTGCCGAGCTATAACCGCAATCGCCAATTAGTAGAAGGCCGATACGTTACAAAATGGTCCTGGCGTTGCTTCAATCCAACCTATCCCCCTTTTTATAGATCTTTTATTCCTTTACCATACGGCATAATTTAGGACTAGACCAAATCGAAAGCGTTTTCAGACAACAAAATAAATGCAGCTCAAATGATAATTTCTATCATTGATTGGGTAGAAAACTTTGTGTGAAAGGGAGAAAATGCTGGTTACCATCATTTTCTCCTTTTCCCACAGTGTTTCCAATAGCCTCCTTCAGGGTCGTTAAAAATCGGGATTGTGTGGTATGGGTACCGGTAATCCTTTACCACACAATCTTGAGCTTTACAGATCCAGAGGATGAGGCCTTTTCATAAACATTGTGCAAACCAGTATTTTTCCCACAATGTTTTCTACCCTGTCAAAAGACTTTAATTCATTTGCACCACCCTAGAATTTGTCTTCTGTAGATAATTTTAATTTGGAAGGGTCTGAAGTTTGTTATTTGGGGACAGGTTTATCTGAGTCTTTAACGCTTTCCCACTCAACCCAGAGTTTCAGTTAGCCTGAGAAAGAAGTCTTTAGAAAACATTGTACGAAAAGGAGAAAATGCTGGTAAACAACATTTTCTCCTTTTCACACAGTTTGCGACCCTTTTTCAAGTAAATCTGATAATTTGAGCCACATTAAATTTGTTGTCTGCATATGCTTTCAATTAACCTTTTACCACACCATCCTGAGTTTTTATAACCCTGAAAAGAAGTCTTCTAAAAAAAAATTGTGGGGAAAGGAGAAAATAATGACTACCAGACACTGGCTTGTTAGCAGTTAAAAATGATTTTGGCTACTAAACCATTGGAATATGGAGAATCTTTGAAGATAATCTTTTTTTGTGGATAACATTTTTTTGTAAAATGAAAGAACATTTAATGGATCTGCCATTCAAGTAAATACATATGAACCATGCTCTGGCAAAAAGGGGTTTAATACATCTCTGTGATGCATTATACCAAGCAAGTCATCAACTTATGGATCCATAAAGTCTATTTTATATTAAAACCTGCAGAGTCCTGAGGTAAAATGGTCCTTTGATATGCAGAAAATGGACCAAAAAGCCAAATGTTTTGATACGGGTCAGCTTGCATGGTATGCACAGGCTGACCTGGGTTGACACTTTTTGCAGATGCAGTAAACCCCCTTTTCACAGAGCATGGTCCATATACTATATACATGTATTAAGTTCCTGTTCTTTTGATCTGATAAAAACTGATAGGTCATATCTGTTCAACTTTTTAAGTTATGAACAAAAATGTAGTTCCAGCAACAGGGATATCATCACAGTAAAATGGGATAATCACAAGTGATGATTGATATCATCCCTAGTGATGACAACTGAATTTCTAAAAACTGATTTACCCTTTAACAAACAATCCTGTAATTTTATAACCCTGTGAAAGAAGGCTTATGAAAATATTGTAGGAAAAGGAAAAAATGCTGGTTACCAGCATTTTTTCCTTTTCCCACAATGTTTTCTGCCCATTCATAAACAAACCCCTCAGTCAACATCATGTAATTTGTAGTCTGCAAATGTTTTCAAAATGAACAAGTCTAAAATTTTGTCATTTGGTGCAGAGTTAGCTTATCAAACTGTGTGAATCATTGGTTGGAATATAAAAAATCTGTAAAACACTGTAAAGGATGCAAGCCATCAGGATTCATATACAAAAATAACAAGTTTGGCTCCAATCATATAACATTTAATTGAAAGAGAAAATAAATAATTTTCAACTACAATTAACAAATTTACCTTAAAAAATTCAACCCAATACAGGGCAAATAACAACCGAAGTTGTTGTATGGACAGTTTGGATCAAGATCAAATTGTACAGAAAGAGAAAATATGCGATATTCTGAAACAAAAACTTCCTTGTTACAATGTTTAGTATATTTTAGTTGACTGAATTGGTCAAGTACTTCAAGTTTGTACTCTGAGAGTTTTACTAATTGAAATACTAAAGCAAACATTGAGCTCAGAATGTCTATGTACAGTCAACTATTCCATCTGGTAAACTTAACATGAAACTCTTTGTCTTCTGTAGACCATCTCTGGAATATTGAAACTAGAGGCGCTTGAGCGCCTGTATCGCTCCACAGGCCTGATATTTCTATAATGGCGAAAGGAAGTTTTTAACAATTATCATTCAATCCTGCATTTTAGCTCAATGAAGAAACAATTTGGTAGACAACCACCATAGGAACTTACCTGCAAAACAACAATGAAATCCAATGAATAGTTTTAGAGAAGAAATTTTTCAAAGATTTTACTTTATACCATAAAAGGAAAATGAGTCTCCCATAAAAGCCATGTTTTTTGACAGATCTTTTTTTTTTTTAAGGAATTCTGTAAACCTGTATCTAAGGAACATTCCTGCAAAATAATAATGCTATCCAAATAGCGGTTTGGGAGGAGACGATTTTTAAAGGTTTTTTACTTTGGTTGCCATGGCAACCAGAATTCTTCATGGAACACAATTATTTGAAGGAATTTGAAAGAGGACCACCAAAGGAACATTCCTGTGAAATTTGGTAAAAATCCAGTCAATAGTTTCTGAGGAGAAGTTTTTTAAAGAAAAAGTTTACGGACGCACGCATGGACGAACGGACGGACGGACACACGATGGACACAACGCCATGACAATAGCTCTCTGGCCTTCGGCCAGTGGAGCTAAAAAAGGAAAGAACTCCTTTTAAAAATTATGGCAAACACTCTGTAAAATGGGACAATTTTACAATTGTTTCACATTTCCAAAAGTTGTCTACTGTTGTGGAGTAAAAGGTCATATTTTAACAGGTAAGGATTAACTCTCTACCACACAACAAAATTCAGGACACAGAGATGTTTTAGAAATGGTTAATCCAGTCTTTGTTAACAAAATGCGCTACTTCTGTGGTCTTTTCAGAGTGACAAACCTCGTCATTTGTATTTCTGCTGGTTATGTGGATAGCTGCCTTGACTTTGGTTCCAGTCTCGCTGGTAAATCATTACTTGTGAACCAGGTGGATGATTGCCTTGACTTTGGTTCCAGTCTCGCTGGTAAATCATTACTTGTGAACCAGGTGGATGAGAGGAACCAGTCTGATGAATGTAACCTTGATCTGGATAACCATAGAAATGACCTTGACCCCAGCTGCTGTAGCCATACTGATCTTGGTAAACTCCATTTCCAAAATAACCATGATGATAACCTTGACTTTCTATGTCTGTATTTGGATACTGGGATTCATATCCTGGAAAATAAGAGTTATCTTGATGATAATGACTTAATGTTCTTGCCTTTCAAGCTTATCCAAAGAGAAAAGTTTTCATAAAATTTGGCATTTAGTCAGGTAAAACCATTAGGCTGTGACACTGTTTTCTTACTGCTCTTGTTGAAACAAACCACAAAAAATACTCTTCCCCCCACCCCACAAACACATAAAAAAAAAAAAAGACACAAAAAAGGTCTTAATCTCTCTAGATTTCTAATTTCCCCACAATTATACACAAATGAATAATGCTTGACTTATCAAAAAATGAAAATATGCAACCTGTTACAGTGACTAGCATCAATCCTCAAAAATAAAAAGAGAAGTGTGGCTGACTTAGGAATCAAACACAGACACCTGAATTACAAGTCCTATATGTTACTACTGTAGTAGATATAGACCAGAACTCTGTTTTAAACTACTGTTTACCCTGATCAATGCTAGCATTGTATCTAGCCTCCTGTGATGGGGGTTGAATATTTCTGCTGTTGGGAAAGTATGGCCTGGTGCTGGCATCTCCAGAGCCCTGTTCACCAGGGACTTGGTCCCACATTCTACACAGGGCTTCTCCTATGTGGGGCTCCAGCTCCTAGAAAGTAAAAAGGTAACATAAAGTAGAACTTAGAATAGTGCTGCAAAAGGCTAGCATATCAAGAGCCCTGTTAACTATGGACCTGGCCTCATAATAAGGCTTCTCATATAGGACGCTCTAGCTCCATGAAAGAATAGAGACCTTGCAAAGTAGTATTCCTATGTGCTGGCATCTCCAGAGCCATCTTAGTTAAATTCTTAAAGTTTCCAAATTTCTTAGAAAGCAAATTTCTGATTGGATAAAACAAATGGTTTAGCCTGCCACAAATTGTGTTACTTTCTGAATTTTGAGTGTCAAAAAATAAGTGCAATTTACAATGGTTGGTTAATAACAGCCAATGGTCAAAAAGTTTACACAAGGCCTCTCCTGTGCAAGGCTGTAACTCCTAAAAAAGAACAAAATCATGCAACAATTCTGATCAAATGATTTTATGCAAATACTGACAGACTTTAGGTTGAATTCGAAGATTTAATCACATGACAAAGTTTTAGACTCATTCAAATTAAAACCATGTGCAAGTGACAAATTACAAGTAGTTTAACCCTTTACCACACAATCACAACTTTTAACAACCCCAACGAATAAGCCTTTTGAAAACATGGTGAGAAAAGGAGAAAATGCTGGTAACCAGTATTTTCTCCTTTTCCCACAGTGTTTTCTACCCTTCCTATAACAAACTTCAATTTATAAGTCATAACTATTTTGTCGTCTGCAGAATGCTTTGAATTTGGACCAGTCTAAAATTTTGTTGTTTGGTAAAGAGTTAAATGCTTGGTTTTGTCTTTGAAAGGGTAAAAAATAATTTCCTTTTTCTCCGAATATTTCTAAAACTTACGTTTTTCCTGATGTTTGTAACATCTAAGGATTGTTTAGTTAAAGGTTTTTTTTGACTTAAGTTAATTTTTTTTTTACATTCAGTAAAATAAAAAGCTTGAAAGATGACATTGGTTTACTGGCTCATAATTGTTGAGAAAAAGATAATTCTCGTTGTTCTGTTGTTTCTAAATATTACTTGCAGCATTATCTGAAAATCTACAGGCTCAGGGACTGAATACTAGGACTGAATATCATCTCCATAATACCAGCTAAATAACACTATAGCAAGTAATTTGACAATACAATAGAGTATTGTAGTTTGTTGCTGTAAACCAACCGAAAGTTTGTTTGATAATTTTCTTTACTTAATTGACAATGTGCCATCAGGTGCTATGGTTTTCATTTTAGGAGACAATGCTTCATCAATCAAATGATTTCTGCCATGTGATGGCATTGATGCTACATTTTTGTTTAGGAGCTAGTCAACGTACAGGCTTATAATCATTAGTATAGTGGTTATACCTGGCCATCCCTGCTAATCTGTACTCTCTTATGTTCATTGTAGCCATTCCTCAGATGATGGGTAAATGTGAAGGGGAGGTTTCCTCTACAAAATATAAAAAAAAAATGTTTTAAGCTTCTACAATAAAACATACAAAAAAACTGTCCTAGTGACCAACTCTAAAGAAGCAAACTGTACTAAACTGTCAAGTATGGTGAGATTTTCTCAGTGAAAACAACGTTGAACTTTGAATATCTGAGGGTTTACTGTTGGATGGGGAAAGCTGGTTTTTGAAAACACTGTAGGAAAAAGGACACAGTGTTTTCTACACTTCCCATGAGCTATCCAATCATTTGAGCCACATTTTATTTGTCATCTGCAGATACTTCAATATGGGCCAGTGAAAAATTTTGTTGTCTTGTAAAAATTTGAAACAATCTGTCTATAAAGACAGGTAGCCTCCTAGTACAGGTACTACTAAAACCTACTCTAAATAATACCCTGTTTAACTCTTTATCAAACGACAAAATTTTAGACTGGTCCAAATTGAAACCATTTGCAGACAAAAAATTAAACATTGCTCAAATGGTGAGATTCGTCTCTCATAGAACAGAAATTTTTTTGGAAAAGAAGCAAATGTGGTGATAAGCATTTTCTCCTTTTCCCAAAATGTTTTCAAAAGCCTGTCTTCCCCAGTACATTGAAAGTTAGGATTGTTTGGTAAAGGGTTAAATTACCCTAAAGAAAAATGGTTTTCAAATCATTGTGGGTAAAGGGGCAATTGCTGGATGCCAGCATTTTCACCTTTGACCACAATGGTTTCTACCTGTTTGAAATACTAACATCATAATCATCATCATCATCATCATTAAAAATTATGTCAAATGCTTTCAATATGGAAAAGCAGAAAAATTTTGTCATCTGGTAGAGAGTTGTAACAGTTGGTATATGGCTTGCAACACGCGAAAAGGGGAATTCCGATATGTGCGTAAAATGTGGTCTTGGATCAGCCTGCGCAGTCCGCGCAGGCTAATCCAAAACGACACTTTCCATTTTTATGTAATTTTCTGTTTTGCGCAAGTCTACTGTAGCACAAAATCTAATGAAGTCGTACAGTGCCGTCTTGGATTAGCCTGCGCGGACTGCGCAGGCTGATCAGAGACGACACTTTACGCAAATGTCCGAATGCCCCTTTTCGCGTGTTGCGAGCCATATAGAGACAAGAGGTCTCTTAGTAAAAATGTGTTACTTAACTCTCTACTACACAATCCCGAGTTTTAGCAACTCTGACAGATAGGGCTGTTCAAAACATTGTGGGAAACAGAGAAAATGCTGCTAACCCACAATTTCTCCTTTTCTTACAATGCTTCCTACCTATTCAAGAACAAGTGCTATAATTTGAAAAACATTTGAATTGTTGCGTGCAAATGCTTTCAATTTGGTCTAGTCAAAAATTTTGATGTGTGATAAACCATTAACAGATGAAATAACCAGCACCATTAGTTATCTAGAGTTTAACATTTATGAAATCTGTTTTCCATTCATATTCTATTTTGGCTCTCGGAGTTTCACAGTTTATAATTGGCTGTACTGGGATGCATGACTCTATAATTGTCATTTCAGTGAAGGAATATTTCAAAATACCAACTAGAAAGCCAAAAATTTTGCTTTGTAAGCCTACAGTCACGTTATTTGCATGTTTTCTACATCTGAGAAAAACCAGCTAATCAGTTTGTCATGAAAATCAGTCATATTTTGTAACTTCAATATGAATCCTACACTCCATAACCCAGCCAGTCAGGGGTCCTAAATGTCAAAGCTTACTGCATTTATTCCACTACATAGAAGGTATTTCTAACCCTATGCCAAATGCCGAAATTTCAGACTTACCCCAGCTGAAAGGATTTTCGAGAACAAAATAACTGTGGCTCAAAAGAGAGAAATGAAACAGTCAAAAAACTGTGGGAACAGGAGAAAATGCTGGTAACCAGCATTTTCTCTTTTTCCATCAGTGTTTTCAAAAGGCTTCTTCCTTGGGGTCGTTAAAAGATGTGATTGTATGGTAAAGGGCTAAAGGACATGGCACCCACCTTCATTCACAAGTTTTTCTAAGTGGCCAGGAAAATAAATTAAGATCCATTATCAAAATCTGGCATGCTAATAGATGAAAATGACCCCTGTGCTGATTCTTTAACTCTTTACCAGACAACAAAGTCTTAGACTTGTCCAAATTCAAGTTGTCTGCAGAAAGTAATGAGTTATCCTTTTACCAAAGAATTAAATGTTTTAACGACCCTTGGATCAAGCCATTTGGAAACATTGTGGGAAAAGGAAAAAAACTGGTAACCACTGCTGAATACTTTATACTTTTTTCATGCTCAACTTAGCTGAGCATGAAATTTCAAAACAAGAGCACTGCATGCAGGAGCCAACACTTGGCTGTAATTGTTTTTAGAAATAGATTGATTTTTTCAGTGAAATTATCAGTCGAAAAAGGGGCATAACTGTGTCAAAAATATTTTGAAGGTTACCAACCTGGTTGTATGGGTCCCCCTTTTAAAAGTTAAAAAAAAGTTTAAAGTAAATGTCTTCAGTATAGACAGACATTTTATAAAATGTCATAATTTTTGCACAAGGACAAAGATGGTGCAGAGAACAACTGGGCTATGACAATACCTTAACTCATTACCAAACGACAAAATTTTAGGTTTGTCCAAATCGAAGGCATTTGCAGACGATAAAATAAAAGTGACTCAAAATCTGAAATTTGTTTTGTGAAGGGTAGAAAACATTGTGGGAAAAGGAGAAAATGCTGGTTACCAGCATTTTCTCCTTTTCCCACAATATTTTCTAAAGGCTTCTTTCTCAGGGTCGTCAAAAGTAGGGATTGTGTGGTAATGGGTTAAATGTTTTCTTCGAAAAATGGCTGAGCTAATTATACAGATTTGATTTGATACATCTCACAGAGCAACTTTTTAACTTTCAAACTTTTCTTTACTTCTTCTTATTAAATGAAAGCCTCTATTCCTCAATGTGGCACTTACAGAAGCACAAATGAAATTGAAAGTATGAACACAGAGCATGAACTCAGGTTTTTATAAGCAGAGGCCCAGAAGACAAAATCTTTGACTTGTCAATTAAATTTTGTATGTTGCTTGGTAGAGGTGGTTGCTTTGGCTACTCTGTATATCTTGAATGTTCATTGATTGATTAAATGATGTTTTACCACACTTTTAAAATGTTTCCAGTCATTTCATGACAACAACTCACACATTCATGGATGTCTTGGGTTTCACGAGTACTACGTTGTACCAGTACTAGACCAGCTTTAAAGGTGTCTAGCCCAAAGACACTCCCACGAAAAGCCTAGGGCTTCTAGTGAGGCATGAATCCAAACCTCCAGGTTTCGAGTCCTTCACTTTATCAATGAGCCACGCAGGATCCTGCTGAATGCTTATTATGTTTATTTTGCGGTCTAAGGGTAATTAAAAAATGTCATGGCACAATGAAGGTGACTTACTTCTCTATAATGAAATCAAGATCGAAGGTTGAGACAGACTGACAGACAGACATAAAGAAATAGTCCAAAGAAAAACATCTCTCTGCCTTTCAGCAGGAGGTAATGATACTAAAACATGAGCTCACCTCTTCACCCAGTCCACAGAAAACACACCACCAGAACCATTGAAATCTGAGGACCGGTCACTTCCTATGATAGATGACATTTTAGCATAGCCCTGAAAATGACCACTACCTTGGACAGAAAATATCAGGTATACAGTCTGGCCATCCTAAAAGTAACAATTTAAAAGAAAAACATGATAATTATAATGTGTTACTTCTTGCATGATATGAGCCATGCTCTGGCAAAAGGGGGCTTAATGCATCTACGTATAGCATTATACCAAGCAAGAAATCACATAATGATTGATCCATAAAATCAAGTTTGTTCAAAAACTGACTGAATCATTGGGTAAAATAGTCCTTAGACAAGCAGAAAATTTACCATAAGCAAAAAGTTTCGGTCCAGGTCAGGCTGCGCCGAATGTGCAGGCTGAACTGGGTTGATACTTTTTACAGATGCATTAAGCCCCTTTTCACGCTGCATGACTCAATTATATTTTTGTCATGCAGCAGAGCACTTTTGAAATCATTACAGCTAAAGCAGAAATTGCTTGTAACTATCATTTTCTCCTTCTAATATGTTTCACATTTAGTAATGCTTTTAAATTCATACATTCTGCATGTTCGCTCTTACCAGAAAATGAAATTTCAGAATTATCCATATTGAAAACATTTGCTAACCAAATATTATATGGCATGCAATACGCGAAAAGGGGCATTCGGACATTTGCGTAAAGTGTTGTCTTGGATTAGCCTGCACAGTCCACACAGGCTAATCCGAAACGGCACTTTATGACTACATTAGATTTTGTCCTACAGTAGACTTGTGCGAAACAGAAAATTACATAAAAATGGAAAGTGTCCTTTTGGATTAGTCTGCTAGGACTGCGCAGGCTGATCCGAGACAACACTTTACGCAAATGTCCAAATGCCCCTTTTCGCGTGTTGCAGGCCATATGTGCCTCAAATCATGGGACCTGTCTTTTTAAAAGTAGTAAACACTGTGTCCAACACTGGTTGGAAAAACCTCCCTTCTAGGGGTGATAAAAACAAGGTATTTTTGTACAAGGGTTGAAGCAAAAATGACGAATATCAATCGAACACTGTTACCTTGACCTTTGAGCTGTTACTACAATCATTATATTTACAATATTATAACTGCCTTGCTCTGTGAAAAGGAGGCTTATTGCAACTGCGAAAAGTATCGACCGAGGTCAGCTGGCGCAGTCCACGCAGGCTGACCTTGGCCAAAACTTTTTGCTATCAGTCAATTTTCTGTATGTCAAAGGACCACTCTTCCTCCAGATTCAGTCATTCATTAAACTAAGTGGACTTTATGGATCCCTATTTATGTTATGACTTGCATGGTATTGTGGATCACGGAGATGCATTAAGCCCCCTTTTGCCAGAGCATGGCTTAATTACATGTGCCACACAGTATTGAAATTAACCATTCACCTCAGTGATGCAACCAACATGAACACCCTCTTTCTCACCAAACACATGGTCAACTGTTACACTAAATGTCCATCACCCATATCGTGTAGTAGAGGCATAACATGAGCACTGCATGCAGATGCCAACACTTGCAGTAACTCTTTACCAGACAATCCCAAGTTTTACGAATCTAAATAAAAACACTTGTGAAAACAATGTAGGAAAAGGAGAAAATGCTAATCAGCTCCTTTTCACAAACTGTTTTCTAACCTATCAAAAAATATTCTATCGTTTGAGCTTTTAATTTTTCGTCTACAAATCCTTTCTGTATGGACAAGTCTATAACTTTTTCGTCTGGTAGAAAGTTAAGCTCCTTTTTCAAGAAAAAATTTTAAACTGAAAAAGTGCCATTACTGTAAAATTACTATTCTGAGGGTTACCTGACCATGTAGTATGAATAACCCTTTTTGTAATTAATATTAGTCAGAGTTTGAAGTAAATATTTTCAGCAATGACATAAGACAATGTCAAAACTTTCACATCACAAAGACGACAACACAGGCAACAACAGGGCAAATTACCATAACTCAGGTTTTCTTTGAAACAGCCAAGTTTGACTCTTTACTGAGCAAAAAAATTTAAAGTTGGTCCATATCGAAACCATTTGAAGAGGACATATTAAATGTGACTCAAAAAACTGAAATTTCTCTTTGGGAGTGGTGAAAAATTTGTGGGAAAAGGAGAAAATGCTGGTTACCAGCATTTTCTCCTTTTCCCACAATGTTTTCAAAAGCCTCCTTCTTAGGGTAATTAAAACTCCGGATTGTGTGGTGAAGGGCTAAGAAAAAAAATTACCTGAAATGCTTTATTTAATTTTCTTTCATTCGTCTTTGAAGTTGCCCAGGCTCCTTTACTAACAGACATATCAATGTTTTTCTGACTGTGACATTTCATGACAAAGTATCGATTGGGTCCCATATACTCATGGAGCATACCTTGCTGGGTACCAATACTTGGGCTATCTGATGGGGTGCTGGTTCCACTCCCTTGAGGTGAACCACTTTGAACTGAACTGTCGTCGGAGTAAGTGAACTCTGTGAGGTGTATAAAATATGTGCTTTTTTTGCTGATAACATCATTAATTTTGTAAGTTCCTGCAACGTTACTCCCTGATCATGACTCTTTGTGCCTTGCAGCAGAAAACATGGTGGTTAGAGAAGATAATAATGAGAGACCTCTCCCTTTTTCTTCCTATGTTTTCATGTGTAGTCAACTATGTCACCTAAATTAACTCTGAATTCGTGCACTTTAAGTTGTGTGCCATGGTTTGAGGGTTAAAGTTTGCTAGATTCATCCCTCTGAAAGATAAAATAATTATTCTTCTTATATGCTACAAAATTTAATCCACAAGCCAAGTTGATAAGGCAAAGCAGAGCATCTCCACTGACTGGCACAGATGCCCAAAAAACTGAAAAATTACTTTCCTTCATGAAGCAGTATTGGAATTTATATCAATTTATAGAGTGCTAGTCTCAATGTTTTTGTAGGGTAGAACAAGATCAGATTTCCAGTTGTGGACAGTATCAATCAAGATCAGACTACAAAAAACATGACAGACACTATCTCCTAATTAAGGAATAAGTAACCTAGCAATTATGGCAAAAAATATACTTTTTAAAGTTTCATTGCTTAGGTCTATTTTCTGATTGACAACGTCCATTTCATTTGACCAGTGCTTATAGGATGAAGCATCAAATAAACCCAATACACATTTTAAATCTAGAAATAAAGCCCAAATTAATACAATATCACAGTCAATTTTGTCCACAATATCTCGTTGTGAAAGGCACTATAAGGCGTAACTTGTCTCAGTACTACTTACTTGGAGAAACAAAATCTTTTCTTTTTGGAGGAGTACTTGTGGCTTTCTTGGCAGATGTTGAAAACCTGTGCCGACTGTTGTCTATGTATTCACTCTGGGTCATGTGACCCCTCCAGTCACCGCCCCCTGACATGATACTTTCTGCAGCTGTGGAACAAAGGATCCAACGTGAGCAACTAGAGCTTTTGACAACTGAAATTTGGACTATTTAACTTTTTCATTGCAAAATATATATACTTTACATCTTTAAACAACTGAAAATACAATCTACAAAAATTTAAGAAAATTTGCCTTGTCACTGGATCAGGAAAAAAACTGACCTTTTAACCAAGTTACAAAATTACCAATATATTTTCCTCTCAAAATGTTTTGAAAAGAGTTCTCTCTCAGGGTAATTCAAATCTTAGGATTGTGTTGGATAGGGTTAAAGAGCCTTAACTTCTTCAAATCCTTACGAAAATTGCAGGTGCATGAGGTACTATGGTAGGAAGGTTTTCATTAAAATTCCACCCAAACTGAATGACAACAGTTACTGTAGGAAAGGAAGATGACACAAGAGCACCATATGCATGTGCCAACACTTGGCTGCAATTGCTTTTCAGTAAACATTTTAAGTAAAAAAAGGGGCATAACTGTGTCAAAAATGTTTTGATGGTTACCTGCCCCTGTCATCCTTGGCAAGTAGTCCCAGAAGAAAATATTGTCAGTAGTGATATTATAAAATGTTGAATTTTTGCATAACAACACAGATGATGACAGGGCTATAACAATATCTCAACATTTTCTTTGAAAACAGCCAAGCTAAAAATAGGTCTATAGACTGGCAGAAATACAATCTGATTCCACCCACCCCCTTTTTACTTCATTTTGGGAGGTCTAAATATGAATGGGGGATGTGTCAGGGGTGTAAAATTCAACTTGTCTGCTTGTATTGGCGAGTGATCTTTGACTTTGGATTAGTACAAAAAATACCTGGATAATCGACATGAAGTGTCTCCTTTACTCATAATGTTTTCAAATGCTTTTTTTTTTGATAGAAAAATAAGGAAAGGAGAAAATATGGATAGGCAGGTTTTCTTTTTCTTTCATTTCCCAGAATGTTTAAAAGCTATTCTTTCTCATGGGCTTTTTCTACCCATATACAGATTCCATTAATTGAGCCACATTTGTCTCCAAACGCTTCAATGCCTTTACACACTATCCAAACTTGACAGAGAATGTGTTTGAAAACATTGTTGGAAACAGGGAAAATGCTGGTAACCAGCATCTTCTCCTTTTCCCACAATATTTTCGAACATTTCAAATATAAATTTCAATTTCTGAGTTACATTTATTTTGTTTTCTACAAAGCTTTTAATATGGATTTGTCTGAATTTTGTTGTTTGGTAAAGAACTAAATATGGATTAGTCTAAAAATTTTGTCTTGTAGAGAGTTGAAAGGCTCCATTGGTTGTAAAAATGTGGATAAAAGTTAAGCTTACACATGGGTCTAGGTCTCTGTCCTATCCCAGCAGGCTGTTGGAAACCCAGTGCTTGTTCTTCATTGGTTAATACACTGACAATGGTGTTTATGACAGCCTAAGTAAAAAGTAGGATGAAATTTTACATTATCATAGAAAAGAAATAATTAGTTGTTTTTTATCTGGAAAATGGAGGTCTTATCCCACATGACCTTTGAACTTCTGCTTCAACTTGACCTTGGAGACTAATATGTGAAACCTTAGCTCTACATCTCGTCTAATCAAGGTGGAAAGCTAGGGTGAAATATTTTTTGAATCGGACATGTGGCCAACAGCTAACCAAACAATCGCAAGTTTTAATGACCTTGAGGATGAAGGCTTTTGAAAACATCCTGGGAAAAAGGTGAAAATGTTGGTATCCAGCATTTTCTGCTTTTCCAACAATATTTTCTACCCTTCCAAATGCAGCTTTCAGGTTTTTTAAGTCCTGTTTTTGTCATCTGCAGACATTTTCAATTTGGACCAGTGTAAATGTTTGTAGTGTGGTAAAGAGTTAGGAGGACACAGAGGAGCACAGAAGAGAGGAGAGACATTATTAGTTGTACGGTCAGGTGGCAGGGGACTTGGAAACTTGTTCACGGCTGTGGTAAATCATGTGGCCACCTCGCCTTCGGCTCGGGGCGACATGATTCACCACAGCCATGAACAAGTTTCCAAGTCCCCTGCCACCTGACCGTACAATGAATTTATTATACTGCAAAGTTTTACCATTCCAACGTGTGTTACGTGAAATTTACCTGATTTTTTGGTTTCAAAAATTGAGTACGCTGACGAAGTAGAATTTCCCTTCTGAGTGCCCCAATTCAATGAAAACTGACGTCACTGGGAACTGACGTCACTGAAACCTTGGAAAAACTTGCAGTTTGGTACATAATCTTGATGTTAATCTTGATATATGCCGCCATTTTGGATGTTGTGTTGAACGTGTAGTCATGTATATGGGGCTCCCGAAAGGGAAACTGCTTTTACGTTAGTTTTGCCAGTGTACATGATATATATGTTCGGGGCATATTATCCAATCAGATCACGAGAAATTTCTTTGCAGTATAATAAAGAGACATGTTCATGGGGGGGTGTCCTGATTTCTGTGTGTGTATATATGGGTGTGGACATGAAGGAGGGGTGGGAACAGAAAGAAAGAGGGGTCATCATCATATCATTAAAAATATCTCTCCCCTAAAATTTATGTAATGCGAACATCAGTTTTAGCGCAGATTCATGACATATTTGTTTCTTAATCCCTTTGTCCCATCCTAACTTGTTGTTAGAATCAAAAACCTTATCCGTTACTGCTTAACCTTTTATCAAACAATCCTGTGTTTTAAGGTCTATGGCCCCTTACTCTCATATTAAAAGACAGAAACTGCTGAGATTGGCCAGATAGCCTTTACGAAAACGTCGATGTTACATGATATATACCAATGAGTTAGTGAGTCTACAGCCCCAAACTCTAATATTAAAAGATGGAAGCTGCCGAGATTGGCCGAATAGCCTTTACGAAAACATCGATGTTACACAATATTTACCAATGAGTTTGGGGCCGAAGACCTTAACAACCCAAAGAATGATATCTCTGCGAAATTTATTCTTTCAGTTTCACAGTGAGTCTGATCTCAGATCCCAGGTAGGAGCTTAATTAAGTCATCTAATTTTTGTCTAATCCAGTTTTTGCCACAATAATAATCAACTCTTTACCACATCATCCCTAGTTTTAAGGATCCCTAACAAAGAGGCCTTTAGAAAACATTATGGGAAAAGGAGAAAATACTGGTAACCAGCATTTTCTCCTTTTCCCACAATGTTTTCTACTCTATCAAAGACAAATTCAATCATTTCTCTGTCAAAGACAAATTCAATCATTTCTCTATCAAAGGCAAATTTAATCATTTGAGCCACATTTAAATAGTTCTCTGCAAATTCTTTCAATTTGGCAAGTCTACATTTTTGTCTGTGTGGTAAAGAGTTCAGTAAACGAGAGGGAAAACTTTTGTGACACTGAGTGCAGTTTTAATTATCACCAGTTTAATTTGCCCAGAGTCCACTGCAAATATTTGTCTAACAGCAGAAAGCTCTGTCAAACACATTAGGTAAACAAGCAATCGCTTATCTCTTAGTTAACAAAATGTTGTTTCTACTAAACCAGCACAAAATGGTAATTATTCTTCCAATAACATGTTTTTCTGTGAGTTACCATCCTTTTCTTTTAACCCTGCAACTACTAAATACGCAAGATGAAAATTTCAAGTCAAAGGCAGAACTCAAATGTTACATTTTCAAAGATCCTTTTACCAAAAAAGAAAGAAAAGTTTCAACCTTGACAAACAGAGTAGATCCAGGATCAGACAGCCTGTTCTGGATCAACCCTGTTCAAAAAAACCTATTGCGTCATCTTTTGAGGTCCAAGGGTTAAAAACATAAACAAAGTATATGTGCTGGGTTAAGAAGTCTTTCACAGAGAGGTCATGTAGCATGGACGTTTTTCTGTAGGCTATCTGTAAAAAATGATTCAACCTCTTACTTCATATCAAAGCCTGTAATGCTACAACTCTTTACCCAAATGATAAATACTAGACTTATTCAAACTTAAATCAATGGGAAAAAACAAATGTGTCAAAACTGGTGGGATCTGTCTGTGACTACAAAACATTGTGGAAAAGGAAAAAAGGGGCTTGATAGCAGCATTTTCTCCTTTTCCCACAATGCCTTCGAAAGCCTTCTCTGTCAGAGGCAATAAAATTTGGGATTGTTTGGTAGACAACTTTAATATTCTTGAAGAAAGCAACTCTTGAAAACATTATGTAAAAATAAGAAAACACTCATAAAAAGGAATCCATCTTATTGCGACTTTCTTTTTTTAAGGATTGCATGTATTAAACTTTAATTCAAGTCCTTTTCCAGGATTTTTTTTTTCAGCCATTTGCTGGAATTTTTTTCAGGAGGTAACAAAACACATATATTGTTTTTCATTAATCTGAAGTGGATAGCTTCTGAAAATGTTGTGGGAAAAGGTACAAGTTCTAATAGCAAGCCATTAACCTGTTTCCCACAGTGTTTCTGAAAATCAGAATTCCCCACATTTAGTCTTTCAAGTAATTGAATTTGTCTTTGGAAAGTAAGAAACACACTTAAAAAACTTCCAAACATTTTCTTCTTTTCCCACAATGTTTACATAGGGTGTCTTCTCAAGGGTTATAAAAACACCATATGTTTGGTAATGGGTTAACTGGAGAATCTTTTACACAAAATTGGTAGATAGAAAAAAAATACTAGAAACTGTAATGCAAAATGGACAAGAAAGTCATCCTTCAGCAGTTTACCTCATCCATTTGAGATAGTGGTTTGGATGGGGCTCTCATTCTTCTAAGAAACAAGGTGTGCCATTTCTGTCTTAACTGTAGGGCCATAACACCTGTCTGAAAGACAAAGTAATCAGAATATGATTTTCACATCCCAGTCCTATAAAAAACAAAAAATATACAAGCCCACATGCCCTATCTCTTTCAGTTAACTTTCTTCACAGCATTGGCTAATTTAACAAAAAGTGTAATTTGTTTGTCTGTATAGTAAAAAGTGTAATTTTTGTTTGTATGGTGTTTAATGCAATTTTCAACATTATTTCAGTAAAAATCCTGTCACAACTGCCCCTATCCATGGTTTTCTAGAGTTTTTATCATCAGTACATCACACAATATTCTTCCTAAGCAAGTGGCTGCTTTGGAACATAACCACCATCAAAATAATGATAGGTTGTGAGAGAGGAATGACTCCTGTTGCAATGACTATCATCAATCCTAAGAGAGAACTTGGGCCAGCTAGGGATTCTATTCTGCAACCTACTTGTTTCAAGTCCTATGAAGAACCAACTTGGCCCTGTGCAGAATGTGTAGAATTTAACCAAAATTACCTCTGTATCTATTTTAAAGGAGAGATTTTCTGCTAACTGTAACATGGAGTGTTTTGTCTCCTGGGGGTCTTCGTTCTCACTGTCACTGTTATCTCCTTAAATATAAAAACAGTTTACTTTTTATTTAAGTACAAAAATACACGCTTGTTCACTTTGAAAGCATTTACAAACAAAATAAATGTAGTTCAGGTGTTAGGATTTGTATCTCAAAAGGTAGAATACATCGAGGGAATAGGAGAAAATGGTGGTAACCAGCACTGTCTCTTTTTCCCACATTGTTTTTAATGGACTTCTGACAATAGTATTCTTAGAAAATGCTGGTTACCAGTACAATATCAGATCCAGTCCTATAACAAACTAGAGCCGTCACTGAATTTGACTTAATACCCCCGCCAGCGCTTTGACAGAAACACAGGGCTTCCCCTGCAAGTTTTAATTTTTGCGCCATCAAATTCGCCAGCTCAAATAAATTGGGGCCAGTAGGAGCCAACTGAGGTAGCCACATAGTACATTAGACGTTTCAGTTTATTGGCCCATGTTAAAGCTACTAAATCCATTGCTCACTATAATACTACATACATGCTTACTTTTGTTCCTTTATCCCCAAGCATTTTCAAGGTTGTGAGCTACTGGGACACAGAAGTTGTATTTGAACAGTAATACAGCGCATTAATTCTAAAACTGCAAACCTGTTAGAATTCCTTGAGTTTTAATGAAATTAAAGAAGAAATTTGGGATGGTGTGGTAAAGGGTTTAATAAATCATTTCTTTTTATCTTAAAAAATTCTAATTGTGTTAAAGAGTCCTTTTATTCAGCTGGTCTTTTTTCTCTGTATGAGTGTCCTATACCTTCTCTGACACTTGTTCCAGTGCTATCACTGTAAGACGAAGTGGCCTACAAAGTCCCCCCCCCCCCCTTATTCAACATTTTCATGTCATAAGATCACCCGAGTTTTTTCCTCATTATTAGACATACATTTTAGCACCCACTTATTGTTTTATACATATATTTAGGTAAATTTACTGTTTGAAGTCATTATCAAAGCTAAAAAGACAGTCTGAAGTGCTTCTGATCGGACGACGTCAACTGACATTTAGTTGTGTCATGGGTTTTCACGTTTTTTGTGACGATCCATTTTTCATGTCGGTTAATTTTCGGAAAATTATTTCCGCGTGATTTGATATAAAACTTTCATTAAGGGTGGCAGCTAACTTCGAAATCTGTCATTTTACGCTAGATAAGCGGATCAATAACATAAACACGCTTTTCATTATTGACATCGCTAAGTACACACAATAAAATGCTAACCACTGAGAGGATGCTTACCAGGTAAGGCAGAATCGAGGCGTGGCTTTAGAAAATATGGGCGGTAATTAAATCTTGTATCTGGTTTCTGATTGGTTCGAAATTTCTGCGTGTACAACGGGGCGTTGCGAAATCGACATTTGACTGATTAGCATTATGTGGTGTGTATGCTAGACTGGTGTGTAATTAGACAAAACTGTTAATGAAAGCCAGCTTGATTAGGTGTGATAAACAGTAATGCGGGCATCCTTCACACTTGATACATATTGTTGTAGTCAGAGTTAAGATCTTTTAAGAATTATTTATAGGCATTTACTTGTCGCCAGTACATTCGCCAGTGCTTCATTTTTGGTGCTATTTTTTCTTAATTTTCGCATTTGGCGCCACTGGCGATCGACAGCGGGAGCCCTGAAACAGGCAATTTAACAAAAATTTTTTTAAGTTCAAGGAGAGATTACCCTGGAATCATAGGGAGTAGATGATTGAAAACTGCGTCTTGCACAACTTTAGTATACGATCAATGTATCAACAAACTTTCAATACAATAGCAGCAAAACTGTAGGAGGAGTTTGCGACATAAAATTACTAGTATTTTGTACACAGACGGACACACGGACGGACGCACGGACACACAGACGGACGGACAGACAGGCTGATTTCAGTATACCCCTAAAAACATTCGTTTTGCGGGGGTATAAAGATGTAGTTCCAGATTACAAAATAAGCTTTCAGTTATATAACTGTCAAAAGTGCACCTGTGTACTGAAACTAACCATCCAGTTTTTTTTTATTGCTTGGGTAAAAATTTCATTTCAACAGCAAATGAACAAAAATTTTGGCTATCCTTTAGAATCCGGCAGACTGAATTTAAGATCAGCCTGAATGGTTTGTGAAGTCTGATGTTATTATGTGCCAGCCACAACAACTTAATGGCATTAACCTTTGCCACACAGTCCTGAGTTTAAATGACCCTAACGAGGAATGGCTTTTCAAAACACTGTGGGAAACAGAGAAAATTTAACCCTTAACTACTCAATCCCAAAGTTGTAAAGACACTGACTGGGACAGCTTTTGAAAACACTGAGAGAAAAAAGTAAATGCGGGTTTCTGCCCTATCAAAAACAGAAATCATCATCTGCAGGGTCCAAAAATTTCCAGAAAAGGCACTCGTCCTGTAGGACAAGTGACTGAAAAAACACTTGCCCTGCTTTGATCCTTACTCGTCCGCCGAGAAAAACTCTTCCAATAATGGACTCTGACAGTTTTTTTTTTTCAGACGAAACGGAAACGTTACAAAGAACCTTAAATACCGGGTTTTAAAAACCGGTACCAGTTATCCGGTCAATTTACAGAAATTAATAAAGCCAAAACAACACACTTTTTCGAACTGGTTTCGGGAAAGTATTTGCGTTAATGTTAATATCGTTCGTTTTAATAATTAGCAAAGTCGGTCAGATTGAATTAGGTACACCCGAAGCATATTATGAGATTTTTGTTTGCAATGAAAGGTCCCGGGTTATATCATTAGGCTGACTTGAAACCGGTCTTTATTTGGGGCGGGGACCAGCATGTTTTATGTTCTGTTTCAAAATTTGATTTCCTGAATACCCTGAATTTGCTTATTCAATAATTGAATGGCCGTTTTGTCTCGTGTAAGTTAAATATTCATCTGAAAAACTTGTTCACCACTCGTCCTGCCGGACGAGTATGAGTGATATTTCACTCGTCCTCATCCATTTCTTACTCGTAAATACGAGCGGACGAGTGGATTTTTTGGACCCTGATCTGAGCTACATTTATTTTGTCATCTGCGTATGCTTCCTATTTGGTGGAGTACAAAATTTTGATGTTTTAAAAAATGTTAAGGCTGTCAGAGGACCAGTATTATGGGAACATATAAATGGACTATGTGCAATGTAGCTGCAAAAATAATTGAAATAATCTTCAAAATTATTCAAAATGGTTTTAAACACCTAACCCTCTTTCCTTTAGGTTTCTTTAAATTTAAATAGAAAGTGACTATTTACCCGACCGTCGTGTACGCACTGAAGAAAATTCATATTGCGAGTACGACTGTCGTGTACTCAATGAAGGAAAACTTCTTGGGTGCCCGACTGTCGTGTACTCAATGAAGGAAAACTCGTTGGGTGCCCGACGGTCGTGCACGGACTGATGAAATTTCGTCTTGGGGGCACGATGACGTGCCCGCTATTTCCGATTTCTTCATTCAGTACACGATGTGGTCGTGTACGCACTGAAGAACTGGAGTCTTACGTACACGTATTAATGGATTGGACCAAAACGCAGACTGCTATGTGAACCAGCACGGCGTAAACCGTCTCAGTGGAGCAATAGTCATTTATACAGGGTGTCATGCCCGAAGGGTCGTATTATGTTATACACCCGGTCGTCCGGTCGTCCGTCCGTCCGTTAGCAGTTATTTAAGTTGGCCATTTCAGAAATCAAGTGCAGATAATTTTAGAACGCAAACAGCGACCCGAATTTTGAGAGTCACATGCACAACTAGACATCATAAAGATTCACTGTGGTGAATGAGTCATTTCGACACCCGATAATTTTGACACTTTTAGGTCGTTTCGACCGCTGGTGAAACTCCAAGTTATTCATTAAACTCCAAAAACAAACACACACAAAACAACTATTAACATATTCTTGTCACTGCAAATTTAACTAGTTATTTCCCACAGCACATATAGTATATGTAGCTGAATTTCAATTGTATCTGCTTTAAATACTTTTTGGGATACCCCTATCTAGATAACTCTTTGAATACATGTAGGCCTACTCAAATGAATTAGTAATACTTTTTATCTACAATTTGTTGCTAAAAAAAATTGTGGGTCGATACGACCAAAATATGGGTCGATACGACCAAAAAGTTTCGAACTGACTGGGTGTAGAAATGACTTGGTGCCGAAACGACTGAATACCATTGTGGCAAATTTCAAATAGATCTAATTCCGATGGAAACTGCAGGAGGAGTTGCGCACACAAGAAATTCCAAACGGACGGACGGACGACCGGGTGTACAGTATGAGGTAATACGAGCCTTCGGACGTATAAAAAGGATGCCAGCTACGCTTGTGCATGCATTTGTTCTGTAACACGCTGTATAAATGACTATTGCCGTGTGCTCCAATGAGACTGTCTACGCCGTGCCGATTCACGTAAAAGTCTGCGTTTTGGCCCAACCCATTTACACGTGTACGTAAGACTCCAGTTCTTCAGTGCGTACACGACCGCGTCGTGTACTCAATGAAGAAATCGGAAATTGCGGGCACGTAATCGTGCCCCCAAGACGAAATTTCATCAGTCCGTGCACGACCGTCGGGCACCCAACGAGTTTTCCTTCATTGAGTACACGACAGTCGGACTCGCAGTATGAAATTTCTTAAGTGTGTACACGACTGTCGGGTAAATATCATCGGCCATTTAAATATCCTAAGAGCAAGAGACAAAAAACGCTGTTAAAACAATGGTGTGTAGAATGATTCACATATTGGTCAGCTAAGTAAACATATTAATTGATAAATATGGTGCAGAGGATAAAAAAATTCAAGGGATTTGCCTTCGATTCAAAACTGGAAACAACGGTGCTTCCTTTGATGGTCCTAAGGGAATGAAATGCATTTTCTATTGGTCATAATCTGCGACACCTTGCAACCATCAGGGGCAACGTTTGGCAACAAGGTTCAAATTTAACGGTCGCAAACTCGCAAAATGCGAGCTGAAATGAAAAAATGCGAGTGCCAAATTCTAGCACTCGAAATAATTTGCGAGTGCGGCGGAAAATGGGCAAACCTACCGCTTAAAAATCTGAATTAATCCATAAATGCGATCGTTTTTCGTGTACACTGAATTGCCGTATGCGGTGTTGAACTATCCTTTGAGAGTATCACCGACCACGTGACCGGTATTCGTAGAGACGCTTGTTGCGATATTGTAAATACATGTATCCGATATTTAAAGCGCGTACACGATTCTGACGTTGTTTATACGTCTGCATTGCCTCGCTGAGAGTATGGAGCGGAAAATATCCAGTTTTTTCGGCAATAGGCCGGATTCCGTGACATCGCCGGAATATTTATTTAATATAAATTAATGATCAAACAGTTTGTCCAAACAAAGGATATTTCTTTGCCATGCAGAATGTGTAGAGTTTGAGCTATAGTATTGTATGAGCAAACAGAGGAGACCCACTCAACAATATTTAGACTCTCCCAAATTCAAAGCGTCTGCATTTGGTACAAAGGAAAGTTAATTCTCTAATAATGTAGAAAACATTGTGGGAAATGGAGAAATTGCTCATTATGAGCAATTTCTCCTTTTGCCACAATGTTTTCATAAGTTTCTCATTTCAGAGTCGTTAAAACACAGGACTGAGTGGCAACGGGTTAAAATATTGCTAGTACAAAATTGATTTTGGCTAGTAGAAAAAATGGTCACTAGCAAATTTTTGCTAGTTGAAAAAAAAGTAAAATTTGACCCCTGTAAAGATACAAGAATGATTATAGTTTCATAAAATGAAGATGAAGTGGGCTAAACAACTGGCTCAAAATGAGTAAAGATGTATATTCAAAGAGGCCAAGAAAATAAGAAAGCATTAATTTTGAGTCTTTTACAAAAAAAAATGGTCCTGTAAAGCTAAATACCAGCTAAATCTTCTGTTGTGTCTTTTAAGGCATCAGGGGGCAGTTTAGCAGGCCCTGCAAACAGTGCCACTGTAATAGAACTGACTAGTGTACAACATCGTACACAGGCCAGATTGCCCATCCTGGTCTTCTCCTCATAGAATATCCAATCAGCAGGCAGACTTGGAATGACCTCGGCCGGAACAACTGATGAGGTATGGATCATGACTTTCTCATTTGATCTGAAAACGCAAATAAGCAAAATTGATCTTTTACAATGCCTTGACCTTTTGACTGTCCAGGATAAGCCCTTCAGTCTGCCTGCTTTCCAATTCATTGTGGGGAAAGGGACTGATGCTTGGTGCCAGCAATTACTTCTTTACTTTTTTATGTCATTAAAAGAGATGTTTCATTTACAACAAAATCTTGCTGGGTTTTATCGTCAAATGAAATAAAACGTAATGTTTCTATAAGCACAGCAATGGTTTCTTTACCCTTCTTCACCTTTTACCACACAGATTCTTGTTTCAACAACATTTAGGAAAAATGCTTTGGAAACATTGTTAGAAAAGGAGAAAATGCAGGAAAACAGCATTTACCCCCTTTTCCCAAAATGTGTTCCGCCCTTTCTAAAGACATATCCCATCATTCAAGCTACACTTGATTTGTCATCTACAAATACTTTCAATTTGGATAAGTCTAGAATTTTGTCATCTAGTACAGGCTTCATCAGCACTAACTTCAAACAAGAAGAATGGTCAATAACTAGTCAATAAGAAAAGGTCAACAACATATTTTACTCTTAATAATACAATCCCATGTTTTAGTGACCCCTCCTTGCGGGAAGAGGCTTTCCAAAACATAGAGGAAAAAGGAGAAAATGCTTAATACCAGCATTTTCTCTGTTTTGCCTTCATGTTTACCTCCCGTTCCCTAGCATAGTTATAAATTTGTTAAGTTTAAAATTTTGTCATCAGATACAGTAAACCTTGAGCCACTAATAGACCCCCCCCCCTCCCCCCCGGGGGGAATTTTTGGCACCATTATTTTCTGAAACCCCAAGGTCTCCTGAGCACTTTGTCAAAGTCTGCCACCTGGCGAGTGGGGCTTTCGCGAGTTATAGAGGTCAAAGGTCATCAGGTGCACTGTTGCATACCAGATATCAATGAATAGCAGTTCAGGTTAAAATTTCACTTCATTTTCTACATTTAATATGTCAGAAACATGTTCAGATGGGTTTATACACTCAAATCTGTTGTCAAAACAGCTGTTTTACAGAAATAGAAGCAATATTGTTTCAATCAAAGTACTGAGAAAACTGTTCTTGGCCATGTTTGTAAGCGTAAAATGGCTAGTACCAAAAAATGTATCCATAGCATACAAAATCATCAATTATGATCTTAGTGATAAAGAATAGATTCCATGACAAATATTGTGCCTTACCATTATAATTTATCCTACCTATAAGCTGTGTTGGCGAAGGAAATCAGAGTAATAATAGCGACTAATGTATAGGGGTGTAACGATGCATCGGACTATCGATGGATCGCGATTGTGAGCGTGTCGATGCTACTGCATCGATTGTTATGTTGAAAATCGATAACTATCGCCGATAGTTACCTCAAATATCGATAGTTTCGATAGTTTCACTGACAAGAAAGAAAGAGAAAATACTGCAATTCGCTAATGTATTCGGACGCCCTAAAAGTTCGGACACGTTTAATTATTTACAAATATAATTTATTTTTTAATTCTTTCTCTGAACACTTCCAAAAGCAAGTTTTCCTAAATATTCGGACATTCCATAAAGTTAATTTCCCAAAATATTTGACGGGTAATTTTTTGGAATATGTTTTCAATAATGATCGGCTGCATAATATTCATTTCTGCATAGCAATGTTCATTGTTACGAAAACGAATCCTTCGAGAGCTGATTAACTCAGCGGTAATTCTAAGTCCTGAAATTAGACCAAAATAATTGCAACACTAAGGGTGTTTTTGTTAAAAACTTCTCACCAAAGCGAAAAATGTGCATTTGGATCAAAGATCAGACCAAACAGTCTGCCTACAGTCTAATCTTAATCTACACAGGCTGCCAAAACCATAACCATGCGTGTTGTCCCCCCATAAGCAATAAATAAATCTACTATGAAAAATGAATACTAAACCTCGTTCTTTCTTTTCTTTATTTATCAGTAATCCATTTCGAATGCATTCCTTTTATTTCGGCTGCAAGGAATTAGATTAATTTTTAGAAAACAGCCGCACTTTTTTATGCTGACTACACAAAACATGACACGACTGGCGTGTTCTTGAAACAGCTATATTACTAAATGCAAAAAGGCTTTATCAGCTGGTGTACATGTAAATCGTGCATGAAATAGGCTTATTGCATGGTCACTTTGAATTGATTGGAGGTCGACCTGCAGCCAGATATAAGTTTCTTCGAGCAGACCAGTTTAAGTGTGTAAATTAAACAGGTGCGTTACAACTCAGTCGCTTCGAATGATTTGCGTGTTAAGTCATACCCCTTATCCAAATTTTACTGCAAACATTTGTGTACCCACGACAGGCCGACAGGCATCTTGTAGATAGGTGGCTTTTAATATAGATCTACATCATGGTCGTTCTGATTTACTCTGCTGATGGCAAGATGGCGATTTTCAAAGTTGGCGGATGGTGTAGATAGACATCAGACTAAACAGAACACGCTGTCTGATCTTGGATCTATACCATCCACTTCTGTACTATGATTTAACTCGTATTAGAAAGCTACTCCTTTCTCGGGCTAAAAAAGGCAAGATATTGTTTAACAGTGTTCCCACTCGCGCAAATTATTGCATAAATCACGTGATAGAATTGAAATTCACGTAACAAATTCTGGTTACACCCGAGACTTCGCGTAAGAAAATGCATGGACGAAAAAGGCCATTATACGCTTTTCTTGTGAAAAATGACAGGTTTTGAAGTTACTTGTTACCCTCATTGACAATCTTTTTGTCAAATCATGTGGAAATACCTAGCCAGAAATTAACACATGAAAAACTGATCGGAGTAAAAAACACGGAAACCCATGACACAACAAAATGTCTCTTTGACATTGTCCGATCAGAGTCACTTCAGATCGTCTTTTCAGCTTTTTAATGACTATAACCAGTAAATTTATACAAATATCTTAAAATAACACACTTTTTGGATACACATACAACAAGGTAAAACCTATTATTTCGGCCACCCCCTTTTTTTTCAGAATGATAATTTCCTAAAGATTTGGAGACTAAACAAAAATAATTATTTTTTCTGTCTGAATATATTGGCCAATTATGGGTAAAATTAGATAAATTCTATCAACTCAAAAAAACCTTAAGGGCTCACATTTAAAAGGTGATTTCTTTAAAAGTTGAAAGTTGCTTTATAATTACTTTTTATTTGGTGTGTTTATGAACCACCAGCATTTGTCAGCATTTTGTGCTTTGCATGCTGTTGTATATCAATCAGACTTAAAAGTTGACTTCTTTAAAAGTTCAGAGTAATTAGGTATGTTAAATTGTTTGTGAGCCTTCTGCATTTAGAAAAAATTGTCATTGAAATTTATTGAGCATCTTGCATTTAACTCTATTTTCCCCTTTATTTGCTATTCAAAACTATACTCAAGTAGAATTTAAACTACTCGGAGAAAGTATTAGTCTAAAACATGGTTTCAAGATGTAATTTGGTGAAATTCATCTCTAGCAATTCATCCAATAGTATTGCAATAGTATTGCAATAGTAACAGGCAATATCAATACTATTGCAATAGTATTTTTTCCAATGTCAATACTATCGCAATAGTAGATTTTGGCCTCAATAGTCGACCCTACTAATGTATAGCTTTTTTTAAAAATCTTATGACAGTTGCTGGAATTAAAAATATTTCTTGCTGTTGACCCATAAGAACTCATTGACGTCAGGATTGTATTTATCTTTTCTATAATCAACAGTAATTTGCCACATTGGTATTGTATTAAACCCTGTGAATAAAGTTGTTAAGATTTTTTCTTAATGGTGGCCCTTCACAGAGTTCAAGACTAATGTGAAGTTGCCTTTCATTGAAATGATAACAATGATCTTTACAACATATAATTCCATGCTGTAAGAAAGTCTATCCACTATCATCCATTGACCACATTCATAAAGTCAACATTGTTATCATCTTCCTTATCGCTTGGTTAGAATATATTTCACTGTGTTAACTAAATCATTGCTGTGATTTATATTCTGTATTATTTTATACACATACTGCATGTCTATGACATTAGGAAGTACCAAGTAAACATTGTGAAAAATTCAATAAAGTTTCTGTTCTGTTGACAGTATGGCATTTTTACCACAACTGAAAAACATCAAAATGTATGCAAAGAGGGCATGCATAAAACCATTTTTGAAACACTCTGGATTTGTTATTCTCTAAATGATTCCAAGACACCATTTTGCAAAACAGGATTTACTTTTGTCAAACTATATGGACTTCACTTCACAGCATAGACTTTGCGAATAAGAAATCAGGTCAGAAAAGAAGAAACTATATCCCCATTAGATCACTGATCATTTCTTACTACAGATGGGCAATTATTGGTGCATCACTTATATGGAATAGCAGAATAAAATGAAATCTATCATTTTTAATATGGGAAACAATATCCTGGAAATAAGCCCAGGATCGTGATACCAAATGCAAAAAAAATGTTCATCTGTTCATGCACAATAATACAGTTATGCTGACATTGGATGAGGTCGAGCTAACCATTGTCTAAGTATATTGCAGCAAGCATTTTCTTTTTGACATACGACAGGTAACTTCATAGGCATGCTTGATAGAAAGAGAGAAAAACAAAACTAATGCATAGGCCTTTTGCCCATAGCAGAAATAAGGAGAGCCACTAATCATCTATCAAAAAAGGTAAATGATAACTGGCCTGCTAAAATATCATAAAAGCTTCTGTCTCTCTTAAATGTATACAATATCAAACAAAAAACTAAAAAAATCCCAAATTTTGAATTTACACAGATGATAAATCACTAGAATACAATGTAATTGAGTAAAAGAAGACATAGCCTTGAAGCTATCCAAGCAGAAAGCAAGAGTGATACATATGTAAGAACAAGATAATCTGAGCACTAAAATGATTGCCATGTGAATGATGATAATTTGCATGACCTTTACGTCAAAAAATATGTTGATGACAAAAAAATTAACAGTACATGGTAACACACAAAATTACCTTCATTTCAAAGTTAACATAAAAGAGAAACAAAATGGATAAAAGAACAGAAAAAAAAAAAAAAAAAACAGGGCTCTTCGTTGCATAGTTTAAGACTTAAGCATATCATATCGAACCCAATGCATCTCATTTCCAACATTTATACTTAGCCTTCTTTTATAGTCATGGCACGATGCTTCATATTATTTCCTTGTTTCTTAATGCCAAGCAGTTAACCTGACATAATTCTGAACAGGTAAGAATGGAAAAACAACAACCACAGTTTTCATAACAAAAACATAAAGCCAGAAGTATGGCTGGTAAGCATGAGAATGATGGTGAAGGTTTTACTGAGCAAATACAAGCATGAATGAGCTCTCATTCACTGTAACACTATGGTCCTCTGTAAATGAATACTGACCAACAACGTGAAATAACAGGTGCATCTGCCCTATTGAAATTTCAAATCCACATGAGGAATTCAATTCATCTTGGTAACTCACATTGCTAGTAAATCACCTGATTACTTAATTGATGTGTGTAAAAAGTGAAACAAGATTAACTATGAATGATATATCTCTGATTTTGGGCAGTCAACTCTTTCGGCGCCAAATATTTAATGTCCACCTCTTTTGATGCCTGGATATAGGCTTCATTCAGAAAGAATTTTATCATATTAGGCTTGACTAAACAAGCGGACGACAGAGTTCCAAGATCAGGCTGCATGTTTTGTGCAGTCTGATCTTGATCTATGTCGTCTGCAAAGGCCTCTGTTTTTGCCTATAGTGCTGAAAGGGTTAAATTCATGCATATGTATGCTGTATTTAACTAAAAAGGTGGATATGCCTGTCATACCTTTACTACTTTGTTATGGCAAGTTCAAATTTAAGTACTTTGATACCATTGTCTGAGAGAACTAAATTGATAAAATAACAAGAGAAGGCACCGTAGATAGCATATACAATGTATTCTTAGTAAATAAGATCAAGATGTCTTTTACTTTTAAATTTTTTTTGTCCATTTTTTAGATGCAAGAGTTAAATGGTACACAATGTATCAGTAACTTCAGTACTTTGATTTACACTAAAAAGTCTCTGTTTACTGTAATGAATATAATTATTAAGATCATGAAAATAAGCATACCAATAAATTTTATATTTTTTTATTATCTTAAATAAAGAAATGAGCCAGATGGTTATTGAATTCTCAGCAACTGATATACAAAATTAAAAAGTATGTTCATGAACTTTGGTTGTAGGTGCTTCCATTTTATCCATGAAAATGACAAATTGATAATACAATAAATCTGAAAATGCTGCTTGGGTTGGTTTTAGGATACATTCAAGGCATTTGTGATCAAGAAAATGTGCTTTATCTGAAAAATATCCCTGTAGTTTTTCAGATTATGATTTTTTGGAAGCTTGAATCATAGAAAAATAGTGCTGTCAGTGCTTTGATTTGCATCAAATGTTCATTTATTTTGTTAGAAATGCATGGAATTATCTAATTATAAGCTTATTACATTACCTGAGATCATTTGGGACTTTCACAAGGAATAAAATTTCCAACAAACTGAGGATCAACTAATAAGGTTAGGGTTAGAGGTGCACCTGATGACCTTTGACCTGTATAACTTCCAAAAGCCCCAGTCGCCAGGCGGCAGACTTTGGGAATGTGCTCAGGAGACCTTGGGGCTCAAGAAAATCATAGTCCCAAAGATTCCCCCCCCCCCCCCGGGGGGGGGGGGGGGGGGGGGAGCAAACACCCTGCTGGCTCATAGTCTACAGAGTTTATCAGTTTATCAATCAGAAACTTCTATGTAAACAAAAAGACGGGTCAATAACTAACCAACAAAGAAATGTCAACAGCATGCATTGACTTCATAACACACAATCCTGTGTTTTATAGACCCTATAGAAAAAGGCTTTTGAATACACTGTGGAAGATGAGGAAAATGTTGGTAACCTACATTTTCTTTGTTTATCCTATGGTGTTTTCTTGCCTTTCCACAACAAATCTCAACATTTGAGCCACATCTTTATTTGTTCCAAGTGCTTTCAATTTGGAAAAATCCATAATTTAGTCCTCTGGTAAAGGATTAAATATCAAAGATGTCGTTCTGCGAGACTGTGTGGTAGAAGGTCACTGGGTACAACCTAAAGCCTCTCTCTCCAATTGCAAAACAAGGGTTCACTCTGGTACAAAATTTTGCAATGGTACACAATTTTAGTTTTCAACAAAATGTTGGACAAAACCAACTTGAAAGCATTTGCAGACAAGTAATTCAATGAAGCTCAAATGATGATTTCTGTCTGTGATAGCATAGAAAACATTGTGGGAAAAGGAGAAAATGCTGCTTACCAGCATTTTCTCCTTTTCCCACAATATTTTGAAAAGCCTTCCCTTTCGAGTTCGTTAAAACTAGTGATTGTGTGGTACAGAGTTATTGCCTTTTATTTCAATTATATCACAGTGGTAAGTGCACCTATTTATGCTTTCCAGAAGTCCAGTACTCGGAAAACATTCTTCCCAAACCACTTGCTGCTTTCCCATATTAACAACATCAAGGCAATGTTCAGGGGTGAGAGAGGAATGAATCTTGTTGAATGACTATCATCCATCCTCTAAAGGAATTTTTTGCCAAGCTATAAATGAAACCAGCCACCCATGGGTTTTAAAGCCTGTACATTACCAGCTAAGCTACTGGGTTTGGCACAATACATGTTAAGAGTCCCCTCATAAACCCAACAGTGATTTCTAGTCTCTTACTAAGACTAAATAATTGAGCCGCGCTCTAGAAAAAAGGGGTTTAAAGAATCACTGTGATACATTACACCAAGCAAGTCATCACATAATTATGGATCCATAAAATCCATTTTGTATAACAACCAACTGAATCATGGGGTAGACTGGTCCTTGGACATGCAGAAAATTTACCATAAGCAAACAGTTCTAACCCAATCAGTCTGCTCAGATTGTGCCAGCTGACATAGGTCGATACTTTTTGCAGATGCACTGAACCACTCTTTCACAGAGCAGGACTCTGTTTACAAGATTACTCTTCTCTAAAATATTTCACCAAAGCCAGCAGTGTAGATCAAAGATCAGAATGCACATTTTGTGCAGTCTGATCTTGATCTCTACTAGCTGAAATGGCAACCGCTGTAGTGAAAGGCACTCTGAGGATTAAGGATTGAGAAAGTACTTACTGGCCTTGTAGTTTATTCTTTCTGTGATCCACCCGGATTATGTTAGGATAGGCCCCACCACACAGGGCTGCCTTGACTATCGGCCAGTTTTCTGAATGGGTGTTCAAATCCCTGATGTCCCCTCCACCCCTAGCTCTGACAAACCCTGAAGCCCTTAACTGACCCAATAATTGGGCTCTGAAATAAACATTTAAAGGCAGTCATTTCCTTTCAACCTTTTGTATAAAAAATACATACACTTTGTCTTATTACGGCATAAACACACTTTCATGTATCTAAAACATTTCATTTGCAATATTTTCCTGGGGTCTAAAAGTACAGTATTAAAACTCATTCTAAAAACAAAATGCCATTAGACAAATCTGGAAAAAAAAGTGGCTTATTACCTTGCCATGATGTTCCCAAAATTGTCTGCTGTTACCTAAGAAGTTGTTGTACATGATGTATTGATTCAAACCAGGTTAAACTCATGCCAACCATCATTACTTTAAAAGCTACGAAGACATGAATCCTAGTATATTATGATCTTTTAGAACAATTAGGATCTTTTATTTCTTTTAGAACAATTTGAAAAGAATATTGCAACTATTGGAAGAAGAAAAACCTTGTACAAAACATTTCTTAAAGGGGCATACCTAGATTTGTTTGCCCTGAATCAAAACATTTTGTATTAACTTACCGATAAAAACAGCACATTTTTTTCTCTGCAAGCTTAAATAAGCTATACTGTTACATTCACTGAAAATGCGTAACTGTGACTTTTAGATAACTAGGTACTCTGTCTGCAATTACCAGGTACTCTGTTTGCAAGTTTGTTTTGATCATCAAAATTGGAATAGCCCCCTTCAGGATATACCTCAAACAAACTGACTAAATAATCAAATTAACCTCTGACATTGCATCGGGGCAAACATCTTCATGGTTCAAATACTCCATTTTCATGGAGTAAATAAACCTTTATCTACAATCCCAAATTTTAACAATCTTGAACAGAAAGGCTTTGGAATGGTACTGTGGAAAAAGGAGAATATGCTAATAACCAGCATTTTCTCCTTTTCACACAATGTTTTCAACCCTTTAAAAAACAAACTGAATTTTTTTAGTTGCATTTATATTGTCGTCTACAAATGCTTTTAATTTGGACATGTCTATATTTTTCCTGTCTGGTAAAGAGTTAAATAATAACAAAAAAAAAAAGGTAACCTCATGCCAACAATCATCTCCATGGCAGCAGCCGAAATATAGTTCCTATTACAAAATGATCTTTCCCAACCATCTGTTCTGGCTTTCTGCCAAGCCTGAAAAAAAAGAAAGTAAGCAATGCTCTGTGAAAAGAGGGTTTAATACAATTGCAAAAAGTATCAACCCAGGTCAGCCTGCACAGTCTGCAAAGGCTGACCTTGGTGGAAACTTTTTGCTATTGGTCAATTTTCTGCTTTTGAAAGGACATTCTACCTCATGATTTAGTTGGTTGTTAGAAAAAATGGATTTTATAGATCCATTATTACATGATGACTTGCTTGGAATAATGCATCACAGAGATGTATTAAGCCCCCTTTTGCCAGAGCATGGCCAAAGTATAAATTATGTTTGTCTTACAGGAGTTTATTCTCTGCTTTCAATCATGATTCAGTCATTCTTCAGGAAGAAGGCAACCATTCAACACACTGTGTATAACATTTATAGTGATACAAGTTCTTCCCACTTCTATCAATCAATCTCCATGATTGCTTCCTCTAAAGTCCAACCAGAGCTCAAACTGTGATGTGGAAAGTACCAAAGGTTGACCCTGCTCATCATGGGATTCAAACCCAGAACCTTTTATGAAAGTTGACACTCTACCTCTATAACAATGTCATACTTACTCCTGCATGGGTTACACTTGTACATGAAAACATGAATAAGTGATATAAACTGTAATATAATATAATCAGTCATTACAAGTGATGCCTTCTTTTTGCACTATGCTTTTAAGGGCCCTAAACCATCACATTTGCAAAGTAAAGGGCTACTGGGCAGTTTGCTGACAGACAAATTATGAACTTATTTTTTCCTTGCACCTAGTGAAAGGCATTGTCTAATGACACTGCTCTACCGACTATCAAATTTCTTAAAAAAATAACTAGTTTGAGGCAGCTTTAAAACGTTTTCCCTGAGATGGAAAAAGCAGAAAATGATGGTCCTCCTTTTTCTTAAAATGTTTACAGAATTATTTTGTAAAGGGTAAACAATTATTGAAATTTGATTTTTTTTAATTAATAATTGGTTTTTAACTTTCTTGAGCCAAAACTGTTAAGAACTGTTTTACCTGAAATGCTCGCAGCAAAGTCATGTGATCACTAAATGTCATGGCTGAAAAGTCACTTTGGATATTCTTGACTTGTCGCTTTTCAGAAGGCTGAGCAGGTAACTGAACTGAAAAGGAAAAACATGAATTTGAGCAATTTCAATGCAATGTAACATGCAGTTGCTCCTTTTCCCTAAATGATTTCCACAGTTACCCGCCCTACTGGTATGGGTTGACATTTTGAGAATTTACTCTTTTCAACAGGACAAAATTTTAGACTTGTCCAAATTCAAAGCATTTGCAGACGACAGATCAAGGGTGGCTCAAATAATGAAACTTGCCTTTAATAGAGTAGAAAAATTGTGAGAAAAGCAGAAAATGCTTGCTACTAGCATTTTCTCCTTTTCTCACAATCCTTGAAAAAGCTTTCTTTTTCAAGGTCGTTAAAACCTAGGATTGTGTGGTAAAGGGTTATCTACCCCAAGTTTAAAGTAAACATCTTCAGTGATGACAGAGATATGGGAAAATATCAAAATTTTCCCAGCTCAATAACAACACAGCTGCAGAGAATGGCAGGGCTATGGCATTACCTCCACACTTTCTTCGAAAACGGCTGAGGTGAAAACTGAAGTGAAAATACTGTGTACCAACCATGTGGAAAGCATAGTTGGAAAAGAACCAATAATTTTTACAAGTAACTGCTTCATTTATATAAGCCATGCTCTGTACAAAGAAGGTTTAATGCATCTGCAAAAAGTAGACTCAGGTCAGCCTGCCCAGTCTATAGGTGAGTTTTCTGCATGTCAAAGGACAATTTTACCTCAAGATTTTGTCCACTGTTAAACAAAGTCGATTTGATAGATCCATAATTATGTTATGCCTTGCTTCGTACTGTGCATCACAGAGATACATTTAACCCCCTTTTGCCAGAGCACAACTCACATACTTTATTTCTATGCATTGTTTTTGACATGGCTTTCAACATTGTTTCAGCAAATTCTAGGTGACAGTTCAATCATTAGTGTGTCATGGACCTCACCTGTACTACCAGGGCCTCTTAACTCTTTACCAAATGACAAAATTTAAGACTGGTCCCAACTGAAATCATTTGCGGATGACAAATAAAATGTGGCACATAGGGTAAGACTTTTATCAGAGAGAAAAGAAAATCGTTACCAGCATCTTCTCCTATTTCCACAATGTTTTAAAAAGCTGTCCTACTCAAAATCTTTAAAAGTAGGGATTGTGTGGCAAAGGGTTTAAAGTGTCTGGCCAAGGACACTCCCACAAAAATCTCAAGCCTTCGATAAGAATCAAACTTTCTACCTGATTACCAAACCTACTTTCACAACTGTGCCATGCAGAACCCCTTCAATTAATTACTCCTTTTACCACAGTGTTTTCAAATGCTGTGACTTAAGAGGCAAAGAAGTCCTATTTTTACAGTAATAGCTTAACCCATTTAGTAAACGGTCCTGTGACTGAACAACCTGCAGAATCTTTTCTTGTTACAATCTTTTCTTTTCTATGGCCAGCGGTAGGACCATGACAAGAAAAGTTAAGCAGGCTGAGGTCACACATTTAAGGGTAAGTCAAAATTAGCCAATGAAAAACTTTACATAAAAATGAGATATATTTGTACTAATTCATTATGAACCTCAACTGTATTTCTTCTTGCACCAAACAAAATAAAAACATGGTTTAGGGGCTAAGATGCTGTCTGAAATGAACCCTGCACTAAGAAAGGCTTTTACTGTACTTACATGGATTTTTATACGCCAGACAGGAGACAATGGTTAATACTGGATCTAAACATTTTAGGACAATAGAGTTAAGCACCATTTTCCCTAGATGTGGTTCAATTGGTAGATCTGCCAAATGTCTCCCCAACTCTGTCAGCTCCTCGCTATCGTCGAATGCATCCATTTGCTGTAAATTGGTAAAGGAGATACGTGTATGAATATCCTGTTTGCCCTTTAACGTATAATCCAATGTTTGAAAAAACCTCAAGATGTAGGCTTTTGAAAACACAGTTGGAAAAGCAAAAATAATGGTATAATTTTCTCGCTCTTCCCACAATGTTTTCCATGTGTCAAAGAAAAATTCCATCATTGAGTCACTCTTACCTCCAAAGAATGCTGCATTTCAACTAAGCAGGTAAAGAAGATTTTGAAAACATTGCGGGAAAAGAAGAAAATGCCGGTAATTAACAATTATTCCTGTTTCAACAAGGTTTTCCAGCCTTTCATAGACAAATCCCAGCATCTGAGCCATTGTTGATTTGTCATCACCAATCTTTTTAATTTGGAAAAGTCTAAAACTTTGTTGTCTGGTAATGGGTTAAACTATTTCACCATCTCACCACTACAGTCAGCATAAGAAGCTTTCACAGACAGTGCAGATCAAGCTCAGACTGCACAAAATGTGCAAATTTTGTTTTCAGATGATAAAAATATTTTACAAACCTTGAGTACAGTGGTTGCTGATCTGACAACAACAAAGGGAGGTGACTCTGGGGCCTTACTGAGATATGTAGCAACACTTTCACTTGTTGGAGCCAGTAATTTTGTCTGTAAGCACAACTCCTAAAAGTAGACAATACTGAATATTTCATTCTTATAGATACTTTTTTTTCTTTCCACAGTCAAATTTTCATAAGGATGTCATAAACTACTGTGATTGGTTTAGGACAAAAAATATTAAAAGGGCCATAGAGGATGGTGTTTAACACTATTTTCAACATCATTTCAGTTACAAAGCTGTATTAAGTTTGCCTATCCATGCTTTCCTGGAGTTGCCATTACCAGTGCTTTGCACAATAGTTTTGCAAAGTCACTGGTTGCTTTCCGAACATAAGCATCATCGAAAGCATGATCAGCGGTGATAGAATAATGAATCCTGTTACCTACTGTGCGACTGGGCTCTGCTTAAAGGCACATAACTCTTTTTATAGTTCAACAATCATGATGAAAGTTGCAGGTGGACAAGTTCCGTGGTAGGAGGGCATGACTGAATGGACATACAAACAGCCTGATTTGGCTTAATCCCCCCCCCCCCCCAATTTGTTGTAGGTGGGTAAAATGAAAAAACTTCACTTGCTAGGCTGTCTTCTTTGTGTTGTATAATCCTTCTTATTCCATTCTTTCTTTTATCCTTTCTTTAGATCTTTTCATTACCTCTTTTCCACAGAGCAAACTGTTAGACTTGTCCATATTGAAAGCATTTGAAGTAGAAAAATAAAAATTTGCTCAACTGATTGGACTTGTCTTAAAAAGGGTCAAAAACATTGTGGAAGAAAGGAGAAAATCAAAGCCTTCTTCTACAATGTCACAAAATCATATGGTTGTCTGGTAAATAAAGGGCTCTCAAAGTCACAGTTCACTTTAATATAAAGAAATAGTTACAAACCTGCAGAGGAAAACGTAAGAGCTCAGGTACAGCATACTCTAACATAGACTTGTGTCGAACTTTACTAAACATGTGGTAACAAATTCCTGGTTGGACTCTTCCTGCCCTAAAATACAATTTTACCGTCTTCACCCTTAACAAGACAACAAAATTTTAAATTTTACAAAATTGAAAGCAATAACAGATGACAAATTCAAATATTGTTTAGATTGTGGATGCTTGTCTTTAAAATGGTTGAAAAGATTGTGAGTAAGGAACAAAATGCTGCTTTTCCCAAAATGCTTTCAAATGCCTTTTGCCACAAGTTCATTAAATTGGTAATAAAGGGGTAGTAAATACCAATGGATAAGCAGAAAGTGCTGGTTACCAGCATTTTACCTTTTCCAAAATATTGTAAGAAGCCTTCTTTGTCAGGGTCCTGAAAGGCCCAGATTCTTTCAGAAATTGCAAATTCCAAAGATACAAAATCATGTACAAGGGTTTAATTTAAAAAAAAAATCAGCTCTTTGGACATCATCATACTCTTTGATGAAATGTATAAATCAATTAAGAAAGGGTCTGCTAGTTTAAAGATTGTTGTATGCGGCTTTCAACAATAATCCTGTCATATCAGGGCAACAGCTCACTTTGCAGTGCCTTCCCTGCAACACTTCCATACTACAAATGATTCCAGCAGAATATAGATCACAGTTTTTCAGATTACAGACCCAATGCCCTACCAGTCTTTACCAAACAACAAAATCTTAGCTGTCTATTTTAAAATCTTAGACTTGTCCATTTTGATAGCATTTGCAAAAGATAAATGTGGCTTAAATGATGGAATGTGCCTATGCTATGGAAGAAAATATTGCACAGGAATAGAAGAAATGCTGATTAACAACACTTTTTCCCTTTCTGTTTTCAAATGCTGTCTTCCCCAGTGGGTCAATGAAACACAGGATTTTTTTTGTATAGGATTAAATTTCATACCTACAAGGAATCATGTGATTTATTTAAGAAAGTTTGTACACAAATCAAATGATTAGTACTATGCAATCTTACCTGCCTTTCCTTTGAGCTGCACTTGCCTTTGAGACCCAGTTACATTTCAACATGGTTATTTGAAGCAAGGCATCAAAGGTTTTCTGAAAAATTTAACTAGTTCCTCTTATATTGTTGAATACCAATAGTAACACAAGATGTCTGTTTGTAAAACAGTCATGCCCCCCTACTGCCACATTGATACAGGAAGTGGCACAGTTCATAAAATGATATCAAAAGAATTGATTGGGAAATATCGATGTCATCTTTTTGATTTATAGCCCACTTCAATTGTTAAACATGATAATCTGTCAACAGTTCGCATAATTATACACACCGCTGTGTGTATACATACAAGATTGTAAACAGTCGCCGATACACAGACTGGGTTATCGATTTTCTTTTCGGCACGCGCGTTCGACTTCCACTTTTTCCCAGTCAACTTCGATGCTTACTACGTCCCCGATAATACGTGAATAAAATGTTGGAGCCACAAGTTGAGCCACATATGATAATTTTTGAGACACTTTTATTTTTTTTTTAGCAAATGGCTCAAGTGGCGAACGGCAGCGCGGGCCCTGAATCATCTGGTGGTCACTGTGACCTTGACCTTTCATGGATTAACCTTAAAATCGATAGGGATCATTTACACTCCAAGATGAATATCTGTACAGAATTTGAAGAACCTATGTCAATTCTGTGTGTAGTTATCATCTGGATAAGGTTTGGTCTATATATCATTAAGTTGAAGGCCACTGTGACCTACTGACCGACCTACCGACCGACCGACATTAGCAAAGCAATGTACCCCCACTTCGTTGAAGGGGGGCATAATAAAAGTGGAGCATAACCGTTACTTTGGAAGAAAAATGCATTTGATCATTCCTTCACCAGATCTCAAGATCTAAGACCGTCCGTATCAAGAGAATTTTCAGCTAAAAAATTAAATGTGATTCCAATGCTGAAGTATGTCGATGGAAGGGTAGAAAACATTGTGGGAATGGAAAACAAGAGCACTGCATGCAGGTGCTAATGCTGGACTACGTTTGCTTGATTTTCATTGAAAATTCTAAGTCAAAAAAGGGGCATACCTGTATCAAAAATACTTAACGGTAACCTGCCTTGTTGTACAGGTTCCCTTTTCATAGAGTTAACAACTTGTTCAAGTTTGAAATAAATATCTTCAGTGATAACAGAGACATTATAAAATGTCAAAGTTTTTGCAAGATGCATACAACTAGACCAGGGCTACGAAAAAACCTTGGTATTTTCTACAAACACCACCAGGCTAAAAGATGCACTTTCCAAGCATTTTCTCCTTTTCCACCATGCTTTCTACTGTGTCATAAAAGTGTAATAATACACATGTTTATAAGTATTTCTGATGTTCCTACAGCAATCATCCCAGGCAAAAGATATCTGAAAACAACAAGATGATATCTAGAGTCAGCCAAATATACAGTTGACTTTGAGATATGTAAGAAGAGGGCCATGATTGACATTTTAATCCTTCACCACACAATCCTAACTTTAAATGACCCGGAAAAAGGAAGCTTTTGAAAACAATGTAGGAATAGGAGAAAATGCTGATAACCAGCATTAATTCCTTTTTTCCACCTTGTTTTCTACCCTTCCCAATATATTTTCAATTTTTGATTAACATTTATGTTGTTGACTGCAAAATGCTTTCAAGTTGGACAAGTCTAAGATTTTGTGGTTAAAGAGTTAAAATACACAAATATGTTGGTAAAGGGTTAAATGTGGCTAAAATGATGGGATTGGTCTATGAAAAGAAAACACTGTGTGAAAAGAAAAGGCTGTTGATAAAGGTTAACTCTTACACAACAATCCCGAGTTTTAACGACACAGAGGAAGAAGCGTTTTGAAAACTTTGTGGGAAAAGGAGAAAATGCTGGTAACCAGCATTTTCTCCTTTTCTTTCATCAATGTTTTCTACCCTATCAAGGACAGAAATCATCATTTGAGCTACATCAGGTTTGTTTATCTGCAAATGCTTTCAATTTGGTACAGCCTAAAGTTTTGTCATTTGGTAGAGAGTTAACAAGAATATAAAACTCACCTCTTTCACTTTCCCAGCATCAATCACATAAACAACATCATTGATTGTTATACTGGTTTCTGCTATGTTTGTTGCTAAGACCTATAAGAAAACTGAGACATATATGGCCTGCATCATGTGAAAAGGGGCATTCGGACATTTGAGTAAAGTGTCATCTCGGATCAGCCTGCGCAGTTTGTGCAGGCTAATCCAAGACAACACTTTCCATTCGTGAGTGATTTTTCTGCTTCACGCAAGTCTACTGTAGGACAAAATCTAATGTTGACGTAAAGTGCGGTCTCGGATTAGCCTACGCTGACTGCGCAGGCTGATCTGTGACGACACGTTACGCAAATGTCCGAATGCCCCTTTTTGCATGTTGCAAACCATACAAGATCTGACATAAATTGACATTTGAGATGTATATATGTATGAGCCATGCTCTGTGAAAAGTGGGCTTTATGTATCTGCACAGTCCACACAGACTGACCTGGGCCAAAACTTTTTGCAATTGGTCAAATTTCTGCATGTCAAACGACCAGTGCACCTCATGATTCAGTAGGTTTGTAAACAACATGGATTTTATGGACCCTTAATTACATGATAATTTGCTAAGTAAAATTAATCATGGAGATGCGCTAAACCATCTGTTGTCAGAGCACTGCTGATATATGGCCTGCAACACGCGAAAAGGGGCATTTGGACATTTGCCAAAAGTGTAGTCTCGGATCAGCCTGCGCAGTCTGCGCAGGCTTATCCGAGACGGCACTTTACGACTACATTAGATTTTGTGCTACAGTAGACTTGCGCAAAGAAATTTACATAAAACGGAAAGTGTCGTCTCGGATTAGCCTGCGCGGACTGCAAAGGCTGATCCGAGGCGACACTTTGCGCAAATGTCCGAATGCCCCTTTTCGCGTGTTGCAGGCCATATATGAGCTATGCACTAGCAAAAGGTAGGCTTAACTCTTTCAGCGCCAAATAAATAAACTCAACCTCTTTCAACAGCTCTAAATACAATCCATTGAAACTAACAAAGATTTTGACTGTATAGGCTTGACTACACAAGCGGATGGTGTAGATCAAAGATCAGACTGCACATTCTGTGCAGTCTGATCTTAATCTATACCGTCCGCAAAAGTCACTGTTTTCGCCTATGGCGCCAAAAGGGTTAAAGCATTTTTGTGATGCATTATACCAAGCACGTCATCACATAACAATGGATCCATAAAATTCATTTTTTCTAACAACCGCCTGAATCATGAAGTAGAATTGTTAATATAGGAATGATCTTACATTGACAAATTAGTTTGTCTAAAAATAAGACCCTTTTTGTGCCTCAGAAAAAATAAGTCTGCTATATGGAAATGAGCAAAAAGCGTACAGAAAGTTAGTGGGCCAGTTAAACAGGATAGTGCAAGGTTTGAGACCTGATATGGCTTTTGAAATTGTTGATTTGAGTACAAAGTTAACAAAGGCATCTGTCAGTGATTTATTATGTGCCATTATGGCTGTTACTAAATTAAAGGATATAGCGGAAGCTTTAAGTTTAAGTGAAGGATTAGAATCAGATCTATTACAGGGAACTGATTCAAGAAACTGGTTTTGTTGCTGGAGATTGTTTGCGGATTACAGTATTTATTGCTAACAAAAGTGTAATTGAAGCACTGGGTATGACGAAACTGGTTGATGACAAAAGACTGCGCATTGACATTGCAGCCATTCAGGAGATGAGACAAAACAATAAAATTGAAATAAAATGGTGCCCAGGGAAAATCCAGCGTGCTAACTCATTGACTAAGGGAGGTGCATCTAGTCTTGAACTTTTTCATGTTTTACAGAAAGGGAAAATGTCAGAAGAGTTTGTGTAATGTTGTGATTCCTGGAGATAATTGTAAGGGGCAGAATAATCCCTGGCTCATTTATAGGATTTAAATGAATTGGCATATTAGATTTACAGGATCTGAAATGAGTTGCCATTTGAGATAATATAGTAAACATACCTTGGAGAGAAAAAGGGGATTCAAGGGGGGGAATTGAATTACAGCATTAATAATTATTCATGAGCTTTAAATACATAACTCTGCCATTTGCAAGCATACAATTTTCCTACAAAATGAGTTTGGAAAACACTATACCCTAAAAGGTTTAAACACGCAAAGCTACAAGCTTAACTTTACAACCAATTACATGTAGTTTGAACATTCCACTGAATTTAAGAATAAAAAATATGTATGCTTACAATTTTCCTAACTCCTGGTGGAGACGTTTTGAAAGCCCTCTTCTGATCTGCATTCTGCATCATAGAATGTAACTGATATAAAGAGTACCTGAAGGGAAAAAAGTGGAAAATGGATATTAACTTTGGTGTTTTGTGCCATTTTCAACAGTAACATACATATAAGCCATGCTCTGGCAAAAGGGGGCTTAATGCATCTCCGTGATGCATGATACCAAGCAAGCGATCGCATATTCATTGATCAAAATTTGCCACATACTTTAACAACCGACTTCATCATGAGGTACACTGGTCCCTGGACATACAGAAAATTTACCAATAGCAAAATGTTTTGGCCCAGGTCGGCCTGCACAGACTGCATAGGCTGATCTGGGTCGATACTTTTCGCAGATGCATTAAGCCCCCTTTTCACAGAGCATGGCTCATATTATATAAAGATGGTCTCTATTCTACACTAGTGTTTACTAAACCAGAATTTGCACAGTACTCTCTAAAATACTTTTTCAATGACAACAGCTGCCTTTTTCATGCACACACACACACACACACACACACACAAAAACAATATCAAGTAGTGATAGAGGGATGAATCCACTTGCAATGACTTTCATCAAAGAGGGATTCTTTCCCTTTTTGTGTTGTCCTTGGTGTAATTGAGTCTGATGTGGTTCATTACTTTCTCATCATATCCAACCTTTGTCTTTTTAAAGAAAATTGTTGTATTATGCTATGTTTTGTGGCCATATTATGTCAATCAACTCTATAACAAATGACAAAATTTTAGAATAGTTCAAACTGAAAGCATTTGCAGACAACACAATAAATGTTACTCAAAAACTGAACTTTGATTTAGGAAGTGTAGAAAAACCTAGTTGGGAAAGGAGAAAATGTTAGTTCCCACAAGTTTTGAAAAGTTTTTTTTTCCCTAAGGGTTGTTAAAAGTTGGTATTGTATAGTAAAGAGTTAAGTACTGATATAAGTTATCATTATCAATTCTTTGAAAACTGTTGTAGTATATGTATACTGCAGTTGCATCATGAAAATTTCCTTTGTTCAGTTACATGTGATCACTGTGATTTTCCTTACACATAATGAGCTAAAATTATCAATTTTGTTTGTTCAAGTTTAATGCCATTTGCAACAATATGTCAATTATAACACAACAGTATTTATTCCTAGAGTTTCTATAACCCTTTATTACACAATCTAGTTTTTTAAAAACCCTGAGGAATGAAAGCTTTTGAGACATTGTGGGAAAAGGAGAAAATGCTTGTATCATGCATTTTCTCCTTTTCCCTCAATGTTTTCAACCCTTTTAGAGAAAAATTCTATATTTTGAGTCACAGATACTTTGTCATCTGCAAATGCTTTTAACTCAGAACAAAGGTAAGACTTTGTCATATGGTAAAGAGGTTAATTTACACTCTGTCTTTGTCAATAGCTTTCCCACTTATTAAGTAATAAATCCTGTCCAAATAGATAGACAATTCGAACTCACAACCTAAGATAATGAGACAAAATCCTGACCTGCTACTAGCAAATCTTTGATCTTCATCTATCATATTTCTTAATGCTACAATTTCATCATAGCCTGGCAAAAAGATCAGCACGGCACCTGTAAAACATAAGATCAGCCCACAAATTTATATATGTATAATCTGATACAACTTGACATTCAACATAAAACTTTATCAACTAGTCTGCAAAAAACTTTGTTAAGAAAGCCTCCAACCAGCCAAATAAAATTTTCTAAAACAAAATTAACAAGAGATGTTTGTAAAACATGTATGCCCCCCTAATGGCATCCAATTCTAAATATAACATATGATTATAAACTGTTAAGTTCAAAGTGTAAAAACGAACAAAGGGCAATTACTCAAAAATTATTAATGATAAATTAATAATTCTTGGGCACTGCACTTCCCATTTATGTGAACTATTAACTTTTAAAGTTTCGTGATTTTACCTCGCATACTTTTTGAGCTATGCTCCGGAAAAAAAATAAGTACGAAAATCTACAAAGGGGAATAACTGCAAAAATATAATGGGCAGAGTTATGGTTCTTGTGCAATGCACTTCTCCTGTATAAGATCTATACACATATAAAGTTTCAAGATGATATCTGAAAAACCTTTTGAGTTATGCTCCAGACAAAAATTAAGTATGAAAATCAACAAAGGGCAATAACTCCAAAAATATGATGGGCAGAGTTATGGTAATTGTGCACTGCACTTCTCCTTAATGAGATCTATCCACCTATGAGGTTTCAAGAGGATACCTGAAATACTTTTAGAGTTATGCTCTGGACAAAAATTAAGTATGAAAATCAACAAAGGGCAATAACTCCATAAATATGATGGGCAGAGTTATGATTCTTGTGCACTGCACTTCTCCTTAATGAGATCTATCCACCTATGTAGTTTCAAGATGATACCTGAAATACTTTTTGAGTTATGCTCCGGACAAAAATGTGGTCTATGGACCGACCAACCGACGGACCGACCAACCGACGGACCGACCGACCGACGGACCGACCGACAAGTGCAAAGCAATATACCCCCGCTTCTTCGAAGGGGGGCATAATAAACAACATTTGTGTCAAAGTCTTATCTTTTTCTTATCACAAACTAATACCTCACAAATTATAGCTCAGACATGCAAAACCTTAACACATATCTGAGAATTTCCATGTGAAAAGCCTGCCTCACTTCTCTAAAAGTACATGTAATATAAAATGATGTCACAATAATGATATCACATAATGATTATTTCAAATGTGTGCAAGATAACAGAATGGATACATTACACTTAAACACAAGGGTAGTTTAAAAACAAATAGATTTACTCATCATTGCATATGAAATCATTGCAGCAATTTTACCATCAATGAGGAACAATGCTTTGAAAAACATTACAGCAAAAAGGGGAAAATGCTGGTCACCATCAACATCTCCTTTCTGGACTTTGACTTTTACCCTTTTAAGAGAAATCCAACATTTAAGCTACATTTAATATGTGGTCTGTAAATGTTTTCAATACAGGAAAGTCTAAAATTTTGTCATCTGGTAAAAGGTTCAAGCCTTGTTACCACCATTTTCTCCTCTTTGAACTATGTTTCATCATTATTAACAGAAATCCCAATATCCGAGTCACATTTGATATGAGGTCTGCACACACTTTCAATATCTACGGGTCATTTACAGTATACGTAGATATATACGTGCGTCGAAAAAATTTGCGAATTACTGATTATGGACTTTTTGCGCACTGAAAGGGTTGCAAATTCAAGACACTTGTTATTTGTTGGTATACTTGTAGTAAATTACGAGAACAGAAAAGCTTGCAAATATATGTATTTCAAATTTGGGAAATCGCAAAAAATTACCATGTCACAAGAATTTCCAGTTATACAGTAGTAACGGGTAAAGTCTTTATCAGGTGACAAAATTTTAGGCTTGTCCAAATCAGGCTTTGGCAGACAACAGAGCTACTATGATTCAAAAGCCGAGATTTCTCTTTGAAGGGAAGAAAGCATTGTGGGAATCAGTGAAAATGCTTGTTATCAGCACTCTCCTTTTCTTACAATGTTTTCAAACACCTTATTGCCCAGTGTAAGATTGTTTGGTAAAGATTTCACACATACCCTCTGGCTGTGTTGTAACCACTCTATGGAGTAAACTTATAATAAGCATAATGTCCACTTTATCATCATCCCAGCAGTGTTGATAAACTGTCAATAGCTCATGTTCCTCTTCATCTAAGACAGTCTTGTCCTCTTCTACTTCACTTGTACCATTCGTATTTGTTTCAGAGGCTAACCTGAATTCATAAACAAAATACTACATCACCCCTCTCCCATCCACGCTTTGTCACTGGATCAGGAAAAAACATGTCTGCAGACACTGGGCTGCAGTTGACATTTGAGTAAAAGTTGAAAAGGGGCCATAACTGTATCAAATATATTTCTGGGTTACCTGCCCTTGCTGCATTGGTTTCCTTTTTTGATAGATGAAAACCGGCCAAAGTTTAACTCTTCACCAAAATGAAATAATGATGGACTTGTTCAAACCCAAAGCATTTGCAGATGCCACATTAAATGTGGCTCAAATAGTGAAAATTGTATTTGACTGAATTTAAAATACATGTATTGTTGGAAAAGGCAAAAATACTACCAACATTTTTTCCTTTTCCCATAATGTACTCAAAAGAATTATTCCGCAAGGTCGTGAATATATGGGATTGTGTGGTAAAGGATTATGAGATATTGTCAGTTTTTGCATGACAACATTACAGATGACTGGGCAATGACAATACCTTGAATTTTCTTTGAAAACAGTCAATTTATGTAAGTAGAAGTGATCCCGGATGGCAAATGACCCCCCCCCCCCCACCTTTTGCTTTGTCTCTAGATCTTTGACCAGCCCCAATAGTTCAGGTGGCTGAATAGGAAACTCAAACCTCAGGCCATTTGAGGGTGTCAATTTGAACTCCACAGCTGGCTATGTAAAATTAGTAAAAAGTCTCTTGGATGAAACATTAAGCCTGGGTTACGTGTGACATGTGATGATGCTATACACTGAGCATGTTAACCCTTCATACCCCCGTCACACAAAACTCACACTCCGTTCCGAAGATTGTTGCCCAACAGACTTACATTGTGTTTGGATGGAGTGGACCTTTAACGATCTATTTACGAATTTAATGGACCGGTCAGGACGGTAGCCTGCTCAAAAACTTTTTGCCGTCCATCCTGTCCTGTAATTAGATGGAGTGGCAACGTACTTAAAACGGAACTGCCATACTTCAATCCTATTAGAGATATGGTGCAGTTGGGCATCAATTGGCAGTGTGTTTGCATTTTACCGCCCAAAATTACAAGTCCTTTCCCTACCGCAGCCAGTTTTATGACTTTGTTGACCGAGGTAAGACTTGCTAAGAACAGGTTTTGTGAGATGGGGGGGGCTTTAGGCATCATCAGGCCAAAATTACACGTTCAACCCCGAACACAACCTATTTTCCAGTTATGTCAGGACTGGGTAAGACGTTCTAAGAACTAGTTCTGTGTGATGGGGGCTTTACTAAATAATCACATGCTTTAATGACCCTGGGAAATAAAGCTTTTGAAAACATTGTGGGAAAATGAGAAAATGCTGATAACCAGCATTTTGTCCTTTCCCACAATGTTTTCTATCCTATCAGCTACAAACTCCATCATTTCAACCACATTTAACTCTTTACCAAACAACAAAATTTTAGACTGGTCCAAACTGAAAGCATTTGCAGACGACAAAATTAACGTGACTCAAGAATTAAAATTTGTTCTGGAAGGGTAGAAAACATTGTGGGAAAAGGAGAAAATGCTGGTTACCAGCATTTTCTCCTTTTCCCACAATGTTTTCAAAAGGCTTCTATCTCGGGGTCGTAAAAACCAGGGATTGTTTGGTAAAGGGTTAATTAATCATCTGCAGATACTTTCAATCTGGACCAGTTTATTGATTTGATGTTTGGCCAGTTTACTGATTTGACATTTGGTCCAGGCGTAACTTAGGATGGGTTTCTTTATGTGTCTTGCACTATCCCCAGTAACATAACTAATAGTCTTCAGGGGCTGTGGCACATATGGGCAACCAGTGGTGACGATAAATAAACAACAATCAATCAGTCAGTCACTGAATCAGGAAAAAAATTAAAGGGTGTACACCAATCATAATAAAAATTGCAGGTTGAAATGTAGGAGGAGAAGAGGATAAAAAATTGCATCTACAGCTTGGCAGAAAGACACGACAAGCAAAAAACCCAATTTTTAAAGATATCCCAAAGTTCTTGGGAATTTTCTCATCTCTTGGGGACCATAGATTATTTCTATTTTACTTTTGATCTAAATTTCAAACAAATGTAGATTGACAAATAAAAAAAAAAAAAATGGGCTATGCTCTGTGAAAAGGAGGATTAACGCATCTGCAAAAAGTATCGACCCAGGTCAGCCTGCACAGTTTGTGTAGGCTGACCCAGTTCCAAAGTTTTTGCCATTGATCAATTTTCTGAATGTCAAAGGACCAGTCTACCTCATGATTCAGTCGATTGTTCAACAAAATGAATCTAATGGATCCATAATCATGTGATGACCTGCTTGGTATAATGCTGCTGAAATGAATATTAACAATAATGATAAAAATTCTTACAAATGAGATTCTAACATGGCCAGAATTTCTTCCTGGTTGAATTTCTTGGCCCAGTCTATAGCATTCCAATCATTTGTTGCTTTCATACTGGGATCAGCTCCCATGCTAAGCAACTGTTGGACAATATCTGGAAAACCTCGGCCTGATGCTATCATAAGGGCTGTTACACTGGTCTGTGAATGCTGATAATCCACTGGAAGAGACATATACGATTTGACATGAGATGGTGATTGAGATAAAATTTTATTGAACGCATCTAGAAAAGATGATGTATGATTGATAAACTGTATGGTGTTTAACACCATTTTTAACATAATTTCAATTATAGCAATGGCCACTGCACCTATCCACGCTTTTCTGGAGTTTCTTTTAACCAATACTTATCACAATATTCTTCAAAAGTCACAAGCTACTTTCCTACATAAAAAAAAAACGACAAGAAAGTTTCAAAGAAACTTGCATATATAACTTTGTTTTGAATATGAATTAATAAAATTTGCAACTTCGTCATGATTATCATATTTAACAGCTATTTCAGAAAAATCCTGGTCATCAATGGTTTAAAAATGAGATCTATGATTACTGGGCTTTGACTAAAACTAAAAATATTTGCTTATCTCTGAAGTAAAATCTCAGTAAGAATGAATCATTTCAATGACCTTAAAAAGGCTTTTGAAAGCATGGTCAGAACTGGAGAAAATCCTGGTAACAAGCATTTTCCCCTTTTTACATAGTGTTTACACATGATGTTTTCTGCTTTTTCTGAGGCAAATTCTGTCATCCAAACCATATTCAATTTGTGAGCTACAAAAGCTTTATATACACAGAAGTCATGTTGTCTGGTAAAACAGTTAATCATTCACCACATAATCCCAAATCTTAATGACCTTGAGGAGCAAGGCTTTTGAAAACATTAGTTGAAAAGGAGAAAATGTTGGTTACCAGCATTTTCTCCTTTTCCCACATTGTTTTCTACCATTTGAACGAAAGTAACAATCTTTTTTAGCAATGCTCAATTAGTTGTGTGCAAATGCTTTCAATTTGGACAAGTCTAAAATTTTGTTGTATGGTAAAGAGTTAACCAAATACTAGACCAAGAAATAATTTTGAATCCACTCCTTTAACCCCTCAACAGATGACAATTTGTTTGTATTTGTTTGTGAAGTATTAAACACCATTTTCAGTTATATTGTGGCAGCCAGTGCACCTACCCATACTGTCTTGAATTTTCTTCTACCAGTTTTTTCACAATATTTTCCAAAGCCACTGGCTGCTTTCCTACGTAACCATTAGCTGTGACTGAGGAATGAATCCTGCAGCAATGACCATGATCAATCCTCAGAAAGAATTTGGTGAAGTTGGGGATTCAAACTGGCGACCCCTTGGTCTCAAGTTCTGTATGCTACCAGGGCTTCGCTTACCAGATGACAAACGTTCAGACTCGTCCAAACTGAAAGCATTTTCAAATGGCACACTAAATGTGATCCAAATTATAGTAATTAACCTAAGAAAGGGCAGAAAGGTATTTTACCAGCATTTTCTTCATTTCAAATGATGTTTTCCAAAGTCTTTGTCCTAAAGGCCAATAAAACATTGCATAACTTGATGAAGAGTTTTGAAAGATAAAAAAAAAAAACAAGGAATAGTAGAACAAGCTGCAAGAACTTCAATTTTGCATGGATAAAAGCATTTTTCAAGAAATGTTCACAACCTACCACTGATATTTTCTGACATAATCAGGTGAAACACTTGAGAGAAAACATCCTTGTTTCCAGTCAGCCAGAGTTCTGATAAATGATCATCCATCTCCTTTGTAACCCATGGTTCCAGCTCTTCATTCTCCTGACCTATCCCTAGTTGGGCAAGTTGCCTGCAAACATAAAAAAAAAAACCAAACATTGTAAGTAAAACTGTCTAAGAAATTTGAATTAAGCGTCTGAATCTTTACCATACAAAACTGTGCTTTTACAATTCTGAGAAAAACTTAACAAGAGCATGGCATGCTGGTGCCAATGCTGGGCTGCACTTACCTGATTTCCAGTATAAATTCCGAGTAAAAAAAAAGGGGCCTTACTTTGTCAAAAATATTTTGATTGTTACCTGACCCTGTTGTATAGGTTCCCCTTTTGATCGTTAACCACTAGTCCGAGTGTGAAGTAAATATCTTTGGTAATAACACAGATATTATAAAATGTCAAAGTTTTTGCATTACAACACAGAGAATGACACACACCATGATGCAGACAATGTGGGGGCTATGACCACATCTGGATGTTTTCTTCAAAAGCAGCTGAGCTAAAAATTATTGGGGGAGAAAAATGATTTCTACCTTTAAAGACAAATCCCACCAATGGAGCTATATTTAGTTAGTTGTCTACAAATGCTTTAAATGGCAAAGTCTAAAATTTTTAGTCTGATCAAGAGTTTGGATGCCAACTTTGATTATTGACAAAGGCTTACCTAAGACGGTTTTTAACCCTTCACCACACAATCCTGAGTTTTAAAGATCCCGAAGGAAGAAGGCTTCAAAGGCATTGCATTAAAAGGACAAAATGCTGGTGACCTGCATTTTCTTCTTTTTCTCACAATGCTTTTTACCCTATCAAAGACAGCAATCGTCATTTGAGCTACATGTAATTTTTCCTCTGTAAATGCTTTGAATTTGGTTGAGTCCAAAATTTTCATATTTTGTAAAGGCTTAAGGTTCAAGTAACTCTTTAACAAATGACAAAATTCTCCACTAGTCCATATTGAAAGCAACTGCAGACATTTTCAGTGTGTTGAAATGATGAAATTTATTTTGATAGGGTGGAAAACATTGTGAGAAAGGGAGAAAATACTGTTTACCTGCATTTTCTCCATTTCCCCATAATGTTTTCCAAAGCTTTCTACCCTAGGGTCTTTAAATCAAGCGATTGTTTGGCAAAGTGTTAAATAAATTTTATCTTAAAAAGCTGGCTCATGTCAGAGCCTACATGACACCTGAACCTATTCCAGAATGAAAAGCTTTTTCCATACAATAAAACAAGACTGCTGATTGTCTGGATGATGAGGACATCTTTACACTTTCAATTTACCATACTATTATTTAATCTTTAAGCAACAGAATATGAGTTTCAACAACCCTGCAGGAGAATTCCTTTGAAAGGCATGTATTGGAAATCAAACTAGAACTGTCGCAAAGCGGACAAATACACCCCCCCCCCACACACACACCAGCACCTTGTCACTGAAGCAGCACAATCAGAGAAAGGAAATAATTTTTGAAGTTCAGCTGTGACCTTAACCTTTGACCCATGTGACCCAAAAACAATAGGGCACCTCCTTGGGTCATGAGCAATACTTGTATATAGTTTCAGGGTCCTAGGTCAAATGGGTTTTGAGACAGACAGACAGGCATGGTAAAACCAGTATACCCCCCTCTTCTTCGTAGGTGGGGGGGTATAATTATGTCATGGAATGTACAATCAAAAAGGTCAAATAGATAAGTTGATGACAAACAAATCACACGATCAAGTCAGCAGCCAGTCGCTTTTCAGATAAAATCAGATAATGAACACAGTTCACAGACAATGCAGGTGTCTCTTACCAAATCAAATCATAAATGAGCCATGCTCCAGTAAAAGGAGGCTTAATTCATCTCTGTGATGCATTATACTCAGCAAGTCATCACATTACTATGGATCCATAGAACCCATTTAGTCTAACAACCTACTAAATCTAGTGGTAGAATGGTCTTCTGACATGCAGAAAATTTACCAATAGCAAAAAGTATCGACCCATGTCAGCCTGCGCAGAATGCACAGGTTGACATGGGTCGATACCTTTTGCACATGCATTCAGCCCCTTTTTGAACAGAGTACGGCTCCTATTTGAAATAACATTATTCATTAGCTTATTTTCATGATCTACAGGTTAGGTTGTATGAAATAGTTTGCAATACGTGAAAAGGGGCATTCGGACATTTGCATAAAGTGTCGTCTCAGATCAGCCTACGCAATCTGCGCAAGCTAATCCGAAACAACACTTTCTGTTTTTATCCAATTTTCTGTTTTGCGCAAGTCTACTGCAGCTCAAAAACTAATGTAGTCGTAAAGCACCGTCTCGGATTCGCCTGCACAGACTGCGCAGGCTGATCTGAGACGACACTTTATGAAATTGTCCGAATGCCCTTTTTCGAGTGTTGCAAGCCAAATAACATATCATACATTGTCAAATCTTCTCTGTCGTCACATTCCCTGTCTGTGTCATCACTGGATTCTTCACCCCCTTGATACTTCTTATGTCTGTATTTACTTGGCAGAACTCCTTTTTTACACCACTCAGATAGCGCAGCATTCTGATATTCAACTATTTATAAAGTACAATCAAATTGACCATTTCCCAAAAAGTCCTGTATTTTAATTTCCCTGATGAAAGACTTTTGAAAACATCGTGGAAAAAGGAGAGGATACTGGTTACCAGCATTGTCACCTTTTCCCACACAGATTTTCTAACCTTTCAAAGACAATTTGTTGCTTGCAAATGCTTTCAGTATGACTAAGCCTGAAATTTTGTCATGTGGTACAGATCTAAGTATTAACAAAAAAGTTCTGTGCTTTGACAACAGTGTAGAAGAAAGCCCTTGAAAACCTTGTTGAAAAAGGAGAAAACACTGCTCTTTTTCCCACAATGTTTTCTAACTTTTCAAAGACAAATATCATTACTTCAGCGACATACTACTTGTTTGCAAAGAATTCTAAAGTTGCCAAGCTTAGAAATTTGAAGTCTGGTTCTATTTCTCATACAACATAATTTTAGACTCTTCCACACTCAAAGAAGTTACAGACAAGAAATTAAATATACCTGGAATGATTGGATTTATCTTTTATAGGGGAGAAAATATTGTGAGAAATGGAGAAAATGCTTGTTCACAAGGATTTTATCCTTTTCCCACTATGTTTTCAAAAGCTATCTTTCTAAGGGTCATTACAAAGGGCTAGAGGAGCACTAAACTTGATTTCATTTCCCAGTTTTTGAGATAATTCTTCAGTCTTTATGAAACAATAGAATTTTAAACTTCTCAAATTTGAATGCACTTGCTGGCAACAATTTAGACATATGCTGTTGGTACAGTAGCTGAGTTTGGGTTTTGAAGATTGTGGGTTAGAATCCCAGCAAAGGTAAATCATTTTGGCATTATTTTGTTTCTTAATTTGCAAGTATGAGTAAAAAGTTACATCATTATGATTTTTTTCCTTACAAAATACAAACTTTCTTCCCGCTAGAAAAATGTGGCAGAATATTGTTTAAATCTTTTAACAATATAATTTTTCATACACAACTTTGATAGAAACTTTGATCCAGGAAAAATCACTCATAGAATGATTACTAAGAGAGCAGAAAAGCCTTGGACCGAGAGAAAAAAAGCCACACTGTTCACTTGGAAACACCGAAATGACCTTTTCCCCATGCCTAGCTTCATTACTGGTAAATTAAAGAGCAATCCTAGATCAAACAGTAGAAAAAAATGTGTTGAGAGTTACCTACCCTTCTGGTATGGTTTCCCTTCTGATGGTAAAGAACTAGTCCAAGTTTGTTCTATATTTCCTTGTTGATAACAGAGATACTTTTTGCATGACAACGGGGCTATGTCAATACCTTTACTGTTTCTGTGAAAACAGCTGAGCTAATGATAGCGTTGGTATACAATCAGAGACATAAATCTTCTTGTAACACTTATAATTTACCTTTAGCTTTGTTTTTTCTGTAGGCATCCATTTTTTTATTTGTATAGCCTGTCCTGAAATATATAACATGAAATCTTATGGATAGAAAATATGTAATAACATTAAATATTTCACCTTAAAAATGCTACTTATTAACCCTCTACCAAACAATCAATGTTTTAACTAGGGTTGAAGGGTTGTTAAAAGTTGGGACATAAGTATTATACATGTATCTAATTGTGGGATTTAGAATGTCTCAGCATGAATTATTGAAGAAACATTTCATTTGTTTGGTAAGTGGTTTAATTTGGTTTCAACATCATTCCAGCAGCAAGTTCCATCATCTATGCACTTCTTGAGTTTCTTCACTAGTATAACACAAATAATCTCCAAAGCCATGGGCTACTTTCTGACACAAAAGGTTTACAGCAATGGCAAGAGATGACTGAACCTTATAGATGCAGCTTTCATCAATCAAAAAAAAAAAAAAAACAAGCACAACATGCGGTGCCAATACTCAGCAATGGGTGCTTATTCAGTGAAAAGTCCCTGTCAAAAAAGAAGCATAACTATGCCAAGAAAGTGTTGATATTTACCTGCCCTTCTGGTATGGTTCCCATTTTGATGGTTAACAACTACCAGAAGTTTGAAGTAAATATCTTTATAATGACAAAGACAACAGGGCTACTGCAATACAACTACAAATTCTTTGAAAACAGCCCCACTACAACTTGGCCTAGCTCTGATTTAAATACCTAACCCCTGCATAAAAAATGCTGCATGTTACCACAGAGTTGCAATGACTCAGCCCTCAGATAAACAGCATGGAAATGACAGACATGACTAATAATTTGTAATTACATTAACCTTTTAAGCACCTTTCACAACTACATTTGCCTTTGTGGCGAGTGTATATCAAGATCAGATTGTGCAGTCTGATCTTTAATATATACTGTCCACTTTGCAGAGACATTCTGAACAAATGCAATTTTGAAATTCCAAGAAGTTACCCTTTTGTTCTCAAGCACGCTTCCATATAAACATTAGTTTATTACCGTAACAGATGATTTTAACGAGCAAACTTGTACTACAACACAGTGTAACCGAAACTTAATATCTGTGTTAAAAAAGAAAAACAAAAAATCAACCTTATGAGATATTTTCAAGGCAAATAGGGACTCGAAGGGGAAAATAATCTGCCAAGCAAAATAATGCTGAGAACAAAAGGGTTAAGGTCATATTTCTAGACTGAAACTGCCTGTTGGGTTTATTTTGTACTAAAGTGGATTAGAATATATATCCATATAAATTACTCTATCTTTCACAAACTTTTGAGACCTTCTGACTATATAGCCCTTCACCACACAATCCCAAGTTTTAACGACCCTGATGTACAAGTCTTTTGAAAACATTGTGAGAAAATGAGGAAATGCAGGTAACAAGCATTTTCTCATTTTCCCACAATGTTTTCTACTCTTTTTCCGCACAACTTTCTGCATTTGAGCCACAGTCAAGTTCTGGTCTGCAATGCTTTCAAATTGGATAAGCCTAAAATTTTGCTGTGTGGTGAAGTGTTAACTTGGATAAAAATTCATGAATGAATCTAGACAATTGAAATAAATAAATATAAATCATAAGAAAATCTACCATTTTAGAACATCTTCTAGGAAGTATTCCTTTACTGGGAATAGGTTTCCTGGGACTGAAATAGATACAATAGAAATGAATACCTGACTGCTAGAACTGTTAAACCCTTTACCAAACAAAAGAAATGTAGACTTGTCCAAGTTGGATGCATTTTGTAGATGACAATTTCAGTGACACTGAAATGAAGGAACTTGTCTTTAAAAGGGTAAAAACATTGTGGGAAAAGGAGAAAATGCAGGTAACCAGCATTTTCTCCTTTTCCAACAAGGTTTTCAAAAGTCTTTTTCCCTAGGGTCGTTAAAGCTCGGGTTTGTTTGTTAAAGAATTAAAGACCTTTTTCAGACCATTTTATTCCTTGCATAAATGAACTTTGGACAAGATTATGACTGAAAAAGAATTTGCTGGTTATGAGAAATTTTTCATTTTCACAGTTTAAGTTGATTATCTGTACACTGTATTTTGCAAGGATGTTTTTAAAGTTGTCCGATACAAATATTTTAGGTCATGAGTAATATGCAGATCCCTTTTTTAGAAAGCATTACGGCAAAAGGAGAATAGCTCAACAGGGCTGATGAATGAATTTTAAAATGGAGGTTAACAAGGATGTGTGCACACAAATCACAATTTGCTACGACAGCATATTATTCTCAAACATCCATCATCATAACAAAATAACATAGCAAAAACTGATAACATTACAAATCCCAATTCTACTTTCTTTTTCAAATTTGCACATTACATACAATTAGTTCAGCCCATAAAGATATCTTCTGCATTCTTGTGTGAGTAAAAATGAGACTCTAACATTCCTTTAAAATTTTTTGATACCCAAGTCTCTTCTGTGCATTTATTACACTAGAGGCACGATGTCATCACATTCTAGAGCTATGGCATGATCATAGTTGTTGATTGTCAATGCAGGGTTACAAAACAGCAGAAATTGTACAAAGATGGCTGAAAGACTGAATTTTCATGGTGTTTTACAGTTTTCAAAATTGTTTCAGGCCTATCACTGCAACAGCTCACTTATCCATGTGTGTCCTGGGTTTTACCTGTACTAGATTTTGGCTGCAATGTGTCCTGCCCAAGGACAGTCCAGCACAGAAACACTGTACTTTTGGTTAGATAGAATGAGGGACCTTTGGTTTACAAATCCTAAGGCTTCATCACCAGGCCAAGTAAGACCCCAAGAATCAATAAAAATACCAATTTGAAAATACATGCATTTCATGAAAAGATCAGAATGCTACATATAAGCATTTGTACTTGTCTCATTTTCAATCTTTTTTGAGAAATGTCTACTGCAAATATCTTGGCCAGTTAATTCTTGAGCTGAGATTTTGTTTAGGCCCATTGATTGTAAGAATAACAAAACAGACAATACTACTTATGTCCACTAGTGTAACTCTTCAAGTTAAAGGTGCGTTCAGACCTACTACCAGGACCAGGAGTGAACAAAAAATCAATGGCACCATATATATAAAGTACAATCAAAAGCAGGCATCTGTACTAACGAAGGCACATTTTATTGGGTTGTAGCGTCTAGTATTTCAAGAGTTTTATTTCTAATCTTCTTTTTCCTGTTACAGGTTATTTAATCATTTGGCTATGTTACAGGCACAGTGTAGGTTCTGATGATATCGTCCTGTGTCATGAGACTTGTTCAATTTATAAGAACAAGAGTGCTCAAAGAGAGATAACTCTATTGGACTGGTGATAGTAAGTATTACCTGAGACAACTGGGCAGTTATTGAAGTACTTCCTAAAGAGGTCTGTATTCAGTGTGGCACTCATCAATATGACTTTTATCCTATTGTTCTTTTTCAAGACTTCTTTCAAGGATATCAGCAGAAAGTCACTAAACCGATCTCTCTCATGGACCTCATCCTGCAACAAAACAATGCATAACCTTCAGCAAACAACTTTCTGCAGCAGATCTTTTAAAACAATGTTGCAGAATGAGTACTTGTTCAAAATGAGCAACTTCTTTTTTTGCCACAAGTATACTTGAATCCTATGTAGATTATGCTGACTCTTAGTCTACCAGAAAGTTTTCAGTGTTCTGTACCGAACCACCCCCCTTTTTAAGTTTGTATTAAACCTTTGCCAAATGACAACATTTCAGCCTGGTTCAAATTCAAAGCACTTGCAGATGAAAAACTAAACAAGGCATAATTGAGGAAAATTATAGCAGGGTGGGTAGTTAACATTGGGAAAAAGAGAAAATGCTGGTTACCAGCATTTTCTCCTTTTCCAACAATGTTTTCAGAAGGCTTCTTCCATGGGGGTCATTAAAACCCAGGATTGTGTGGGAAAGAGTTAATCTTTACCTTGCCGAATTCAAATTGTTGATAATGACAAAGATGAAGTTTGTTAGCTTATATGACACTGGACAAGTTTAACTTGAACGAGTCAATTGAAAGAGCAGTGGCGAGTGTAAAGCACGATCAGACTCCACATATGTGTGGGCTGGTCTTGCTGTACACTCTCTGCAAAATACACTTATGTTGCAAACAGTTAGGTAAGAGTTAAATTTGTAACTGACTTGAATCTTTGTCTTGGCCTTTCACAAATTAAACCTTTTTGCTGGTATGGATTTCATAAGTAGCCCTGTTTGCTTAGTATTTAATATCCTTTTCAACATTTTTTCAGTCATATCATGACTGTAAATGCACCTATCCAGGTATTCCTAAGAATTTTTTCCTACCATTTCTTCACAGCACAACTCTCTTTCCAAGCCACTGGCTGCATTTTAAGATAAGCCTTGTTGAAAAAATGTTCAGGAGTGAAGGAGGAATTAATCCTGTCCCAACCACTATCATTTGATAAGATTAGAGCTCACCACCCCTGAATTACTAATCCTGTATGTTTTAAAGCTACCAGACTCGGTAAAACTAGTGTTTCTTTACAGCACTAAATAAAACCTATAAATCTCATCCAATGTAATTTTGGATCAATAACCTCAGGTTCCCTATTCATCAACCATTCTTAAGAACATTCTTAGTCTCTCAACAATTTTCTAAATTTGAAAACACAACTTCTGATTTGCTTAACCATTTGGTTTCAAAACGATTTTCAATAAATTGCATAGTTTTATGCAAATTATTGTATGTACATACATATGATCCCTGCTTTACCTATACATGTAGGTATAAGCTGGCATAAAGTTATGCAATTATTTACTCAAATCATACAATTATACAGTTAAGTGAAACTTGTTTTCACACTTACGTTTGCTTCCATAAACTGTGTTCGCAAATTTTATATGCAAATTTCATGCATACCAAGTTTAGTGAAAGGCAGTCCAGGGCCAGTATTCACCAACCATTCTTGAGAATATTCCTAGTCTTATTCTCCAAGATTTTTAAAGTTTGAAAATAACACATTTTCTGATTGGCTATACCATTTGGTTTAGCCAATCAGAAGTTGTGTTACTTTCAAATATAGAAAATTCTGGAGAATAAGACAAAGAACGTTAAGATTGGTTGGTTAATACAGGCCCTGGGACATTAGTTGCTTTCCACAAAATGATTCCCCAAAAACATGTGTCATTTAGTTTAGCACTGCATTCCTTTTTAACACAGTGAATATTCAGAACAGGGCACTATAAAGAAATAAGCCTCTAGCCATAAAGAGCATCATTGCGTTGGACCACTTTTAACAAGGGCATATGTCACTTTTCATAACAAAATGCTACCATAAAGAAAGGAGTCAATATATATAAAAGATATGTCTCTGACTTAAAGTGCTGCCTCACTTCACATAAGGATATAATGTTACTGACATTATCTACATGTGTCACTCGAAAGAAACATGTCACTTACCACAAAGACATGTGTAACTGAGTTTAGTGCAGCATCATTTCCCATCAGAGTTCTCAACAAAACACCATTGGTACAAAATGTCAGTAAGGTTTTGGGTGACACCCTGTAGATTAAGTTTTATCAATTCAATGTATACAAAAATATATGAGAAACGTTGCAAGTGGAAAAAGGCCCATTACATGTCCATGTTTCAGATATTAAAATATCTCCTTTGCACGACTTGAACTATTTTCTGGAGTATTCAACTGTTTGTCAGAAGACCAAATTTTAGACTTGTATACATCAGATGATTTGCTGACAATAAATCATACACAACTCAAATAATACAGTTTTGCTTTGAGCAGGTTAAATCTATACCCCATGACCAAATTTCAGACATGTCCAAATTGAAAGCATTTGTAATCAACAAATTTATTTTAGCTCAAATGATAATATCTGTCTGATCGGATAGAAAACATGGTGAGAAAAGGAGAAAATGCTGTTATCAGCATTTTCTTCTTTTCCCACAATGATTTCAAAAGCCCCCTTCTTTAGGTTTGTTAAAACTCTTGATTGTGTGGTGAATGGTAAAAATCAAATATGGGAAACGGAGAACATCAACATCTTTTCCATTATCTTCATTGTTTTCAGAGTAGTAACATATAGCTTCAAAAGGAAAAAAGGTCTCCGTAGGTACCATTATTTTAAACTCTTCACTAGACAACAAAATTTTAAGGCCGAGTACCATAATGAGAAAATGCTGGGTACTATAATTCTCTCCTTTTTCTGACTCTTTTTCAGACAACAAAAATTTTAAAATTGTCGATGTTGCAAGCATTTGCAGACAACATTTTAGCTGCGGTCCAAATGACAGGCTTTGTCTTCGGAGAAGCAGAAAGAATTATGGGAGAATAGGAAAATATTGGGTACTATAATTTTCTCCTTTCAACTATGTTTTAAAATTGACTAAATGGTGTTTTATGCCTCATTCAATATTATTGCAGTCACGTGAAGGTCAAAATTTACATACTAATGAATGTCCTGGGTTGCACCAGCTCTAGGCTGGAGCTCTGAAATGTCTGCCTAAGGACACTCACACAAGGCTTGAACCCAGTGCCTCCAGGTTGCGAGTCCTATACTTTACCACTGAGCCATGCAGAACCCTTATGTTTTACAAGATCTCCTTTTTTGGTCCCAAACAATAAGAGCCTGTATAGTACAAGGTTAAGGTATTCAGTTAACCCTTCTCACCTGCTTTCCAACCTGATCTGAAACCCCACTGTTTGTCCAACTTTTTCCCCTCTTTCACTTGCCACTCTTTCAGATATAGATAGAGCTGCTATACGTCGAGGTTGGGTACAAAATATCCTGCAAGGCTTGTTGTTTTTGTAACAGTCATCCAATACCATTTGGGGAACCTGTCAAAATGTTAACTCCCTCTAAAGACTTTATGGAATAGATCAAGCTTGCCTGTATCAAAAGCCTTTGAAGCTGACATGCAAGGGAATTTGTCTTTGGTGTAAAATCAGGCATCTGTATTAAGCACGCACATTTTTGAGTCGCCCTTAAGTGCCTACAACATACAGGTTGCATGGTATTTTCGAGCTATTTAACCCTTTATCACACAATCCTGTTTTAAATGACTCTGGGTGAAAATGCTTTTGAAAACATTGTGAGAAAAGGAGAAATTACTAGTAAGAAGCAATATCTCCTTTTCCCCCCAGTGTTTTCTACCCTATCTGACAACTCAGCCTATTTTTACTGATTTCAAATTTGTTGTCTGCAGATGCTTTCAATTTGGAATTGTTTAAAGATACATCTTTACAGCCAGAGAGTAAACGAACGCTGTTAAAACTTTACAGTGTGTAGTTCTCTATTTTACTATGTAAACATGTTTAAAAAATCAATATAAGGTGTATGGGATAAAGAAACTCAAGGGATTTGTCTTTGATTTAAACCAGAAACTGTGGTTGTAGTGTCTAGGGATAGCCTCCAGAGAATGAAATGCATTTTCTATCCGTCGTAATCTGTGCAACCTTGCAACCGTCACGGGCAACATTTGGTACATAGATACAAGAATGATTTAGTTTCATAAAGATAAAATGGGTGAAAAAAAACTGGATGAAAACAAGTAAAGATGTATCTTTAATATTTCACGTTTGGCAAAGGGTTAACTCTTTACCATAAAATGTTAGGCTTGTTCAAATAGAAAAAAAAAACACCTGCAAACAACAAATTAGTGGTGGAAATTGTCTTTGAAAGAGCGAAGAATATATGGTGAAAGGAGAACATGCTGGTTACAAGGATTTTCTCCTTTTCCCACAGCGTTTTCAAACACCTTCTTCCCTGGGGTCATTGAAGCTTGGAATTGTGTGGTAAAGGATTAAGCAAGCATATTCTTGAGTATCTCTTAAATACAGCATAATAAACAAGAGCACCACATGCGGACGCCAATGCTCAGCACATAACTGTGTCAAAAATACCCTGATGGTTATCTGCCCTTTTTGTATAGGTTCCCCTTTTAATAATTAACAACTTGACCAAGTTTGAAGTAAATATCTTCAGTTATAACACAGATATAACAAAATGTCACAGTTTTAGCATGAGGACGCAGAAGATGCCAAAGCTACGACAATAGCACGACCTTTTCTTTGCAAAACAGCCAAGCTAAAAATGGGTTGTATGTTCGAACTACTTAAGGTAGTAGACCCCTAATGGAAAACAGCTATTCCCACTATAATATTACCTGCAAAATTTGCTATGATTAAAAATGAGTATCATTGTACTACTTTAACCAAGCCAATTTTTCCTTTTTTTCCTTCTTAGAATTATCATTTATAAATCTAAAACCACTATATTCTCATTACAAAGAGAGATAATAATTACCTCCTTTTCAGGAAACTAACAAAAAGTATCAACAAATAATTTCAAGATAGACATCAAAGGAATTTCTGGTCAGTTAAAAATGTGCAAAAGTATTATATCAGTATAAATCCTTTTATCCTGTCACTTCCGGGTTTACCTGACGGATAACAGGGTGCCGTATATTTTTTTTGTTATCCGTCAGTTGGTCACGTGACCGCTAAGTGCGCACTTGCTGACTGGGACTATTTTCAACCAAGCGTCTTACTGCCGTAATGAATGAAGTAATCGCTAGCGAATACTTCTGCTCGTTTAATTAATAGTCTGTTATGTTAAAACATATTGTCTTCTTCGCCACAATATTTTTCTGCGGATATACGTCACGTTTACTAATTATGACGTAGCCAATATCATTCATGACGTCATTATTGCAGCTGCATATCCAGAGGGTTTTGTAAACACGGTTCTTCATTTTTTAAAGTTTCTCATAGATCTAGTGAGAAAGATGTCAATATGTGCCTTATTTCGAACGAAATGTTTAATTTAGTCGGATTTTGGATTGTAATTGAGAAAAGGGATAAATAAAATAGACGTTTGGTGTCTTGGATTGGGAAAGTCGATCAGGCTCGGCTCCGGAAATTTATTAAAGGTACGGTCTTTATCAATGTTTTTTTTTTTTCGTTTGTTTTGTTTTGTTTTGTTCCGTTACAGTGAGTGACAGGATAAATAGAATAGATGGTTGGTGTCTTGGATGGGTTAAGTTTATCGGGCTCGGCTCCGAAATTTATCCGGTTCGCCTTCGGCTCACCAGATAAATTCCTCCGCCTTGCCCAATAAACTTAACCCATCTAAGACACCAACCATCTATTCTCTATATTTATCAACTAACAAGAAATTTTATTCCATGTTGCACTAGAAGCGTTAGGGGTCGTAGACCTTAACTGTTTACCAGATGATAAAATTTTAGGCTTGTCCAAAATTCAAACCATTGCAGACATCATTTTAATGTCAATCAAAAAATGAAATTGGTGTTTGAATGGGTACAAAATATTGTGGGAAAAGGAGAAAATGCTGCTTACCAGCCTTATCCCCAAGGGTGGTTGAAACACAGGATTGTTTAGTAAAGGGTCCATAACTGCCCAACAGAAATATGATAACAACAGACAATTTCTCACCTGTGTGGTTTTTCCTGATCCAGTTTCTCCCGAGATCAGACACACTTGATTGTTGTTGATGGTTTGCAGGATTATGTCTGTGTATTTATTGATGGGAAGAGCATGTGTAAATCTTTGTAAATCAGATTCTAAACGTCGGGGAGGCACCTGGGCAACTCCGTTGTTTAGTCGTCCTGTGGCTGTTCTGGCAAGTTCCTTGGAAACTACAAAGATAATACAGAAACCCATCACTTTAAGAAATGATTTTAATCCTCTTTTCTGTACAAAAATATTCATACAGGCAATTTGAAACAATCTATACCACTCTACACAATATCTCTATATTTCTTATATTTGTGCACAGCCCTGTAGCTTACAGGTCTTAAATCCAGGTAGTCACTGGTTGGAATCCCTAGCTCAACAGTTTGATGATAGTCAACGTGACCAGATTCATTTTTTTGTTTGTTGCTATTGGAGTTTAACACCGTTATAATAGCTTAGGTCACATTACCGTGGTCAGTACAACTACGCATGTATTTCCTGGGTTCTTCACACCAGTGCTGACACAACTTTCTTTCCAAGCCACTGACTGCTTTTCTCATATGCATCAGGGATTAGAGGTGAGAAATCACCAGAAAGAAAGTTTGCCCCAACTGGGTATCGGACCAGCAAACAGAAAGTCACAAGTAATATACCCTAACCACTGAGCTATCCGGCTGGGCCAGGATTCATTCCTTTCTCACCACTGATCATTGTTTCAACTCAGGTATGTGGGAAAGCAGTCAAAGGCTTAAGAAGAATATTGTGCATAGTACTGGTAAAAGAAACTATGGAAAAACATGGACAGGCACATTGGTCTCTGTGATATAACTGAAAATGAGAAAAATGTAGACATGTCCAAATTGAAAGCATTTGCAGATGACAATGTAAATGTGACTCAAACAACGAAATTTGTCTATGATTGGGTAGAAAACATGGTTACCGGCATTTTCTCCTTTTCCCACAATGTTTTCAAAAGGCTTCTTTATCAGGGTCGTTAAAAGTCGTGATTGTGTGGTAAAGGGTTAGAAGACGTACAACAAACTATTCAATTGGTCAAAAATCATGTTTGTTTCTTTTTCTGCACAAAGGACAGAGAGTTACCTTCATTTACTTGACTTTTATCTGTATTTGGGATCAACTCCATGCGTTCTTTACTGGATACAGGAAACCTTTGCAGAAGTCCACCTATCTGAAATCTTGAGTTTCTCTGTAAGTGGAAGGTAGAGCAGCTCAATCCAGATCCAGAGCTGCTTTTCTTTGTCAAGGTCAGGTACCTGTTGTTGTTTTTCCTGGAAGACGAAACACTCCCTTGTGTTGTGGTCTGAGTATGTGCATATAGCTTCATACCAAATATCATTCATTTAACACCCCAGGCTGTCACATTTTCCATATAGGGGTAAAAAACAGGAGTAAAATGAGTGAAAATTTTCAAACGACAACCCTGCTGTCAATTTTAGTCAGTATCAATTTACCGTCTGCAAATGATTTCAATTTGAGTCAATCTACAATTTTATCGTCTGGTAAAGAGTTAGTTAGAAGTGTGGAATTGATTTTTTATTAAATACTTTTATGGAGAAAACCAAAGATTGACTGGATTAAGCCCATCACTTGGGCCACATTTTATTTGTGCTCTGCAAATGCTTTCAATTTGTATTAGAATAAAAATTTTGTCATCTAGTAAAGAGTTTTAAAAACTCTTTACTGAACAATCCCTTGTTTTAGCAACCCTGCAGCAAAACACATTTGAAAACATAGTGGGAAAAGGAAAAAACACTGGTAACCAGCATTTTCTCCTTATCCAATATTTTCTCTACTTCAAAGACAAACCTCATAATTTGAACTGCATTTAACAACCCATTTGCAAATGCTTTCAATTTGGATTAATAAAAATTTTGAAATCTGGTAAAGAATTAAACTGCAGAAAACATACCCTTTACTTTTATGTGCAAACCCATGGTCATCCGCCAGCCTGTGAATGTATGCCCGTTCAGTGGCTGTCAAGGAAGTCGGAAATTCAAGCTCTGTAAGAGAGACAATTTATATAATGTGCCATGCTCTGGGAAAAGCAGGTTTAATACATCTCTGAAGCATTAAACCAAGCAAGTCATCACAAAACTATGGATTCATAAAGTCCAGTATGTCTATCAATGGACTACATTGTAAGGTAGAATGGTCCTTAGAAATGCAGAAAACTGAACAATAGCAAAAACTTTTCGACTAATGTAAGCCTGTGTGGACTGTGCAGGCTGAGACGGTTCTATACTTTTTTTGCTGATATATTATGCCCCCTTTTCACACAGCATGGCTCATATACACAGAAAATCACAGGTTTCTTATTTCAGAGGCTTTTGATATGATAAACTACAGTAAGATCTGTCTTGTGTGGCCACCTCTATCAAGCAGGCATAAAGTGAGTTCTCAGACAAGGCAAATACATGTACATGTATGTTGAATCATATCAGTCTGTACCGAGTCAGCACCTGTTTGAAGCACACACATTATGCCAATCCCACAGGTGCTTGTTTAATTTGAGTTGGACTGTATCTAATTAACCAATTACTGTAGTGTACTAAAAAATAAATCATAAGTCCCTGCAATTGAAACCTTTCGGAGAAAAAAAAAGCAGGAAAGGAGCAGTTCTTTGTAGTAAGCAAATAGCTTCTTTCAAACAATGTTGTACATACTTTTGAAAATGCATTTAAATTTACCTCATACCATATATAAGTATGGAAATTATTGTGAAGATGACAGTGATGACATTTGACAAAACATTAAAAATTTTGCATGTCAGAATAAATAACAATCTCACTGCATAAAAAGCATCAAAACTTTACCAAAAACTTAAATTTTAGACAAAACCAAATTGAAACCATCAAATGATGGGATATGTCTTTGAAGAGGGGGTAGAAAATATTGTGGGAAAAGGAGAAAATGCTGGTTACCAGCATTTTCTCCTTTTCCCATAATGTTTTCAAAAGCCCACTTCCTCAAAGTAGCTAAAGCACAATACTATCTGGTAAATGGTTATTACAGCATACCTTTTTGACTTTCATTCAGCCTAAATCTTTCTATAGCCAGGTTGATACCAATTTTTACTTCTTCACTGATACATACAGGCTGGTCTGGTTTTGGCCCTTTATGTGGGGTGATGCCCATGTCTGGAGCCCGCATCCTTGAAGACTGGCTAGACGAGCTGCTACTGGCACTTGAAGGTCGGGGAGACTGTGATGGTTTTTGTTTCTTCATAATGCTGGCTTTCTCAACTCATTCCATCCGAAAGAAAATTTGCACTAGTACATCTTGTTTAAATATTACAAGTTACCCCATAAAGTGCTGAATAAACCAGACAGTCATTTTCACTCTAGAAACAATACCCAAAGAACTGCAGTTTCAAAGCTCCTTTAGCGTACATTGTCACCACAAAGTGGGCAGTGTAGATCAAAGATCACACTGCATATTTTGTGCAGTCTGATCTTGATCTGTAATGGCCACAAAGGTAACTATAGTAACGAAGGGTGCTTTGAGGGTTAAATGTATGAGTATACCATTACCAGTAACCTTGGTACGAGTTCTTGAAATTCACCAGTTATTTAATACAATAAAGCTTTATGAAACAGTATGAATTTTAGTAGAGTATGGACAAAAATAATTTTTCATCCAATTAATACCACACAGACTTAGAAGACACTGAAACTTTGGACAAAATTCTTGATATTAAAAGGTAACCCCCTCAAAAGTTCAGTTGAAGAAAAGTTTGCAATATCGTTCCTGTGACATCATCAGTGTAGCTAGACAGAAGACACATGCGATCAATTTGATCTTTTTTTTCCTACGGAAAAGACCAACTCCATCCATTTACCATAAACAAGAGGGCCATTGGCCCTAAAGCGCTCACCTGAGTAAAGTCATCTATGGTTAATAAAGCTGAAGAGATCCTGGTTCTAATGATGTAAAATGCATGAGTTTAAGTGACCCACTTTTTGACCTTCTTGACCTACTTTTGAACTTGTCAGATATATCATCAAGATAAATATTCTGATTATGTTTCATGAGTATCAGACTGAAAATTAGGTCTCTAGACTGCACACATGTTTTTTTCTATGATTTGGCCCAGTGACCTACTTTTTGATCTGTTGTGACCAAATTTTAAAGTAATCTGAGAGTTCAATCTGAGTGTGCTCTAGAGTGCACACAAGCTTTTTTGAAGATTTAGCCCTGTTACCTACTTTCTGAACCAGAGTGACCCAATTTCCAGCTTGTCCCAGATATCATCAAGACAAACAGTCTGAACAAATTTCAAGAGTATGATCAGGCTGAAAATGTGGCCTCTAGAGTGCACACAAGCTTTTTCTTAGATATAGCCCTGTGACCTGCTTTTTGACCCAGCATGATCCAATTTGAACTTGTCCGAGATACCATCAAGACAAACATTATGACCAAGTTTCAAGAGTATTGGGCTGAAAATGTGGCCTCTAGAGTGCACAGAAGGTTTATCTAAGATTTAGCCCCGTGACCTATATTTTGCCCCTACGTGACCCAATATTGAACTTGTCTGAGATATCATCAAGACAAACATTCTGACCAAGTTTCATGAGTAATTGACTGAAAATGTGGCCTCGAGCTCAGGTGAGCTAAAAATAATGACCACAAAAAAGATTTAGGCTTAGTTTTTCATTTCCATCCAAATCAATATTTTCCTTCTAGCTTTCTTTCAAACATCTTTCATGTCTCATTTACTGCTCCTCAATTTCATTGGCAACATATTCACACTTCAAATCAGATTTTCAAAAAAATACAATATTGGCCAACACATGTCTTAGCGCTTCGGCATAGTCGCCAAAGAAACATTGCACCAAGGAAACCTCTGTCTAAAATGTCATCTTCACCAAAGAAACAGTAACTTTTGATGGCCCTATTAGCACCAGAAAGCAAACAAGCTGATCTCCTTCGTAAATCTAACAAAAATCATGTCAAGTCAACATTCCAAAGTACTGACTTTTGACTTTTAAATGGCAAAAAATGTCTTCTGCATCAAGCAAACAATGACTTTTGATGGGGTTTTCTTGAAGGTAATTTTTCACAACATGTTACGCAGTTCATTGTTTGTATGACTCAATAAACTGACAATTCAGTGATATCAATGAAACACAAACAAAAGAATATAAAAAAAATATTTGAAAATCACACAAAGAAATTTAACTCCCTCTTTTGAATTTCGATCCCCATATTTTATAGGACTCAAAATGGCCCTCTAAATTTTACCTCTGGAGAAAACACTGATCAATACAAGTGCCTCTCAGCCCAAGACTTTTCAGTTCCCACAACATACACTTGGTGTAAAAAAGCCAGAGCAGAGGAGTTTCCAAGTTTTCAGCCCTTATCATTTGATAGTAGGCCATGGCTTCATAATGATAAAGCAAAAGATCTCATGTTTTGTCTTCTCTGTATGTTGGCCTGTTGGCAAGCAAAGCTGCGCAGCCTATATCTAGACAAAGCTTACATCAGTAATGGGTATTATAACTGGAATGACGCTTGTGTTTTTATAAAAAAAAAAAGTCTTCAAAGTGCCATCAGGAGTCAGTGCTGAAAGTAGAGACTTTGCCTTGAAGTTTAACCTCCAGGAACATCGGTGAACAAATATAAAAGATGGGAAAAAAGTAAAAATCTCCACAACGAAAGATTTTGTTCAGTTTCTTGCACGTTGAGGGATATCTATTTAGGGTGACGGTAATGAGAGTGCTGGGAATCACAAACAGATCTTGAGTCTTAGAAGTATGATTAACATCTAATTTCTCAATTAAAAAAGATATTTGTACAAAAATTGCCTATTTATGAACTAAATCCATTCCAATTCAACACAACTCTGTTTTGTTATAAATTGCAGTGGAACAGATACGACTGTTCTGAATGAACCATCACAAAAGGGGTAATGCAACTTACAGACTTGTATTATTCTTTTTTTAAAATGAAATTTTGTTCAACAAATTCTTGTTTGATTATTGAAACAGATTTCGTTCATAAATCTAGAGTGAATTCTGGTTTGTTATGCAACCGTCTGCATGACTGAAAAATGTGGCGCTGACACCATCTGTGATCCAACATGAAAGTGATTTGATAGAATTCTAAATGAATCTTCCCATTATTTATAATGACAGTGGCTGAATATTTTCAAATGAAGTTCTTCCTAAAGGCAAATAAAGTTCTCTTTTGTAATAATACCTATTTTAAAGATATCCGATTTGCCACATAGAACTGAATGGGACCCGTTTAGACGTTACATGCAAGAGAAAAGTAAAATGTGAAATCTCAAATAGATAAATGTTGAAAGGTAAACAAGCATGTATATGTCTAAATATTTGGACTACCTCTACAAGAAGAGCAAAATCCCCAGCTCGTGATCAACCCCCCACCCCACCCTTTCATGCCTTTGGCACCCCCTGCTATCCTCCGCCAGACCACATTCCACTATACAGTAGTGGGGGGCCTTCAGAGAAGTGGATGCAATCAAATAGTGGCACGCGTACGAGTTCAGTACACAGCAAAACATAGCCTATGAAAACACTGGCAAAAAGAAAAATATGCATTAAAAGCCATTACCCCTCCCTTCTATGTCTACTACAAGAAAAATCCTGAGGTAAATTACTCATCTTGAAATGTATTATTGTATTTATTGGGCTAAATCTGAAAAAATAAGTGGACAGACTAGTCGTCTACTTTCAGTTTCGAACACAGAATTCGTCTGTAGTGTATGGAGAATCCTTTTTAGAAGCGTTCGTTATTTTGAAAGACCAAAAGAGATAGAAAAACAGCCCAAATAATCTAACAGTTAATATCATATATCACTGAAATCTTTGGAAATCATTCGATCGGCGGTACAAGGTAAAGATAAAGAGAGCTTCTACGAATTCACCTTGCTACCATCTTTTCCAAACATTGAGAACCGAATGGACGTTTACAAAATGAACTAAATCCGAGTAGATTTAAAAACAGCTTTTAAGTTTGAATTGGACTTTGGATTAATATTTTCTGTTGGTTTTCCCCAAAAGATATTGGTTTTTGTTTTTGAACAAGTAAACTGTGGGTATTGCTCTCTGAAATACTTGAAATTTATACTTATAATGTAGAAGTTACAGCTTAGTTCCGACAGGATATCCCTGAATCCGGTACGTCTAAAATGCGAAAAGGACTCCTTTTCGCAAAAAGGAGTCCCTTTTCGCGAAAAGAAGCTAAACTTTTACGAAAAGGAGTCAGAGCAGATGACTCCTTTTCGCGAAAAGGACTTACGATTTTACGGAAAGGAGTCAGTCCTTTTCTCGAAAAGGACAACCAACAAAAAAGACCCCTTTTCAAATTAGGACTTCTTTTCACGTAAAGATTTGTTTGTATTTTCAACATCATTTCAGTTATATCGCGGTGACCAGTGCACCTATCTATGCTTTTCCGGAGTTCCTTTTAACAGTACTTCGCACAATATTCTGATCAAGGAACTAGCTGCTTTTTCAGAAAACTGCCATCGAACAAATGATCCGCGGTGAGAGAGGAATGATTCCTGGACAGAAATTCGTTAAGGTAGTAGACCCCTAACGCTTCTAGTGCAACATGGAATAAAATTTCTTGATAGTTGATAAATAAGGATTTATACTGATATAATAATTTTGCACATTTTTAACCGACCAAGAAATCCTTTGATGTCTATCTTGAAATTATTTGTTGATACTTTTGTTAGTTTCTAGAAAAGGGAGGTAATTATTATCTCCCTTCGTAATGAGAATATAGTGGTTTTAGATTTATAAATGATATAAAAGAAAAGGAAAAAGTGGCTCGGTTAAAGTAATACAATAATACTCATTTTTAATCATAGCAAATTTTGTAGGATAATATTATAGTGGAAATAGCTGTTTTCTATTACGGGTCCAATACCTTAAACTGGGGATCCGATCCAGCGATCCATGATCTCAAGTCCTGTGCGCCATCGGGCTTGGCTTTACGAAAGCAACTTTTCACTCCTTTCCGTACTTTAGGTTTACCTTTTTTCGCTCAACGAATAAAGAATCCTTTTCACAACACAACTCTTTTTTCAACAAATAGAACTCCTTTTCGCAATAGGAGTAGGTTCTTATGGTGAACAATCTGTAATGTGTTCCAGAGCCACTTGAAAAAAAAAAAGGTTATTCACACGTACACTTATTATACCTTATTGAATCCTTTCCAAATCCATCTGGCTTTTATATGTGTTTTATCTTTTCTCGAGTTTATCTTTTATGCCATGCTCTGTGAAAAGTGACTCAATGCATCTTCAAAATGTATCGATCGATCTAGGTCAGCCAGCGTAGTACGCACAGGCTGCCCTGGGTTGAAACATTTTGCTATTGGTCAATTTTCTGCATGTCAAAGGACCAGTGTACCTTATGATTCAGTCAGTTGTCAGAAAAAAATGATGACAAAGATCCATGATTGTATGATGGCCTGCTTGGTATAATGTATCAATGAGATGTATTAAGCCCCCTTTTGCTAGAGCGCGGCTCATTCACACACACACACACACACACACACACACACACACACACACACACACACACACACACACACACACACATATATATATATATATATATATATATATATATATATATATATATATATATATATATATATATATATCGGGGGGGGGGGGGGTTTCCCCCCCCCAAGTTTTTTCTTTCTTAAAAAAAAAAAAAGTGCATGTTCTGCTTGTACTTCTACGTAGTTTAAGTAAATGTAAGAAACTTGAAAATCACATTCTTCTAAACATTTTTACCTTTGCAGCCTTTCGTAACATAAAAAAAAGCTGTCCCGACTTCAGTTTGTCCTGCAAAAATGAAGAAATGCCAAATCTTTACGAATATTTATGGTTTGTGGTTAAACGAGGAATCGATACTTCTGTGAAATCATAGAAAGGGTAAACTTGTTTATTAATTTAGATGGAAACGTTTTTTTTTTTTTTTTTAAAGGTATACTTGTTAACCCCGGCATCTGAAAGAAAGCCACTAAAGGCTGTTGAGAATTTTTTTCTTTTTTAAGCTCTAACGGCCCCGTTGGTGGAGCAAAACTATTTATAGATATTTCAATTGGTGACCAGTGATTTTATCATAAAATCTGTTGGACAGTTCTCGGGTAGAAGTTTCAAGCAAAGGTTGACGACGGACACATTGTAACATACAGACTGAGACAGCAAATTATACTTTGCGCCCCTTACCCTTAAACAAGGAAAGGATCTACCTTATCATCATATAAACAAGGCTCCGTATATACCAATGATTCCAACACTTTTATACCCCTCAACAAAGTTCGAAGGTATACTGAAATTAGGTTGTCCGCCTGTCACTTTTGTGTCCTCTTCTCCTCCCACAGTTTTCAGCCAAATTTAATGTAAATGGAGGCCCTCCTACAATGGGAACTTGTGCACATGCTAGTTTTGGTGGCTTTAATCTAGACTAACATTTTAGAAACAGACAGAATACCCGATTTATGCAGCGTATTGGGGCATATCAGCAGACAGGAGCCAAGGTCCACACCAGCCGTGACATTGTGACAGAAATGTTCAGACATTGATTTATCTTTCTTTTTCTCTCGCTCAGTTAAACTAGTACACCAGTAACGAGAACAAATGCATATTAAAGAACTATTTATTCGTTCTCAAGACGGTCTGGTGCCGTTCTATTTCATAATGGAGTTCTCCTTGCTGTGGTCAATGTTTTTTTAAACCATTATCGTGCGATTGAGTCATTTAAATCCGCAGAATCGAAGATTCAACCTATTCATTTAATCTAGACATTTCTCGTACTCATTTGATCGACATTCATTTCCTGCAATACATTTGCCATCTTTCTAAAAGTAATTTGCAACGCAAGGCAGTGGTCAATCCCTTGAAACTGCTCCTACTTATGCTTTTCTCTTCGGAATTTAATACTAAGTCTGGCGCTCGTTTTCTACAAGGCCGTTTATGGACGGTTTTGCCACAGCGCTACCCTTTGATATCAAATGGCTTATACTGTTTCTTTGCATTCATAAAAACAATTTTTATCCATAAATTTGCCGAGCCCCCGTAGCTCAGTCGGTAGCCGCACAGGACTTGAGAACAGGGCCTGCTGGTTCGATCGCCGGCTCAGGCAATTTTTTTCTGAGGATTGATGATAGTCATTGCGGCTGTGCCCATTCCTCTCACCGCTGACCATTGTTTCGACGATGGTTGTGTGGGAAAGCAGCCAGTGGCTTGAAAAGAACATTGTGTGGAGTGCTGGTAAAACGAAACTCCAGGAAAGGCATGGATAGGTGCACTGACCCCCGCTATATAACTGAAATAATGTTAAAAAGGGCGTTAAACACCATACAATCAATCAAATAATCATTTATATATAAATTAGCTTCCAATACTTGCTTTGTTAACCGATACCACGTAAGAAGATATACCGTTAGATATTGGATAACTGATCAATATCATTTCAATCACGTTGGACCTTTTTGAATATTGTGTGTCAACCATACCAAGAACGTTCGTGTCAAAATTTTGAAAGAAACTAGGGATTTTTTTTTTCATGAAAGAAGTTTTTTTCGCGAAATCTTTTCCTTTTGCTTGAAAATGAGTCATTTTTTCATATACCAGGCTTACTTTACAACTCTTTTTTTTTTGTGGACTTATTATTTTCTTCAGATGAAAGTCCTAGCCAAAATGGAGTCCTTTTCACACTTAAGACACTCCTTTTCGCAACTCCGGGAAAACACAGACAGGTGCACTGGCTGCCGCGATATAACTGAAATGATGTTGAACACCATACAAACAAATCTTTTCGTGAAAAGAAGTCCTAATTTGAAAAGAGGCCTTTTTTCCTAGAATGTGAAGTCCTTTCGTGAAAAGAACTGACTCCTTTCCGTAAAATCTTAAGTCCTTTCCGCGAAAAGGAGTCACCTTCTCAGACTCCTTTTCGTAAAATATAAAGTTCTTTTCGCGAAAAGGACTTCTTTTTGCGAAAAGAACTCCTTTTCGCATTTTAGACGTACCCCCACTCGTCACAATTCGGCCGATTCCGTACCTACATCTAACCTCGTCCTTATAACGGTCGTTTCCATTTGAACTGCGAACCACGTGATCTTATACATGGCGCGCCACTGTCAGTCGTTTAGCAACGACATAAACAACCTCGATGAAGTTATTCACATCTGTTTATCTGTCGGTGAAAACTTCAATCGGAATTGATAAATAATGAATGTACGAACTTTTTAGCAACTCAACTGAAATATATTTAGAAAGATTTCGATAGAAAATTGAAACTAAAGTTTTCTTTTTTAGGAGGAGCCTTACAATTTTCAGAACGGTAAACCGGCGTATTTCCGGGTATGTACCGATCTGGTGCATATCAATCCACCAGATACAGCCGAGGGATTTGATGGCTCCCATCACCCGAGGTATGCCGAATGACGTACCCCCCTGAATCTGGGGAAATGTTAAATCTCGAGGCAAAGTGTATTCCCCGGCCCCACTCGAAAAAAAAAAAGGCTATATTTCCCGGCCCCAGTCTGAATCTTTTATTCATGATTTGATTCTGCCGAAATCAGTATAAAATTAAAACCTGGATATCACCCTTTTATATGATATAAAATACAATATGATCATTGAAACACTTTTTGAATATTGTCGATCAAAAACAGGCAAGATTTCCATATTTTCTTGCAGGTATTTTCATGAGTTACACAAATCCGGCCCCAATGCTAAATCCTTTATTTCGTGGAAAACATCGCGGAAACTATTTGTTAATGAAAGTGTATGGTTTTAACTGTCAAAAAAAAAAATAGAAATAATTAATTACGACTGAAAATAATAGAATGAATGATAAGTCTTTGAAATGATCGACCCACGATGAAATTTAATGACTTTCCTCATAAATCCGACCCCTATGCTAAAAACCATTATTTCACCAAAAACACCGCAAAAATTATTTCTTAGTGAAAGTTTACGATTTTTGTTTTCCAGCAGAATAAATTTTACTAAAATCCAATGGAAATAATGGAATAATAGATATTTGAAATGATCAACTCGCTATGCAAATTTAACAATTGGTTTTCCTGCAAATCCAGCCCATCTACTAAATTCTTTATTTCATATCGCAGAAATTATTTCTTAACAAATTGTAGCTTTATAGCTTTCCAACAAGATAAAAATGAGTTTATTCTGATAAAAATTAAAGGAATAATAGGCCTTTGAAATGATTGACCCATTATGTAAATTTTATGAGTTTTCTCACAAATCCGGCCCCATATATCAATAACTTTTTTTGTTTTGTTTAGTTCTGATGAAATTAATTTCAAAAGAAAGCTTATATTTCAACCTTTCATATTGCATAGAACATACGTTTTTTGAAATATGTTTTGAGATCGCGTATATAGGTACGATTATTAAAGTTCACCATATCTTTTGGGCATTAACATGGTTTACACAATGCAGCTCCTAATAAAAAATCTTTACTTCGTATTAAACATCAATGAATTTAGTTTTTAAAAACGAATGTTTTCTTTCGGTCAGCCTAGAAACAGACAAGAACCGACCGGGGAGCAGACAGGAACAGGCGAGAACATACGAGAACAGACAAGAAGCTTATTTTCACTAAAATGCGCTTATTCTAGATAAATTTGACATTAAAACAAAATTTAAGGGGTACTAGGGTCTCTTTATAACATTTCTTTCAACATTTTACAAGGATATTCAAAGTTGTTTTAATTCAGAAGAGGGACTTGGGTCGCCCATACTAGCACATCTACACCGACCTGTATGCCCAATATAGATAAACAATTTTTTATTGGTATTTTCTTTATTTTTTAGTCAAAAATATACAGTAAGTGATTATGACTCTATCTTTCATTTTCACGGTGGACTACCGTTAGAAATTTCCGCGCAGAAATTGGAAGATCGACGGTCAGCTTGCGGACACGAAAGAACGGCCTATTTACCGACACGAAAAAAGACAAGTGTGATCGTTTTGTAACTGTATTTATTGCACGGTGAACCATTAATAAACAATGATTTACACACATTTTTGTTTTTTTTCCCCCTCTTTATCACATCAGTTTTCCATGATTTGGATGGATTATCTTCTCATACGTGTATTGTTTCAATTGTACTCATCAATGCAAAAGAAGACAGGTACGCACACTCTTGTCTGTCAATTTTTATTTGGTATTTTTATTAGACAACTAATTAGGTTGTCTTATTAAAATTTTTATCCTATTCCACTGTCATTTTCACCCCAACCACTTTTTTTTGGTGAAGGGAAGCTTAACTTGCAGTTTTTACATGCCCATTTTTTCTTGTCGGTATTTCCAGATACACCTTATCTAAGTGAGATAATAAAAACAGACAAAAAACACAACACGTTTTTTAACCCTAATCCTGCTAAATAACTAAAAAGAAATTTTCAATTCGATAGTAAAAACACAGATACTGCTTTCTCAAAGTTATGTGTTGGGGAATGATATCTCTACATCGGACAATGTCGACCCAAGATCAGACTGCACGTTCTGTGCAGCCTGATCTTGATCTACACTGTCCGCAAAAGGTCAGTGAGTCTAACTAAGCAGCCTTAGGGTTAACCTTGTGATGAAAGGAGAAAATGCTTTCACCAGCCTCCTACCATGTCCTACAATATTTTAATCTGTTTAAAGGAACAGCTGAGCATACTGTCTATTGTATCTTTTAATTTGGATTCCCGATTGAGAGATAAGTCTCATATACCACCACGAAAGAACTACCTTCCGACCAACATGTTGAGAGAGAGAGAGATTTACAAAACAGGCAAGTTTGAAGTGTCTAAATATCTGATTTGTTGTCTGCCAAGACAGTTCGACGGTCTGCTTGCCGACACGAAAGAACACACGTGTGGTCGCTTTGTATCTGTATTTACTATAGGATTATGTTGGCAAATTCACGTTGTTTAACCCTTTACCAAACAATTCCCGGTTTTTACGACCCTGGGAAAGAAGGCCTTTGAAAACATTGTGGGAAAAGGAGAAAATGCTGGTTACCAGCATTTTCTGCTTTTGCCGCAATGTTTTCTATCATATCAGAGAGATTCAGCATTTGGACCAATTTTGAATGTGTTGTCGCAGGTGTTTTGAATGTGAAATCACCTTAAATTCGTCGTTTGGGAAAGGGTTAAGTCGTACTAATGAATAGATCGTGATGTACATTGACTACAGTAATTATCATGGTGGTGCCTGGTGCTCTAGATAAAGGTTGAAGCTGCTCACAAATGACGGAAATAGATGAAGATCAGACAGCACATAGCCCGTGTAATATTTTTTTAATATTCTATAAGATATTTCGTAAACATAAAAGAAAATCTTGTTTGTTTTCCTTACTCATTGTATTTATTTCGTTGTGTAGTCGAAGGGTTAAATTTATTACAGAACCTATTACTGTAATTATACAACTTTTTACGTCGCTGCTGGTCAAAGGTTTAGAATAGCTCTTGAAATTTACATTAGAAGTTTTACACTAGGTTTATACAAGGCCTATGCAGAAAATGGTTCAAACTACTGTTTATTACACGAAATATGTATAGTAATAGTTATTATGTTGTGGCTGAATAGATCCAGATCTTTAAAGACTTAAAAAATGTTTGTGTGTGTGTGTGTGTGTGTGTGTGTGTGTGTGTGTGTGTGTGTGTCTGCCATTTCCGGAATAAAAGAAACGTGGTTTGTGCCAACTGTGCAGGCTATGATCAGAATAATTTTGGAGATGCCATGCAAAAGTTTTTGTTGATGATGATGAATAGCGTTTTAAGGCCCGTCGACAACTTAGGTCATATTGGGCGCACTTTCTTAGTAAACAATAATGCGAGGTGAAAATAACATACATGTGCAACAACATAAGACAAACATGATAAATGAGGAATGGACGAAACACAAAATGATGCCCCTTTTGTCGCCTTTTACGACATGCATGCTGTCACTTTTGTTCCGCCAGATGAAATGGCAGATGTGACGATCGCGGGACTGCAGTGGTTTATTCTTATACCCCCGATTAAACCACACGGGGTCCCACAGGCCAATTGATTCCCATTCCAAACCCTATTTACATCGAGAAAAAAATACAGGATTTGGAATAAGAACTACCCAGCCTGCTGCAATCCTACGAATTACGAGGAAAGCAGCCGTTTGTCTCTAATTTTAGTCGCCTTCTACGACATGCCATAGAGAAAGGCCGAGGTCCTATTCTATAAATTAAAAAAAAAAAAACCCGGGACCCCACGGGGACTGTCTTTTAGAAAAAAGTTGTTGAATATTTTCTTTTTTTTTTCTTCTTTCCTTTTTTTTCTTTTTTATTGTAAAAAAAAAGAAACAAAGAAGAAATCACTGATAAGAATTGTAAATACATGTAAACATCTTATGTGAATAACGATCTTATTATCACTTTGAATAATTGGTAACTTAAATAATTCTGTAGTATTGCCTTTAATGCCGCTATTGAAGTTTCCTTTCTAAAATCATTAAATAAATGGAAATGCTGTATTTGAATGCGCAATTTCTCCATTTTCAAATTTCGAGTAGAAATTTAAAAATTCCGATGCTTTTACGGCCCCCCCCCCCCCCCCCCCCCCAAATAAACATCACTTTATAATAATAATATATCAACAAGATTATTTAAGATTCCTCTCTAAATTTCTTTTAAGAATTAGAATACATGTACATATTATTTTCTGTTTCTTTTTTCCTTGCATTTTAGTACCATTTGTCATGATTTTCCGCTGGTGGGGGGTGGGGGTAAAAACAGATACAAAAAATGTAATCACAATTTCTCAAGAGAGTCAATATTTCTGAAATTGTTCACCAAAAGATTGCGGCTTCTATGATGCTATGCATCATAAATTTGTCTTGTCTAATTATCGGAAGCCGCTCGAAAAATGTATGGATCGTGATGTACATTGACTACAGTAATTATCATGGTGGTGCCTGGTGCTCTAAAGGTTGAAGCTGCTCGAAAATGACGGAAATAGATGAAGATCAGACAGCACATAGCCCGTGTAATATATTTTTTTTAATATTCTATAAGATATTTCGTAAACATAAAAAACTCTTGTTTGTTTCCTTACTCAGTGGATTAATTTCATTGTGTAGTCGAAGAGTTAAAGTTATTACAGAACCTATTACTGTAATTATACAACTTTTTACGTCGCTGCTGGTCAAAGGTTTAGAATAGCTCTTGAAATTTACATTAGAAGTTTTATACTAGGTTTGTACAAGGCCTATGCAGAAAATGGTTCAAACTACTGTTTATTAAACGAAATATGTATAGTAATAGTTATGTTGCGGTTGAATAGATCCAGATCTTTAAAGACTTAAAAATGTTTGTGTGTGTGTGTGTGTGTGTGTGTGTGTGTGTGTGTGGCTGCCATTTCCGGAATAAAAGAAATGTGGTTTGTGCCAACTGTGCAGGCTATGATCAGAATAATTTTGGAGATGCCATGCAAAAGTTTTTGTTTCTAGAGTAGAAATGTAAAGATTCACTGTGTTACAAGCATGCTAAGATACTTTTTGACAAGCAAGAAAATCATCTTTTAGAAAAAAGTTGATCTTTTTTTTTTTTGTAGAAAAAAAATGAAACACAAAGAAGAGATCATTGATAAAAATTGTAAATACATGTAAACATCTTATGTGAATAACGATCTTAAAATCACTTTGAATAATAAAGTAACTTAAATAATTCTGTAGTATCGCCTTTAATGCCGCTACAGAAGTTTCCTTTCTAAAATCATTTAATACATGGAAAATGCTGTATTTGAATGCGCAATTTCTCTATTTTCAAATTTCGGGTAGAAATTTAAAAATTCCGATGCTTTTACTTTTTTTTTTTTTTTTTTTCTTTCTTTTTTTCAAATAAACATCATCACTTTATAATAATATGATAAGATTATTTAACATTCCTCTCTAAACTTCTGTCTTTTTTTTTTAGAATTAGAATACATGTACATATTATTTTCTGTTTCTTTTTTCCTTGCATTTTAGTACCATTTGTCATGATTTTCCGTTGGTGGGGGGTGGGGGTAAAAACAGATACAAAAATGTAATCACAACTTCAAGATAGTCAATATTTCTGAAATTGTCCACAAAAAATAAAAATTGCAGCTTCTATGATGCTATGCATCATAAAATTGTCTTGTCCATGAGTTGGAATGCTTTTCACCAGCCTCCAACCGTTTCCTACAATATTAAGCCATTACATATTCATGATATTGGTTGATTTTTTTTTCTTTTTGTATAAACTGATTAGAGAGAGAGAGAGAGAGAGAGAGAGAGAGAGAGAGAGTGAGTAGTGTTGAAAATGGCAACTTTTCCATGCGGCGTTTGTTTTGAAAATTGTATTGGTGGATCAGTGGATGTGTTTTTTGCGAACGGTGTGAAAAGTGGTTTCATTTCAAGTGCTAAAATTTTGTCCAAAAAGCAATTTGCGGAGATAGGTAGTAGAAAAAATGATCGTTGTGACTTTGACATGCAGTAAATTAACCAACTTCAAAAAGTTTTGATCCAGGTCAGCCTGTGCGGACTGCACAGGCTGACATGGGTCGATACTTTTCGCAAGTGCATTAAGCCCCCTTTTCACAGAGCATGGCTCATATATAAATAAAAGTAAGGATTGGATTGTGCTTACAACCCTTTATATCACAATCTCGAGTTTTAACAACCATAAAGAAAACGGCTTTTGAAAACATTTTAGAAAGAGAAAAAAATACTAGTCACCACCATTTTCTCCTTTCTCCCAAATTGTTTTCTACCCCTTTTAATGAAAATACTATAACTTCGCCAACATTCAATTTGTTGTCTTTATTGAAATTCTTTCCATTTGCATGAATCTAAGAATGTTTTGTGTGGTTAAGAGTTAAACTGGGCAATTTGGGGAAGAGAAACGATTAGCAGCATAAATACCAAACACAAGATCAGTGATATATCATTTTTCTATCAATGTTTGAATTGAAAGATCATCATTGAATTTAATCATAACAAAAGTCATAAATAGGCTAATATCTGGAGAAAAAAAAATATATGTAATACATACAACTTTAGCACTTGAGCATTAAAAAAAGATTTAAAAAAATGCACATCTAAACCATCAGTGATGTGAACCCTTAAAGTGCTAAATAACTAAAAAGAAGTTGAAAGTAAAAACCTGAATGTTGCTATTTCAAATTTTTTTTTTTGCAGAAAAATTCATCCTTATCAAACAGTGTAGATCCAAGATTAGACTGCAGAGAAGTCTGATCTTCATCTTGATCTACACTGTCAACAAAAGGTCAGTGAGTCCTGTGGCCTAAGGGCTAACCCTTTTTCACATGACAAAATTATAATCTTGTCCAAATTGAAAGGAATATATATAGAAGACGACAAATTAAATTTTACTCAAATCATGAAATTTGTCTTTGAATGTATAGAAAATATTGAGGGAAAAGGAGAATTGCTGGTTACCAGCATTTTCTCCTCTTTCCCAAAATGCTTTCAAAAGCTGTTCTTGTCAAGGTCGTTTAAACTTCGAGTTGTGTGATAAAAGATTAATACAAACTTTATCTAGGCAGGTATCTATCATGTAGTATCACATTTATAATAATAAGGAGGCCAAGTTGAAAAAAAAAAATATCTTGGATATAAATGGTACAGTTTAGAAAAAATAGAACAATACAAAGTTGCTACAAGTATAATATTCAACACATCTGGGCATAACCTCAAACATCAAAATTTATTACTATAGTTGAAAATTGAATACTATCTCTTCAGTAAAAAAAAAGAAAGTATACAATACTAACAATGTTGCAGAAAATTACAAATGTCATAAAATGTGTTTACTGTCGGCAAGGTGAACATTTGAGTTTTAGGCAAATCTTTCATAGGATTTTAGAGAAATGGAACTTATGCTAGCATTCAAAAATATTTCAAAAGCTGATTAGCAATGAATGTCAAGGTGATATCAGATATAAGTAATGCACAAAGACCAAGCCAGTGAATCTTTTAATGGCAGCAAGTCCTAAATACCCCATCTGTTTGATATTGAATCATATATATATACACCAGAGAAAACCTTGCATAGGAAACATCTTTAAGAAGTTTGTAAACCGAAAGAAATTATTTATATTTCAAATATTTGGGACAAAAAAAGAATCAAGCTGTCCGTCTTTTAAAACACTATGAACAAAGCAGTCTGTCTCATCTAAAGGTTGGAGCAAAGCAGTCTGTCTGCTCAAAAACCTGTGAACAAAGCAGTACATCTTGTCAAAAACTGAATGAAGCAGTCTGTCTTGTGAAAAAACTGAACAAAGCTGTTTGTTTCATCAAAAAACTGTGAACAAAGCAGTCTGTATTGTGAAAAACTGTGAACAAGCAGTCTGCCTTGTCGAAATCTGTGTAATGCTCCTGGTCTAGCTGCGGACAAATTCCATCTATGCCTGTCCCTTAAGTCTTACAGAACTACACTAACACCTTACACCTTACACTACAAAGGCATGTCAAAAACCTGCATGCAGCTTCCGGTCTGTCTGCTGTCAGTGTCCATCCCTACCTTTCCCTTGCACCTTTTTGGTTCCTAGTATACAGTAGTACTTCAAAAAGGATGCAAGAGTTATGCGAGACCCTCTCCCTTGCACCTTTTTGTTTCCTAGTAAATACTAGTACTTCAAAATGGATGCAAGAGTTATGTAAGACAAAAAAGTTTCCTTAATGGGAATAAACAACAGTCAATGGACCGATATGGTGCAATACCATAATAAAAAATCCCTAACAGTCAAAACTACCTGAGACATGAAAATACTTATATGGAGTAAAAGACAAACCTAACGTCATCATGTGATTGGACTAGAAACAAATCCCTTTGATTTACAAACCTCAAATATGTAACAGCACACAAGTGTATAAAAAACATGTTTTGATACATCAGTTTGTATCATACTTATCAATTTTATATATGGTACACATTAAAAAGATTCAACTGACCAGTAATGGAATTTTTACCATTTTCTTCCTCTCAGCTAATGAAGTATCTTGAACACTTACACATATCACACAGAAAAATCATAAAAGCTTAAAAAACAGAAACTATTTTTGACATAATTTTGTTCCATGAAATCTTTACCATATGACAAATTCTAGACTTGTCCAACTTGAAAGTATTTTCATACAACAAATGTGGCATTTATCATGATTTTTTTTCCACGAAAGAGTGGAAAACATCGTGGGAAAAGGAGAAAAATACTGGGTACCACCATTTTCTCCTTTTCCCTTAACGTTTTAAAAATTTTTTTTCTTGGGTTTGTTAAAACTCAGGATTGTGTGGGAAAGGAATAAATTTTAGACCTCCTCATAGTACAACCCAAGTCAACATAAACATATTCCCTTCAAATGTTAAAATATGGTACAGAGCACTTGAGAGAGCAAGCGTATAGAACGGCAAATGCATTACACACATCATAACTAGCCATAAACACAATGTTGCAATCATCATTTAACTGGGACAAACTTGAAGCACTTTGTCACTACTTTGTGTCCGTGACCGCGTTTAGTTTTCGGGTATGTGCCTTGGTCTAGACAGAGTTCAAATGTTGAAATGATCTTGTTGCCATTTTCATGGTGAAGATAGAGGTAAAATACACGGACACATGATCCCGAAGTAAACATCCTATAATATGTAAAGTTATCAGAGATCTATAAATAATTACTGAATATTTATTAAGTGACAAGTGAAAGGGGTTTCACTATAAATCTGTCTCTCAATATTTCATCTTAAACAACAACAGCAACCTTTGTTGTGTAAACAGAGATGCTAGTATAGGCTGTAAGAATTGACCTGACAGGGTGGAGATATGTTACATCTCCCTGCATTTTGGATTAAGGTAAAATAGTTAATTTGGAAATCATTTAAGTAGCCGTATTCCATAAAGCAAAGGATCAATAAAGTACTGCTATGATGCATGTGTTTATGTAGATTTACAACAAACAATTCCAAACTGAGATCAGGCCAATAAAATAAAGAATAAAATGGTTAACTTATGTCAAAGGATAGCTGCCAGGTCGATTCTTACAGCCTATATTTTCAGATACATTAGATACACAAATACATACGTCAAAGAACTTTGTTCAATATACAGCTCAATCCAGTATGTACAGTATGTCACTGTAAGTTATACCACTGTATTAATGACTGAGTGGTGTTTTCTGTCCCTTTCAACAATATTTTTGAAAACATGAGTAGTATCCATACATTTCTTATTAATATTGATATTATATATGTTAATCATATTAATATCATTTATTATCCTTTGGCCTATTTGCCCAGGAAAAACCAGAGATAAAAACTACAAGTAGAAAAAACTCTGGAAACCAGTGCCCATTTGTCAACGTGCCATGGAATGTTGGGCCTCATTCAATGAAATGGATTTGAAGCTTCCAAAACAAATTTCAAGGAATTATATATCACACTAAGAGACACCCATATAAATCGAGGATAACTTTTGGAAACAGCTTGCCTGTTTCAAGAGGCACTTTTGCTAGGAAACAGCGACAGTGGTACAGAGCTGCAGTGTTATACTAGTGTACCGCCAGGTACCTCCACTTAATTTTAAAAAAGAAAAACTGTCTGTATGTGTCGCCCTCTCATAGCTGATAGAACCTTGTACCAACTACATAGACTTTCTTCCGCTACAGTGATGGGGGAGTCTTCTGAAAATTTCTGAAGGAAAAAAAAATAAATATAAATTTGAGATTCTAGAGGCCTAACTTTTCACCACAAGACAAAAATGTAGACTTATCAAACTTGAAAGTTTTTGCAGACAACAATTTACTTGTGGCTCAAATGACGGAATTTGATTTTGAATGAGTAGAAAACATTGTGGGAAAAGAAGAAAATGTTGGTTACCAGCATTTTCTCCAGTTTCCACAACGTTTTCAATAGCCGTATTCATCGAGGTCATTAGATTGTAGAGTAAAGGGTTAACACTGGACCTTCTGGAATAAATTTTCAGCTGACAATTGTTTAAAAACACCCTTGTACAATTTTGTTACCTCTTTACAAACCCACAAAATTTTAGGCTTATCAAAAAAATGAAAGCATTTGCAGACGATATACAAAGGATCTGACATGAGTTGGATTTGAGATAAAAATTTTATTAAACAAGTCTAGGGAAAACTTTACTATGCGAGCCTTTAGCAAGCTTAATAATATCCTTTAATGACGAGTTTAATGAAAATTGTATCTCAAATGCCAATGAATGTCAAATTCTTTTTATCACAAAGATATTTCACAAACTATAGATAAGAATATGCAAAACCATATATAGATGCACCTGTGGTAAAACATATACATAAAACCTATTCCCTTCTATGAAATTCGTACAAACTGTCGTCAAAAATGACGTCACACAACTGTTATCAAACATGTATAAGATAAGAAAATTCGTAATGGGTATATCAACTGAAACAAGGGAGGTCATGTGATACATTGCATTCCTCTAAAATAATTCTATTTGTCTTTGAAAGGTTCAAAAGCATTATGAGAAAATGAAAAGATGATGGTTACTGGCATTTTCTCCTTTTCCCAATATGGTTTCAAAAGCTTTCTTCTTCAGTGTCATTAAAACTCGGGACTGTGTGGTAAATTGATTGATTGTATGGTGTTTAACGCCGTTTTCAACATTATTTCAGTTATATCACGGTGGCCAGTGCACCTATCCATGCTTTCCTGGAGTCTCTTTTACCAGTACTCCGCACAATTTTTCTTTCCAAGCCACTGGCTGCTTTCCCACATAATCATCGTTGAGACAATGGTCAGCAGTGGGAGAGGAATGAATCCTGTCGCAGTGACTATCATCAGTCCTCGGAAAGAAATTGGCCGAGCCAGGGGTTGTAGCCAGGGATCGAACCCAGGACCCCGTGTTCTCAAGTCCTGCATGCTACCGACTGAGCTACTGGGGCTCAGCTGTGTGGTAAAGGATTAATCAGTATGAAATAATTGTGATTAACAGTCATGCACAAAAACACTGTGGTAAAAGGAGAATTGGCTCCTCAATAGAAAGTTGTCCTTCTGCCATAGTGTTTTTTAGAAGTGGTTTACTACATGAAAAAATGCCATCAATGGTCTATAATGCAGTATCAATTTAACTGAATAGTGCAAACCCTTTACCAGACAATCCCAAGTTTTAATGACCCTAAAGAAGTAGCCTTTTTAAAACATTGTGGGGAAAGGAGCATTTTCTCCTTTCCCAAAAGGTTTCCTACATTTTCAAAGATAACTCTGATCATCATTTAATTTGTGGTCTTCAAATTCTTTCAATTTGGACAAGTTTGAATTTTTTAACATTTCATCTTTACCAAACGACAAATTTTTGGACTGGACCAAATTCAAAACATCTGCAGACAACAATTTAAATCTTGATAATAATATGACTTCTGACTTTGATAGGGTAGAAAATATTGTTGGAAAAGGAGAAAATGCTGGTTACCAGCATATTCTCCTTTTCCCACAATGTTTTCTATAGGCTTCTTTCTCAGGGTCGTTAAACTCAGGATTGTGTGGTAAAAGAGTTAATAAAGGGTTTACCGTGTCTTTATCAAACTACAAGAAGAGGGCCATGATGGCCCTGTATCACTCCAATGGCTTTTTAACCCTTTACCACAGAAATTGAAGTGTTAATGACCCTGAAAGAGAAGGCTTTCAAAAACATCGTGAGAAAAGGACAACATGTTGTCAGCCGGTATTTTCTCCTTTTCCCACAACGTTTCCTAACCTATCAAAGACAGAAATAGTCATTCAAGCTACATTCAATTGTCTTTTTGCAATGGCTTTAAACTTGATAGAGTAAAAAAAAATTGTCATTTCTTAAAGAGTAAAATTAACGTATCATGCACTTAATTAGCATTGACAGAGACATACAGCATAAAAAGTCTGTATGGTAATAAACTTACTTTGAAAACATAACCTCCATCCCACCCGCCAAACAAAAACAGTCATATCTTTTTGAATACAAAGATAACGTCAGTGAATATAAGCAGGTTTATTCATTAGCATGAAAGGTAAAATTCTGAAAAAATTCGAGTGATAGAAACCTTACTTTAAATTAAACATTCCATTCATGTGAGCATAACCATTAGCATCAAAATAAATCACTCTCCCTTAAAACAGAACATTTCCTCTCCAAAAAACTTGAATACCAAACTCCAATAATGTATTACTGCAGTTTGATAATCAAGGGAGGTAAATAGTAACAAACTTTATCTCATATAACATAGTTATTTCCCTTGATTACTATTTTAAATTACAGTCACTATATAAGCCTATGTTAAACTTGTGATCTCTGGGGCAGAGCCAATTTTGATCCCAGGGCTATAATATGAAGGAATTTGATAGAGGTCCATTAGATAAAGCTACATGCCAAATTTGGTAGCCCTGGGCCTTACTGTTTCAGACAAGAAGATTTTCAAAGATGTTCAATATTTTTCAGTTTTGTTGCCATGGCAACCAGAATTTTTGAAGGAATCAAATTCTTTCAAGAAATTCTAAAGAGGACCATGGCAGGATCATTTCTGTGAAGTTTCATCAAATTTGGATGGGTAGTTTCAGAGAAGAAGTTTGAAAAAAAAGTTAACGCACGGATGGACGGACAGACGCACGCACACACGACGGACACCGGGCCATGACATAAGCCCGCTGGCCTTCGGCCAGTGGAGCTAAAAATGTTTTACTCTACCAAATTGAAAGCATTTGGTGACAAAAAAATAAGTGCGACTCCAAAATTGGATTTTGTCTTGGGAAGGAAAAAAAGCATTGTCGGAAAAGGAGAAAATGCTGGTTACCAGTATTTTCCCCTTTTTTCCCACAGTATTTTAAAAAGCTTCTTCATTAGGGCTGTTAAAAGGAGATTGTGTGGTAAAGGGTCATTGCTGTTTTTGACAGTATTGCAGTTGTACAACAGCAAAAACTCATTTATGCCATATCAGGGTCCCACAAATACTGTGATGGGTTCATTGTATTGTTTGATTTAATCACGTTTTACACCACTTTTAACATTACTTCAGTCATATCACAGGGACAGCACATATTATATTCATGTATGTCCTAGGTTTCATCAGTACTAGGTTATGGCTCCAAAGTGTCTTACTGATGGACAATACCACGAAACAACCAAGTGCTTCTAGTGAGGTTCAAACCTTGGGCTTCAAACCTTGCCCAAGGTCACTCCTATGTGACCAGACCCACCATCAAGATCAGATCTCAGGATTTCATGATGGCAAACCTAACTCCTTAACCCTTTACCACACAATCCCGAATATTAACGACCCTGAAGGAGGAACTATTTTAAAAACATTGTAGTTAATCAGGATTTAAATTTTACTCCTTTTCCTACTATGTTTTCTGCCCTTTCAAAGCTAAATTCCATTATTTGAAGTAAACATCATTTGTTGTCTGCAACTTCTCTCTCTTGGATCAGTCTAATAGTTTGTTGTCCAGTAAAGAGTCGACTTTTAGCAGATGACAAACACTTTAGACTTATGACCCTGAGAAAGAAGTCTTACGAAAAAATTGCTGGAAAAGGAGAAAATGCTAGTAACAAGCATTTTCTCTTACTTCCACAATGTTTACTATCCTATCAGAGACAGAATCATCCCATTTGTTGTCAGAAAATGCTTTCAATTTAACCAAGTCCGAAGTTTTGTTGTTTTGTAAAGAGTTAAAAGGATAGAAAACATTGTCTGAAAAAGAGAAAATGCTGGTTAACAGCACTTTCTCCCCTTCCCACAGTGTTTTTAAAAGACTTCCTTATGGTTGGGATTAGTTAACCCCTGAACCATGCACAAAAAACATTGAAACATAATGACAATTTTTTACCTTTGGGCAATCTTCGGGAGGAGGGGGGGAAATCTTTGGCAAGTGTCTGCCTTTGGAAGCGGCGGTGGGGGGTGAGACTCTGGAAAAAACAAAATATAATAAATAAACTGTGCAAGTTTTTAGCCTTTAATTTTGTTGACTACTTTCATTTTTATATGTTTAACCCTTTACCAGACAACAAAACTTTAGGCTTGTCCAAATTGAAAGCATTTGTAGACGATAAATATGACTCAAAATGATGGAACTTGTCTTTGATAGGGTAAGAAACATTGTGGGAAAAGGAGAAAATGCCGATGTTTTTCAAAGGCCTCTTTCTAGGGATTGTAAAAACAAGGGATTGTGTGGTAAAGGGTTAAATAACTTGAGGAAGAAAGCTTTTGAAAACATTGTGGGAATAATGACAAAATTGGTGAAAACAGCATTTTATCCTATCCCCACATTGTTTTCTATCTCTGTAAGAACAATGTGATCCACATTATTATATTTGTAGTCTGCAAATACTTTCTATTTGGACAGATCTAAAATTGTCTTGTTTGCTAAAGAGTTACACATTATTCTAGGTTATGTTGCTTGGTCCAGTGCAATCATTCATGTTTTCCTCAAGTTTCTCTTTCGTGTACTTTGCACAACTTTCTGCAAAGCCACTGGCTGCTTTTTCACATAAATATTATCAAAGCAATGTTCAAAAGTGAAAGAAGAATAAATCCTGACATAATAATTATCATCAATTTTCAAAAATTTGGTTGATCTAGGAATTGAGACAGCGACCCCAGGGTGCCTGGTTCAGCTTTTTCTTGGCTACTGGAAGAGGTTGCTTAATTATTAAGCAATTCCCATTTCAATTTTTTTCTGTATAAAAGTGAAAAAGATTGAGCCATGATCTGTGAAATGGGCGTTTAATGCATCTGCAACAAGAGCGGCAAATTGTCGCAAGATACGCCCGTCCCACCGCCAGTTGTCAAGGGGGTATAATAATCGTAAAGGGCAGGTAATGCAACAAACATGTTTACCAAGTCTCAAGTCAATTTGACTTGAGGTGACAAAGTTCCGTTCCAGACAAGCAAGAAATACTGTAAAAATGAAGATCAAAGTGGAATTACTCGAAATCCGCGCTAGGTAGAGTTATTGTTCTTACGCACTGTACTCTGTAATATTGCAACAAACATGCATACCAAGTTTCAAGTCACTCTGACTTGAGATGACAAAGTTATATTCTGGACAAGCAGAAAATGCTATAAAAATGACGATCAAAGGGAAATAACTCAGACAGCATGAGACAGAGTTATGGTTCTTTCTCACTGCACTCCGTATTATTGCAACAAACACACATGTCAAGTTTCAAGTCAATCGGACTGGAGATGACAAAGTTATGCTCCAGACAAGCAGAAAATGCTGTAAAAAATGACTATCAAAGGGAAATACCTCAAGACAGCACGAGATAGAGTTATGGTTCTTTTGCACTGCACTCCATATTATTGCAACAAACACAAATACCAAGTTTCAAGTCAATCAGACTGGAGATGACAAAGTTATATTCCAGACAAGCAGAAAATGCTGAAAAAACGACGATCAAAGGGAAATAACTCAAAGACAGCATGAGGTAGAGTTATGGTTCTTTCGCAATGCACTCCGTATTATTGCAACAAACACACATGTCAAGTTTCAAGTCGATCAGACTGGAGATGACAAAGTTATGCTCCGGACAAGCAGAAAATGCTGTAAAAATGACAAAGGGAAATACCTCAAAGACAGCACGAGGTAGAGTTATGGTTCTTTCACACTGCACTCTGTATTATTGCAACAAACACATATACCAAGTTTCAAGTCAATCGGACTGGAGATGACAGTTATATTGCAGACAAGCAGAAAATGCTGTAAAGATGACGATCAAAGGGAAATAACTCAAAGACAGCACGAGGTAGAGTTATGGTTCTTTCGCACTGCACTCCGTATTATTGCAACAAACACACATGCCAAGTTTCAAGTCAATCGGACTGGAGATGACAAAGTTATGCTCCGGACAAGCAGAAAATGCTGTAAAAAATATGACTATCAAAGGGAAATAACTCAAAGACAGCATGAGGTAGAGTTATGGTTCTTTCGCACTGCAATCCGTATTATTGCAACTAACACACATGCCAAGTTTCAAGTCAATCGGACTGGAGATGACAAAATTATGCTCCGGACAAGCAGAAAATGCTGTAAAAATGACGATCAAAGGGAAATAACTCAAAGACAGCACGAGGTAGAGTTATGGTTCTTCTGCACTGCAATCCGTATTATTGCAACTAACACACATGCCAAGTTTCAAGTCAATCGGACTGGAGATGACAAAGTTATGCTCCAGACAAGCAGAAAATGCTGCAAAAATGATCAAAGGGAAATAACTCAAAGATAGCACAAGGTAGAGTTATGGTTCTTTTGCACTGCAATCCGTATTATTGCAACAAACACACATGCCAAGTTTCAAGTCAATCGGACTGGAGATGACAAAGTTATGCTCCGGACAAGCAGAAAATGCTGTAAAAATGATGATCAAAGGGAAATAACTCAAAGACAGCACAAGGTAGAGTTATGGTTCTTTTGCACTGCAATCTGTATTATTGCAACTAACACACATGCCAAGTTTCAAGTCAATCGGACTGGAGATGACAAAGTTATGCTCCGGACAAGCAGAAAATGCTGTAAAAATGATGATCAAAGGGAAATAACTCAAAGACAGCACGAGGTAGAGTTATGGTTCTTTTGCACTGCAATCCGTATTATTGCAACTAACACACATGCCAAGTTTCAAGTCAATCGGACTGGAGATGACAAAGTTATGCTCCAGACAAGCAGAAAATGCTGTAAAAAATATGACTATCAAAGGGAAATAACTCAAAGACAGCATGAGGTAGAGTTATGGTTCTTTTGCACTGCAATCCGTATTATTGCAACTAACACACATGCCAAATTTCAAGTCAATCGGACTGGAGATGACAAAATTATACTCCGGACAAGCAGAAAATGCCGTAAAAAATGACTATCAAAGGGAAATAACTCAAAGACAGCATGAGGTAGAGTTATGGTTCTTTCGCACTGCACTCCGTATTATTGCAACTAACACACATGCCAAGTTTCAAGTCAATCGGACTGGAGATGACAAAATTATGCTCCGGACAAGCAGAAAATGCTGTAAAAATGATCAAAGGGAAATACCTCAAAGACAGCACGAGGTAGAGTTATGGTTTTTTTGCACTGCAATCCGTATTATTGCAACAAACACACATGCCAAGTTTCAAGTCAATCGGACTGGAGATGACAAAGTTATGCTCCGGACAAGCAGAAAATGCTGTAAAAATGAAGATCAAAGGGAAATAACTCAAAGACAGCATGAGGTAGAGTTATGGTTCTTTTGCACTGCACTCCGTATTATTGCAACAAACACACATGCCAAGTTTCAAGTCAATCGGACTGGAGATGACAAAGTTATGCTCCGGACAAGGAGAAAATGCTGTAAAAATGACGATCAAAGGGAAATTACTCAAAGACAGCACAAGGTAGAGTTATGGTTCTTTTGCACTGCACTCCGTATTATTGCAACAAACACACATGCCAAGTTTCAAGTCAATCGGACTGGAGATGACAAAGTTATGCTCTGGACAAAAACTGGACGCTGCCTGCCAACCCACCCGCCCGCCATGGGTGATCCCATAATACGTCCCGTCTTCGACGGGCGTATAATAACTCAAAAATTAAGCAAGCAAGAGTTATGATTCATTTGCACTGCACTCCCCCTTAATGAGATCTATCCACCCATGAAGTTTCATAACCGTAGCTAGCATAGTTTTGGAGATATGCTTTGGACAAAATTCAAGTATGAATATAAACAAAGGGAAATAACTCAAAAATTAAGTAAGCAAGAGTTATGATTCCTGTGCACTGCACTCCCCCTTGATAAGATCTATCCACCCATGAAGTTTCATAACCTTAGCTAGTATAGCCTTGGAGATATGCTCCAGACAAAATTCAAGTATGAAAAACAACAAAGGGCAATAACTCAAAAATTAAGCAAGCGAGAGTTATGATTCCTGTGCACTGCACTCCGCCTTGATGAGATCTATCCACCCATGAAATTTCATAACTGTAGCTAGCATAGTTTTGGAGATATGCTCCGGACAAAGAATGGGGACGCCGCCCGCCCGTCCACCCGCCCGCCACGGGTGATCCCATAATACGTCCCGTCTTCGACGGACGTATAAAAAGTATTAACCCCAGCCTGTGCAGGCTGACATGGGCCAAACCTTTCGCCATCTTTAACATATTTTTATATGTCAAAGTACCATTCTATTTTATGATTCAGTTGGTTGTTAAACAAAGTAGATTTAAGGGATCCACAATTGTATGATCACTTATTTAGTATCACGTAACATGGAGATGTAGTTAACCCCCTTTCCCCTCACATATCACATATTTAAAAAACTCAACAGGTGCAGGCTGCTTGGCACAATATATCAAAGAGATGCATTGAACCTCATTTTGCCAAAACATGGCACAAATAAATATGGCAAGTTTTTAAGAGAAAAAAAGAAATTATCATCAGTAAAGAAACTGCTTACTTTACAGTATCTTCTCCGTAATATGAAAACTCTGCCTTCACTTTGAGATCTTTGTGGAGGAGTCTGAAGAAAAGAACAAGAGGGCCATGATGGCCCTGTATCGCTCCACTGGCTATTAAGTAAAAACACTACAAGCCAAACATTACAATATTCAGCAAATTGATTTCAAACACGAGGACATGCAAACATTTTTCTATCTAATCCTACGAGAAAGTTGTGATCCATGGGCGAAGCCAATTTTGATCGCAAAGCTATAATTATTTGAATCCTGGTGGAGGTCCACAATATAAAGCTCCATACCAAATAATTCAGTTCTTGAATGTTAGAAACAAGAAGATTTTCAAATTTTTCTCAATGAAAAGCCCTGTAAAACATGAAACCCATGAGAGGAGAAGATTTTTAAAGAATTCCTTCATTTCTGTATAGTGCAAGAAGCCCCCATTCACCAGAGCCACGTTTTTTGACGGATCAAAATTTTACGAACAGGTTTTTAAAAGGGTCACCCAAGGAACAATCCTGTCAAATTATTTCGAAATCTGACCAGCGGTTTCAGAGAAGAAGAATTCTGAAGAATTCCTTCATTTCTATATGGTGCAAGAAGCCCCCATTCACCAGAGCCACATTTTTTGACGGATCAAAATTTTACGAACAATTTTTAAAAAGGGTCACCCAAGGAGCATATCTGTGAAATTATTTCAAAATCTGACCCGTGGTTTCAGAGGAGAAGATTTTTAAAGAATTCCCTAAAAAATTCCATTTGGTTGCAATGGCAACCAGAGTTTTTGATGGAATCAAATTCTGTGAACAGTTTTTAAAGAGGACCTTCCAAGGAACATTCCAGCCAAGTTTGGTCCAAATCCGCCCAGTGGTTTAGGAGGAGTTGATGTTTAAAGAATGGTTGACGACACACGACGCACGACGGACACCAGGTGATCCTAAAATCTCACCTTGAGAACGTTGAGCTCAAGTGAGCTAAAAAGTTAACATACGGATGGACGCACAACGGACTACGGGCCATAACGTAAGCCTGCTGGCCTACGGCCAGTGGAGCTAAAAAACTTGTCTAACACCAATCATGTATCACTGCAGCTTGATAATCAAGGGAGGTAAATAGTAACGAACTTTATCTTTCATAAAAAGAGTTATTTATTGATTAATGTTTAAATTGAAGTGACAATATTTTGAAGCCCATGTTAAACTTGCGATCCCTGGAATGAAGGCAATTTTGACCCCAGACCTACAATATGAAACTAGAATGTGTGGTTATAAACAAAAAGATTTTTTAATCTTGCCCAATAAAAAGTCATGTAAAACAAGTTTGCTGAATAAAAGGCCCTGTAAAATATGTGATCCATGACACAGGTTTATCAAGTTTTCACTATAAAAGCCAATGTAAAACTTGTGACCCCTGGTGTGGAGTCAAACTTGACCCCCAAAGTTAAAATTTGGGCCCTCTTGGTAGAGGCCCATTATATAAAGTTACATGCAAAATTTGGTAGCCCTAGGCCTAAATATGGCTATGTACAAGTAGATTATTAAAGTTTCCTTATATAAGACCATGTAGAACTTGTGACCCCCTGGGGTGGGGCTACATTTGACCCCCTGGGCTATAATTTGGGCACCCTTGATAGAGACCCCCTAGATAAAGCTAAATGCAAAATTTGATAGCCCTAGCCCTTATAGCTAGATGCGAAAGATTTTCCTATATAAGCCCGCCCATGTAAAACATGTTACCCCCGGGGCGAAGTCAAATTTGACCCTCGGCTATAATTTGGACACCCTTGGTACAGGTCCACTAGATAAAGCTACATGCCAAATTTGGTCGCCCTAGGCCCCATGGCTAGGTAGAAGAGGAATTTTAAAGTTCTCCCTAAATAAGCCCATGTAAAACTTGTGACCCCCGGGGCGGGGCCAATTTTGACCCCAGGGCTATAAATTGAAGAAACTTGGTAGAGGTCCACTAGATAAAGCTACATGCCAAATTTGGTAGCCCTTGGCCTTACGGTTTCAGACAAGAAGATTTTCAAAGATTTTCAAAATTTTTCAGTTTTGTTGCCATGGCAACCAGAGTTTTTGAAGGAATTAAATTCTTTCAAGAAATTCTGAAGAGGACCATGGCAGGATCATTTCTGTGAAGTTTCATCAAAATTGGATGGGTAGTTTCAGAGAAGAAGACGTTTTAAAAAAAAGTTAACGCACGGACGGACAGACGGACGGACGGACGCACGGACGGACGGACAGACGGACAGACGCACGACGGACAACAGGCCATGACATAAGCCCGCTGGCCTTTGGCCAGTGGAGCTAATAAAACTGTAAACAAGACTGTAGAGTTCTAAAAAAAGACAGATGGATTAACAGGTCCTGGAATCTGAAAAGGTTAAATTTTTTTTGTTTTCACGCATTACCATTAATGGCAACATCCTGGACAGGTAAAAAATTAAAAGCATTTGCAAACAAATTATTGTTTGATTGTTTGTATTAGAGTTTGACAGCGTTTTAACAGCTTGACAACAAAGTAATTATGGCTGAATTATTGGATTTGTGTCTGAAAGATTAGAAAACATTGCTGCAAAATGCTGGCTACCAGGATTTTCTCTTTTTGCTACAGTGTTTTCAAAAGTCTTGTTTCAATTGATTGATTGATTGTATTGTGTTTAACATCGTTTACACATTATTTCAGTTATATTGCAGCAGCCAGTTCACCTATCCATGCTTTCCTGGAGTTTCTTTTAGACTAGTCCAAATTGAAAGCATTTGCAGATGACAAAAAAAAAGTGACTCAAAAACTGAAAATTGTTTTGGGAAGAGTAGAAAACATTGTGAGAAAGAGAGAAAATGCTGGTTACCAGCATTTTCTCCTTTTCCCACAATGTTTTCAAAAGGCTTCATTAAAAAGGGTCGTTAAAAGTCGGGATTGTGTGATAAAGATTTAAAATGCACTTAGATATCAATCATACCATTTAAAAGTATGGAAAATATTGTGAAGATGCTAATCTGTTTTTGCGTAGTCGGTCCAAGTGTAAGTCGCTGATAGAAAAATGAATTTTAAAATCAGGCTAAATTTAAAGTAAACAAAAGATTGAGTGACCTGGCAACTTTTAACCTATATTGTACTTTAGAAATTAAATTGTCTACCAGCAAATAACACTTTGACTTGACTGTACGAGGGGTGATCAGAAAGAACGCGGACCAGTGCCTTTATCGGAATATTGTTATAAAAATCAACTTGGAATGTTTACTGTTTTTCAAAGTAACCTCCTTTGTGTTCTATGCACTTATTCATTCTTGATTCCCATGCGCGAAACACGTGCGCGAGCCCGTCACGTGACATCACTCTCAACGACCCGGTCATGGCATGGGTTAGCTCCTCTCTGCTCTCGTAGCGCGTGCCACGTAGAGAATCTTTCAAAACAGGAAATAGCCAAAAGTCACATGGGGCCAGGTCTGGACTATAGGCAGGATGGTCTAATGTTTCTATGTTTAGTTTTTTCAAAACTTCCTGTACAAGTTTGGCTTTGTGAGCGGGAGCAGTATCTTGATGTAAAATGACGCCTCTCCATAGAAGTTCCGGCTGTTTTTTTCGGATGGCCTGTATTAAATTCATTCGAATAATGCTGGCATAATACTCAGCATTGACTGTAGTATGTATAGGTACAACATGATTTAGAAGAAAACGTTGAGAAGAGAAAAACATGATGCACATAACTTTACCAACAGACTTAGAAAGTTTGGCTTTAACAGGGGACGGCGATGTTGGATGTTTCCATACACTGCTTTGTTGTTTAGATTCGGGCTCGTAAAAGTGTACCCATGTTTCATCGCATGTCACAATACGATCAGTAAAGTTTGATCCTTCTTTCCTAATGCGTTCTAAAATTTCAGAACAAATTTCGACCCTAACCCCCATTTGCTCGGGCGTCAGTAGCCGAGGCACCCACCTTGCACAAACACGCGACATTCCAAGTTTGTCAGTTAAAATCTCCTGTGCACTTCCATAGGAAATGCTAAATGTGTCAGCTATTTCCCTGACAGTAACTCGACGATCTTGCTTTACATGCTGCTGCACATCCGCGATAGTTTTGTCCGTTACTGATGTTGATGGACGGCCAGATTTAGGGTCATTTTCAACGGTTTCGCGTCCTTCTCTAAATCGTCCAATCCATTTACAAATACTGGTTTTCTTAAGTGCTGAGTCCCCATAAACTTTATCTAAATCGGCCTTAATTTCCGATGAAGACTTTCCGAGTTTAACGTAAAACTTTATAATTACTCTCTGCTCAAATAAAACGTCATCCAACATTGTGAACCGCTAACGCAGTATGTGATGTCATTGAAATGACGTCACTCTTTTCTTATTTGCCTATGACGTCATTTAAACGCTTGAGTAAGTAACCAGGTAATTAATGTTCATCTGTGCAAATTTTTGTTATCTTAAGTAAAGTAGTTTTTGAAATAATTGGGTGGTCCGCGTTCTTTCTGATCACCCCACGTACAATAACAGATTGCTAAGTTTTAACAACCTTGAGAAAGAGGCCTTCTGAAAACATTGTGGGAAAAGGAGATCTTTTGAGCCATATTATATTTGATACCTGCAAACACTAACAATTTGGATAAGTGTAAAATATTGTTTTCTGGTAATGTATTAAGTTGTTTTTGTAGACACTATAGATCAGGATTAGAAGGCAAATAATATTCAATCTGATCTTAGATCTACACAGTCCACTACTTAGCTTTATATTCTGGCCAAAACAACATTAAAATAGTGCTATTTAGGCTCCTTTTCCTTTCTCAAAAAAGTCCATTTCATCAATGCAGCATTCTTATATTTAACCGTTTACACATAATCCTGTATTTTAACGACCCCAAAGAAAAAACTTTAGATACCATTGTGGGAAATGACTGATTGATTGAATAATGTTAACTCTTTACCAAACAACAAAAAATTAGACTGGTCCAAATTGAAAAGATTTGCACACAACAAATGAAATGTAACTGAAATAATGACTTTTGTTTTGGATGGGGAAGAAAACATTGTGGGAAAAGGAGAAAATGCTGGTTACCAGCATTTTCTCCTTTTCCCACAATGTTTTCAAAAGGCTTCATATACAGGGGTGTTAAAAGTCGTGATTATGTGGTAAAGAGTTAAATGTCACTTTCAATGTTTTTTCAGTCATGTCACGGTGACAGCTCTCATATTCATGTATGTCCTAGGTTTTACCAGTACTAGGCAAGGGCTCTGAAGTCTCTTGACCAAGGACAGTCCCACAAAAAACTAAGTGTGTTCAGTAAGGCTAAAACCCTGGGCTTCCAGTTTACCACTGAGCCAAGCAGGACTACCCCCCATTTGTGGAAAAAGGACAAAATGCTAGTAACCAGCTTTTTCTCCTTTTTGAACAAAGTTATTTACCTTTTCTTAAATATTTCATGTTTCTTAGCTAATTACTAGTAATGCCTAAAAATAGTAAGTATGATAATGGATTCTCACCTGTGATGTTTCCAAGGTATATAATGATTCCTTCCAACTTAACAAGCACAGTACAACACACTGAACCATTCCACCAAATTGACCATGCTGAAACGCAATCTTAGGCAACCAAGCAAATGATCACCTTCATTATACATTTATGTTTATGAGTTTTTATAGCTTTTCTGTGTCTGCTCCATGTTCTCAATATGTAAATGCTCATATACACACCCATAGAAGTATGTAATATTAGTCAATACAAAAAATAGTAGTGGTAACTAGTTCAATCCATTGTTTTGTCAAGAATTGTGAGCAAAATAGTTTTACAGAGCTACCAGTTGAATGAACAATTCTTGATTCAATAGATGGCCTGGTCATATCAACCCACTTCTGAGAAACTGGAAAAGGCCTTCAACTTGACTATGGCTTCAAGTGTGGGTGTTACAAATTATGGGCAAAAGTAAGTAATCATACACCTATAAGCCCCTTAGTACTGGCAAAGAAAAAATGTCATATCTAGCAATATTTTTGTGGAGCTGCAATTAAATGACTGTGTGGCTCAATACATGGTCTGGTCAAACCAAGACCTGGAGGACTGTACAAAATGCCATCAAATATGGCAAAATAAATATGTACACCTATAGGTCCCTAAGTACTGGCAATGTGAAATTTGTCATTACTAGAAATATCTTTGCAGTGCTGCAATTTAATGACAGAATGGTTCTATCCATGACTTGGTCATAACAATAACTGGGAGACTGTGGAGAAGGTCTTCACCTTTGACATTATAGTTTATGGTGCATGTGTGAGTGACAGTTACAGTCTTAAGTACTGGTAAATCTTTAATCTTTGCATTAAATCAAGGGATTGACTTCCAGAAATTTCAGGCTGTTCCTGTCATCATATAACTTTATTAAATGAATATGAAGTTCTTAATTTTTATCTCATATTTTGTTATAGCTTGACTTTAGTTGCTGTAGATGCATGCTATTTTAAGATTTTAGAAACAGAGTTATATGTTACCTTTACTGTAGACAGGTATCTACTCATCAATTCTGCAAGACATACAAAATTACAAGAGCAAACTACCGTAATGATGACAGAAATTGAGGCAAAGAGTGATGTCATCAGCAATTCATTACTCAGTAAGCTTATTTCTAATTGTAGCAGTAGATTCCATATACTAATCTGTAAGCCAAAGAGGTCCTAAAATAGATTTTTTTGGCATGTGTGAAATATCCTTACTCTTACAGGTTCTCTATGGAAAAAAAAATGTCCACATTGTGGATGTAATCTGTTAATTTCATATATCCAAAATCCAAATGATCAAAAAATGTGCTTTTCAAATGGAACCTACTGTTCTCTTAATCCTAGCACCTTAAACCCAGTCTTTCATTAACCAAATAACCTTAACAGGATGGCAACAAATAATCACAAAAGGGGGGATGTACTAACACACAGTTACTAGACAAAAATCTCTGATACTAGTTTTCAACTCCCTTAACCTTCAAAGTTGCAAACATAACAGAAAATAGCTTATGGCTATAGCAGACCTGTACCCTGTTTGGCGCTTTCATGGACTGTCTTTAGCTTGTTAAATGAAAGTTTAAAGGAAACCATTCACAAGCTGAATGGTCTATCACAAAGCACAAAGGTGATAGCTCTTAATATCAGCCAAATATGACATAAAAGCCCCACTAGTATAACTGCTAATCAAAGCTATCGACACCCACCAAAAAGTGTCAGAGACATTATTCATTTTCAACCCTACACAACAGGCACCTGACTGTGAAGAAGTATGGATTAGATTGCTCTGTTCCATCTCATTAAATTATGTATCTAATTTTCTCATACTTGTAAGGTTCTTGTTGCCATCCATACAATAACTAAAAACCTTAACCCTTTACCAGACAACAAAATTTCAGATAGGTCCAAACTGAAAGCATTTGCAGGTAACAAAATGAAGGTGGCCCAAATGACTAGTTTGTTAGCATAGAAAACTTCGTGGGAAAAGGAGAAAATGCTCAATACCAGCATTTTCTTCTTTTTCCACAGTGTTTCTAGAAGCTTTCTTAGTCAGATTTGTTAAAAGTCGGCATTATGTGGTAAAGAGTAAAAAAATATAGTCATGTTCTTAACTCTAAATTATAACTTATCCTATTCCAACAGTAAGAAATGACTCCCTCAATCTCTCTCCTAAGTATGCTAGCATGTTTATATATATAACCAGTATGCATATCTGTATATCTCAAGAAATCCTCCACCTCCTCTTCGTCCTCCCCTTCCTTCTTATTCCTTCCTCCTCATTCCCCTCCTCCTCCTCATTCTCCTGACCACCATCTCCATCTCCCCTCCACACCATTGCTGTCGTCTGCTCTTCTGACCATCATCTCTACCTCCTCTTCATCTTCACTTTCTGTACTGGTTGCTGTTGCCACCTCTACCTGTCTCTTCCTCCTATACACCTTATTCCTATCTCTTCCTCCATTCTGGTAACTGTATCCACCTTTATCATTTTTACTTTAAACCATCTTCACCTCCCCTGCTAACCATCTTTTCTACTAAACACTGTCGCCATCTTCTCTGTACAGTTTGGAGTCACTATCTTCACCTCTATATTTTGGAGTCACTATCTCCACCCACTCTCTGTATTTAGGAGTCACTATCTCCACCTACACTGAATTATTTGGAGTCACTATCTCCACTTACACTGTAAAATTTGGAGTCACTATCTCCACTTACTCTATATGTTTTGGAGTCACTATCTCCACCTTCTCTCCACATTTTGGAGTCACCTATCTACACCTACACTGTACATTTTGGAGTCACTATCTCCACCTATGCTGTGGATCTCAGAGTCAGGTTTATGGGTATATAATAAGCATCTGTGGTGTAGTCTCTTGGCCTGAGACTGTGGTAGTCATCAAGAATGGACTGTGAAGCCATCAGTATGTTCAGTGTGGCCATTGGGTGTATCACAAGAAGATGAGTGTGTGTTGTCAGTTGCATACATGAAGACCTAGGGTTCTTCAATCCAAGAAGTATCTAAAGAAAAGTGAAGAACTCTTGAACCTGAAGCTGAATTCTTTCCTTTGTTCTTAGAAAGAAAACAATGGTATTGTAAAACACTTGTGTACAATTGGAAAAGTGCCAAAGAGTAAGCATGGTCAAAATCTGTTAACAAAGGAAAGTACTGGTCAAAATGCAGACAGATTCCATCAATACCTTTCCCTAATGCCTAACAAAATAGAAAAATATAAAAAGAACTGGAGGCATGTCAAAAATCTGCATGCAAGTCCTAGTCAAAATGCAGAGAAATTCCATCATATCTTATCCTAATGCCTAACAAAATAAAAAAGAAAAAAAGAAAACAAAAATGGAGGCATTTAAAAAATCTGCAAGTCCTAGTCAAAATGCAGACAGATTCCATAATATCTTATCCTAACGCCAAATAAAATTAAAAAAGAAAGGAAAAAAAAAATGCAGGCATTTCAAAAATCTGCAAGCAAGTCCTGGTCAAAATGCAGACAGATTCCATCATGCTTTATCCTAACCCCTAACAAAATTTAGAAAAAAAAGAAAAACAAAAGGCATTTAAAAAATCTGCATGCAAGTCCTGGTCAAAATGCAGACTGATTCCATCAATACCTTTTCCTAATGCCTAACAAAATTGAAAAATAAAAAACAGGAGGCATTTAAAAAATCTGCAAGCAAGTCCTAGTGAAAATGCAGACAGATTCCATCATACCATATCCTAATGCATTTTTATTTCCTAGTAAATACTAGTACTTTATAAGTAAAGCTCTATATGATATAGGAGCTTAAAAAAGGGGAAAAAGGCAAAAAGTGAAGGTCCAATGTAATGAATGAATGAATAGCGTTTTAAGGCCCGTCGACAACTTAGGTCATATTGGGCGCACTTACTTAGTACACAATAATGCGAGGTGAAAATAACATACACGTGCAACAACATAAGACAATCATGATAAATGAGGAATGGACGAAACACAAAATGATGCCCCTTTTGTCGCCTTTTACGACATGCATGCTGTCACTTTTGTTCCGCCAGATGAAATGGCAGATGTGACGATCGCAGGACTGCAGTGATTTATTCTTATACCCCCGATTAAACCACACGGGGTCCCACAGGCCAATTGATTCCCATTCCAAACCCCATTTACATCGAGAAAAAAAAAATACAGGATTTGGAATAAGAACTACCCAGCCTGCTGCAATCCTATGAATTACGAGGAAAGCAGCCGTTTGTCTCTAATTTTAGTCGCCTTCTACGACATGCCATAGAGAAAGGCCGAGGTCCTATTCTATAAATTAAAAAACCCGGGACCCCACGGGGAGAAGGTCCAATGTCTACAAAAAAGAAAGTATTGTTAGTAAACTACAACCAATTTTATTGCTGCTGCCAGTGTACCTAACTATGCTTCCTGTAATTTCTTTTACCACTATTTGGTACAACATTTCAAAGCCACTAGCTGCTTTCCGATATTAACATTGTTGAAACATTTCTTACCATTAAGACAGGAATGAATCCTGCTATAACGACTATCATGAGTCTTTAAAAAAAGAAACCAAAAGAAAATGAAAGTATACTGGAGTTCTTCTCTTATCTTATATACTTCCTGAATTGGAGAACCCTGGGTCTACATGTACACAACTGACAACACACATTCATCCCCTGATGGTATACCAAGTGTGTGCCACATTGAACACACTGTGGGACTCACAGTCTATCTTTGATCATTACCACAGTTGCAGGCAGAGAGACTACTAGACAGATAGCCAGTACAAGCCCATGAATCTGTCTCTAAACTACAGAGACCTCTCTACCTCCACTCACAACCTTTACCTCTACCTCGTCTCTTTACCACTACCATCTCTCTTTACAACTATCTCCTTCTCCTCTACTAATCAAAGTTATTTATCCCCCAAACACATCAGTCAAAACGTGTATTTTTGCCAAATTGAAAACGTAATTCTGATTCAAAAATTTAAATTTCTCTTGGAAACTGAAAGCATTTCCAGATAACAAATTGAAGGTGGCCCAAATGACGAAGTTTGTTAGCTCAGAAGATATTGTGGGAAAAGGAGAAAATGCTGGATACCAGCATTTCCTCTTTTTTTCCAGTGTTTCTAAAAGCTTTTCTTAAAAAGATTTGTTATAAGTCAGCATAACGTGGTAAAGAGTAAAAAAAAAAAGAGAGCCATGTTCTTAACTCTAAATTATAACTTACCCTATTCTAAGTAATAGTAAGCAATAATTCCCTCAATCTCTCTCCTAAGTAAGCTAGCATGTTTATATGTATAACCACTATGTATATCTACAAGAAGTCCTCCACCTCCTCCCCTTCCTTCTTATTCCTTCCTCCTCATTACCCTCCTCCTCTCTTCCTATTCATCCTCCTCATTCTCCTCTTTTGCTATCTCCACTTACACTAAACAATTTGGAGTCACTCTCTCCACCTACACTATACAATTTGGAGTCACTATCTCCACCTACTCTCCACACTTTGGAGTCACCTATCTACACCTACACTATACATTTTGGAGTCACTATCTCCACCCACTCTGTAGATCTTAGAGTCAGGTTCATGGGTATATAATAACCATCTGTGGTGTAGTCTCTTGGCCTGAGACTGTGGTAGTCGTTAAGAATGGACTGTGAAGCCATCAGTATGTTCAGTGTGGCCATTGGGTGTACCACAATAAGATAAATGAGTCTTGTCAGTTGCATACATGAAGACCTAGGGATCTTCAATCCAAGAAGTATCTAAAGAAAACGGAAGAACTCTTGCACCTGAAACTGAATGCATAACAAAATAAAAAAGTAAAAAACTGGAGGCATTTCAAAAATCTGCAAGCAAGTCCTGGTCAAAATGCAGAGAAATTCAATAATATTTTATCCTAGTGCCTATTAAAATTAAAAAAAAAAATGGACACATTTCAAAAATCTGCAAGCAAGTCCTGGTCAAAATACAGACTGATTCCATCAATACCTTTCCCTAATGCCTAAACAAATAGAAAAATAAAAAACTGGAAGCATTTCAAAAATCTGCAAGCAAGTCCTGGTCAAAAAGAAAAGGAAAGTACCGGTCAAAATGCAGACAGATTCCATCAATACCTTTCCCTAATGCCTAACAAAATAGAAAAATAAAAAACTGGAAGCATTTCAAAAATCTGCAAGCAAGTCCTGGTCAAAATGCAGAGAAATTCAATCATATTATATCCTAGCGCCTAACAAAATTGAAAAAAAAAAAGGAGGCATTTCAAAAATCTGTGAGCAAGTCCTGGTCAAAATGCAGACAGATTCCATCATGCTTTATCCTAACCTCTAACAAAATTGAGAAAAAAAAGAAAAAAAAAAAAACCAAATGCATTTCAAAAATCTGCAAGCAAGTCCTGGTCAAAATGCAGATTGATTCCATCATGCTTTATCCTAACAGCTAACAAAATTGAAAAATAAAAAAAAAGGCATTTAAAGAATCTGCAAGTAAGTCCTAGTCAAAATGCACAGATTCCATAATATCTTATCCTAACACCTAATAGAATTTAAAAAAAAAAAAAAGGAAAAGAAAAATGGAGGCATTTCAAAAATCTGCAAGCAAGTCCTGGTCAAAATGCAGACAGATTCCATCATGCTTTATCCTAACCCCTAACAAAATTGAGAAAAAAAAGAAAAAAACCAAATGCATTTCAAAAATCTGCATGCAAGTCCTGGTCAAAATGCAGACTGATTCCATCAATACCTTTTCCTAATGCCTAAAAAAATTGAAAAATAAAAAACTGGAGGCATTTCAAAAACCTGCAAACAAGTCCTAGTCAAAATGCAGACAGATTCCATAATATCTTATCCTAACGCCTCATAAAATTTAAAACAAAAGGGAAAAAAAAAAAAAAAAATGGAGGCATTTCAAAAATTTGCAAGCAAGTCTTGGTCAAAATGCAGACAGATTCCATCATGCTTTATCCTAACCCCTAACAAAATTTAGAAAAAAAAGAAAAAAACCAAATGCATTTCAAAAATCTGCATGCAAGTCCTGGTCAAAATGTAGACTGATTCCATCAATACCTTTTCCGAATGCCTAACAAAATTGAAAAATAAAAAACTGGAGGCATTTCAAAAATCTGCAAGCAAGTCCTGGTCAAAATGCAGACAGATTCCATCATACCTTATCCTAACGCATTTTTATTTCCTAGTATATACTAGTACTTGATGAGTAAAGTTCTATACGATATAGGAGTTTAAAAAACGGGGAAAAAAGGCAGAAAGTGAAGGTCCAATGTCTGTACAAAAAAGAAAGTAATGTTAGTAAACTACAACCAATTTTATTGCTGCTGTTGCTGCTGCCAGTGTACCTAACTATGCTTCCTGCAATTTCTTTTACCAATACTTGGCACAACATTTCAAAGCCACTAGCTGCTTTCCGATATTAACATTGTTGAAACATTTCTTACCATTAAGACAGGAATGAATCCTGCCATAAGGACTATCATGAGTCCTTTAAAAAAAGAAACCAAAAGAAAATGAAAAGTATACTGGAGTTCTTCTCTTATCTTATATACTTCCTGAATTGGAGAACCCTGGGTCTACATGTACACAACTGACAACACATTCATCCCCTGATGGTATACCAAGTGTGTGCCACTTTGAACACACTGATGGACTTACAGTCTATCTTTGATCATTACCACAGTTGCAGGCAGAGAGACTACTAGACAGATAGCCAGTACAAGCCCATGAATCTGTCTCTAAACTACAGAGACCTCTCTACCTCCACTCACAACCTTTACCTCTACCTCGTCTCTTTACCACTACCATCTCTCTTTACAACTATCTCCTTCTCCTCTACTAATCAAAGTTATTTATCCCCCAAACACATCAGTGAAAACGTGTATTTTTACCAAATTGAAAGCATTTTCAGATGACAAAGTAATTCTGATTCAAAAATTTAAATTTCTCTTGGAAACTGAAAGCATTTCCAGATGACAAATTGAAGGTGGCCCAAATGACGAAGTTTGTTAGCTCAGAAGATATTGTGGGAAAAGGAGAAAATGCTGGATACCAGCATTTCCTCTTTTTTTCCAGTGTTTCTAGAAGCTTTTCTTAAAAAGATTTGTTATAAGTCAGCATAACGTGGTAAAGAGTAAAAAAAAGAGAGCCATGTTCTTAACTCTAAGTTATAAATTATCCTATTCTAAGTAATAGTAAGCAATAACTCCCTCAATCTCTCTCCTAAGTAAGCTAGCATGTTTATATGTATAACCACTATGTATATCTACAAGAAGTCCTCCACCTCCTCCCCTTCCTTCTTATTCCTTCCTCCTCATTACCCTCCTCCTCTCTTCCTATTCATCCTCCTCATTCTCCTCTTTTGCTATCTCCACCTACACTGAACAATTTGGAGTCACTATCTCCACTTACACTGTACAATTTGGAGTCACTATCTCCACCTACTCTCCACACTTTGGAGTCACCTATCTACACCTACACTGTACATTTTGGAGTCACTATCTCCACCCACTCTGTAGATCTTAGAGTCAGGTTCATGGGTATATAATAACCATCTGTGGTGTAGTCTCTTGGCCTGAGACTGTGGTAGTCGTTAAGAATGGACTGTGAAGCCATCAGTATGTTCAGTGTGGCCATTGGGTGTACCACAATAAGATAAATGGGTCTTGTCAGTTGCATACATGAAGACCTAGGGATCTTCAATCCAAGAAGTATCTAAAGAAAAGAACTCTTGAACCTGAAGCTGAATTCTTTCCTTTGTTCTTATAAAGAAAGCAATGATATTGTAAAACAGCTGTCTACAATTGGAAAAGTGCCAAATTGTAAGTGTGGTCAAAATCTGTCAACAAAGTAAAGTACCAGTCAAAATGCAGACAGATTCCATCAATACCTTTCCCTAATGCCTAACAAAATAGAAAAATAAAAAACTGGAAGCATTTCAAAAATCTGCAAGCAAGTCCTGGTCAAAATGCAGAGAAATGCAATCATATTTTATCCTAGCGCCTAACAAAATTGAAAAAGAAAAAAATTGGAGGCATTTCAAAAATCTGTGAGCAAGTCCTGGTCAAAATGCAGACAGATTCCATCATGCTTTATCCTAACCTCTAACAAAATTGAGAAAAAAAAGAAAAAAAACCCAAATGCATTTCAAAAATCTGCAAGCAAGTCCTGGTCAAAATGCAGATTGATTCCATCATGCTTTATCCTAACAGCTAACAAAATTGAAAAGAAAAAAAAAAAGGCATTTAAAAAATCTGCAACTAAGTCCTAGTCAAAATGCACAGATTCCATAATATCTTATCCTAACGCCTAATAAAATTTAAAAAAAAAAAAAAAAGGAAGAGAAAAATGGAGGCATTTCAAAAATCTGCAAGCAAGTCCTGGTCAAAATGCAGACAGATTCCATCATGCTTTATCCTAACCCCTATCAAAATTTAGAAAAAAAAGAAAAAAACCAAATGCATTTCAAAAATCTGCATGCAAGTCCTGGTCAAAATGCAGACTGATTCCATCAATACCTTTTCCTAATGCCTAACAAAATTGAAAAATAAAAAACTGTAGGCATTTCAAAAATCTGCAAGCAAGTCCTAGTCAAAATGCAGACAGATTCCATAATATCTTATCCTAACACCTCATAAAATTTAAAACAAAAGGGAAAAAAAAAAATGGAGGCATTTCAAAAATTTGCAAGCAAGTCTTGGTCAAAATGCAGACAGATTCCATCATGCTTTATCTTAACCCCTAACAAAATTTAGAAAAAAAAGAAAAAAACCAAATGCATTTCAAAAATCTGCATGCAAGTCCTGGTCAAAATGTAGACTGATTCCATCAATACCTTTTTCCTAATGCCTAACAAAATTGAACTAGAGGCGCTTGAGTGCCTGTATCGCTCCACAGGCCTGATATTTCTATAATGGCGAAAGGAAGTTTTTAACAATTATCATTCAATCCTGCATTTTAGCTCACTGAAGAAACAATTTGGTAGACAACCACCATAGGAACTTACCTGCAAAACAACAATGAAATCCAATGAATAGTTTTAGAGAAGAAATTTTTCAAAGATTTTACTTTATACCATAAAAGGAAAATGAGTCTCCCATAAAAGCCATGTTTTTTGACAGATCTTTTTTTTTTTTAAGGAATTCTGTAAACCTGTATCTAAGGAACATTCCTGCAAAATAATAATGCTATCCAAATAGCGGTTTGGGAGGAGAAGATTTTTAAAGGTTTTTTACTTTGGTTGCCATGGCAACCAGAATTCTTCATGGAACACAATTATTTGAAGGAATTTGAAAGAGGACCACCAAAGGAACATTCCTGTGAAATTTGGTAAAAATCCAGTCAATAGTTTCTGAGGAGAAGTTTTTTAAAGAAAAAGTTTACGCACGCACGCACGCACGCACGCACGGACGGACGGACGCACGACGGACACAACGCCATGACAATAGCTCTCTGGCCTTCGGCCAGTGGAGCTAAAAATAAACAAGAGGGCCATGATGGCCCTGTATCGCTCCACTGGCTATTAAGTAAAAACACTACAAGCCAAACATTACAATATTCAGCAAATTGATTTCAAACACGAGGACATGCAAACATTTTTCTATCTTATCCTACGAGAAAGTTGTGATCCATGGGCAAAGCCAATTTTGATCGCAAAGCTATAATTATTTGAATCCTGGTGGAGGTCCACAATATAAAGCTCCATACCAAATAATTCAGTTCTTGAATGTTATAAACAAGAAGATTTTCAAATTTTTCTCAATGAAAAGCCCTGTAAAACATGAAACCCATGAGACAGGGCTAAATCTAATAGCCTTAGTCTTTATAATGGTTAGTAACATGATGACTTAAGATAGTTTTCATTACAAAAGCCCATGTAAAACTGGTGACCTTGTGTTCCGTGGTGTGGGGACAAACTTGGGTCAAGGACTATAATTTGGGCCCTCCTTGTACAGGCCCACTAGATAAAGCTACATGCAAAATTTGGTAGACCCCATGGCTATTATTTGAAGGAACTTGGTAGAGGCCCACTAGATACAGCTACATGCCAAATTTGGTAGCCCTAGGCCTTACAGTTTCAGAGAAGAAGATTTTTGAAAATTTTCTATATTTTTCAGTTTTGTTGCCATGGCAACCAGAGTTTTTGAAGGAATAAAATTCTGTCATGGGATTCTGAAGAAGACCATGGCAGGATCATTTCTTTGAAGTTTCATCAAAATTGGATAAGTAGTTTCAGAGATGTTTGAAATAAAATTTAATGCACGCACGGACAGATGGACGGACGGACCTTCAGTGCCAGTAAAAAACAAGTATATACATCAATCTCAGTTTGAAATATATCTTTTTAACCTATTACCAGACAATCCCTACTTTTGATGACCCTGAGAAAGAAGGCTTTAGAAAAGCGTTTTCTCCTTTTCTTACAATGTTTTCTACTGTTCACAAAACAAATTTCAAATTTTCAATCACTTTTATTTTGTCGTCTGCAAGTGCTTTCGATTTAGACAAGCCTAAAATATTATCGTTTGGTAATGAGTTACATGTGTGCTAACAATTGTCATAATAAATCACTAAGATTTTTTTTCAAACTTATTTTATTAATACTTTTTCTAAGCTAGTCATCATCAAACAGTAGACATGGTGTATTAATATGAACACTTCATAGTTTGTAAACACAGTCAGATATGTGGAGGATAATTTTTTGTTTTGGTGTATGATTGAAAATTCTTTTATTGAGTTGAAACAAATGCTAAAAGCTCCCCTTGAGCACGTTGTGCTCAAATGAGCTAAAAAGTTAACATACGGATGGACGCACAACGGACAACGGGCCATAACATAAGCCTGCTGGCCTTCGGCCAGTGGAGTTAAAAAACTTGTCTAGCACCAATCATGTATCACTGCAGCTTGATAATCAAGGGAGGTAAATAGTAACGAACTTTATCTTTCATAAAAAGAGTTATTTCCCTTGATTAATGTTTAAATTGAAGTGACAATATTTTGAAGCCCATGTTAAACTTGCGATCCCTGGAATGAAGGCAATTTTGACCCCAGACCTACAATATGAAACTAGAATGTGTGGTTATAAACAAAAAGATTTTTTAATCTTGCCCAATAAAAAGTCATGTAAAACAAGTTTGCTGAATAAAAGGCCCTGTAAAATATGTGATCCATGACACAGGTTTATCAAGTTTTCACTATAAAAGCCAATGTAAAACTTGTGACCCCTGGTGTGGAGTCAAACTTGACCCCCAAAGTTAAAATTTGGGCCCTCTTGGTAGAGGCCCATTATATAAAGTTACATGCAAAATTTGGTAGCTCTAGGCCTAAATATGGCTATGTACAAGTAGATTATTAAAGTTTCCTTATATAAGACCATGTAGAACTTGTGACCCCCTGGGGTGGGGCTACATTTGACCCCCTGGGCTATAATTTGGGCACCCTTGATAGAGACCCTCTAGATAAAGCTAAATGCAAAATTTGATAGCCCTAGCCCTTATAGCTAGATGCGAAAGATTTTCCTATATAAGCCCGCCCATGTAAAACATGTTACCCCCCGGAGCGAAGTCAAATTTGACCCTCGGCTATAATTTGGACACCCTTGGTACAGGTCCACTAGATAAAGCTACATGCCAAATTTGGTCGCCCTAGGCCCCATGGCTAGGTCAAAGAAGAATTTTAAAGTTCTCCCTATATAAGCCCATGTAAAACTTGTTATATAAGCCCATGTAAAACTTGTTACCCCCGGGCAGGGCCTAATTTGACCCCAGGGCTATAATTTGAACAATCTTGGCAGAGGTCCACTAGATAAAGCTACATGCCAAATTTAGTAGCTCTAGGCCCTATGGCTAGGTAGAAGAGGAATTTTAAAGTTCTCCCTAAATAAACCCATGTATAACTTGTAACCCCCGGGGCGGGGCCAATTTTGACCCCAGGGCTATAAATTGAAAAAACTTGGTAGAGGTCCACTAGATAAAGCTACATGCCAAATTTGGTAGCCCTTGGCCTTACGGTTTCAGACAAGAAGATTTTCAAAGATTTTAAAATTTTTTCAGTTTTGTTGCCATGGCAACCAGAGTTTTTGAAGGAATTAAATTCTTTCAAGAAATTCTGAAGAGGACCATGGCAGGATCATTTCTGTGAAGTTTCATCAAAATTGGATGGGTAGTTTCAGAGAAGAAGACGTTTTAAAAAAAAGTTAACGGACGGACGGACGGACGGACGCACGGACGGACGCACGACGGACAACAGGCCATGACATAAGCCCGCTGGCCTTCGGCCAGTGGAGCTAAAAACTGGAGGCATTTCAAAAATCTGCAAGCAAGTCCTGGTCAAAATGCAGACAGATTCCATCATACCTTATCCTAATGCATTTTTATTTCCTAGTAAATACTATTACTTGATGAGTAAAGTTCTATACGATATAGGAGCTTAAAAAAAGGGGAAAAAGGCAAAAAGTGAAGGTCCAATGTCTGTATAAAAAAGAAAGTAATGTTAGTAAACTACAACCAATTTTATTGCTGCTGTTGCTGCTGCCAGTGTACCTAACTATGCTTCCTGCAATTTCTTTTACCAATACTTGGCACAACATTTCAAAGCCACTAGCTGCTTTCCGTTATTAACAATGTCGAAACATTGTTTAGCATTAAGACAGGAATGAATCCTGCCATAAGGACTATCATGAGTCCTTTAAAAAAAGAAACCAAAAGAAAATGAAAGTATACTGGAGTTCTTCTCTTATCTTATATACTTCCTGAATTGGAGAACCCTGGGTCTACATGTACACAACTGACAACACACATTCATCCCCTGATGGTATACCAAGTGTGTGCCACTTTGAACACACTGATGGACTTACAGTCTATCTTTGATCATTACCACAGTTGCAGGCAGAGAGACTACTAGACAGATAGCCAGTACAAGCCCATGAATCTGTCTCTAAACTACAGAGACCTCTCTACCTCCACTCACAACCTTTACCTCTACCTCGTCTCTTTACCACTACCATCTATCTTTACAACTATCTCCTTCTCCTCTACTAATCAAAGTTATTTATCCCCCAAACACATCAGTGAAAACATGTATTTTTACCAAATTGAAAGCATTTTCAGACGACAAAGTAATTCTGATTCAAAAATTTAAATTTCTCTTGGAAACTGAAAGCATTTCCAGATGACAAATTGAAGGTGGCCCAAATGACGAAGTTTGTTAGCTCAGAAGATATTGTGGGAAAAGGAGAAAATGCTGGATACCAGCATTTCCTCTTTTTTTCCACAGTGTTTCTAGAAGCTTTTCTTAAAAAGATTTGTTATAAGTCAGCATAACGTGGTAAAGAGTAAAAAAAAGAGAGCCATGTTCTTAACTCTAAATTACGTGGTAAAGAGTAAAAAAAAAAGCGAGCCATGTTCTTAACTCTAAGTTATAAATTATCCTATTCTAAGTAATAGTAAGCAATAACTCCCTCAATCTCTCTCCTAAGTAAGCTAGCATGTTTATATGTATAACCACTATGTATATCTACAAGAAGTCCTCCGCCTCCTCCCCTTCCTTCTTATTCCTTCCTCCTCATTACCCTCCTCCTCTCTTCCTATTCATCCTCCTCATTCTCCTCTTTTGCTATCTCCACCTACACTGAACAATTTGGAGTCACTATCTCCACTTACACTGTACAATTTGGAGTCACTATCTCCACCTACTCTCCACACTTTGGAGTCACCTATCTACACCTACACTGTACATTTTGGAGTCACTATCTCCACCCACTCTGTAGATCTTAGAGTCAGGTTCATGGGTATATAATAACCATCTGTGGTGTAGTCTCTTGGCCTGAGACTGTGGTAGTCGTTAAGAATGGACTGTGAAGCCATCAGTATGTTCAGTGTGGCCATTGGGTGTACCACAATAAGATAAATGGGTCTTGTCAGTCGCATACATGAAGACCTAGGGATCTTCAATCCAAGAAGTATCTACAGAAAAGAACTCTTGAACCTGAAGCTGAATTCTTTCCTTTGTTCTTATAAAGAAAGCAATGGTATTGTAAAACAGCTGTCTACAATTGGAAAAGTGCCAAATTGTAAGTGTGGTCAAAATCTGTCAACAAAGGAAAGTATCGGTCAAAATGCAGACAGATTCCATCAATACCTTTCCCTAATGCCTAACAAAATAGAAAAATAAAAAACTGGAAGCATTTCAAAAATCTGCAAGCAAGTCCTGGTCAAAATGCAGAGAAATTCAATCATATTTTATCCTAGCGCCTAACAAAATTGAAAAAAAAAAAAAAAATGGAAGCATTTCAAAAATCTGTGAGCAAGTCCTGGTCAAAATGCAGACAGATTCCATCATGCTTTATCCTAACCTCTAACAAAATTGAGAAAAAAAAGAAAAAAAAACCAAATGCATTTCAAAAATCTGCAAGCAAGTCCTGGTCAAAATGCAGATTGATTCCATCATGCTTTATCCTAACAGCTAACAAAATTGAAAAGAAAAAAAAAAGGCATTTAAAAAATCTGCAACTAAGTCCTAGTCAAAATGCACAGATTCCATAATATCTTATCCTAACGTCTAATAAAATTTAAGAAAAAAAAAAGGAAAAGAAAAATGGAGGCATTTCTAAAATCTGCAAGCAAGTCCTGGTCAAAATGCAGACAGATTCCATCATGCTTTATCCTAACCCCTAACAAAATTGAGAAAAAAAAGAAAAAAACCAAATGCATTTCAAAAATCTGCATGCAAGTCCTGGTCAAAATGCAGACTGATTCCATCAATACCTTTTCCTAATGCCTAACAAAATTGAAAAATAAAAAACTGTAGGCATTTCGAAAACCTGCAAGCAAGTCCTAGTCAAAATGCAGACAGATTCCATAATATCTTATCCTAACACCTCATAAAATTTAAAACAAAAAGGAAAAAAAAAAAATGGAGGCATTTCAAAAATTTGCAAGCAAGTCCTGGTCAAAATGCAGACAGATTCCATCATGCTTTATCCTAACCCCTAACAAAATTTAGAAAAAAAAGAAAAAAACCAAATGCATTTCAAAAATCTGCATGCAAGTCCTGGTCAAAATGTAGACTGATTCCATCAATACCTTTTCCTAATGCCTAACAAAATTGAAAAATAAAAAACTGGAGGCATTTCAAAAATCTGCAAGCAAGTCCTGGTCAAAATGCAGACAGATTCCATCATACCTTATCCTAATGCATTTTTATTTCCTAGTAAATACTATTACTTGATGAGTAAAGTTCTATACGATATAGGAGCTTAAAAAAAGGGGAAAAAGGCAAAAAGTGAAGGTCCAATGTCTGTATAAAAAAGAAAGTAATGTTAGTAAACTACAACCAATTTTATTGCTGCTGTTGCTGCTGCTGCCAGTGTACCTAACTATGCTTCCTGCAATTTCTTTTACCAATACTTGGCACAACATTTCAAAGCCACTAGCTACTTTCCGTTATTAACAATGTCGAAACATTGTTTAGCATTAAGACAGGAATGAATCCTGCCATAAGGACTATCATGAGTCCTTTAAAAAAAGAAACCAAAAGAAAATGAAAGTATACTGGAGTTCTTCTCTTATCTTATATACTTCCTGAATTGGAGAACCCTGGGTCTACATGTACACAACTGACAACACACATTCATCCCCTGATGGTATACCAAGTGTGTGCCACTTTGAACACACTGATGGACTTACAGTCTATCTTTGATCATTACCACAGTTGCAGGCAGAGAGACTACTAGACAGATAGCCAGTACAAGCCCATGAATCTGTCTCTAAACTACAGAGACCTCTCTACCTCCACTCACAACCTTTACCTCTACCTCGTCTCTTTACCACTACCATCTATCTTTACAACTATCTCCTTCTCCTCTACTAATCAAAGTTATTTATCCCCCAAACACATCAGTGAAAACATGTATTTTTACCAAATTGAAAGCATTTTCAGACGACAAAGTAATTCTGATTCAAAAATTTAAATTTCTCTTGGAAACTGAAAGCATTTCCAGATGACAAATTGAAGGTGGCCCAAATGACAAAGTTTGTTAGCTCAGAAGATATTGTGGGAAAAGGAGAAAATGCTGGATACCAGCATTTCCTCTTTTTTTCCACAGTGTTTCTAGAAGCTTTTCTTAAAATGATTTGTTATAAGTCAGCATAACGTGGTAAAGAGTAAAAAAAAAGAGAGCCATGTTCTTAACTCTAAATTACGTGGTAAAGAGTAAAAAAAAGCGAGCCATGTTCTTAACTCTAAGTTATAAATTATCCTATTCTAAGTAATAGTAAGCAATAACTCCCTCAATCTCTCTCCTAAGTAAGCTAGCATGTTTATATGTATAACCACTATGTATATCTACAAGAAGTCCTCCACCTCCTCCCCTTCCTTCTTATTCCTTCCTCCTCATTACCCTCCTCCTCTCTTCCTATTCATCCTCCTCATTCTCCTCTTTTGCTATCTCCACCTACACTGAACAATTTAGAGTCACTATCTCCACTTACACTGTACATTTTGGAGTCACTATCTCCACCCACTCTGTAGATCTTAGAGTCAGGTTCATGGGTATATAATAACCATCTGTGGTGTCGTCTCTTGGCCTGAGACTGTGGTAGTCGTTAAGAATGGACTGTGAAGCCATCAGTATGTTCAGTGTGGCCATTGGGTGTACCACAATAAGATAAATGGGTCTTGTCAGTTGCATACATGAAGACCTAGGGATCTTCAATCCAAGAAGTATCTACAGAAAAGAACTCTTGAACCTGAAGCTGAATTCTTTCCTTTGTTCTTATAAAGAAAGCAATGGTATTGTAAAACAGATGTCTACAATTGGAAAAGTGCCAAATTGTAAGTGTGGTCAAAATCTGTCAACAAAGGAAAGTATCGGTCAAAATGCAGACAGATTCCATCAATACCTTTCCCTAATGTCTAACAAAATAGAAAAATAAAAAACTGGAAGCATTTCAAAAATCTGCAAGCAAGTCCTGGTCAAAATGCAGAGAAATTCAATCATATTTTATCCTAGCGCCTAACAAAATTGAAAAAAAAAAAAAATGGAGGCATTTCAAAAATCTGTGAGCAAGTCCTGGTCAAAATGCAGACAGATTCCATCATGCTTTATCCTAACCTCTAACAAAATTGAGAGAAAAAAGAAAAAAAAAAACCAAATGCATTTCAAAAATCTGCAAGCAAGTCCTGGTCAAAATGCAGATTGATTCCATCATGCTTTATCCTAACAGCTAACAAAATTGAAAAGAAAAAAAAAAAGGCATTTTAAAAATCTGCAACTAAGTCCTAGTCAAAATGCACAGATTCCATAATATCTTATCCTAACGCCTAATAGAATTTTAAAAAAAAAAAAAAGGAAAAGAAAAATGGAGGCATTTCAAAAATCTGCAAGCAAGTCCTGGTCAAAATGCAGACAGATTCCATCATGCTTTATCCTAACCCCTAACAAAATTGAGAAAAAAAAGAAAAAAACCAAATGCATTTCAAAAATCTGCTTGCAAGTCCTGGTCAAAATGCAGACTGATTCCATCAATACCTTTTCCTAATGCCTAACAAAATTGAAAAATAAAAAACTGGAGGCATTTCAAAAACCTGCAAGCAAGTCCTAGTCAAAATGCAGACAGATTCCATAATATCTTATCCTAACGCCTCATAAAATTTAAAACAAAAGGGAAAAAAAATGGAGGCATTTCAAAAATTTGCAAGCAAGTCCTGGTCAAAATGCAGACAGATTCCATCATGCTTTATCCTAACCCCTAACAAAATTTAGAAAAAAAAGAAAAAAACCAAATGCATTTCAAAAATCTGCATGCAAGTCCTGGTCAAAATGTAGACTGATTCCATCAATACCTTTTCCTAATGCCTAACAAAATTGAAAAATAAAAAACTGGAGGCATTTCAAAAATCTGCAAGCAAGTCCTGGTCAAAATGCAGACAGATTCCATCATACCTTATCCTAATGCATTTTTATTTCCTAGTAAATACTATTACTTGATGAGTAAAGTTCTATACGATATAGGAGCTTAAAAAAAGGGGAAAAAGGCAAAAAGTGAAGGTCCAATGTCTGTATAAAAAAGAAAGTAATGTTAGTAAACTACAACCAATTTTATTGCTGCTGTTGCTGCTGCTGCCAGTGTACCTAACTATGCTTCCTGCAATTTCTTTTACCAATACTTGGCACAACATTTCAAAGCCACTAGCTACTTTCCGTTATTAACAATGTCGAAACATTGTTTAGCATTAAGACAGGAATGAATCCTGCCATAAGGACTATCATGAGTCCTTTAAAAAAAGAAACCAAAAGAAAATGAAAGTATACTGGAGTTCTTCTCTTATCTTATATACTTCCTGAATTGGAGAACCCTGGGTCTACATGTACACAACTGACAACACACATTCATCCCCTGATGGTATACCAAGTGTGTGCCACTTTGAACACACTGATGGACTTACAGTTTATCTTTGATCATTACCACAGTTGCAGGCAGAGAGACTACTAGACAGATAGCCAGTACAAGCCCATGAATCTGTCTCTAAACTACAGAGACCTCTCTACCTCCACTCACAACCTTTACCTCTACCTCGTCTCTTTACCACTACCATCTATCTTTACAACTATCTCCTTCTCCTCTACTAATCAAAGTTATTTATCCCCCAAACACATCAGTGAAAACATGTATTTTTACCAAATTGAAAGCATTTTCAGACGACAAAGTAATTCTGATTCAAAAATTTAAATTTCTCTTGGAAACTGAAAGCATTTCCAGATGACAAATTGAAGGTGGCCCAAATGACAAAGTTTGTTAGCTCAGAAGATATTGTGGGAAAAGGAGAAAATGCTGGATACCAGCATTTCCTCTTTTTTTCCACAGTGTTTCTAGAAGCTTTTCTTAAAATGATTTGTTATAAGTCAGCATAACGTGGTAAAGAGTAAAAAAAAAGAGAGCCATGTTCTTAACTCTAAATTACGTGGTAAAGAGTAAAAAAAAGCGAGCCATGTTCTTAACTCTAAGTTATAAATTATCCTATTCTAAGTAATAGTAAGCAATAACTCCCTCAATCTCTCTCCTAAGTAAGCTAGCATGTTTATATGTATAACCACTATGTATATCTACAAGAAGTCCTCCACCTCCTCCCCTTCCTTCTTATTCCTTCCTCCTCATTACCCTCCTCCTCTCTTCCTATTCATCCTCCTCATTCTCCTCTTTTGCTATCTCCACCTACACTGAACAATTTAGAGTCACTATCTCCACTTACACTGTACATTTTGGAGTCACTATCTCCACCCACTCTGTAGATCTTAGAGTCAGGTTCATGGGTATATAATAACCATCTGTGGTGTCGTCTCTTGGCCTGAGACTGTGGTAGTCGTTAAGAATGGACTGTGAAGCCATCAGTATGTTCAGTGTGGCCATTGGGTGTACCACAATAAGATAAATGGGTCTTGTCAGTTGCATACATGAAGACCTAGGGATCTTCAATCCAAGAAGTATCTAAAGAAAAGAACTCTTGAACCTGAAGCTGAATTCTTTCCTTTGTTCTTATAAAGAAAGCAATGGTATTGTAAAACAGCTGTCTACAATTGGAAAAGTGCCAAATTGTAAGTGTGGTCAAAATGCAGACAGATTCCATCATGCTTTATCCTAACCCCTAACAAAATTGAGAAAAAAAAGAAAAAAACCAAATGCATTTCAAAAATCTGCATGCAAGTCCTGGTCAAAATGTAGACTGATTCCATCAATACCTTTTCCTAATGCCTAACAAAATTAAAAACTAAAAAACTGGAGGCATTTCAAAAATCTGCAAGCAAGTCCTGGTCAAAATGCAGACAGATTCCATCATACCTTATCCTAATGCATTTGTATTTCCTAGTAAATACTATTACTTGATGAGTAAAGTTCTATACGATATAGGAGCTTAAAAAAAGGGGAAAAAGGCAAAAAGTGAAGGTCCAATGTCTGTACAAAAAAGAAAGTAATGTTAGTAAACTACAACCAATTTTATTGCTGCTGTTGCTGCTGCCAGTGTACCTTACTATGCTTCCTGCATTTTCTTTTACCAATACTTGGCACAACATTTCAAAGCCACTAGCTGCTTTCCGTTATTAACAATGTCGAAACATTGTTTAGCATTAAGACAGGAATGAATCCTGCCATAAGGACTATCATGAGTCCTTTAAAAAAAGAAACCAAAAGAAAATGAAAGTATACTGGAGTTCTTCTCTTATCTTATATACTTCCTGAATTGGAGAACCCTGGGTCTACATGTACACAACTGACAACACACATTCATCCCCTGATGGTATACCAAGTGTGTGCCACTTTGAACACACTGATGGACTTACAGTCTATCTTTGATCATTACCACAGTTGCAGGCAGAGAGACTACTAGACAGATAGCCAGTACAAGCCCATGAATCTGTCTCTAAACTACAGAGACCTCTCTACCTCCACTCACAACCTTTACCTCTACCTCGTCTCTTTACCACTACCATCTATCTTTACAACTATCTCCTTCTCTACTAATCAAAGTTATTTATCCCCCAAACACATCAGTGAAAACATGTATTTTTACCAAATTGAAAGCATTTTCAGACGACAAAGTAATTCTGATTCAAAAATTTAAATTTCTCTTGGAAACTGAAAGCATTTCCAGATGACAAATTGAAGGTGGCCCAAATGACGAAGTTTTTTTAGCTCAGAAGACATTGTGGGAAAAGGAGAAAATGCTGGATACCAGCATTTCCTCTTTTTTTCCACAGTGTTTCTAGAAGCTTTTCTTAAAAAGATTTGTTATAAGTCAGCATAACGTGGTAAAGAGTAAAAAAAAGAGAGCCATGTTCTTAACTCTAAATTACGTGGTAAAGAGTAAAAAAAAAAGCGAGCCATGTTCTTAATTCTAAGTTATAAATTATCCTATTCTAAGTAATAGTAAGCAATAACTCCCTCAATCTCTCTCCTAAGTAAGCTAGCATGTTTATATGTATAACCACTATGTATATCTACAAGAAGTCCTCCGCCTCCTCCCCTTCCTTCTTATTCCTTCCTCCTCATTACCCTCCTCCTCTCTTCCTATTCATCCTCCTCATTCTCCTCTTTTGCTATCTCCACCTACACTGAACAATTTGGAGTCACTATCTCCACTTACACTGTACAATTTGGAGTCACTATCTCCACCTACTCTCCACACTTTGGAGTCACCTATCTACACCTACACTGTACATTTTGGAGTCACTATCTCCACCCACTCTGTAGATCTTAGAGTCAGGTTCATGGGTATATAATAACCATCTGTGGTGTAGTCTCTTGGCCTGAGACTGTGGTAGTCGTTAAGAATGGACTGTGAAGCCATCAGTATGTTCAGTGTGGCCATTGGGTGTACCACAATAAGATAAATGGGTCTTGTCAGTCGCATACATGAAGACCTAGGGATCTTCAATCCAAGAAGTATCTACAGAAAAGAACTCTTGAACCTGAAGCTGAATTCTTTCCTTTGTTCTTATAAAGAAAGCAATGGTATTGTAAAACAGCTGTCTACAATTGGAAAAGTGCCAAATTGTAAGTGTGGTCAAAATCTGTCAACAAAGGAAAGTATCGGTCAAAATGCAGACAGATTCCATCAATACCTTTCCCTAATGCCTAACAAAATAGAAAAATAAAAAACTGGAAGCATTTCAAAAATCTGCAAGCAAGTCCTGGTCAAAATGCAGAGAAATTCAATCATATTTTATCCTAGCGCCTAACAAAATTGAAAAAAAAAAAAAAAATGGAAGCATTTCAAAAATCTGTGAGCAAGTCCTGGTCAAAATGCAGACAGATTCCATCATGCTTTATCCTAACCTCTAACAAAATTGAGAAAAAAAAGAAAAAAAAACCAAATGCATTTCAAAAATCTGCAAGCAAGTCCTGGTCAAAATGCAGATTGATTCCATCATGCTTTATCCTAACAGCTAACAAAATTGAAAAGAAAAAAAAAAGGCATTTAAAAAATCTGCAACTAAGTCCTAGTCAAAATGCACAGATTCCATAATATCTTATCCTAACGTCTAATAAAATTTAAGAAAAAAAAAAGGAAAAGAAAAATGGAGGCATTTCTAAAATCTGCAAGCAAGTCCTGGTCAAAATGCAGACAGATTCCATCATGCTTTATCCTAACCCCTAACAAAATTGAGAAAAAAAAGAAAAAAACCAAATGCATTTCAAAAATCTGCATGCAAGTCCTGGTCAAAATGCAGACTGATTCCATCAATACCTTTTCCTAATGCCTAACAAAATTGAAAAATAAAAAACTGTAGGCATTTCGAAAACCTGCAAGCAAGTCCTAGTCAAAATGCAGACAGATTCCATAATATCTTATCCTAACACCTCATAAAATTTAAAACAAAAAGGAAAAAAAAAAAATGGAGGCATTTCAAAAATTTGCAAGCAAGTCCTGGTCAAAATGCAGACAGATTCCATCATGCTTTATCCTAACCCCTAACAAAATTTAGAAAAAAAAGAAAAAAACCAAATGCATTTCAAAAATCTGCATGCAAGTCCTGGTCAAAATGTAGACTGATTCCATCAATACCTTTTCCTAATGCCTAACAAAATTGAAAAATAAAAAACTGGAGGCATTTCAAAAATCTGCAAGCAAGTCCTGGTCAAAATGCAGACAGATTCCATCATACCTTATCCTAATGCATTTTTATTTCCTAGTAAATACTATTACTTGATGAGTAAAGTTCTATACGATATAGGAGCTTAAAAAAAGGGGAAAAAGGCAAAAAGTGAAGGTCCAATGTCTGTATAAAAAAGAAAGTAATGTTAGTAAACTACAACCAATTTTATTGCTGCTGTTGCTGCTGCTGCCAGTGTACCTAACTATGCTTCCTGCAATTTCTTTTACCAATACTTGGCACAACATTTCAAAGCCACTAGCTACTTTCCGTTATTAACAATGTCGAAACATTGTTTAGCATTAAGACAGGAATGAATCCTGCCATAAGGACTATCATGAGTCCTTTAAAAAAAGAAACCAAAAGAAAATGAAAGTATACTGGAGTTCTTCTCTTATCTTATATACTTCCTGAATTGGAGAACCCTGGGTCTACATGTACACAACTGACAACACACATTCATCCCCTGATGGTATACCAAGTGTGTGCCACTTTGAACACACTGATGGACTTACAGTCTATCTTTGATCATTACCACAGTTGCAGGCAGAGAGACTACTAGACAGATAGCCAGTACAAGCCCATGAATCTGTCTCTAAACTACAGAGACCTCTCTACCTCCACTCACAACCTTTACCTCTACCTCGTCTCTTTACCACTACCATCTATCTTTACAACTATCTCCTTCTCCTCTACTAATCAAAGTTATTTATCCCCCAAACACATCAGTGAAAACATGTATTTTTACCAAATTGAAAGCATTTTCAGACGACAAAGTAATTCTGATTCAAAAATTTAAATTTCTCTTGGAAACTGAAAGCATTTCCAGATGACAAATTGAAGGTGGCCCAAATGACAAAGTTTGTTAGCTCAGAAGATATTGTGGGAAAAGGAGAAAATGCTGGATACCAGCATTTCCTCTTTTTTTCCACAGTGTTTCTAGAAGCTTTTCTTAAAATGATTTGTTATAAGTCAGCATAACGTGGTAAAGAGTAAAAAAAAAGAGAGCCATGTTCTTAACTCTAAATTACGTGGTAAAGAGTAAAAAAAAGCGAGCCATGTTCTTAACTCTAAGTTATAAATTATCCTATTCTAAGTAATAGTAAGCAATAACTCCCTCAATCTCTCTCCTAAGTAAGCTAGCATGTTTATATGTATAACCACTATGTATATCTACAAGAAGTCCTCCACCTCCTCCCCTTCCTTCTTATTCCTTCCTCCTCATTACCCTCCTCCTCTCTTCCTATTCATCCTCCTCATTCTCCTCTTTTGCTATCTCCACCTACACTGAACAATTTAGAGTCACTATCTCCACTTACACTGTACATTTTGGAGTCACTATCTCCACCCACTCTGTAGATCTTAGAGTCAGGTTCATGGGTATATAATAACCATCTGTGGTGTCGTCTCTTGGCCTGAGACTGTGGTAGTCGTTAAGAATGGACTGTGAAGCCATCAGTATGTTCAGTGTGGCCATTGGGTGTACCACAATAAGATAAATGGGTCTTGTCAGTTGCATACATGAAGACCTAGGGATCTTCAATCCAAGAAGTATCTAAAGAAAAGAACTCTTGAACCTGAAGCTGAATTCTTTCCTTTGTTCTTATAAAGAAAGCAATGGTATTGTAAAACAGCTGTCTACAATTGGAAAAGTGCCAAATTGTAAGTGTGGTCAAAATGCAGACAGATTCCATCATGCTTTATCCTAACCCCTAACAAAATTGAGAAAAAAAAGAAAAAAACCAAATGCATTTCAAAAATCTGCATGCAAGTCCTGGTCAAAATGTAGACTGATTCCATCAATACCTTTTCCTAATGCCTAACAAAATTAAAAACTAAAAAACTGGAGGCATTTCAAAAATCTGCAAGCAAGTCCTGGTCAAAATGCAGACAGATTCCATCATACCTTATCCTAATGCATTTGTATTTCCTAGTAAATACTATTACTTGATGAGTAAAGTTCTATACGATATAGGAGCTTAAAAAAAGGGGAAAAAGGCAAAAAGTGAAGGTCCAATGTCTGTACAAAAAAGAAAGTAATGTTAGTAAACTACAACCAATTTTATTGCTGCTGTTGCTGCTGCCAGTGTACCTTACTATGCTTCCTGCATTTTCTTTTACCAATACTTGGCACAACATTTCAAAGCCACTAGCTGCTTTCCGTTATTAACAATGTCGAAACATTGTTTAGCATTAAGACAGGAATGAATCCTGCCATAAGGACTATCATGAGTCCTTTAAAAAAAGAAACCAAAAGAAAATGAAAGTATACTGGAGTTCTTCTCTTATCTTATATACTTCCTGAATTGGAGAACCCTGGGTCTACATGTACACAACTGACAACACACATTCATCCCCTGATGGTATACCAAGTGTGTGCCACTTTGAACACACTGATGGACTTACAGTCTATCTTTGATCATTACCACAGTTGCAGGCAGAGAGACTACTAGACAGATAGCCAGTACAAGCCCATGAATCTGTCTCTAAACTACAGAGACCTCTCTACCTCCACTCACAACCTTTACCTCTACCTCGTCTCTTTACCACTACCATCTATCTTTACAACTATCTCCTTCTCTACTAATCAAAGTTATTTATCCCCCAAACACATCAGTGAAAACATGTATTTTTACCAAATTGAAAGCATTTTCAGACGACAAAGTAATTCTGATTCAAAAATTTAAATTTCTCTTGGAAACTGAAAGCATTTCCAGATGACAAATTGAAGGTGGCCCAAATGACGAAGTTTTTTTAGCTCAGAAGACATTGTGGGAAAAGGAGAAAATGCTGGATACCAGCATTTCCTCTTTTTTTCCACAGTGTTTCTAGAAGCTTTTCTTAAAAAGATTTGTTATAAGTCAGCATAACGTGGTAAAGAGTAAAAAAAAGAGAGCCATGTTCTTAACTCTAAATTACGTGGTAAAGAGTAAAAAAAAAAGCGAGCCATGTTCTTAATTCTAAGTTATAAATTATCCTATTCTAAGTAATAGTAAGCAATAACTCCCTCAATCTCTCTCCTAAGTAAGCTAGCATGTTTATATGTATAACCACTATGTATATCTACAAGAAGTCCTCCGCCTCCTCCCCTTCCTTCTTATTCCTTCCTCCTCATTACCCTCCTCCTCTCTTCCTATTCATCCTCCTCATTCTCCTCTTTTGCTATCTCCACCTACACTGAACAATTTGGAGTCACTATCTCCACTTACACTGTACAATTTGGAGTCACTATCTCCACCTACTCTCCACACTTTGGAGTCACCTATCTACACCTACACTGTACATTTTGGAGTCACTATCTCCACCCACTCTGTAGATCTTAGAGTCAGGTTCATGGGTATATAATAACCATCTGTGGTGTAGTCTCTTGGCCTGAGACTGTGGTAGTCGTTAAGAATGGACTGTGAAGCCATCAGTATGTTCAGTGTGGCCATTGGGTGTACCACAATAAGATAAATGGGTCTTGTCAGTCGCATACATGAAGACCTAGGGATCTTCAATCCAAGAAGTATCTACAGAAAAGAACTCTTGAACCTGAAGCTGAATTCTTTCCTTTGTTCTTATAAAGAAAGCAATGGTATTGTAAAACAGCTGTCTACAATTGGAAAAGTGCCAAATTGTAAGTGTGGTCAAAATCTGTCAACAAAGGAAAGTATCGGTCAAAATGCAGACAGATTCCATCAATACCTTTCCCTAATGCCTAACAAAATAGAAAAATAAAAAACTGGAAGCATTTCAAAAATCTGCAAGCAAGTCCTGGTCAAAATGCAGAGAAATTCAATCATATTTTATCCTAGCGCCTAACAAAATTGAAAAAAAAAAAAAAAATGGAAGCATTTCAAAAATCTGTGAGCAAGTCCTGGTCAAAATGCAGACAGATTCCATCATGCTTTATCCTAACCTCTAACAAAATTGAGAAAAAAAAGAAAAAAAAACCAAATGCATTTCAAAAATCTGCAAGCAAGTCCTGGTCAAAATGCAGATTGATTCCATCATGCTTTATCCTAACAGCTAACAAAATTGAAAAGAAAAAAAAAAGGCATTTAAAAAATCTGCAACTAAGTCCTAGTCAAAATGCACAGATTCCATAATATCTTATCCTAACGTCTAATAAAATTTAAGAAAAAAAAAAGGAAAAGAAAAATGGAGGCATTTCTAAAATCTGCAAGCAAGTCCTGGTCAAAATGCAGACAGATTCCATCATGCTTTATCCTAACCCCTAACAAAATTGAGAAAAAAAAGAAAAAAACCAAATGCATTTCAAAAATCTGCATGCAAGTCCTGGTCAAAATGCAGACTGATTCCATCAATACCTTTTCCTAATGCCTAACAAAATTGAAAAATAAAAAACTGTAGGCATTTCGAAAACCTGCAAGCAAGTCCTAGTCAAAATGCAGACAGATTCCATAATATCTTATCCTAACACCTCATAAAATTTAAAACAAAAAGGAAAAAAAAAAAATGGAGGCATTTCAAAAATTTGCAAGCAAGTCCTGGTCAAAATGCAGACAGATTCCATCATGCTTTATCCTAACCCCTAACAAAATTTAGAAAAAAAAGAAAAAAACCAAATGCATTTCAAAAATCTGCATGCAAGTCCTGGTCAAAATGTAGACTGATTCCATCAATACCTTTTCCTAATGCCTAACAAAATTGAAAAATAAAAAACTGGAGGCATTTCAAAAATCTGCAAGCAAGTCCTGGTCAAAATGCAGACAGATTCCATCATACCTTATCCTAATGCATTTTTATTTCCTAGTAAATACTATTACTTGATGAGTAAAGTTCTATACGATATAGGAGCTTAAAAAAAGGGGAAAAAGGCAAAAAGTGAAGGTCCAATGTCTGTATAAAAAAGAAAGTAATGTTAGTAAACTACAACCAATTTTATTGCTGCTGTTGCTGCTGCTGCCAGTGTACCTAACTATGCTTCCTGCAATTTCTTTTACCAATACTTGGCACAACATTTCAAAGCCACTAGCTACTTTCCGTTATTAACAATGTCGAAACATTGTTTAGCATTAAGACAGGAATGAATCCTGCCATAAGGACTATCATGAGTCCTTTAAAAAAAGAAACCAAAAGAAAATGAAAGTATACTGGAGTTCTTCTCTTATCTTATATACTTCCTGAATTGGAGAACCCTGGGTCTACATGTACACAACTGACAACACACATTCATCCCCTGATGGTATACCAAGTGTGTGCCACTTTGAACACACTGATGGACTTACAGTCTATCTTTGATCATTACCACAGTTGCAGGCAGAGAGACTACTAGACAGATAGCCAGTACAAGCCCATGAATCTGTCTCTAAACTACAGAGACCTCTCTACCTCCACTCACAACCTTTACCTCTACCTCGTCTCTTTACCACTACCATCTATCTTTACAACTATCTCCTTCTCCTCTACTAATCAAAGTTATTTATCCCCCAAACACATCAGTGAAAACATGTATTTTTACCAAATTGAAAGCATTTTCAGACGACAAAGTAATTCTGATTCAAAAATTTAAATTTCTCTTGGAAACTGAAAGCATTTCCAGATGACAAATTGAAGGTGGCCCAAATGACAAAGTTTGTTAGCTCAGAAGATATTGTGGGAAAAGGAGAAAATGCTGGATACCAGCATTTCCTCTTTTTTTCCACAGTGTTTCTAGAAGCTTTTCTTAAAATGATTTGTTATAAGTCAGCATAACGTGGTAAAGAGTAAAAAAAAAGAGAGCCATGTTCTTAACTCTAAATTACGTGGTAAAGAGTAAAAAAAAGCGAGCCATGTTCTTAACTCTAAGTTATAAATTATCCTATTCTAAGTAATAGTAAGCAATAACTCCCTCAATCTCTCTCCTAAGTAAGCTAGCATGTTTATATGTATAACCACTATGTATATCTACAAGAAGTCCTCCACCTCCTCCCCTTCCTTCTTATTCCTTCCTCCTCATTACCCTCCTCCTCTCTTCCTATTCATCCTCCTCATTCTCCTCTTTTGCTATCTCCACCTACACTGAACAATTTAGAGTCACTATCTCCACTTACACTGTACATTTTGGAGTCACTATCTCCACCCACTCTGTAGATCTTAGAGTCAGGTTCATGGGTATATAATAACCATCTGTGGTGTCGTCTCTTGGCCTGAGACTGTGGTAGTCGTTAAGAATGGACTGTGAAGCCATCAGTATGTTCAGTGTGGCCATTGGGTGTACCACAATAAGATAAATGGGTCTTGTCAGTTGCATACATGAAGACCTAGGGATCTTCAATCCAAGAAGTATCTACAGAAAAGAACTCTTGAACCTGAAGCTGAATTCTTTCCTTTGTTCTTATAAAGAAAGCAATGGTATTGTAAAACAGCTGTCTACAATTGGAAAAGTGCCAAATTGTAAGTGTGGTCAAAATCTGTCAACAAAGGAAAGTATCGGTCAAAATGCAGACAGATTCCATCAATACCTTTCCCTAATGTCTAACAAAATAGAAAAATAAAAAACTGGAAGCATTTCAAAAATCTGCAAGCAAGTCCTGGTCAAAATGCAGAGAAATTCAATCATATTTTATCCTAGCGCCTAACAAAATTGAAAAAAAAAAAAAAAATGGAGGCATTTCAAAAATCTGTGAGCAAGTCCTGGTCAAAATGCAGACAGATTCCATCATGCTTTATCCTAACCTCTAACAAAATTGAGAGAAAAAAGAAAAAAAAAAAACAAATGCATTTCAAAAATCTGCAAGCAAGTCCTGGTCAAAATGCAGATTGATTCCATCATGCTTTATCCTAACAGCTAACAAAATTGAAAAGAAAAAAAAAAAGGCATTTTAAAAATCTGCAACTAAGTCCTAGTCAAAATGCACAGATTCCATAATATCTTATCCTAACGCCTAATAGAATTTAAAAAAAAAAAAAAAGGAAAAGAAAAATGGAGGCATTTCAAAAATCTGCAAGCAAGTCCTGGTCAAAATGCAGACAGATTCCATCATGCTTTATCCTAACCCCTAACAAAATTGAGAAAAAAAAGAAAAAAACCAAATGCATTTCAAAAATCTGCTTGCAAGTCCTGGTCAAAATGCAGACTGATTCCATCAATACCTTTTCCTAATGCCTAACAAAATTGAAAAATAAAAAACTGGAGGCATTTCAAAAACCTGCAAGCAAGTCCTAGTCAAAATGCAGACAGATTCCATAATATCTTATCCTAACGCCTCATAAAATTTAAAACAAAAGGGAAAAAAAATGGAGGCATTTCAAAAATTTGCAAGCAAGTCCTGGTCAAAATGCAGACAGATTCCATCATGCTTTATCCTAACCCCTAACAAAATTTAGAAAAAAAAGAAAAAAACCAAATGCATTTCAAAAATCTGCATGCAAGTCCTGGTCAAAATGTAGACTGATTCCATCAATACCTTTTCCTAATGCCTAACAAAATTGAAAAATAAAAAACTGGAGGCATTTCAAAAATCTGCAAGCAAGTCCTGGTCAAAATGCAGACAGATTCCATCATACCTTATCCTAATGCATTTTTATTTCCTAGTAAATACTATTACTTGATGAGTAAAGTTCTATACGATATAGGAGCTTAAAAAAAGGGGAAAAAGGCAAAAAGTGAAGGTCCAATGTCTGTATAAAAAAGAAAGTAATGTTAGTAAACTACAACCAATTTTATTGCTGCTGTTGCTGCTGCTGCCAGTGTACCTAACTATGCTTCCTGCAATTTCTTTTACCAATACTTGGCACAACATTTCAAAGCCACTAGCTACTTTCCGTTATTAACAATGTCGAAACATTGTTTAGCATTAAGACAGGAATGAATCCTGCCATAAGGACTATCATGAGTCCTTTAAAAAAAGAAACCAAAAGAAAATGAAAGTATACTGGAGTTCTTCTCTTATCTTATATACTTCCTGAATTGGAGAACCCTGGGTCTACATGTACACAACTGACAACACACATTCATCCCCTGATGGTATACCAAGTGTGTGCCACTTTGAACACACTGATGGACTTACAGTCTATCTTTGATCATTACCACAGTTGCAGGCAGAGAGACTACTAGACAGATAGCCAGTACAAGCCCATGAATCTGTCTCTAAACTACAGAGACCTCTCTACCTCCACTCACAACCTTTACCTCTACCTCGTCTCTTTACCACTACCATCTATCTTTACAACTATCTCCTTCTCCTCTACTAATCAAAGTTATTTATCCCCCAAACACATCAGTGAAAACATGTATTTTTACCAAATTGAAAGCATTTTCAGACGACAAAGTAATTCTGATTCAAAAATTTAAATTTCTCTTGGAAACTGAAAGCATTTCCAGATGACAAATTGAAGGTGGCCCAAATGACAAAGTTTGTTAGCTCAGAAGATATTGTGGGAAAAGGAGAAAATGCTGGATACCAGCATTTCCTCTTTTTTTCCACAGTGTTTCTAGAAGCTTTTCTTAAAATGATTTGTTATAAGTCAGCATAACGTGGTAAAGAGTAAAAAAAAAGAGAGCCATGTTCTTAACTCTAAATTACGTGGTAAAGAGTAAAAAAAAGCGAGCCATGTTCTTAACTCTAAGTTATAAATTATCCTATTCTAAGTAATAGTAAGCAATAACTCCCTCAATCTCTCTCCTAAGTAAGCTAGCATGTTTATATGTATAACCACTATGTATATCTACAAGAAGTCCTCCACCTCCTCCCCTTCCTTCTTATTCCTTCCTCCTCATTACCCTCCTCCTCTCTTCCTATTCATCCTCCTCATTCTCCTCTTTTGCTATCTCCACCTACACTGAACAATTTAGAGTCACTATCTCCACTTACACTGTACATTTTGGAGTCACTATCTCCACCCACTCTGTAGATCTTAGAGTCAGGTTCATGGGTATATAATAACCATCTGTGGTGTCGTCTCTTGGCCTGAGACTGTGGTAGTCGTTAAGAATGGACTGTGAAGCCATCAGTATGTTCAGTGTGGCCATTGGGTGTACCACAATAAGATAAATGGGTCTTGTCAGTTGCATACATGAAGACCTAGGGATCTTCAATCCAAGAAGTATCTAAAGAAAAGAACTCTTGAACCTGAAGCTGAATTCTTTCCTTTGTTCTTATAAAGAAAGCAATGGTATTGTAAAACAGCTGTCTACAATTGGAAAAGTGCCAAATTGTAAGTGTGGTCAAAATGCAGACAGATTCCATCATGCTTTATCCTAACCCCTAACAAAATTGAGAAAAAAAAGAAAAAAACCAAATGCATTTCAAAAATCTGCATGCAAGTCCTGGTCAAAATGTAGACTGATTCCATCAATACCTTTTCCTAATGCCTAACAAAATTAAAAACTAAAAAACTGGAGGCATTTCAAAAATCTGCAAGCAAGTCCTGGTCAAAATGCAGACAGATTCCATCATACCTTATCCTAATGCATTTGTATTTCCTAGTAAATACTATTACTTGATGAATAAAGTTCTATACGATATAGGAGCTTAAAAAAAGGGGAAAAAGGCAAAAAGTGAAGGTCCAATGTCTGTACAAAAAAGAAAGTAATGTTAGTAAACTACAACCAATTTTATTGCTGCTGTTGCTGCTGCCAGTGTACCTTACTATGCTTCCTGCATTTTCTTTTACCAATACTTTGCACAACATTTCAAAGCCACTAGCTGCTTTCCGTTATTAACAATGTCGAAACATTGTTTAGCATTAAGACAGGAATGAATCCTGCCATAAGGACTATCATGAGTCCTTTAAAAAAAGAAACCAAAAGAAAATGAAAGTATACTGGAGTTCTTCTCTTATCTTATATACTTCCTGAATTGGAGAACCCTGGGTCTACATGTACACAACTGACAACACACATTCATCCCCTGATGGTATACCAAGTGTGTGCCACTTTGAACACACTGATGGACTTACAGTCTATCTTTGATCATTACCACAGTTGCAGGCAGAGAGACTACTAGACAGATAGCCAGTACAAGCCCATGAATCTGTCTCTAAACTACAGAGACCTCTCTACCTCCACTCACAACCTTTACCTCTACCTCGTCTCTTTACCACTACCATCTATCTTTACAACTATCTCCTTCTCCTCTACTAATCAAAGTTATTTATCCCCCAAACACATCAGTGAAAACGTGTATTTTTACCAAATTGAAAGCATTTTCAGACGACAAAGTAATTCTGATTCAAAAATTTAAATTTCTCTTGGAAACTGAAAGCATTTCCAGATGACAAATTGAAGGTGGCCCAAATGACAAAGTTTGTTAGCTCAGAAGATATTGTGGGAAAAGGAGAAAATGCTGGATACCAGCATTTCCTCTTTTTTTCCACAGTGTTTCTAGAAGCTTTTCTTAAAAAGATTTGTTATAAGTCAGCATAACGTGGTAAAGAGTAAAAAAAAGAGAGCCATGTTCTTAACTCTAAATTACGTGGTAAAGAGTAAAAAAAAAGCGAGCCATGTTCTTAACTCTAAGTTATAAATTATCCTATTCTAAGTAATAGTAAGCAATAACTCCCTCAATCTCTCTCCTATGTAAGCTAGCATGTTTATATGTATAACCACTATGTATATCTACAAGAAGTCCTCCACCTCCTCCCCTTCCTTCTTATTCCTTCCTCCTCATTACCCTCCTCCTCTCTTCCTATTCATCCTCCTCATTCTCCTCTTTTGCTATCTCCACCTACACTGAACAATTTGGAGTCACTATCTCCACTTACACTGTACATTTTGGAGTCACTATCTCCACCTACTCTCCACACTTTGGAGTCACCTATCTACACCTACACTGTACATTTTGGAGTCACTATCTCCACCCACTCTGTAGATCTTAGAGTCAGGTTCATGGGTATATAATAACCATCTGTGGTATAGTCTCTTGGCCTGAGACTGTGGTAGTCGTTAAGAATGGACTGTGAAGCCATCAGTATGTTCAGTGTGGCCATTGGGTGTACCACAATAAGATAAATGGGTCTTGTCAGTTGCATACATGAAGACCTAGAGATCTTCAATCCAAGAAGTATCTAAAGAAAAGAACTCTTGAACCTGAAGCTGAATTCTTTCCTTTGTTCTTATAAAGAAAGCAATGGTATTGTAAAACAGCTGTGTACAACTGGAAAAGTGCCAAATTGTAAGTGTGGTCAAAATCTGTCAACAAAGGAAAGTACTGGTCAAAATGCAGACAGATTCCATCAATACCTTTCCCTAATGCCTAACAAAATAGAAAAATAAAAAACTGGAAGCATTTCAAAAATCTGCAAGCAAGTCCTGGTCAAAATGCAGAGAAATTCAATCATATTTTATCCTAGCGCCTAACAAAATTGAAAAAAAAAAATGGAAGCATTTCAAAAATCTGTGAGCAAGTCCTGGTCAAAATGCAGACAGATTCCATCATGCTTTATCCTAACCCCTAACAAAATTGAGAAAAAAAAGAAAAAAAAAACCAAATGCATTTCAAAAATCTGCATGTAAGTCCTGGTCAAAATGCAGATTGATTCCATCATGCTTTATCCTAACAGCTAACAAAATTGAAAAGAAAAAAAAAAGGCATTTAAAAAATCTGCAACTAAGTCCTAGTCAAAATGCACAGATTCCATAATATCTTATCCTAATGCCTAATAGAATTTAAAAAAAAAAAAAGGAAAAGAAAAATGGAGGCATTTCAAAAATCTGCAAGCAAGTCCTGGTCAAAATGCAGACAGATTCCATCATGCTTTATCCTAACCCCTAACAAAATTGAGAAAAAAAAGAAAAAAACCAAAGGCATTTCAAAAATCTGCATGCAAGTCCTGGTCAAAATGCAGACTGATTCCATCAATACCTTTTCCTAAAATCTAACAAAATTGAAAAATAAAAAACTGGAGGCATTTCAAAAAATCTGCAAGCAAGTCCTTGTCAAAATGCAGACAGATTCCGTATCTTATCCTAACGCCTCATAAAATTTTACAAAAAGGAAAAAAAATGGAGGCATTTCAAAAATCTGCAAGCAAGTCCTGGTCAAAATGCAGACAGATTCCATCATGCTTTATCCTAACCCCTAACAAAATTGAGAAAAAAAAGAAAAAAAAAAAAAAACCAAATGCATTTCGAAAATCTGCTTGCAAGTCCTGGTCAAAATGCAAACTGATTCCTTCATGCTTTATCCTAACGGCTAACAAAATTGAAAAAAAAAAAAAACAAAGGCATTTCAAAAATCTGCAAGCAGGTCCTGGTCAAAATGCAGACAGATTCCATCATACCTTATCCTAATGCATTTTTATTTCCTAGTAAATACTAGTACTTGATCAGTAAAGTTCTATACGATATAGGAGCTTAAAAAAGGGGGAAAAAGGCAAAAAATGAAGGTCCAATGTCTGTACAAAAAAGAAAGTAATGTTAGTAAACTACAACTAATTTTATTGCTGCTGCCAGTGTACCTAACCATGCTTTCCTGCAATTTCTTTTACCAATACTTGGCACAACATTTCAAAGCCACTAGCTGCTTTCCGTTATTAACAGTGTCGAAACATTGTTTAGCATTAAGACAGGAATGAATCCTGCCATAAGGACTATCATGAGTCCTTTAAAAAAAGAAACCAAAAGAAAATGAAAGTATACTGGAGTTCTTCTCTTATCTTATATACTTCCTGAATTGGAGAACCCTGGGTCTACATGTACACAACTGACAACACCCATTCATCCCCTGATGGTATACCAAATGTGTGCCACATTGAACACACTAATGGACTTACAGTCTATCTTTTATCATAACCACAGTTGCAGGCAAAGAGACTACTGGACAGATAGCCAGTACAAGCCCATGAATCTGTCTCTAAACTACAGAGACCTCTCTACCTCCACTCACAACCTTTACCTCTACCTCGTCTCTTTACCACCATCTCCTTATCTCCTTCTCTTCTACTAATCGTCATATATCCCCCAAACACATCAGTGAAAACATGTATTTTTGCCAAACTGAAAGCATTTGCTGACGACAAAGTAATTTTGACTCAAAAATTTAAATTTCTCGTGGAAAGTGTAGAAAACATACATGTTACTAGCATTTTCTCCTCCTCCTACAATGTTTTCAAAAAGGTCCGTTGATTAGGTTTGTTAAAACTCGGGATTGTGTGGTAAACAATTTACTTCTTTCATGGGATAAGGCAAGAGAACACATTTGACTGAAAAACTTTTGAAAACTTGCAATGTTTGTTAATCAGGAACTTTTGAAAACTTGAACCATTTGCAATGTACTACCATTTTCGAACTGAAGAACTTCCGAAAACTTTTGAAAACATTTAGTAGTACACCCAGTCCCCATACCTATCAGGCCGACGGCTACGCCGCCCACTGCGGGTGACTACCACTGGCTCAGACTCAACAGCAGGTGAACAAGAACTCTGTTCAACGGATCAGAGTTCTAGTTCACCTCCCTGACCGATGGAGAAAGAGTCTAAACACAGCTCAGCCTCTACTCCATCAGCCTGGCCAACAAAATCCTCGCTAGTCTGCAAAACGTCCACGTCCAATGTCAGGGAGGACAATGAAGTATTACTTAGCTCAACAAAGCTAAGTCCTATCTCACAGTCTTCCTCGACATCTGCATCTCGGAAGAGCTCCTTCTCCATATCATCCAACACCTTGGTCTCCCCACTATCAGACATCATAGATGATGTAGAGCTGAAGGAATAGTCCATAGCGTCCCCTTCCTCTATCTCCTCATCCTCTACAACTGACCTGAAGGAGGCAGAACCAAACTCAACAGAGCTCACCTCTTCCTCCTCCTCATCGAAGGCAATCCAGAAGGACTCGGTTGGTAAACCATACCACATCTCATATGATGTGGATATGAGGCTGAGATCCATACAGATCTCATCCCCCATATCCACATCCTCCACCTTGGAGAACACGGAGGAACAGCTCAGCTCAAAAGAGCTAACCTCTTCCTCCAAATCCTCCCCAGCATCCGTACAATCCCACGTCATTGAGTCCACAGCATTTCCTTCATCGACTGAGGTGCCTTCATCCATGTTGAGGGAGATGTCAACGGGGTCTTCGTCACGGCCACCGAAGACAGATGGGGTGGCTGTATCAGCCTCCACCAACTTCTTCTGTGCCCATGACAGAAGATCAGATGTGTAACTAATTGCAGATACTATAAGGGTAACCATAGTAAAGTGTACTTAACTTAAATATGGAATCCTTCTGTACCTGAAAAGAGAAAGAAGAAAAAAATAATCAGAATTTTCATTAACCCTAGTCGTGCTGAACTCAGATTTACTTACTTATGCTGAAAGTATAGATCAAGATCTGACTAAATAGAGTGTACAGTCTGATCTTGAATCTACAATGTCTCCTTTTAAGCCAGATGTTCTGACAAAAGCAGCATTATAAGCATTTATAGGACGGAGCTTGTCCATTACATTTAAAATCCATTTGCACATTTTGAGCTGTCTGATCTTGATCTGCCCCATCAGTTTGATTGATTGTATGGTGTTTAACACTGTTTCAACAATATTTCAGTTATATTGCAGAGGCCAGTGCACCTATGCTTTCCTGGAATTTCTCTTGCCACTACTCCGCACAATATTCTTTTCAAGTCACTGGCTGCTTTCCCACATAACCACTGCCGAAGCAATGGCCGACGGTGAGAGAGGAATGAACTCTGTTGCAATAACTATTATCAATCCTCGGAAAGAAATTGGCTGAGCGGGGATAGAACAAACAACCCCCTATTCTCAAGTCCTGTACGCTACCAACTGAGCTACCAGGGCTCAAATCTGCCCCATCAGAAAACGGTTACTTAAGCTGTCAAAGATATTTAATGGCAAAACAAAATGGCACTTTTTTCCTCTTCTTTTGTGTTCGTTTAACAAACTACAAACAATACATGTATTTCTATTCTTTCACATACGAGGGGTTATCAAAAAGAATGCGGACCACCTTGTTATTTTGGAAATTACTTCACATAGGATCACAAAAAATTGCACAGATGAGCATTGATTATCTGGCAACTGACTCTAGCTTCAAATGTCGTTATATTTAAGCAGGTAAAGTGTGCCACCATTTTACTGATGTCAAACACTGCATTAGTGGTCCAGAATGTTTGATGACATTTTAATTGAGCCAAGAGTAATCATTAAGTTTTACGTCAAACTCGGAATGTATTTTGCAGAAATCAAAACCAAATCAGAAAAAATTTTAGGGGACTCTACACTCAAGAAATCTGATATTCCTAAATGGATCAGACTGATTTAGTGACTGGTGCAGTACTATTAAAGATGACCCTAAATCTGGCTGTCCATCGACATCAGTCACAGACAAAATCATCATGGGTGTAAAGCAGCATGCAAAACAAGATCGTCCAGATACTGTCAGGAAAATTGCCGACACATTTAGCATTTCATATGGGAGTGCCAAGGAGATTTTGACCAATAATCTTGGAATGTCGTGTGTTTGTACAAGATGTGTACCTCGACTCTTGATGTCTGAGTAAATGCTGGTTAGGGTCGAAATATGTTAAGAAATTTTAGAACGCATTGGGGTAGAGGGAACAAACTTTACTGGTCATGTTGTAACATGCCACGAAACATAGGTACACTTTAATGAGACTAAGTCTAAACAATAAAGTAGTTTATAGAAACTTTCAACATCAACTTCCGCTGCTAAAGCAAAGCTTTTTAAGTCAGAAGTTAAAGTTATGTTCATCATATTTTTCTTTCCTCCTTTTCAACTTCTAAATCCTGTTGTATCTGTACATACTACAGTCAATGCCGAGTTTTATGCCCACATTATTTAAATAAATTTCACAAACACCGTACCGAAAAAAACAGCCAGAAGTTATGCGAAGTGACGTCACTTTACACCGAGATAACGCCCTAGCTCACAAAGCACAACTTGTTTAGGAAATTTTTGCAAAAACTATACATAGAAACATTAGCCAAGCCACCTTATAATTCAGTCCTGACCCCTTGAGACCTCTAAAGCTCCTATTTTGAAAGATTTTCTATGCGTCACACACTACGACAGCACAGAGGAGCTAACCCTTGCTATGATGCAGTCCTTTCAGAGTAATGTCACATGATGTGCTCACGCACGTGCTTCGCGCATGGAAATCAAGAATGAATAAGTGCATAGAATTCAAAGAAGGTTACTTTCAAAAACAGTAAACATTCCAAGTTGTTCTTTGTAACAATATTCTGATACAGGCGCTGGTCCACATTCTTTCTGATCACCCTTGTGTACAGCAATCCACAACGGAACAGATGAGAGCCTCTAAAAGTGTTATGGGGAGAAAAGGAAATTATTCAAACCCATTGATTTTGACCTCTGAAATTAAGAGAAATGAGCCTCTACTTCTCAGACAAAGGGTCACAATGACCCTCAATAACATTCTAGAATAAAATCCTGGATAAGATTCAAATGGTACTAACCCCTCCACTGCTGAACATGACTCACTGACCTTTAGCGGGCAGTGTAGATCAAGATCAGACTGCACAGAATGTGCAGTCTGATCTTGGATCAACACTGTCCGATATGGAGACATTTTTCCCCTAAAATTAAATTTGAAAATAGTATCAATCAGGTGTTTGATATCGGCTTGAATGTTTTAATAAATTTATTTAGCAGGATAAGGGTTAAACATTATGGGACTAGGAGGAAATATTGATAAGAAAAGTGAGTATTTTCTTCTTTTTCCATGACATTTTTTAAGTAGTCTTATCCCTCAAAGTTATAAATTATTTCATGTAAAATTTTGGATGGAACAGCTAAGCTGTCTTTCTAGTCATTTGGCACTCGAGGATATATACCTTAACTCTATACTAAACAGGTCTGGACTGGTCCATTTTCAAAGCATTTACAGACAAAAAATCAAATGCAGCTCAAATGAACGAATTTGTCTGTGAAATGTTAGAAAACACTGTGGAAAAAACAAGGTTACCAGCATTTTCTCCTTTTCTCACAATGTCTTCTAGAGCTTTCTTTTTCAGGGTCGTGAAAACTCGGGATTTTGTGGTTAAGGGTTAACTCTATACCAAACAACAAAATTTTAGACTGATCCAATTTTTAAAGCATTTACAGACAAGAAATTAAATGTGGCTAAAATGATGGAAGTTGTGAGTGAAAGGACAAAAACACTGGAAAAAGCAGAAAATGCAGGAAGCTTCCAACAATGTTTTCTGAAGCCTTCTCTGTCAGGGTCACTAAAACTCAGGATTGTGTGTGGTAAAGGGTTAAAGATAGCTATCTAGTTTTTATGTTGTAAGTCAAAACTTCTTATAAGATATAACTTTTCTTTACATTCATACACACTTGATCTCTATATTCAATACAAAGGTGAAATTTTTGAGCTCTTAAATAACAGGAAGGTTGTTTCTCAGTTGGTAACTCTGATTTTCATAACATCAGGTATGATATCATCATATATATCAGTTTGAACACACATCCTCCTAATTGATGTGTGTTACTGATCATGTGACATTCCCACAGGTCTTTATGAAACTGGTTCAAAAATGAAATATAGTAAAATAAAAAAAATTATAAGACCAAAAGCCTTCCCCTGTTGCAAAGCGAGCATCCTTGCCTCATGGGCAGCTAGGCGCTCTCCTGATGTATTTTGATCCTTATAATGCTATTGCAAACTAAACATTCTTTCCTCATGGGCAACATGTTCTGAGCAGTGGGATCTTGGTCTACACTGTCTGCATAAGTAATTCAATCCTGGTTCAGCACCAGTGTACATGTATTCCTACCTTAAAGGCTCAAGAGTTTCCAAAAGTAAACATGGGGAGGTCAAATGCAAATATATTTCAATTCTAACATTATAAAGTATGGAACTTATTTTGAAGATGTTATTGTATGATCTGTCCAAGTGTTAGTCACTGACAGAAAAATGAATTTTGAACCTAGGTCAAAAGTCGCCAGGTCCCTCTATCTTTTGTATACATTTCGTTTTAAAATTCATCTTTCTACCAGCAATTCCCCTACTTTTGGTGAAATATGATAATCGTTCACCATCTTTCTAGAACTTTTTTGAAAAGCCTTATGGATCAGGATATATAATATAATTTGTGATATATGAGGGTTGTGAAAACACAGGATTGTTTGGGAAAAAGTTAACTCTTTACAAAACGACAAAATTTTATACCTGTCTAAATTGAAAGACATTTGCAGACAACAAAATAAATGACACTCGAATCTTGACATTTCTTTAGGGAAAGGTACAAAACATTGTCAGTAAAAAGGAAAATGCTGGTTACCTGCATTTTCTCCTTTTCCAACAATGTTTTCAAAAGCTTTCTTTTTCAAGGTCATCAAAGGTAGGTATTGTGTATTAAAGAGTTAAAAGATGCTATAAAATGCTGTAATATGCTATTAAAGCATATACAAGTACATCTTATATGCTATATAATTTGCTATAAAGTAAAATATAACAAGAGGACCATGATGGTCCTATATCGCTCACCTGAGTAGGCCCTGATCTATCGATGTGGGGCAGAAAATGCAACAATTTGAAATTTGATCAGTCTTGAATTTTGTCATTATTACCATGGATACGAGTTACAGACTAATCCAAATGGAAAGTTGTAGCAATAGCTGATCATATCATCAAAAGGGCAACATAAATCAAATTTGAGTAAAAAAGGGTATAAAACATTGATTGTAATTGATTACGTTACCAGCATTTACAACTTTTTCTTTTACCTTATTTCCATACTATGGCCAAAATTTGAAGTCTTTTGGTAAAGGGCCACTAGATGATTCTACATGCCAAATACGAAAGCTCTAGCCCTTACGGTTTGGGACAAGGAGATTTTTAAAGATTTCCTTCTTTATCTCTATGTGAAATCCGAGAACCCACAACATAGGGCCAAATTAGACACTAGGGCCATAATTTGAAGTATTTTGGTAAAGGGCCACTAGATGATGCTACATGCCAAATATGAAAGCTCTAGCCCTTACAGTTTGGGACAAGGAGATTTTTAAATATTTCCTTCTTTATCTCTATGTGAAATCCGAGAACCCACAGCATAGGGCCAATTTCCACACTAGGGCCATAATTTGAAGTATTTTGGTAAAGGGCCACTAGATGATGCTACATGCCAAATATGAAAGCTCTAGCCCTTACAGTTTGGGACAAGAAGATTTTTAAAGTTTTTTCTTTCGGTTGCCATGGCAACCAGAGTTCTTCATGGAATTCAAATCTTTGAAGTATTCTGAAAGTGAATCACCTAAGGATCATTTCTGTGAAGTTTCATTGAAATCTGATTGGCGGTTTAGGAGGAGAAGATTTTTTTGTAATTGTGAACGGACGGATGGACGGACCAATGGACGGACCGACAGACGGACGACGGACATTGACCGATCACAATAGCTCACCTTGAGCACTTCGTGCTCAGGTGAGCTAAAAATAAAAAGGTGAAGTTCCATCTCTTCTTTAATAAAATATAAATACATTTCATCTAATGTCTAGGGGCAGGACAAGAGAACATCACAGTCCATATTCACCAACCATTCTTGATAACACTCTTAGTCTAATTCTCAGGAATTTTCAACATTTGAAAGTAACACAAGTTCTGATTGGCCTTCCCACATAGTTTAGCCATTCAGAACTGGTGTTACTTTCTCAATCAAGAATTAGACGAAGAAGAATGCTCAGCTTTGGAAGCTTTTCCAATGAGGGTCAAGCATGGATCAAAAGTACAGTGTAGGACTTACTGTCTCACCAATAGCATTGGATTTTTATGTGAGTGTCTTTGGGCAAGACATTTCAGAGCCCAAGCCTAGTGCTTCTGACACCCAGGACATATACATGAATATGCAAGCTGTTGCTGTAACATGACTGAAATAATGTTTGCATTGGTGTAAAAACACAATTCAATCTAAAAGCTTTTCCGGTGAAAACCTTTAGTTGAATGTGGGAAAAAGGATTGATTGATTTAATGTAATACAATGGTGTTTAATGCCATTTTCAGCACAATTCCAGTTATATTGCAGCAGCAAGTGCACCTAACAATGCTTTCCTGGAGTTTCTGTTTAAAGTACTTTGCACGATATCCTTCCCAAGCCATTGGCTGCTTTCCCACATAAGATGATGACCATCATAGAAACAATGATCAGTCGTGAGAGAGGAATGAATCCTGTTGCAATGGCTACCATCAATCCTAGTAAATAAGTTGACTGAGCTTGGGCTTGAGCAGCAATCCTCCATCCTCAAGTCCTGTAGGCTACCCACTGTGCTACTGGGGCTTGGCAAAGAAAGGAGAAAAAGGCTGGGAACCAGAATTTTGTCCTGTCCTCAAAATTTTTTCTATCCTTTCACAAAAAAATTTGTCATCTGCAAATACTGTCAATTTGGACCAGTCTAAATTTATGGTCAGAGTTGGCTCTTTCACTGGCAATGGCAAGATGGCAACATTCAAAGATTTTCCAGAAGGTGTAAATAGACATTAGACTACATGGACAGTGCAGCCTGATCTTCAATCTAAGTGATTCACTATCTCATACTGAACTACCACCAAGCTTGTATTCAATTGCAGAAGATGACAAGCTACTATTTCTATGCCTCAAAGAAGCTAAGAAACTATTTGAAATACATACAAAGAAACTTGAAAATGTTTTAAAAACTATTTTAAAAATCTAGAGTTTTAATGACCATGATGAATAAGGCATTCGAAAACACTGTGGTTACAAGCATTTTTACTTTTTCCTTCATGTTTTCTACTCTGTCAAAGAACTTTAATTCAAATGTACCACTTTCAGATTTGTCATATTTGTCCATATTTTTTCACACACACAACTGTCAAACCAATATCCAGTGAAAATGAAAAAGACAGAAGAAACTAGAGGCCCTTGAGGGCCTGATATCGCTCTACTGGCAGTAATTTTGCTTTTATGCTAACATACATTATGAATTCATAATGCAAAAACAAACAAGAGCGGCAAATTGTCGCAAGATATGCCCATCGCACGGCCAGTTGTCGAGGGGGAATAATAATCGTAAAGGGCAGGTAGAGGAAAATAGTAGTGCAGCAGAAATCACGTAAGTGATTAAAGTAGGCATGAATGTCTAATGTTAAGGAAACATGCATATAAAGTTTCAGGTCATTCCAACATGAAAAGACAAAGTTATATTGTAGAGAAGCATGAAAAGCTGTAAAAAAAAAATAATGAATAGGGAATAATTCCAAAAGGGCATTAGGTAAGGTTACGGCTCCAGTGCACTGCACTTTTCATAACTGCAACAAACATGTTTACCAAGTCTCAAGTCAATTTGACTTGAGGTGACAAAGTTCCCTTCCGGACAAGCAAGAAATACCATAAAAATGACGATCAAAGTTGAATTACTCAAAATCCGTGCTAGGTAGAGTTATTGTTCTTGCGCACTGTACACCGTAATATTGCAACAAACATGCATACCAAGTTTGAAGTCGTTCTGACTTGAGATGACAAAGTTATATTCTAGACAAGCACTTAATGCTGTAAAAATGACGATCAAAGGGAAATAACTCGAAGACAGCACGAGGTAGTTACAATTCTTGCGCACTGCACTTCCAAATATTGCAACAAATAAGCATACCATATTTCAAGTCATCCTACTTAAGATGAGTTATGCTCCGGACAAGCAAAACATGCTATAAAAATGAAGATCTAAGGGGAATAACTCAAAATTCGTGCTAGGAAGAGTTATGGTTCTTGGGCACTGCACTCCGTAATTTTTCAACAATCATGCATACCAAATTTAAAGATGTTCAGACTAAAAATGACAAAGATATATTCCGGACAAGCAGAAAATGCTGTAAAAATGACGATCAAAGGGAAATAACTCAAAGACAGCATGAGGTAGAGCTATGGTTCTTTTGCACTGCACTCCGTATTATTGCAACAAACACAAATGCCAAGTTTCAAGTCAATTGGACTGGAGATGACAAAGTTATGCTCCAGACAAGCAGAAAATGCTGTAAAAATGATGATCAAAGGGAAATAACTCAAAGATAGCATGAGGTAGAGTTATGGTTCTTTCGCACTGCACTCCGTATTATTGCAACAAACACAAATGCCAAGTTTCAAGTCAATCAGACTGGAGATGACAAAGTTATGCTCCGGACAAGCAGAAAATGCTGTAAAAATGATGATCAAAGGGAAATAACTCAAAGATAGCACGAGGTAGAGTTATGGTTCTTTCGCACTGCACTCCGTATTATCACAACAAACACAATTGCCAAGTTTCAAGTCAATCAGACCTGAGATGACGAAGTTATGCTCTTGACAAAGAATTGGACGCCGCCCGCCCGCACGCCATGGGTGATCCCATAATACGGCCCGTCTTTGACGGGCGTATAAAAAAGACAAAAAACACAAAAATGTGTTCTTGCAACTGGGCTTGAACCCACTTAGACAGCATAAGTAGGCATGGTGAATTGAACAAACTGAAAAAAAATGAAGTGCAATTTCTCAAACCTAAATGTTTGGAACCAAGCCAAATTTGATAGGGTTTCAGTATGCCTTGTATTAAACAATCTTAGCAAATTTCACATGTGGACTTTGTTAAGTATACGATGCTAAGTCATCAAATGGCTGCTTTTCCTGAACGGTTGGTTGGTTGTAATGGGGTTTAACGCCACTTTAACAGCTAAGGTCATATCATGGTGGTTGGTGACGCAGATGTGTTTCCTGGCTTTCTCACACCAGTACTAACACAACTTTCTTTCCAAAGCCACCGACTACTTTTCTCACATGCTTCAGCAGAGGTGAGAGGCGAAAATACGCCGGAAAGAAAGTTCGCCTCAACCGGGTATCGAACTCACAACCACCAGGTCATGAGTCCGACACGCTCACCACTGAGCGACCCAGGCGGGCTCCTGAACGGTTTACTAGATTTTCTTTAATAGAGTTCAATCCCTTGATGAACCAAACAATCTTTGCAAGTTTCAATAGAATTGGATCAACACCGTGAACTTTATTGCCTAAACAAAAAGTGGAAATTTTCAACTTTGAATGGCTACTTTTCCCATACTGATTGTCAGATTTTTTTCAAAATCAATAGGGTTCAAGCTGTTTATGATACAAAGCAACTGTGCAAGTTTCATGAAAATCTGACCACAAATGCTGACTTCATCGCGTAAACAAGAAATGGAAATTTTCAACTTGAAATAGTTACTTTTCCCATACTGTTAGTTGGATTTTGTTAAAAATCAATAGGGTTGAAGTTATTGATGAGATAAACAAACTGTGCAAGTTTCACAAAAATCTGATTACAAATGCAGACTTTATCATGTAAGCAAGAAATGGACATTTTTTTCTTGAAATGGCTACTTTTCCCATATTGTTTGTTAGATTTGTTTTCAAAATCAATAGGATTGAAGCTATTTATAAGATAAACAAACTGTGCAAGTTTCATGAAAATCAGACCACAAATGCTGACGCCATCGCATAAACAAGAAATGGAAGTTTTCAACTTGAAATTGCTTCTTTTCCCATACGTTTTGTTGAATTTTTTCTTTCAAAATAAATAGGGTTGAAGCTATTGATGAGATAAACAAACTGAGCAAGTTTCACAAAAATCTGATTATAAATGCAGACTTCATCATGTAAACAAGAAATGGAAATTTTCAACTTGAAATGGCTACTTTTCCCATATTGTTTGTTGGATTTTTTTCAAAATCAATAGGGTTCAAGCAATTGATATGATTAACAAACTGTGCAAGTTTCATGGAAATCTGACCTCAAATGCAGACTTTATCGCGTAAACAAGAAATGGAAATTTTCAACTTGAAATGGCTACTTTTCCGGTACTGTTTGTTGGATTATTTTCAAAATCAATAGGGTTGAAGCTATTGATGAGATAAACAAACTGTGCAAGTTTCATGAAAATCTGACAACAAATGCAGACTTTATTGCGTAAACAAAAAAAAGACTAACGGATGGACGGACGGACGGACAGACGGACGGATGACGGAAACCATACCATGACATAAGCTCTGCTGGCTTTCAGCCAGTAGAGCTAAAAAAGGATTCTTTCCACAAAAACATATAGAAGTTTCAAATCTTTAACTACAAAAACATATAGAAGTTTCAAATCTTTAACTACAAATTCTAGAGTTTTAACGACCTGCTAAAAAGGGCTTTTGAAAACATTCTGGGAAAATGAGAAAAATGCTGGCGAGCAGCGCAATGTTTTTGACCCGTTCAACCAAAAGTAGCATCATTGCACCATATTAACCCTTTACCACATGACAAAATTTTAGACCTGTCCAAATTGAAAGTATTTGTAGACGACAATTTCAATGTGGCTCAATGATGCGATTTTTGTTTGATAGGGTAGATAACATTGTGGGAAAAGGAGAAAATGCTGGTAACCAGCATTTTCTCCTTTTCCCACAATGTTTTTTAAAAGGCTTCTTCGTCAGGGTCGTTAAGAGTCTGCATTGTGTGTTAAAGGGTTAAATCTTTACCAAATGATTAAATTTTCACTCAATCAAATTGAAAAGATTTTCCGACGACAAATTGCAGCTCAAATGGTGATCTCTGTCTTCAATAGGGTAGAAAACCTTGTTGGAATTAAGAAAATGCTTCTTTCCCACAATGTTTTCAAAAGTTAAATCTTTCAGCTATACCTCAGGATAGTGAAATAAAGAGTTAAAATGATCCTCTTTAAATTGGATAGTTCTAACATTAGGTATTTTTGGGTGAAGAGTAAAACAATTTTTGTGACAAAATACAATGAATTTTACGATAAGGAAATAAATTCATATTACTCACAAGACAAACCACTTACTTGTTAACTGGACAAAAACATACAACCTGTGTTTTACTAAACCAAAAATTTGTACAGCATCTCCACCAATGCATGTATCCTGCAGCAAGACACTCTGGTCATCAATACGGACACCTGAAATTTTTCATTGAAATAATTGATCCTTAACTCTTTCGCACATGATTAAATTCTAGATTTGTCTTAATTGAAAGCATTTCCAGACAACAAATGAAAATGTAGTCAAAAGGATGTTTCATATCTTAGAAAGGGTAGAAAACATTGTGGGAAAAGGAGAAAATGCTGATTACTAATTTTTTCTCTATTACCCACAATATTTTCAAAAGGCTTCTCTTGTAGACGGTTCACTCTTTGCAAATTGATAAAATTCTAGATTCATCCAAATTAAATGCATTTGCAGATAACAAATTTTATTTCATGCTTTTCAACAGTTTATGGTTTGATATGGCTAAGACAACCAGTGAGAAATACCAATTTCATATTTTATAACTCATCAATTGAAGGTGCAAACAATAGTTCCTGCACAATAGTCACCTAGGTAACAGCAGGTGCCATTCAAACAGAGGAAAATATTATGTAATTTATGCGAATTTACCCTACATTTCTTGTGCTTTGTATAATACTGTAATGCGTTCTTATGTGGAGAGGGGTCCGTCATGGTGAATTACCGAAAACAACTGTACTGGATTTTGACAAAAGTCCTAACACGAAAGGGGTTAAAAGCATGAAATAAATAGAATATTACATTCTGGGGGTTTTTTTGGTGAAAGGTTGAAATTTATTTTATTTCATGAACATCATTGGTAATATTTTCACTTATGGCTGCATCACTCATGAAAATATTACCAATGATGTTCATTCAAAGAAATAAATTTCCATCTTTCTCCGAAAAAAACCCAAATATCCTCTATAAATATGGCACAAAGGACAGTGTGCACATCACAGAAGAGCTTTTCCCATGATGATTTAAAAAGCACTGGATTGTGTGGTAAAGGTTTAAATGGACAAGGAAATTTCAGACTTGTCCAATTTAAGAAGATGTGTGGATAACGAATGTTGGTACAGTGGTGGAATTTGTCTTCAAATAGGTTGAAAATATTGTTGGAAAAGGAAAAAAGAGCACCAAATGCAGGTGTCAACTCTCAATTAAAGTTGCTTGATTTTCAGTGAAAAAAGGAAGTCGAAAACCGGGCATAACTGTATCAGAAATGCTTTGATGGTTACCTGCCCTTGTTGTATGGGCTTCCCTTTTGATAGTGAACAACTTGCCCAAGTTTGAAGAAGTAAATATCTTCAGTAATGACTGAGATATTACAAAAAGTCAAAGTTTTGGAAAACGTCAAAGTTTTTGCAAGAAGCAGACAAGGCCTGGGCTACAACAATACCTCAGTGTTTTCTTCCAAAAAAGCTGAGTACTCAAATATGCTAATAACTAGTATTTTTTTCCTTTTCTCACAATGTTTTCAGCCAATTTCCCACAGGGCTGTAAAAGCACAGGATTGTTTAGTAAAGGGTAATTTAACAATAGATACTTAATAAATAGACCTGCTCTAACCCTTCACCAGGTGACAAAATTCGTAACTTGTCCCAATTGAAAGCATTTTCAGATGACAAATGCCACTTAAAAAATGCTCCCAATTTGGACATGTCTGATATTATTGTAAAGAGATAAAACAATATAACAATATAACAACAATTATCTGTCCTTACCTTTCATGACTTGAAAATTGGTACATTCATCATCAAGGTGTCCATAGTGATAAGCCAAAGTGAATAACAGCACTTCTGCATGGTGGAGATTCTTTAGACAACATGAAAGAGCTTTTAACTGCAAATACAAATATCTAGAGGCTGTAAAACAGGAATTAATGAACTATGTACATATTTATACAACTGGCATCTTTTGAGAAAAACAGAAAAAAATAACCAAATCATTGGAGAATACGAAGGTCATTCATTTAATTGTGTCACTAATAGGCCTCCATACCACATGACCAGTGTTGTGCCTAGGCTGCGCCATCGCAGGATTCCCACAATTTTTTTTGAAAATGTCCCCCCCAAAAATACAGAAGTGCGGGCCGTAAGTGCACGTCGGGCACGCTCAAGTTCTTTATTTTCTCACTCCTTTGTCCGATATTATGCAGTCCATTACTCCATTCAGTTCTGTTCTATAGTGGATAGCACAAATCTTAGCCTCATTTTTTCCCACTAGCTGTCGCGTTCTGTTAAGCATAATATTGGTGACCAGTCTGATGGGGTATGTAAAAATTACAAGACTGCGTCTTGATTTTTTCAGAGTCTTTGTAGCATAGCGTTTAACAATATTTTGTAAAGCAGTCTATATGCATCATAGCGTGTAAATGTCGTCAGCTACAAATTTCCCAAGTTAAGAAAGTAATTTAATAAATTCAGGAAATTTGACAACATCAGCAACAATAACGAAAGTAGAGCTCTAAAAATATATCTTGCTTTAAGTCCAAAAAGAAAAATAGGAAATTTCCTGAGTGGCCTGGCAAATTCACATGATTACTTGTGAATGATTCCAACGGGTATATGTCAGGTTTGTTGCAAGGCTGCTTTGAAACTTTCAAAACCACTTGTTTCCAATGAGGCTTGTAGTAATATGCATACAAGTACACTTTACAGGCATGAAGTCAACTTTATTTGAAGTGGTCTTTGTCCCTCTGTCTTACAGAATGTCCCCTAAGATTTTACCCAAGAAATATTTTTGGTCTAGGAACAACAGTGCATGACCATGTGTATCACATGGAAATAACGGTATTTTAACAAGCAAGTCGTTTTTAATACTGGCATGAAATTTTATTTTGATAGGTTTGATAGGTTTATTCTTTCCAAGAGTTTTTGAAAGTTAAAGTAGGTGCAGTCATATACACTGGCTATAATATTGAATGTACAATGAACCGAAAAGCAAAGCTTGAAATTAGGGCCTATATTAAAAGTCATGTTAGACTAGTTATTTCAGCTTCACAAATATTTAGTGGATTATGTCAAATAAATGGGGCTTCTGCCATATCAAAGCGGTTGGTTTTCAGATGGTATAAAAAATTTAAAGATGGTAGAACTTAGTTAAAAGATGCCCCCATCCTGGTCAACCCAAAACTGCAGCTTCCAAAGAAAATGTTGCTGCTGTGGCAGATTTAATTAAGCAGGATGCCAGGCTTACAGTGAAAGAAATAGCTAAGAGAGTTGGCATAATTATCACCCGGGTCAGTTCATAAGATTATGACCAAGGTTTTAAAACTTCGTAAGATTTACGCTCTATGGGTCTTGACAGATGACAGATGAACAAAAGGCTACTTGTGTAAAAATGGCCAAAATTCTTCTTAAAAAGTACAAAATTTGTGACAAACACAGAATATTAGTACTGTTCACAGGTGATGAAACCTGTATTTATCATTTTGAGCCCCAGAGCTGCGTCAGTAATAAACGGTGGCTGCACAAAGACCAAGCTAGGCCGACCATAGCAAAAGAATAAAAAGCGTGGGAAGTTTTATATGCCATATTTCTTCATTTAATTGTTAAATATTTGTTTCAATGGTAACAGTATACCCCCAAATTCTAAAAATTAAGACTTTTGCTTGAAACTGATAATTACATTATCAGACAGCTTTGGTCTTAAAATTCAAGAAAAGTCAGAGATAAATATTTGTATATCTTTATCTAACATTCTGAAAATTTGATTGCAAATTACATTTTTGTAGAAAGGGTCATTTTATTGCAACTTTGTATTCACAAAAAGCCAATTAATTACAAGTTCTTCAAGTAAAACTGAGTTATCAAAAATACCATGGTTATAATATGCATTACTTAAAGTCAGGTAAGTACCCTGAACAAGAAACACTATTTTACCCTTTCAGCCCCATAGGCAAAAGCAGGGGCTTTGGCAGATTGCAGAGACCAAAATCAGACTGCACGGATCTGATCTTGGATCTATACCAACCACTTGTTTAATCAAGTCTGTAGGCTAATAATTTGACTTGGGCTACTAATTCAACAACCATTTTTCCATGGCTTGTTCTATGATACCAATTTCTCATCAACAGAATACATTTCTGTACATTTGGCATTAAGAAGAAGTGGGTGGGGAACTGACAGTGACCTTCACTTCTTCTGCCTTGCTAGTTACATACAGTCGGTAATTCTTGTAGTACAGTATCATTTCCTTGAAATGCAGACTGAATCCTTGAAACACAGTCTAACTTAGATTTCCTTGCAAAATGTCATTTAAAATGAAATATGTTTGCACTGTTTATGATTTTGCGCCGTATGGTGAAACTATCTGCGTATACTCAACTATTTCCTTTGTGAAGTCAAATATCGTCCTTTATACTCATATGCCTTAACCCTTTACCACACAATCTCGAGTTTTAACCACCCTGAAGAAGGCTTTTGAAAACATTGTGGGAGAAGGAGAAAATGCTGGTAACCAGCATTTTCTCCTTTTCCCACAATGTTTTCTACCCTATCAAAGACAGAAATCATGATTTGAGCTATATTTATATTTATATCACCTGCAAATGCTTTGAATTTGGTCAAGTCCAAAAATTTGGCGATGGGTAAAGAGTTAAAGCTCTTAAAGCTCCAGATCTGATTTGAAAAGAAATTAGAACATTAAAAAGGGCGAACACAAGGACAAACGAACCCAGATGAACAGGCTTAGGTGAACAAGCCCTGGGAAAGAAAAGCTTTAGATGTAAAACACATGTAAGTGACCTACTTTTTGACCTGAAGTGACCAAATTCAAACACATCCGAAACATCAACAAGACAAATAACAAGACAAACATTCTGACCAAGTTTCAAGAGAATCACGCTGAAAATGTGGTATCTATACAGCACACAAGGTTTTTCAAAGATTTGGCCCAGTGACTGTCTTTTTGATCTGAAATGACCAAATTTTAAACTTATCTGAGATATCATCAATACAAACATTCTGAACAAGTTTCATGAGTAAGAGTTTCATGACTGCCTCTACCATGCACACAAAGCTTTTCTAAGATTTGTCCCAGTGATCTTGCTTTTGACCTGGCATGGCCCATTTTCAAACTTGTCCAAGATATTATCAAGAGAATTATTCTGACCAAGTTTCAAGAGTATCAGGCTGAAAATGTGGCCACCACAGTTTTCATACAATTTTGTCCAGTGACCTATTTTTTGAGCTTACATGACCCAATTTCCAACATGTCTGAGATGTCAACAAGACAAACATTTTCACTATGTTGCAAGGGTATCAGGCTGAAAATGTGGCCTCTAGAGTGCACACAAAGTTTTCCAAGATCTGATCCAGTGACCTACTCTCTGACCTGACTTGACCCAATTTCAAACTAGTCTGAGATATCATCAAGAAAACACTCTGACCTAGTTTGATGAGTATCAGCCTGAAAACGTGGTCTCCAAAGTGCACACAAGATTTTTCTAAGACTTGGGCCAGTGACCGACTTTTTGACTGACATGAGCAAATTCAAACTTGTGATATCATCAAGACAAACACTCTGTTTGAGCTTTAAGAGTATTAGGCTTAAAATGTTGCCTCTGGACTGCACACAAAGTTTTTCTATGATTTGGTCCAGTTACCTACTTCTTGACCTGACATGACCCAATTTCAAACTTGTCAAGGACATCATTAGGACAAACACTCTGACCTAGTTTCATCAGTATCAGGCTGAAAATGTGGCCTCTGGACTGCAGACAAATTTTTTCTAAGATATGACCCAGTTACCTATTTTTTGACCCGACATGACCAAATTTCATACTCTTCAAGGACATCATCAAGACAAACACTCTGACCTAGTTCATGAGTATCAGGCTGAAAATGTGGCCTCTAGAGTGCACACAAGGTTTTCTAAGATTTGGTCCAGTTACCTACTTTTTGGCCCTATATAACCCAATTTAACACATTTGATATGTCATCAAGAAAAACATTTTGATTGAGTTTCAAGAGCATCAGGCTGAAAATATGGCCTCTAGAGTGCACACAAGCTTTTTCTAAGATTTGGCCCAGTGACCTACATTGTACTTTTTATCCCTACATGACCCAATTTCGAACTTGTCCAAGATTTCATCAAGACAATTATTCTGACCAAGTTTCATTAGTATCTGACTAGAGCACACACAGAGTTATTCAAAGATCTGGTACCTTGATCTAGCTTTTGACCTTACGTGACAAATTTTTATATATGTCTGATTTGAGTCTACTTCTTTCAAGCGCTCTCTTTCGTGTGTGTTTATCATTCAAAGAAATATATGTGATAATGTCATATTGATAAATCTCTAGTCTATAATGTCCTAACCATCAAGTATTTTCGGTGTGTAACAGGTCAGACACACGAGTGTTTGGGCGATTGTCTCCACGTAAATCAATGAGTAGTGTATACAAACAACATCATTCTTCTCAATAACGATTAATACTTTGATTAAATGTGTTTACGAAATATAAAAGAAGACAAATCCTGCGTACTTATGTCTGTTATCTGAAGCCAACAGTGAGAAAATAGGGGTATTTCGGTGTTTCGGTGATATTTCGGTGATTCATCGGACCGCTGTTGCAATGAATATCACCAGTGACCCCCCCCCATTCTCAAGTCCTGGAAGCTACCTACTAAGCTAGTACAGATAACTGTCCCCCAAGGCGATGTTACTTTTTGACTGGTCGCCTCTGGGTACAGAGACGATCAAGACAAATTCAGTTAAAAGGTCCGCACAGATTTTGTGCGCAAGTTTGACTTATTATAATTTCGCAAAGATAGTACAAAACCGGTATTTAAACATACCTGTTGCTTGCGTATTTAATAACCCTTCCTTTGAAATACAAATATTTTCAATTCAAACGCTGGACATAAGAGAAAACTATGCATTTCATCTGTTACTCGAGTTGTTTACGTTCCCAAAAACACACAAAATGGCCACCATGCATGATAAATTTCGTCAGTGATTTTTCCGAGATTTACATGTTATAAACAATTTCTACAAGCTCTTTATGTAACAAGAGCCGTCGGAGACGGATTATGCTTCCCGAACAGGTCTCCGTCTAGGAAAGTGAAGTCTCTCTGTAAAACTGAGAAAAATACATCGGCGTAATATCCTAAAGAGTTCATATATGAAGTTTCATCCAATTTGGTCCAGGGGTTGTGGAGAAATGGCTTCGGAGGGACGGACAGACAGACAGACTGACGGAAGGACGGACGGACAGACGAAGCGGCGACTATATGCTCCACCTTCGGGGAGCATAATAAAGGGTTTAACAATTTGTCTTTAGTCATGTTTGTTACTAAAAGTTAATTGCATTTCGCTGCAATACAGATTAAACTGACAAAACCAAAAGTCAGTATAGCGCTCTGTCTTTGCTACTGGAAAATTTATGATAGACTTGAGACGGTATAGTGTACAATAAATGTCTAAATATGAAAAAATCACCATAGCGTCTCATTATTGAGACTACCAACTAAGCTACCTACGACAGCGTCCTGAAAACGACCTTCAGTTCATCTTTACCACATTTTACCAAAAGCAATCCAAAGTTTTAACAACCCTGAAAAAGGTTTTAAACAGCAAACATAATTTTAAAGGGCAACTTCAGCCCAAAGCTATTTTTGGATATATGAATCCTTAAATGAAAACAATCTTAAAATTGAAAACCATATTTCAATGTCTTTCGTAAAAAGAGAGTTATAAGCATAAATGTGGTTTGCACACCTGTGCGAGTTTGTGAAATCTTTGCAAAATCAGATGCGACGTAGGAAGTGTGACCCACACATTTATTTCGGCTTCTGTGTACTGTTAATTTGCTCTGATACTAATTTTTTTCTCACAGCCTTATCCTCCCTCATGTCGAGAGACATCTTTTTTTCATCACAAAAATCCCTACCATATGCCGAGTGTCGAGTTTAAGCACTATATCGAGCCAGAAGATAACTATTTATTTTTCAGTCTGCTGTCTGTCTGTCTAAACCGAATCATGCGGCTTAACGTTAGATCTACCAATAATCCTCACCAGGTTAAAATAAACCTTCATGCTGATTGCAAAAAAATTGAATATTGCAAGTTTTTGGAGATAGATACATCCGTATCGGATGCTGTAGATCCAAGATCAGATTGCACGTTCTGTGCAGTCTGATCCTAATATACACTGTTTGCAAAAGGTCATTGAGTTGCGCTCAGCAGCCTTAGGGTCAATATAAATATCACTCAGAAATTTAAATGGGGCAAGAGATCAATGGTAAATTCATTGTTGATTATCCATCTCTTTCAAATTGTTGAGAGAGAGAGAGAGAGAGAGAGAGAGAGAGAGAGTTGGGGGGTAGTTCGACAAGCAGATTATAGGGTTTTTTTCAAGATCGCATGAATGAGGCAAATATAAAAATCATGGCATTCGACTTACCCATTTACCTGTGTAAAATTCCAAATCCCATTCACATTTTATAAAAAAAAGAGTTCAATATTTTAGTGAAAACAAAGAGTAACTTTGTAAATGACATGTTTATGACACATGCTTGTTAACCTCTAGCTGCAAGCTGGGTAAAAAAGTACGCGAGACCACGACGGTGCAATACCAACATCAAAGAGGCACCAAATTAACCCTCTGCTCCTTTACACTGATGTAACACACAATTCTTTTCTCAAAAAAAAAAAGTTGGCGCACTAAACTTTTCTGTAAAGTTGGTACGGGGTTATTAAATTTTTAACTTACGTAGCATTTTTATGGTCAGTGTCTGTTATCTCGTACATGATTACAGCGAGAAATACGGAAAAAAAAGTTAGATAACTTTTGTCCACGTTGGTATTTCCTTTTAAATTATACGCCTCACATGTCTCTATATTTAGGAAATGGACTATTCCTGTATTTTGCAGTTGATCAAAAATGTTTACTGCATGATATGGAGGGCAGGAAGGCAGGAAGCAATTGAGACAATCTTTTATGATGTTGTTGTTGATGAGAGAAACAAATTTGAAATTGTGAAAATAACACAGAGGAAAATAAATGATGATCAAGTGAAAAAAATGGATTTAACTTTAGCGGCAAATTTAGGATGAGTGCTGAATTTAATTTTGTTGTGAATGTCAAAGAAAGGATACAATTTCTAAGGTAGATCAAAGCTTTTAATTCTTCCTAAGCTCAAGGAGACGTAAAATGCTGACATTGATGGTGTAGATCAAGATCAGACTGTGCAGGATGTGTAGACCCTTCAATGATCAACAGTGTCTTATACGTATATGGTAGAAACAGCCTTAGAACTGTACTCGAATGATTTCCTTTACACACGGCAACATTCGTTCTACCACTTAGCAGAAGAGACTTTTGGCATACGAGTTATTATTTCTTTTTTTATATTTATTTATTAAAATTTGTTAATGAGGCAGTGGTATAATTGAAATAACTTCATGAAAAAAATTTCAAGATAGCTTTGTTCCCCATTAGAAGAATAACTTTTCTTGTTATAACAGGGATCGTAAATGTTATATATGATCCCTGGTTATAAGTACTACCTCCACTAGGCTAATTCAATCAAAATTTCTTTCCTATCATTTTAGTAAGATGTAAGGGAGAAAGAGATTAAAATTCTGCAATACAAAAGTGATTTAAACGTGTTAAAGCAATTTATATCTTTACAAATTTTATGCAATGTTCTCAGTTTTCTGCGCTTGTTCATATATGGCGACATATCTTCTCACACTTGTGATGTCGTGGCAGACTACCGAAAGTCATGATTTTTTCAATTATCGACTTTCAGACAGGTGAAAATCGAAAGTTTAAACCTCTATTTCTCATGAAGTAAGCATCACAGAACACCAAGATTTTTTTTGTTAACATACTCTAGTATAGTTTTATCAGAGTTTGAAATTAAAATTTTGGTCTGAAGTTACCCTTTAAATACAGGTATTGTAACCAGCATTTTCTTCTTTTCCCACAATATTTTCTATACTGTCAAAGACAAGTTTCATGATTTAAGTCACATATATTTCGTCTGCAAATGCTTCCAATATGGGCAAGTCTAGAATTTCATCACTTGTTACATTTAACCCCTTACCACACATTCCTTTTTCCACAGTGTTTTCAAACGCCTTCAACCTCAGAGTGGTAAAACCAGGGCTTATCTGGGAGAGAGTTAAAAAGTGTTTTATTGCTGAGTAAGTAAAGTCATGACAGGCAAAGTACCAGTAAAGAAGGCCAAAATTTAGAAAAAAAATTCAGTGATATTTATTCATTTACATGATAGCAGCCGCTACATTTATGCTTTTCTTGGGAGTTTTTTTCACCTGTATTTCGCACAATTTTCTACCAAAGCCACAGACTGCTTTCCCCCCAAAAAATCATTCAAACAATGATCAGCGGTGAGAGAGGAGTCTAACTGCAATTACTATTATCAATCCTCAGAACAATTTTGGCCTACTCGAACCTAACTACCCAGGTCTCAAGTCCTGTATAATACCAACTACCATGCTGCTGATATACTAGATATACTTGAGATACCTCAAGAGAGATTCACGTTTTAACCTGCAGTCCACTTTCGAAAGCATTGCGGCAGAAAGAGAAATTGATTGTTAGGGGATATTTTTCTGCCAATGTATTCACATTTTTACAATAACCTCAGGAACATGTACATGTTTTCACAACTCATCAATTTAAAACTCTCCTATATATACACCATGCTTGTTCACAGAAAATTGCATGTACCCTCAAGGCTAACAGATACACAATTGGGTATTGTGATATTCAAACATGCTAAAACAACACTATGACCCCAATCCAAGCCAAGAACTTGACAACACAAAGTATACATGTTGCAAAAATCCAATTTTTATAGCCACACCCTTTCAACCCCTATACTCATTCCCTTTTTGAACCAAACAACAAAAATCAATACATGAATGATAATCGAACTCAATAATTTATTCACTATTATGGTTTAAATCTTTACCAGATAATAAAATTCTAGACTTGTCAATATTAAAAGCATTTGCTGACTACTTATTAATTAATACTAAAAAACTGGTTGGCTTTAAAAGGGTAGAAAACATTGTGGGAAAGGTGAAAATGCTGGTTACCAGCATTTTCTCATTTTCCCAAAGTGTTTTAAAGAGCTGTCATTATATTGGTCATTAAAGAACACAATTCTTGGGTAATACATCAACTTTCTTTGTCATAACTCTAAATTCTAAGACAAGCACTCTAATTGGTTGAGACAAAATGTCTTGAAGTATGGCTGGTCTTGGAATTTACAGTCAGCGCTGGATTTTTCAACCCTTATCCTGCTAAATAAGTAACATGAAACTTTCAAGCCGACTGTGGAAACCCAAATTCTGCTATTTCAAAGGTATTTTTGAGGAAAAGACATCTCCTTATCGGACAGTGTAGATCCAAGATCAGACTGCACGTTTTGTGCAGTCTGATCTTGATCTACACTGTCCGCAATAGGTCCTTGAGTCGAGCTTAACAGCCTAAGGGTTAATGGTTTGTAAATTTTGCACTAGATTTGTTCATCTAAACCCAGCACTTTCTACGCTATGTCTTAGCCTACCAAACGATAGTACTCAATCACACAAAAGACAAACACTTGCAAGAAGGAATGAAGTAAGCTTTTCTAATATTATGTAAACATTGTTATAAAGGGAGCAGTTACTGCTTGTTGCAAGAAATTGCTTCTTTACACACAATATTCACTTGTTCTTTTCCGAACAATATTTTTCTGTGCTGTTCCTATTTTCTACTGACAGTGCAGATCGAGATCAGAATGCTCTGTCTACTTGTACAACTTAACTGTAGACACATTCACATTGAACAAATATGCAGCTCAATGTACAGATTTCTGTTTGAATGGGTAAAGGGTAAATTGCGAGGGAAAAAAAAAGCTAATTGCGTGTTTTGTATTCCAAGTTCCACAATGTTTCAAAGAACCCATTTTTTCTGTGTCATATAAGCATACAAATGTTTAATAAAAGGTTATTTGGGCCTGAAACTGACTTGAAATAGGAATACTTGTGGAGTGACAAGAGACCGGCGGCGGTCTCCAATTGTTAGTCTTTTTCACACTTTTCTTTTTTTAATCTAGAAGAACAAATAGTTGATTTCTAACAGGCACTGTTTAATCGCAATTTCTTTCAACCGCATGTAAAAGGAAATATGCAAAGGGGAAGGGAATGTAGATTTTGAAATTGGTCAGGTCAAAATGGCATGGGCCAAAATGGCGGGCATCTGCCTGCTGAAAACGACTCAACCGGAAATTTTCAAACATTCACGTTTAATTAACAATATATAAATAACATGATGAGGAATACGATTAATACCACAATTATGATAAAAAGGATAATAAGTGTACTTACAGAAGGAACAAAACAAAAATACAGTGAAACAAACAAAAAATATGGCTCTCTCAAAAAGTCTAATTGCGTCTTTACTGTATGAAAGCTAACGAAAGACTGGACAGAGTAAAGGTACTTTTTTGGTGAAGTCACATGCCTGAGGTACCTTTGGGGGAAACTCAATGAGGGGTGCTCTGTGAAAAGCGGATTTCATCTACACAAAGTATCGACTCATGTCAGCCTGCGGAATCCGCCAACACTGACCTGAGTCGAAACTTTTTGCCACTGCTAAGTTTTTGCTTCTGAAAGGACTATTCGACCCCATGATTAAGATTGTTGGGCAAATGGGTCCACATGATGTAGATTTGCTTATAACTCTTAAGGCACCTTTAAAAAGCTATAGTTGTTTTTGCGGCCAATGTAGATGAAGGTCAGACTGTACAAAACGTGCAATCTGATCTTTGATCAACACTGGACAAGGGCAACCCTTAAACTACAATTATTTAGGTCTTATTTCTAGACTGAAAGTATCGATTAGGTTTTTTCGGCCCTTAAAGGGATCATGCGTTACGAAGATGCCTTTTTCCCGGAGTGCCGCTTAAGCAATCTACTTTTAGGTAAAAACACACACACACACATGATGGCTATAACGGACTTTGCAGTTTGGAAGACTTGTATTTTCAAGAGGGATTAAAAAATTATTTTTTTCGGATGAGTTGCAGAAGGTTTAAATTCGTATTCACCAACCATATTAATTTCATTCAAAGTTTGATTTTAGATTTAGTAATTAACACAACTTCTGATTGGCTCAAACATTTGGTTTAACCAATCGGAAATTGGTGACACTTTTAAATTGCTTTAGAGTAAGACTAAGTCCTTGAATATGCGAAAAAACAGCAATTTTACACTGTTTTGACCTGGGTAAGTTTATGTAGCGACAAAAATTTTAGAAAGTGTATTGTAGCTAAGAAGAATTTGATTGTACCAGTTGTTCATCATAGCTTTGAATTTAATTTTTAGGGATAACTTGCGAGCACATCCGATAATTCAGTATTTTTGACACAATTCATCAGCACAAGATCATGTGATGGGCCCATGTGAGAAATTCATGTTGTGTCCAGGATGTATCCTGCAAACCTGACCCATAAGTTCGCCTTGTACATTTCAAAAATATATATCTTGGTCAGATCTACAGTTCTGCACCGTGCAGTGTCATAAAGTGCCTCAAAAACTTGAGGCTGACGAAGCATGGGGATATTAATGCTGCCGCATTGGCTGTTACAACAATGATTCCATCATGCAAAGGAAAACTTGTGTATCAAACCCGGTCAGATCACCACCTGCTGGAGATCTACTGACCTTTACATATGCACCTAGTGGCAGAATCCATCAGTTACTTCTCCTAGGACTGAAATAACCTGTCCCTTGCCAGGGACCTTTATCAGGGGTCAGGCTGGTCTCGCTCAACACTTAATTCCCTGGCAGGGCAGCACTAAATAGGGTAAAAGGTGTACAAGTACAAAATGGATCCATTACTTGAAGTTCTTACATGCCTTTTGCAATCGGGGGTAAGCTAAAGTGTCTTAAACACAGAAATAAATGTTAAATTCAGTCCTTCATGCTGGCTCTGATATACATATATGTTATAGATTATGCATTTAGTAATCGTAATTCATAATTTTAGATGTTAATTACAAACCGTTTTCTTTCTGCAGGTAGATATATATGTACAAATATGGTTGCCCTACGATTTCTAAGGTCATTGGTAGTTAGTAACAAAAAAAGGTTGACACTACTTACCCATAAAGTAACCAAGACTTTGCCGATCAAAGAGCCCCTCCTCATGTTTTTTGACCTATCAGCCATGTCTTTAATAATGGTATGTTGAAACCATAGACAGGGTGAATCCAATCTTGACGGATGGGTGCATTATATTTCCTTTTAATGTCTATTTAAAACGATAGGTGCAAAGTGCAAAATATTTGCTTCAAATTGTCAGAACCCAGCCAAATTTATTTACTGAGAATTCATCATCGGCAGAAACATTAGACAGAATTTTTTTTCCGGAATTTTATCGGGAGAAACAGTCATTACAGAACGACTTAAGTAGCCTATTTGCTATATACTGTATGTATTTACTATGGTTGTCTGAGAGCACTTAGCAACAGTAACCAAGGAAGTCGGTTTATCTCATCACCATGGATCCATTTCAAAGTGCATGTATGTTACTCAGGTCATATACAATATTTTGCAGTGTCTTATTAATCGACAGATAATTATTTCGTAGGCATGTCCAACTAAGTTGTAACGGAAGTTAAAAATCAAATTAGTGAAAACAAGATAAGCAGTCTTGTGGATATTGTTTTTCATATATAGTACAGGCGGTAAGAAGCGATTTTTATAAAAGTCGTTCAAAATGTGATAAACGTGTAAAATTTGGCACAAAGCTGTACCATACCATTATCAATCAAAAAAGACCGGGACACACGTGATCTGGAATTTTTTGTGGCGGCCATCTTGGATTTCAAGATGGCCGCCATGAAAATACAAATAAGACCATATCTTGGATTCTATTCAAAGTATTGACACGATTTTAATGTCGCTTTACATGTTGTCAGGCTCAAGAAATGCAACAAATGTATTCATTTGGCTGTATTGATGCAAGAAAGACTTGTTTCATGTCATATTTTGAAAAATATATTAGCCGCTTCATGACAAATTGAACAACATGACATTAGAATCCAACTAATACTCAGTTCAGCCCCTTACTAAGTCTGATTAGAGTCGTTGCTCTCTGAATTAAGAATGTTTATGTCACAAGCAACGCATTTAAGCCACAATATAGACTAGCACCAGACCTAGCGGATGTTTAGGCTGATCCCTGTCTGCGCAGGGCCTGAACAGCACTACAACTTAGTATCCCATTTATCATATACTTACAAATTTTGAAGACAAAATAAATATACAAAATGAAGGGAACACCGATATTAATTTACTGCTTCATTTTACTATGTCGAATTAATTCGAATCCGGACCTGAAACTGACAGTAGCATCGGACAATTGACGTCATTCGTGATTGACGTTATCATACGAATGACGTCATCATACGTATTTCTAATTTTGTTCGCAATTGCATTGCAAGTGTTCAGCTGGCAAATTCGTAGGTATATATAATAGTAAAAAGCCGTATTCACACTATTTGACCGAGCATCTTACATGTACAAGCCCATGTCTGTTGGGCCAACCAAATATTGATGATACTGAGCAGAATATCCAAGTTTCCATAGGACAGTTGTGCTTGCTTTTAATAAGTAGCCTCAGTGTCGTGGTAACCGGTTTTTGCGAAGTGCCGTGAGTTGTAGCACTGTGTTAACGCTCACGTTTGCACTTTTGCAGCACTGCATTGCTGCTTTATTTCTATGCCGTGTGCTTTGCATTCACATGTGAATTAAAAGAAAAACATCAACAATTTCGCTGTTTTAGCTAATTTGACACTTCTTTTACTATTAAGTGTAAAGAAAAATATTTCTCAATGTCCAAACAGTGTAAACTGATAGATCCTGGAGAAGGCTGCAGTTTACAAGCACAGTTTCCAACCACAGTTTCCACAGACCTCAACACGTACCAGCTGGAACTTGTGTGCATTATGTCAAGAAGACTCGCCAGAAAAACTAGATCTAGTTTGTCCAGAAGACGGGAGCTATAAAGCACTAGCTGAATGTAGATCTATATGTCGTAGGCCAGATTGGAATCTAGGCAGATCCGGAATCTGCCCAGGCAGATCCGGAATCTGCCTAGACCAAGTTAGAATTCTAATTTGGTCTAGACCAAAATAGTTTTCTTGTTAGGTCTAGGCAGATTCTAGATCTGCCTGGACCAAATTAGAATTCCAGTTTGGCTAGGCAGATACAGTATCTGCCTAGACCAAATTGGAATCTATTTTTCTTAGAGTCTTTTCAGTGGATATCCACTTTAACAATGAAAAAGCATATTACATCATTTGAATTTTAAAACTAAAACTTTTTACCATACATGTAACATTAAATAAACACTTTAAAATAAAATTTAAAAAAAAAGTTGTAAGTTATGAATTTGTCCGTATTCTTCATATAATCTCAAGTTCCCAACTTAAATCATATTTTGCAGGAGGTGTAGACAAAGATCAGCATGTACATCATTACAGTTTGGCCTTTGGTCAAATTTTCATTTTCATTTTTCTATTACTATTTCTATGCTTGGAACATTTATTATTCATGAACAATCTACATGTAATTAATTGCAACGAATTATTTAAGAAAGCACCTTTTAGTAGATGTGATCCTTCATGTGAAAGAGGATCATCCTGAAACTGTGATAAGTACCGACACTGGGCAGACTAAACTAACTGCATAGGCTGACCAAGATTGCAATTTCACTTCCTGCATTTTTTGCGGGTTTAATGGTTATCTACTTTACTAAACAGCCATTTGAAAACGGTCAATCTAGATATACCTGCACTAGCTGTGATCTCTTTTATTTAGTGGGTTCCTAGATGGGCCCTTTATGTGTGATGGGTCAAAAATGTATCACACTTTCACACCTTATGCCAATGAACAACATTTTGGCAACTTTTGTCTTCACGCATCATTAGAGCCAGATGGGCAGTTCGACCCTTTACATATTATTGATTATCATTTATTGGAAAACAAATTAAAGAATATACAGTATAAACACATCTCCTTTTCCCACAATACTTTCTACTTGCTTTCTACTTGATTTATGAATCGTTTTTCTCATTCTCGTTCTTTTAATCATATCAATCCTACTTAAAAAAGAAAAAGGATTTACAACTCTGAGGTAGAATTCTTTGGAAATTAAAACATTTTCTCCTTTTCCTGCAAGGCTTACCACTTAATTATTGGATTATTTTCCCGATTTTTAATCATACATATCCACATTTGTTTACAACTGCGAAATATTTTTAATTAAAACAATTTTTTCCTCATACTTGCTCCGTTTCCCACAATGTTTTTTTTTTTTTTTTCAACTAAAGTAAGTTTATTCTTACTCTGAATTTCTAACAGAGACCTCTTTTATTTTTCGGTTTAAATTAAATCGGACACTTAATATACATGTAGTCACACTATATTTAACAAGAAAATATTCCAATTTGGTCTAGACAGATTCTGGATCTGCCTAGCCCAACTGGAATTATATTTGGCAGATCTTGAATTTGTCTAGGCCAAAGTAGAATTCTAATTTGGTCTAGATTCCAGTTTGGACTACGACATAAACATGAGTTTCAAAAACTCAATTGCTAACCATATAACATTGACGTTGATAGGCTGGCAAAAGATGGTAGAATTAAAGCCACGCTTATAATGCACAAAGACAAATGGCATAAAAATGGCATAAAACTTGCAGAAATAGGTTTGATAACCAGTATATATTTTTATGACTCCAATTAGGCAGGAATCAGTCACTGAAAAGCAGAAATGACGGCTTGAAATTTAAGATGGCCGCCATAATTTTGGAACAAACACTTGTGTCCCGCCATTTTCTGAAATCAAGTGGTCAAAAAATCAAGTGGTCAGAGGGGTAATTGTGCAAAGTTTCACACTTTTATCACAATTTGAACGATTTTTCCCTTATCCTCCGGACTAATAAGCTTTTTTTTTTTTACATAAATTGTGATACACACATCTCTGCAGACAAAGTTTTCGTGTCAAAACTTAAGATGCAATTAGGCATTTTTTTTTTTTGAAAGTGATCGTAACGGAAGTTAAATAAGATCACTGAATGTATGCTAGATGAGTACTGTTGCACTTGTTTTTAAGCAAACACAGCCGAAATCTGTACGCGTGGTATAAATCTGTCATTTTATAACATAGGGGTACTCATGCAAATACTTTTGGGGTGAAATGATTTACGTACACGTAACGTGTAACAGAATTTAATTATAAGAATGAATATTTCAGGGTGTCAGATGCATTTCCTACACATAAGAGATAACCCCTATATATGTTGGCTTCATGACAGGATGCTGCTATCAAAGGTTGAATCTTTCAGAGAGAAACAAAAAGAAGCACGCATTACTGATTTAAAAAAAAAAAACGGAAGAAGTTGGTAAAGTGGAGATAACTTTTAGTTGGTCGTCCACACCTGTATTCCAAGTGATGACATAATAATGAAGATCCCAGAACTCTTTCCGTTCCGCTCCTGTTGGCGACTCATTTACGCTGGTCACTGAATTAATATTCTCGGTGAATTTTTTTTCTTGATAAAAGTACCTTATTGTTAACTTCCGTTACTAATGGTGATAAACTAAATTCCGGAAAGTTGTAGCTTAATTTCAAGTATATCGCTAAAGAAGAAGTCACAATTTTATATCACCTAGAGTTAATTGTTCTAATCTCTGATCCATTTACAGCCTTGTATCCTCCGTCGACTGTTCTACTCAGCTTGAACTACTTTTTGTTAGCATGACTTTTTTTCGAAAATTGACATTTAGGACCTATGGTTTTTATTGTTTTAATAAGGTAGAAAAGATGACGGCGAGATTCCATACATATGCCTTATACTGTCAAGATATGATTCATTTTCATTAAGAATTAGAAAAGTGCATCTATTGTTTGCACTCTTGGTGGAAGCAAAGATGTTTCAAACAATTCTGAGACGGGTACTGAGACGGGGGTCTTGTGTTTTTATTGATGTAATAAAACAATTTATATGATTACTTTGGAAGATGTTTCAGATGAGATAGAAGTGATTAGTAATACTTTTGTTGTAAACACCGGAGGAGTTTCGTATTTGTGCATAGAATATAAAAAAGAAATGAATACACCCAGGTATAAATATGCACCTAGATCTATATGACTTTCATGAAAGATACTTATGGGTCCACACACTAATATGCACAGTGTGTCAACAAATGAAATTGTTGAAAAACTCAACAGCAATTAACGTCTATTTGTGGCACTAATTTTAACTAATTGTATCGTTGTCAACGTTATAACAATGCATGTGGCTTTATTTCAGAATAAACGAGCCCATTTGTTAACTTCCGTTACAATCTTTAGGCGTACGTGACCATGTCTTGATGTAAATACAGCCATAGCTGGCGCTTGGTTTTGTGTTACTCCTGAAAGTTTATACGTTGCTTAAAAATTAAAGACATATTATTATAGAACGCTGTGTTTCATGAGAAACGTAGTCTTGCATTATTTGATAAACTATTTGCTAAACTATTTGATGAAAAAGAAAAGTTAATTTCGTTAGCATCCGCTTTCACTGACTTTTGCTGTTTGAGAGATTTTTGTCTTTCAAGATATGGCAAAATAAATATACATCTCTGTAATATACCCAAGATGCCATTAAGATTTCCATATAGTCAGGGATAAGTAATCTAAATGATGTTCTTGTATATTTAACATCCGTTACTTTGAAATCAGGTTCCTAAATTGAATAGCACTGAAGTATCTTAATGACAGGACAAAGTTGGTTGTAAAGAAAACAAATTTAAGCTCCTGAATTATTCTATTTTGTGAAAACAACAACATTGTTGGTTTCTGATGATATCATTTTTTTGACATTTTTGAATGATAATGGCATCTAAAATTTGAGAACGGCTTTGTCATGAGTGTAGATGACATCATTATTTAAAGTGTATCACATTATCAACTTAGCATGAGATTTAGTGTGGTTTACAATAATATTATGGCACCAAAAACGAAGGAAATTAGCACAGAGGTCAGAAAATTAATTGTTACTGTGCACAAAGAAGGAAAAAGTCAGGGTAGATTGTCAAGAAGTTTCAGAATAGAGTCTACCAGTAGTCTACATTACGACGTATATCACATATATCGCATCCTACTGCGCATGTGTTTTTGACATGGATAGTGAACCAAAAGTGCACCTATGTATTTTTCGCACATATTGTAATACTGTTGGTGCACTGAAACAAGAAGTGGCACTTTCTTCGGGAAGTACATGTAGTAGTAAAGAGAAAAAATGGATCTGTGAAATGTCATGTGAAACAATCAAAATACTGTTGACACGGCTTTACACACGAAACAAACAAACTAAAGCAGGGAATTTAAAGCTGTGGAAGTATAGCCGATTCCACTTTGAAAATTATTGTGGGAAAAGGAGAAATCGCTCCTCATGAGCAATTTCTCTTTTTCCCCAATGAGCTTTTATCCTATTTTTCCCTTGAAAAAATAACTTCAACAGTGACCGTTATCCCTGTTTTCTGACGGAATAAGCACGGATAGGTACCACTTTTATTTTTTCTTGTTGTTTAGAATTATAAATACTATAAGTGTGGAAATTTTACGAAAAATCTGTCTGTTAGAAAGGATGTATTTATTAAAGATTAACCCTTAATTCGTTCAAATTATCTCCCTTTTTAACTCAATGGTCTATATATAGCATGCATATTTGAACATTTACTATGCTCAAAACCAGCCTTTCATATATTTTTTTGTGCAAAACTAAATGGATTTTCATTAAAATGATTTATATTTGTATATTCTTCCAGTAATTTTCCTGTTTAAGTGACTATTAAACAAAAGCGTGTCAAATCCAATATAAGCTGAATTTTGGAACAGTATACAACTTTTTTCAAAGGCAAATTTCTCAGAAACGAGCACGGTGACCCATATCTTTTTTCACTGTAATCTTCTAGAGACGTGATGAGCTTTGTATATGCGAAGTTTAAAAAAAAATCTGACCGTTAGAAAAATTTGTGATATGTACGTCGTAACGTTAAGAGTATTTTAAAAGTCTTAAAGAGTTTGATTATGTAGAAAACGGGTCTGGAAGTGAAAAGAAGACACAGAGCTGTAGATGAAACTCAGCTTTCAAGATATGTAAAACTGAACAGATGAAGATCACTCCAAGACTTGACTAGTCTAGTTAATGAGGGCATAGACCGATTTTTTTTTTACAAAAAACTAATCAACGTAAACTTGTAAACAGATGCGGGCTAGAAAGTAAACTAAGGCATATAAAGAGAAGAGTTCTGGTAAAGGAAGGTAACAATAGAAACCGTGTTTTATTGTGTCGTTAGAGAAAGGACTGGACTGTGATTGAGCACTGGCAAAACTGGATCTTTCTAGTGGTGAAAATCAGATAATTATTGGCTCAAACAATCAGGTAGATATTTCAAGAAAAGACATATCAGTTACCAACTCCCACCTCCAGCTATTGTGCTCATGGAGCGGGTCCGACCGAACCCATACATGTCCTGTTATATGATACTTTGATTTCCAGATTTCTGTGGACGCTAGCTGTTTACAAGAATAGTCAATGTTTGCACTTCTAACCGGGGGAGGAGGGGCGCTTCACGTTTAGAACCACGTTGATTTTAACAACGTCAACATATATTTATGCTGGAAAGCATCTATGACACATGTATAACTCCCGCTTGTTTTTAAGATATAGTTAACATACTTCACATGACATTTCCTCATGAAGTTTCCGCTCAATAGGAAAGGTGTAGCAAAAAAGTTGAACCTATATTGGGACCAGTACTCATTGTGTAATCATATGTACGCACCAAATTTTAAACCCAGCGAAGAAAACCGACTAAACAACAATTCTGTGCACGTACCTGACTTCCATGTTCTTGACTGTATAAATTTATCATTATTCATTTTCTACAACAAACATACTAAGTCTGTGAAATGCAGATGTTATTTTATATAGAAACAGGGTCTACAGAGATGGCAACAATACCTTTTGTTTTGATATTTAAAAACAGTTGTGCATGCTTTCTTATGCTGATCCGAAGGTTTCACATACTTGAATGTCCCACTTCTGAATATTATGATTATTGCACAATCATCATTTAGTGCTTGCGCCAAAGCATATTCTGCTTGCAGTTGTTCAAATCTACATTAATTACGATTTTTTTAGGTTTTATTGTATTGTTTTTCATGTACTTTCTGGTATGTTTGTGTGTGATGAAAATGTGTTAACGTTCTTGACTTGAATACTTGTGACAATGATTAAAAGTTATCTGTGGTTGGATTTTGAAATTAAAATATGGCTAAGTAATTTTCTAAAATCAAATGTCATCTCAGCAATAAAAAATTGACAAAGTTGCCTGCCGAATTTATCTTACGCAAAATGGTCAATCTTTCCCAATCCACTTTGCGACAGGCTATTTTTCGCCATTTTCTAGCTATCATTGGTATTTTGTGACCATCCAGGTCCATCTTCCCATTCAGATGTTGGTCGAATCTAGTCCGCCATGACATAAGGCTGTTTGGTAATGATTAAAATTATGGCCTTTTGGCAAAAACATGAAGAAAAACAACTGCGACAGAGAAAAGACGAAAATGCCAAATCAACTGACTTGGAATGTTGAGGATAATTTGTGGCCAGTCATTTCAGCAATAGTATGGATTCATGGATGACAATGCACTTCTTCATGAGTCCCATGTTGGGGGGCATGTAAGGAAAACAACAGTATTATATCTACTGAATGGCCAACTCAAACTGCAGGTTTGAACATTACAGAAAATGTTTAGCTTTGGTTGAAGACAGACATTGACCTAAAGCAATAAGCATAAACAATTGGGATAAGTTAACTTGGTTGATTTGTAGTGCAGGGGAAAATATTAATGTGGAATATGTAAGAGACCTATATTTAACAATTCCAGCACAAATGACGAAGAGTTAAAGATGAAAGGAATTGACCACCAAGTATTTGAGACATTTTCAATCTCGAAATAAGACCCATTTAATTGTAATATCAGAGTAGTTCTTTCATAGGATGATACAGCAGAGTGGTCAGTGTAGTTCAGAGATCAGACCGCAGATTTTGTGCAGTCTGATCTTGATCTACACTGGCCGCAAAGGCAACTATAGTTGTGAGAAGCGCTTTAAGGGACTCTGAATTTAATGATAGTCATAGCTCACACTTTCATGAAAAATTTACAAATAGCTGTCTTTATTAGACTGATTAATATTAATTGAATGGCATTTCACGTCATTTTCAACTCGCATATTCATGCGGTTTTTTGGTTTCACTAGTATTGGGCTAGGGCTTCAAAGTTGTTTGCCCCATGCCACTCCAAAGAAAAAAAAAATGCCTCTGGTATGCATCAAATACCAACACAAGAACTTGATAACTTACTTAGTAGCACAGACCTAGGCTATATAACCCTTACTGCGCAAACACTTTTTTCTTTGATTGAAGGCAATTGAAAACATTTTGGTAAAAGAATTGGTACTGATCATACCATGTATTGTCTTGGGTTTATCAGTTCTAGGCTTGGGCTCTGAAGTGTCTAGCTCATGGACACTCCCTGACCAACACACTGCCTCAAGTGAGGGGGAAAACGGAATCGCCTATAGGTTGTGAGTCTTACACTTTTCCACTCAGCCAAGCAAGACTCCTGCCCCCTTCTACAGTAATTATTTCATGTCTTAATCATCAATCCTATCCATTTGTTCCAAATCAAATTTCCCAGGTAAAAAGGAGCTGATTAGACAGAAAAAAATCTCAAGAACAACGACTCTAGCAACCTTAATTTCAGAGTTATCTTCCCATTTTATACAATAGTTAAAAGTAGCATTTGGGATTGTAACTCCCATTGTAGTCAACTACATCAAATCTCTCTTGCAGGTTTGACCAGTGCACATAGCTCAAGTGGTAGAGCGTAGGACTTGTAAACATCAAGTCTTGGGTCACCCGAGGATGTGGGTTTGAGCTCCACGGCTGGCCATCTAAAATTACTAATAGTCTTTTGGATGAGATGTTAAACCAAGGTCCCAAGTGATGGCCGGTGCTATAAACCGTGCTCCTTAAAGAACCATGCATAACTTAGGATGGGTTTCTTCCTGTACCTTGCACTATCCCCCAGAAATGAAACTAACAGCCTTCAGCAGTAGTCTCCATATGGGCAACCAGTGGCAGCGATAAAAAAAAATAAACACAAATTTAATCAATTTCTTTCTGGCAATTGTGTACACCCAACATAGGTAGTAGAAGAAATCATGTCTCTTTGGGTGTAAATACTCTGCATTTATCTGGGCATTCCATAGCCAACAGAATATTTGGGCTTTACACTCTGGAGAAACCTGGAAAAAGGGATTTAACGCTTTACCAATCAATCCTGATCTTAAATGACTCTAAAAGTAAAGACATTATGGGAAAAGGAGAAAATGCTGGTAACCAGCTTTTTCTCCTTTACCCACAATGTTTTCTTCCCTAAAAAAGAGAGAAAATATCATTCAAGTTACATCTAATTTGTCGTCTTCAAATGCTTTCAGTTTGGTCCAGTCAAAAATTTCATTGTTTGGTAAAAAGTAAATGCATACTCATACTGCATTATACAAAACAAGTTGTCACATAATTTAAATTTATTTTTTTTCTTTCATGGCCAAAATATGAGGTAGAATTGTCCAAAAATGAGCAGAAAATTTAACAATGGCCATTATAACCCAGGTCAGGCTGCACTGACTGTACAGGCTGACATTGTCAATACTTTTTGCAGATGCATTGACCCTTTACCAAACAGTCCCAAGTTAGACTGATCCTAAGAAAGAAAGCCTGGTATACATGGTGGGAAAAGGAGAAAATGCTGGTAACCAGCATTCTCTCTTTTTTCCCACCATGTTATCATACAGGAAGAGCATGATATTTGACACACATATAATTTGTTGAGTGCAAATGTTTTCAACTTGCAAGAGTCTACTTTTTTAGCGGATTTGTATACCATTTACCATGATCGAACTGGCACGAACCAAATACATCATGCATAATGACACATGCACGCTCAGTTTTGAAAAGCTGGTCTGTAGTATGTTATCAGTTTGACCTGAACCAAATATACTGTGATACACGCTTGCACTGTACTCATTCTACTTTTAGTTGATACAACCAGACCTTCTGTTTGTCACGACTGTATATTAACTCCTACACATGTACATGTAATCCTTAATCTTATACCAGCAGAAAACCACATCGGGTTGATGGATCTAATTAACTTACAGGCCCAGTAGCAGCCAAAAGTAAGCAGTGTAGGAGTTAAAATGCATTTGAATTTAACGACGTATATGACAAATGTTTGCGCACATCCTACTGCGCATGTAATTTTGTCATGGATATTTAATCAAAAGTGCACCTATGTATTTTTTGCACATAATGGTAATACTATTACTTCACTGAAACAAGTAGCACTTTCTTCGGGTAGTATTGGTGAAAAGAAAAAAAATGGATCTTTGAATTGTCACCGTGAAATAATTAAAATGCTGCTGACACGGCGTTACACACCAAACAAGAAAACAAAAGCAGGAAATTTATAGCTGTGGAACTAAGGCTGTTTCCATTTTGAAAATTATTGTTGGAAAAAGAGAAATCACTCCTATTGAGCAAATTCTCCTTTACCCACTATGTCTGCTGAGCTTTTATCCTATTTTTTTTTCCTTCAAAAAATAATTTCCACAGTGACCTTCAACCTTGTTTTCTGACGAAATAAGCATGGATAGGTACCACTTTTATTTTTTCTTATTGTTTAGAATTATAAATACTATAAGTGTGGAAATTTTGAGAAAAATCTATCTGTTAGAAAGTATGTATATATTTAAGATTAACCCTTAATTCGGCCAAATTATCTCCCTTTTTCACTCAATGGTCTATATATAATATGTATATTTGTACATTTACCATGCTCAAAATCAGGCTTTTATACATTTTTTTGTGCAAAAATATATGAATTTTCATTAAAATGATGTATATTTTTCCTGTTATTTTCCTGTTTAACTGACTTTTGAAGAAAGACGCTTTAAATCCAATATAAGCTGGATTTTGGAACTGTATATACCTTTTTTAAAGGCAAATTTCTCAGAAACGAACACGTTGACCCACATCTTTTTTTACTGTAATCTCCTAGAGACATGATTAGCTTTGTATGTTCAAAGTTTTTAAAAAATCTGTCCGTTAGAAAAATTTGTAATATACGTCGTTAAATTATACCCTTTTAATACTGATCCACAAATCCACTTTACAGGACTCAGATTACTGTCTGGTGAAAAGATATCAAATGACAAAATATTAGACTGATCCAAATTGAAAGCAGTGGCAGAGGACAATTTTAATGTGGTTCAAATGGAGAAAAGTGTCTTAGAAAGGGTAGTAAACATTGTTGGAAAAGGAGAAAATGCTGGTTACCAGCATTTTCTCCATTTCCAACAATGTTTTCTAAAGGCTTTCTTCTTCAGGGTTGTTAAAACTTGGGACTGTGTGGTGAAGAGTTAAACAACCTTTTCACAGAGCATGGCTCATACATTTGTTTTACATTTCAGGTGTGTGCACCTATGTACTTATACAACAACTCTGATACTAGCATCATAGACTTTGCTAGCAACACTGCCATCTTCCAGAGCTCTAACAACACAGAGAAGAAATCTGTACATCAGATTGCTGGTATGGAATAGTGTAAGATTGTCTGTGAACAGCCCTTGTTGAATGACAGGTTTGAGTGCTGGACAATGAAGAAGATACATGTAAGTATGTGCACAGTCAAACCTGTACTAGCAGCCAAACTTGAACAGCAGCCAATCTGTGAACAGCAGCCAACAAAGTTCACCCGTGCATATTTTGTCTTTAATTACCTTGTGAAGAGCAATAATCTACCAAATGCTGCCAGAAGTCACCTTAATTGGTCTGAATATACTGTTTATAACACCTATACAACAGCTGCTTTTATTGCACGCAATAACTTTCACACAATGTGTACTTGAAAAATTTTATAACTACTACCCAATGTCTCCTTCATTAAAAATACACAAACTGTGCTCCTTATCATTTTCAAATTACACAAACTGCAGGTAAAAACTTTGGGATGATGCTTTTGAATTGATGTTTGTGAAAATTAGTTAATAACACTAATTTAAATGTTTGATTTAATTGACCATTATTGAACATTGTGATGAATTATCTTTTATTGAACAATGTGTTAAACTGAGAGAACAGAATTCTTTAAAATGAAGACAAATCCATCAACTTTTCTCTTTAGACCAGCCAGCATAGCTCAGTTGGTAGAGCGTAAGACTCCCGTGTGACGGTGCTATACACCGAGCACGTTAAAGAACCAGGCTTAACTTAGGATGGGTTTTGTCCTGTATCCGCACTATCCCGCGTAACAATACTAACAGCCTTTAGGGGGCGTTGCCCATATGGGAAACCGGTGGCAACGATAAATAAACGCAAATTCAATCATTCAAACTTTTCTCTTTCTCTTTGCAACCATGTTGCTCTTGAAACATAAATTCCTCTCTCTAGAGGATTGTTTTTAAGTTGTTCACATGCTTGATTCTGGACTTTTAAAAGATAAAAAAAAAAATGAAATAAATGTTTAAAACATATATTTTATTTGTATGTTTGATTTTTGTTCTTTTTAAATAGAAAAATATTGAAAGTTTATTGCGAACAAACCTTTACCTATTAAAACCATCATATTCGCAACACAATATAGTGTGAGAAGTGGATATTGTGGACAACAGCCACTTTTAGACCTTTCTTTCACAGGCTGCTGTGCACAGATTGGACTATACTTGTTTCCTGTTAAATCTCTACTCCTCAATTCCAAGAAGTGATTCATCACTGAATTAATCCTTTCCAACACAGTGCAGAGTTTTAACCACACTGAGAAAGAAGCCTTTGAAAACATTGTGGAAAAAGGAGAAAATGCTGGTAATCAGCATTTTCTCCTCTTCCCATTATGTTTTCCACCCTTACGCAAACAAATTTCAACTCTTGAGTCACATTTGTCATCTGCAAATGCTTTCAATTTGGACTCTGCCAAATTTTGGCCATGTTGTAAAGAGTTAAAGAAAGCAATAGCTGGCAAAGCATCAGTACAGAAGGAGGACAAATGTATGGAAAATAAGTCATTATTTCTTTAACCCTTTACCACACAACGCCAACTTTCAGCCACCCTGGTAAAGAAGCCTTTTGAAAACATTGTGGCAAAAGGAAAAAATGCTGGTAACCAGCATTTTCTCCTTTTCTCACAATGTTTCGTACCCTATGAAAGCAAAATTGCGCCATTTGAGCCACGATGAAATTGTCGTCTGCAAATGCTTTTGATTTGGATATGTATAAAATTCTGATGTCTGGTAAAGGGTTAATGGGCTATGTAGCCGCTTAAAGGTGGCCCTTCAGATTTTGGGACGAAAATTTTACAAAAATACAAAAAAATCATCCTTATACTCCCAAAGCCTTTTAATTTTCATTCATAAAACCCCAGTAGTCGAAAACCATCCGACAGCAAGAGAAATTAGAGATTTACTACGGCCCAGGTCGACACCGACGGGAAACACGGTCTATTTTTACATGAGCAACTTACTCATTTACATACCGGAAATACACAGACAAAGCTTCAAACATAGCTTCCGAAGAAGACATTATGGAAAATAATTACATGTTTGTTATGTTATGGAATTTAAGCATCATTAGTCACGTGCCAGTCACTTGACATTCCCACAATGCTTTTTTGATTTCTGGCGCGAAATCTAAAAATAGCTTAAGAGGCTACATAGCCTTTTAAGGGAACACCATCAAAAAATTTTTTTTGTAATTTTATGATTCTTAATTATTGATGATTTGTATTGTTTTTTCATATAAATTTCAGTGATATATATATTTTTTAATTTGGTGAGATGTGAAAAATCTAAATACCCACCTTTAACATATTTTTAGAATTTACGCCGGAATTTTGCTAGGGTTTGTGGGGATGTCACATGAACATAACACACTTTGATTGTATGTTTTCTAATTAGTAGGATGATGTCATTTTGATCTCATGTAAATAGATGCAGTTATTGATTTCAAAGCAACCAGCCTATTTTTTGAATTTTTTTCTGCTTTTTTAGCAACTGCATATAATAGACTATGAGCCAGCAGGGTGTTTGCTCCCTCCCCAGGGGGAATTTTCAGGACTATGATTTTCTTGAGCCCCAAGGTCTCCTGAGCACATTCCCAAAGTCTGCCACCTTGCGAGTGGGGCTTTCGGAAGTTATAGTGGTCAAAGGTCATCAAGTGCACCTCTAACTCTAACCTTATCAGCTGATCTTCAATTGACACTTCTTTGGAAATTTTATACTTTCTGAAAGTCCCAAATGATCTCAGGTAATGTAATAAGCTCATATTTAGATAATTCTATGCATTTCTAACAAAATAAAAGAACATTTAATGCAAATCAAAGCACTGACAGCACTATTTTTTCATGATTCATGCTTCCAAAAAATCATAATCTGAGAAACTACAGGGATATTTTTCAGATAAAGCACATTTTCTTGATCACAAATGCCTTGAATGCATCCTAGAAGCAACCCAAATGGAATTTTCAAATTTATTCTATATCAATTGGTCATATTCATGAATAAAAAGGAAGCACTTATAACCGAAGTTCATTAATATACTTTTTAATCTTTTACGAGGGTTGTTCGATATGTAATGTGTATTGTACGATATCTCAAAAGCATTCGACTCAAATAGTGAAATGAACATTACATCCCTTCAAAGTATTCTCCGTGGTTTGAAATACATAATTTCAATCTCTGAATCCATTTCTGAAATGCGTCACGGTACGCTGATTTAGGTAGACCTCTGAGGCACTGACTGATGGCTGAGCCAAGGGCTTGCCGGGAGTTGTAACGACAACCAGATAAGAACTTTTTAAGTTTTGGAAAAAGGAAAAAGTCGCATGGGGCTAGATCTGGAGAGTATGGTGGGTGTGGCAAGACGGTAACCTTCTCCGACTTCAAAAATTGTTTCACAAGCTCAGATGTATGTGATGGAGCATTATCATGAAGTAGACGAACATGCCTAAATCCTGACACAGGGTGTTGTTTAAGATAATATTTCTTGACCTTTTTTAGTATAACATCTCGGTAATACTGACCTGTAACACTTTTGCCCTTCGGCACCAGAATTTGTACGGCTATACCATCACATGAGAAGAATATGCAATAAAAAACCTTCTTTGTGCTTATGCTTCTTTTGGCAACTACAGGCCTTCTACCGTGTTTAGTTAGCCATATTTTGTTTCCAATTTTTCTTACTGGTTCGAAATAGTGAACCCATGTTTCGACTAGTAACAATGTTTGCAAATTGTCTTTGATTGAATTTGGGAAACATTTTGAGCAATTGCTTAGTGGTTTGTACTCGTACCCGTTTTTGGTCATCTGTCAATATATGCGGTATCCATCTGGCAGAAATCTTTCTTACTTTCAAAATACACTTCAAAATGAAATGCACCCGCGATAGCAATATGCCAACAGCGTTGGCAATATCATGAATCGTGTATCTGCCATCACTTTCAATTATTTCCCTGACTTTTGAGACATTTGCCTTGCCTGTTACAGTCACAGGTCGGCCAGATTTTCTGCATCTTTGACGGACTCTGTGCCAGTCAGAAATTTCTTTCTCCACCTACGAACTGTCTCATAAGATACCTTATCAGACCCATAAACTTCCCCCAATTCAGTAAAAATCTGCATTTCCGAGTTTTGTGCGAACTTTTATATAACCTCTAATTTCTTTAATATTCTTAATCCGTTTCCCAACCATTTTTACAACAGTGGTCAACGACTAGCTCTATTAAATGACTATAAGTTTAAAACTATGTGGATCTGAAGGCTCGTGTTTATACCATTGGAAAGGTATTGAATAGAGCTATTCAAGTGTATCATCATCCATGAAATCGTGCAAAGCGTTATCGCGCTGTGGTATAATACACATTACATATCGAACAGCCCTCGTATATCAGTTACTGAGAATTCAACAATTATCTGGTTCATTTCTTTATGTTAGATAAACAAAAAAATCTAAAATTTATTGGTATGCTTATTTTCATGATCTTAATAGTTATATTCATTACAGTATATAGAAACTTTTAGTGTAAATCAAAGTACTGAAGTTACCGATACATTGTGTACCATTTAACTCTTGTATCTAAAAAACAGACAAAAAAGTTTAAAAGTAAAATATATCTTGATCTTATTTACTAAGAAGACATTGCATATGCTATCTACAGTGCCTTCTCTTGTTATTTTATCAATTTAGTTCTCTCAGACAATGATATCAAAGTGCTAAAATTTGAACTTGCCGTGACGAAGCAGTAAAGGTATGACCTACAGGCATATCCACCTTTTTAGTTAAATACAGCATACATATGCATGAATTTAACCCTTCCAGCACTATAGGCGAAAACAGTGGCCTTTGCAGATGACATGGATTAAGATCAGACTGTACAAAACATGCAGTCTGATCTTGGAACTCTGTTGTCTGCTTGTTTAGTTAAGCCTAATATGATAAAACTCTTACTGAGTCACAGTAGAGCCTATTTCCAGACATCGAAAGAGGTGGGCATTAAATATTTGGTGCAGAAAGAGTTAACTGCCTACAATCAGAGGTATATTATTCGTAGTTGATCTTGTTTCACTTTTTACACACATCAATTAAGCTATCAGGTGAGTTACTAGCAATGTGAGTTTATAAAGATGAACTGAATTCCCCAGTTGGATTTGATACTTCAATAGGGCAGATGCACCTGTTATATCACACTGTTGGTCAGTATTAATTTACAGAGGACCATAGTGTTATAGTGAATGAGAGCTCGTTCATGCTTGTTATACCTCCGCAAAACGAATGTTTTCGGGGATATAATCAGCCTGTCTGTCCGTCCGTCCGTGTGTCCGTCTGTGTACAAAATACTAGTAATCTTGTGTCGTGAACTCCTCCTACAGTTTTGCTGCTATTGTATTGAAAGTTTGGTGATACATTGATTGTATACTGAAGTTGTGCAAGACGCAGTTTTCAATCATCTACTCCCTATTATTCAAGGGTAATCTCCCCTTGAACTTAGAAAATTTTTTGTTAAATTGCCTGTTTCTGTCAAAGCGCTGGCGGGGGTATTAAGTCACATTCAGTGACAGCTCGAGTATTTGCTCAGTAAAAGCTTCACCATCATCATTCTCATGCCTACCCGCCATATCTGTGGCTTTATGTTTTTGTTATGAAAACTGTGGTTGTCGTTTTTCCGTTCTTACCTGTTCAGAATTATGTCAGGTTAACTGGTTGGCATTAAGAAACAAGGAAATAATTTGAAGCATCACGCCAGGACTATAACAGAAGGCTAAGTTTTAAATGTTGGAAACGAGTTGCATTGGGTTTGATATAACATGGTTAAGTCTTAAACTATGCAATGAAGAGCCCTGTTTTTTTTTTCCTTATTCTTTTATCCATTTTGTTTCCCTTTCATTATCTTTGAAATGAAGGTCATTTGTGTGTTACCATGGACTGTTAATGTTCTTGTCATTAACATATTTTTTGGTGAAAAGGTCATGCAAATTATTATCATTCACATGGCAATCCTTTGAATGCTCAGATTACCTTGTTCTTACATATATATAACTTCTTGTTTTCTGCCTGCATAGCTTCAAGGCTATGTCTTCTTTTACTCAATTACATTGTATTTTAGTGATTTATAATGTGTGTAAATTCAAAAAAAATTTTTTTTAGTTTTTTCTTGGATATTGTACACATTTAAGAGAGACAGAAGCTTTTTTGATATTTTAGCTGGCCAGTTATCGTTTACCTTGTTTGATAGATGATTAGTGACTCTCCTTATTTCTGCTATGGGCAAAAGGCCTATGCATGAGTTTTGTTTTTCTCTCTTTCTATCAAACATGTATATAAAGGTACCTGTCGTATGTCAAAAAGAAAATGCCTGCTGCAATATACTTAGACTATGCTTAGCTCCACCTCATCCAATATCAGCATAACTGTATTATTGTGCATGAACAGATGAACAATTTGTTTTGCATTTGGTATTACGATCATGGGCTTATTGTTATTTCCAGGATTTTGTTTCCCATATTAAAAATGATAGATTTCATTTTACTGTGCTAGTCCATATAAGTGATGCACCAATAATTGCCCATCTGTAGCAAGAAATGATCAGTGGTCTAATAGGGAGACAGTTTCTCTTTTCTGACCTGATTTCTCATTTGCAAAGTCTATGCTGTGAAGGGAAGTCTTTGTAGTTCGACAAAAGTAGATTCTGTTTTGTGAAATGCTACCTTGGAATCATTTAGAGAATAACAAACCTAGATTGTTTTAAAAATGGTTTTATGCATGCCCTCTTTGCGTACATTTTGATGTTTTTCAATTGTGTTAAAAATGTCACATTGTGAACTGAACAGAAATGCTATTGAATTTTCACAATGTTTACTGGGTACCCATGTCATAGACATGCAGTACATGTATAGAATAATATAGAGTATAAATCATAGCATTGATTTAGTTAACATATTGAAATATATTCTAACCAAGCAATGAGAAAGATGATAACAATGTTGACTTCATGAATGTGGTCAAATTGGGTGATAGTGGATAGATTTTCATTTAGCATAGAATGATCTTTTGTAAACATCATTGTTATCATTTCAATGAAAGGTAACTTCATATTAGTCCCGAACTCTATGAAGAAAAAGTTCTACACACCTTTATTCGCTGGACTTAATAAAATATCAATCAATGTGGCAAATTACTGTTAATTATAGAAGTGATAAATGCAATCCTGACGTCAGTGAGTTCTTATGGGTCAACAGCAAGAAATGTCTTTAATTTCAGCAAATAGCGTAAGATTTTAAAAAAAGCTCAACATTTGTAACTATTAATACTCTGATTTCCTTCGCTGACACAGCTTATAGATAGGATAAATTATATTGGTAAGACACAATGTTTGTCACGGAATCTATTCTGTATCACTAAGATCATAATTGATGATTTTGTATGCTATGAATATGATTTTGGGTACCAGCCATTTTACGCTCACAAACGTGGCCAAGAACAGTTCTCTCAGTGCTTTGATTCAAACAAAATTGCCTCTTTTTGTGTAAAACAGCTGTTTTGACTAAAAATATGAGTGAATAAACCCATCTGAACATGTTTCTGACATATTAAATGTAGAAAATAAAATGAAAATTTAACCCGAACTGTTATTCATTGATATCTCATATGCAACAGTGCACTTGATGACCTTTGACCTCTATAACTCGCAAAAGCCCCACTCGCCAGGTGGCAGACTTTGACAAAGTGCTCAGGAGACCTTGGCGTTTCAGAAAATAATAGTGCCGAAAATTCCCCCGCGGGGGGGTGTGGGGGAGGGGGGCCTATTGGTGGCTCAAGGTCTATAACCTTTTAGTTTCTTTATGTTTGCAGAGAAAAGCATATTTTGTTGGATTTACCAGTGTATAGCTCCTAAAGTGTCTTTTACAACTACAGCTGCCCTTGTGACCTGAGTGTAGATGAAGATCAGACAGCACAAAATGTGCATTCATAATCTTTGATATTCTGTGTCCACTTTGCTGAAGCACTATAGATGAAAGTAATTGTGAAATTGCAATCCTTGGGGTCTTATTTGTAGTCTGAAAATTTCATTTGGGTTTATCCTTCATTCTTTATTAAATGTTCTGGGCCAATCTGATTTAAAAGCATTTACAGACAACAAAATAAACATGACTACAAAACTGAATTTTGTGTTGGAAAGGGTAGAAAATATTGTGGAAAAAGGAGAAAATGTTGGTTACCAGTATTTTTTCCTTTAGCAACAATGTTTTCATAAGACTTTCCCATGGGGTCATTCAAATTTGGGATTGTGTGGTAAAGGGCCAAGGATAATGATAAGAAATGTAATTTTCTTTTTAACTCTTGTAGTTAGATACATAAAACTATCAGTCAGAACTTACAATGTAAATGCTGCAATTTCTTTGCTTTTATGAAAGAATACCTAGCAAAGAATCAGATAGTGTAGATCTAGAATTAATCTGCAAGTTTTATGCAATATGATCTTGATCTACACTGTCCACATAAGCCATTAACCCCTAACCACACAATTCCAACTTTAAACAACCTCTTGGAAGATGGCTTTTAAAAACATTGTTAGGAAAAGGAGAAAATGCTGGTAGCCAGCATTTTCTTCTTTTCCCACGATGTTGTCTACCATGTGAAAGACAAATCTCGTGGTATGAGTAATATTTACTTTATCATCTGCAAATGCTTTCAATTAGGACAAGGCTAAAGTTCTGTCATGCGATAAAGAATTAAATCCAGGTTGGGGGCTACAAGGGTTAGACCAAGGCTCTCTGTCAGTTTTGTCTGTCAGTCTTTCTATCCGCCATTTTCTATATCTCAGAGTTCTGCTTGGCTTCGTGAATGGTAAATCAGGGGTCCAGAGTTTGATCCTCACCCATACCACAGTGTTTTTTGTAGGAATATCATTAGGTAAGGCCCTTCAAAGTCCTGCCCTAGTAATAGCAAATCTCTAGCTTATACTACACCTGACTACATAATTATACTCCCTCCAGATTGAATTTGTCCTTGAATCCTTGGGGAAAAAGAACACTGTGAAACAGTCTGCAAGGATTTTAACTGGATTAGTATGTCAATGAAAAATTCTAATTCTTAGGTTATAGATCTACATTGCCCAGCATTGGGCTCCTAATGAAACACCAATAACTAACCATGGCCTAGGGTAGGTACTCATATCTATATTTATCTCCATGAAGTGCTGTTTTTGCTCCATAGATCAAGGGAGGAGCATTATGTTGGAGTTTCTTTGGGCAAGGCACTATAGCCCCAGTAGTTGTGGTAATTAATGATTACAAAACCATAATAAATGAAACCATGTTAAATAAAAAAGTACACTCATATGCCAAATTATTATTATTTAAAAGGATAGAAAACATTGCGGGAAAAGCAGAAAATGCTGTTTACCAGCATTTTCTGCTTTTTCTACAATGTTTTCAAAAGCCTTCCACATCAGGGTCGTTAAAACACGGGATTGTGTGGTAAAAGGTTAAAACTGATCTTATTCTTCTTGGTTAACTCATGTATAGGGATTTAATACAGGTTGGTGTGAGGGACTGCCAAATGTCTTGAATATTGTCTATCAGATCTTGTTTTGAATGAATCCTGGTTGCTCTAGTTTGAAGTTTTATTTTTAAAGTTCTCCACACATTCCCAATAATATTGATGTCATGGCAGGAATACTGTTTTTTCTCTGGATGTATGGACAGTTGTATTGTCTTCTTGAAGAACATACTGTCTCGTCGCTGGAAGTTTGGCTAAAACTGGCCAAAGTTCACTGTTAAGCACTTCTATATGCTTTTTAGAATTAAAATAACCTACAACAGCTGTTACACACTTAAACACCTGGGTTTCCATTTCTCCACATTTTTCCCCCACACATAAATCCTTTTATTTTTATTTCTTACTACTTGTGTTTCATCAGAAAAAAATAATATTGGCCCATTCTCTCTCAAATGTCCAGTGTAGATGGGAACAAGTGAAGGCCCTTCTCTTTACTCTGTTTCTGGCTGTGATGGTAGCTGCCTTTTTTACAACCCTCTTGTAGTGACCATTTTCATGTAATCTTCCCAGAGCTGTCCTCCAAGATAGTTTTTGAAGTGTACTTTCATTAAATTTTGAAGTTGTTTCAGATAATAATTTTCTTCTGTTACATTTTATCAGAATCAATATTTGTCTGTCAATCTGGTTAGATGATTTATGTCTCCTTCCACACTTTCCCCTTCTCCCACTTTCTTTGAAATTTTCAATATTTTCCTTTTGTTGTAGTTTCTTTGGAAATTTATACATGGTAAATATACTTATCTGTACTGGGCAATTTCATAATTGATTTTACCATCCTTATTTAGACAAACAATTAAATCTTTTTAAGAAGCTGTCAGATCTGTACCTCTAAGCCCCATGTTTGAAAGCAGACAAATTTTTGTTCGTAAACAACAGCTTTGCTTCCCTTGGATTACAACCAGTGAAGCTCGTTTTGCAGAAACACTGTTTTAGATTTTTAAAAATAAAATTCCGGCTTCGTTCTTGGTTTTAGTCTAAATCTAGAAGGGGATGGCTAAAAATTGTGTGTCTTCCGGTTGGTTGCACAGCATCACACATATCACAATCTTTCACACATTTACCTGATTGTCAAAAATGACAAAAATTATCTTACAAGTGGATTATTACTTAAAAACCAGCGTTAGTTCAATGAGTGCAGATTCTCTAATTTCTTACTTATTTTCACTGCATTAAACGTCTATTTCTGTATAAATATATACACAGTGAGCTATTCTAGAAAATGATTCATCTTACTATTTTTACGTCATGCATGGGATGTTTTTTCGCGGAAAATATTGTGTTGAAGAACTCTTGACAAAACTAGTTTTTGACTGTTCAAAATGCCATTTATAGAGGAAGACTGATTTAGACTAGTTTTTTTTTTTTTCTCATAATAAATGAGCCATGATCTGAGAAAATAGGGCTAAATTTATCTGCAAAACCTATCGATCCAGGACAGCCTGTGCAGTCCGCGCAAGCTTATCTGGGTCAAAACTCTTTGCTACCGATAAATTTTCTGCATGTCAAAGGACCAGTATGCACGACTCGTGATTCAGTCTGTTATCGGTTATCTTACAAAATGGATTATACGGATCTATAATCATGTGATGACTTGCTTGGTGTCATGCATCACAGAGATGCATAAAACCCCCTTTTGCCAGAACATGGGTCAAATATATTTATTCAAATGTAATGAGAGCTTGTTTAAGAAATAATCTTCTTTCTATCATGGTTTATCGTTCAATAAACCGCAGTTGTGAGTTATGAGGTACAATAAATAATCCTCGAGGGCGATAGCCCGAGTGGTTTATTCATTGCGCCTCATAACTCACAACGTGGTTTATTGAACGATAAACCACAATAGAAAGAGTATTATTTCAATTCTAACATGACCAACTCTTCATTGAAGGAAAACAAATTCATACTTAGAGTCAAAATGCGGATGCAGATTATATTCCATTGAATAACTTACTTAATTTATACAGAATGACGTCACTCTATACAGAATGATGTCACTCTACATAGAATAATGTAGATTTTACCAAGCTTTTGTTGCACTGTGTTTATAGAGCCGAATTCATGTGTCATGTTAGAATGATAAATCTACAAGTTTTTTTTTTTAATAATCCATAAGCTGGATATCTATCCGATAACTCTGCAAATTTCTTTACTAGGATTGATGATCTAGCCATTGCAAAGAATCCATTCCTCTATCTACACTGATCACTGTTTCACTGATGGACGTGTAGGAAAGCAGATGTGACGAAAAAAAAAGGCTACAAATAATCTGGTTTTGGGGATCTACGCACTCTGATTAAAGAAACTCTGGGACAGGTAAAGCATGGGTAGGTGCACTGGCGGCTATGACAGATCTTCAAGTGAAATAATGTCAAAGAATGGCGTTTAACACCATATAAATAGATCTAAATCAGAGTGCATAGATTGCCTTAATAAGATTATTTCTAGTTTTTTTTTCTCTGTCTGCAGTTGCCTCTTAATAACACAGCAATCGATTGTTATACTTCAACATGAATATACATATTAACTGTCCCTATTCTTAGAGTCAATATTTTCCAGTAATTTCAATTTAAACTGAATTGAAAGCTGCCAACTTTTTGCAGACATAATAAAATTTTATTTGATATGTAGCACATAGACATTACTCTTATGATAGGTAATACATTACAATTTTTCTAACAAATCCATTTTACAATGACGTCTACTCTGAGCAATTGTGACCTGGAGTTTATTGTTAGAGTTTTTCATTACATGTCTGCAATCCCCCCTCTCCCAGCTATTTTAATAAATTTCTGTCTTGAGTGCAGCTTTAAAGTCCTAAGTATATCCTGACATTTGGTTGTGCACCTTTTGTATTGCACATTACAAGAAAAAGTCTAGAGGATCAGATTGTGTAGCCATACCTGAAAGAAATTAACTTTTGTCTGGATGCATTTGAAAGTCATTCAATTATACTTCCAGTCATGTGTTGTGTGGCTCCTCTGTGCTGAAATAAAATGCATGTACTAGTACATGTGACTTCAAGGTTAATACTCTTTTCTTTTGGCATCAGAATGAAATTTTTTCTCAGAATATTCAGATAGCCCACCTTATTTACAGTGTAGACATTGTCCTCACCATATGCGCAAAAACATGCGAACCACTTTACTGTCTGCGCTGAGAACAGCCCATGAGGTAATTGTCACATTTTGTAGCAGTTTTTCAATATGAAAACCCGATTTCTCTGTTGCTCTAAACCCATTTTGCTGCTGTAAGCCTGTACGTCCCTTTAAAGAAAAAGGCAACGTTATTTAAAGTCCCAGAATTGACGTTATGATGACACTTGTTGTGAAATGGACTCATCAGAAAAAGTGTAGTATATAAAAGAATGTTTAGGTAATGTCTGTGTATTATATATCAAATGAAATTTTATTATGTCTGCAAAAAGGTGGTAGCTTTCCATTCATCTTAAACCAACATGTTTAGAATAAGGACACATATTATGAAACACCCAGTAAGATCCTTTTAAATCACTGGTAGATCTACAAGTCATCTGTTTCAACGCATATATATCTCTAATCATCAGGATACCAAATGAAAGTTTCCGCAGCATGTCAGATGTATTTGAATTTGAACTATTTAAAGTGTATGAGAATTTTCTTTAAGTCTGTCTCCAACCTTTGAACACATTATCAATGATTTCGTTGATAAGGGATTAAGCCAGTTATACATTGGTAGTTTTATCAATATATTCAAATAAAACAAGCCGACTGCTTACGATCCATGCAGAATTGCTTGTTTGTATGGTGTCTGACGTTGATTTCAACATTATTTCATATATAACCTTTAAATGTTGATGGTCACAAATACGGATTGCTAGATCTATATCTGAAAGGGGAAGGAAAAAAAAAGAGGGCCATGATGGCCCTGTATCGCTCCACTGGCTAATAAGTAAAAACACTACAAGCCAAACATTACAATACTTGGTCACTTGGTTTCAAACTAAAAGACATACAAAATGTTTTCTATAAAATCCTACGAGAAAGTTATGACTCCAGGGCAAAGCCATTTTTGACCAAAGAGCTATAATTTCTTGAATCCTGGTGGAGGTCCACAAGATGAAGCCCAATACCAAATGATACAGGTCTAGAATGTGTGGTTATAAACAAGAAGATTTTCAAAGTTTCCTCAATAAAAGGCTCTGTGAAACATTAGATCCCTGAGACAGGGCTAAATTTAGTAGCCCTAGGTCTTATGGTTAATAACAAGATGATTTCTAAAGTTTTCACTATATGAGCCCAGGTAAAACTTGTGACCACTGGGACGGGGCCAAACTTGACTCCAGGGGTATAATTTGAGCCCTCTTGGTAGGGGCCCACTAGATAAAGCTACATGCAAAATTTGGAAGCCCTCAGCCTTATGGCTAGGTATGAGAAGTTTTTTTTTAAAGTTCTCCCTATATAAGCCCATGTAAAAGTTGTGACCTCCGGGGTGGGGCAAAATTTGACCCCAGGGCTATAATTTGAAGAAATTTGGTAGAGGTCCACTAGATAAAGCAACATACAAAATTTGGTAGCCCTAGGCCTGATGGCTAGGTACAAGAAGATTTTTAAAGTTTTCCCTATATAAGCCCATATAAAACTTGTGACCCACAGGGCGGGGCTAAATTTGATCCAAGGGCTATAATTTGAAGAAACTTGGTACAGGTCCACTAGATAAAGGTAAATGCCAAATTTGGTAGCCCTTGTGGTTTCAGACAAGAAGATTTTCAAAATTTTTGAATATTTTTCAGTTTTGTTGCCATAGCAACCAGAGTTTTTGAAGGAATCAAATTCTTTCAAGAAATTCTGAAGAGGACCATGACAGGATCATTTCTGTGAAGTTTCGTCAAAATTTTGGGTAGTTTCAGAGAAGAAGATGTTAAAATAAAAGTTAACGCATGCATGCACGGACACCAGGCCATGACATAAGCCCGCTGGCCTTTGGCCAGTGGAGCTAAAAAGGAGAATCTTTCTTCTCGACATTTCCTGAAAATCCCTTACAAGGATGAAACCGGTAGAACTCATTTCTTTTAAAATTATAATAATGATCTACAAATGAAGAAATGAAAAGAAAGTCCTTTAGGTTTTTGTTTGCTTTTGTGTGTGTATTTATATTGCGGCAGCAAGTGCACCTACCATGCATTCCTGGAGTTTCTTTTATCAGTATTCTGCCTAGTATTTTGCCCAGCCTACCGGCTGATTCCCAGTAAAAATCATAGTCGAAAAAGAAACAGGACACACTGTGATAAAACACCATTAATCTCCAAAGATGGAGAGAACAAGATGTGAATCAGGTCCAAGAATGATCAGATTCCCTGCAGTATCATCCGGGTAGCGGTGGAAACAATCCAGTTGAGCTTAATCACCAAATAAACCCTTCAAAATGTGGTGGTCACATATGATTCTTTGGCGATCAAAGCCACCAGGGGTATTGCAGAAAGACAGCAGTGTTCCATGGAATAATATAGATCTATCAAAAGTGAAGGGTTTTTTCCCCCCTTCTCTTTTTAAAATGCAATGTGAAAATGTGACTGTGAATTTCTTCCTTTCTGTATTTTCTAATATAGATCTAGATCTAAAATGTATGTAAAACAATAATCACTCCAAGTCATTTGACTCGGAGCCTAAATTAACAAAATGGTCCGGGAACTGTCTTTATTATTAAGAGAATCCGGGATTGTTCGCCCTATTTCACATGTATACATCTATGAAAGAAGAATGCATTCTACTTTAAACAACGCTCAAAACTAGTTTTGGCAAAGCCGGGATTCGAACTCAAAACCCTATGATTTCAAGATCTAGCTTGCCATTCGAATTGCAGTATTGATATTTGTTCCTCAAATCATTCTCGTTGTTCGTATTGAGGTTTTGCTGTTTTCATATTAAACATGTGAAGACAAACATTTTTACCACGACAATTAGCTCTATCAATTGACGAAGACTATTTAAACGGGCGAACTTTGTTATTCATTTTGATATCATTAAAAATATATTGTGGTTGGCCATGTTTGTGGATAATAATTTGACATAATTATGGATGTACTAGATAGAACTGTAACCAAATAATTATATCTCTGTTAGAAGTGTTCCTGCATTAATGTGGCCTTGTTTAATTACTGTGTAAATCTACACTTTGGCTCAGCAAATTCCTGCTCCTGCTGAGGATCGAACTCAGAACTCCTCCAGAGTACATATTGTATTTTCAGAGGCGTTTTTCCATTTAAACTACAAGAGCTTTTGATATTGCTTGCCATAGCAGTTTGTAGATCTATTTCTTAACATTTCAATGCACGTAAACAGTTTTATTGGAGAAAAAAGTACTGGTCAGCTACATTTCCCATTTTATCCACAAACTGGGTCTCATACAAACTCCATCAAAATGAGCTCTCCATCATCTACAATGTCTGCAGTAAAACTTGCTAGCATTCTGCAAAAGACAAAATAGATCTAATGAATTACAAGTACTCACCAATCCAATAAGTGTGCCTTCTACGTTAATGGCAGAAGATCCAAGCCAATTCTGTCACTTAAATTGTGAATGTCAGAAGATCCAAGACACTAAACACAATTAAAACTTAGAAGGGCTTAACTCTTTTAAATCAAAATTTCTTGTGAAACACCAATAAATACGACTAGATACCATGGGTTATCAGAAAGAATGTGGACTACCTCGGTATTTTGAAAACTACTAAATACTCTATGTAAGATTACAAAAACTTAAACAGATGAGCATTTATTATCTGGTAACTGACTCAAGCTTTCAAATATTGTCACATTCAAGTAGGTAAAATGTGACATCACTTTAATGATGTCATATACTGCTTTAGCGGTCCAAAATGTCGGACTATGTTTTATTTGAGCAGAGTGTTATCTTAAACTCGGAAAGTATTCATCTGAAATTAATGCTGATTTTTAGAAAGGTTAAGGGGACTCAGCACTCAGTAAATCTGGTATTTGTAAATGGATTGGAATGATTTATAGAAAGGTGTGATACATAGAGGTTATTACATGGCTGATGAGGGCCGGAGAGTGATATCAGCCCGCCACCTTGGTATCTGCCCCAAGGGCTTTAGCCCGAGGGCAGATTTCGAGGTGGCGGGCCAATATCTCACTATGGCCCTCATCAGCCGTGTAATAACCTGTTTATTACATTCATGGATCATTTGCTCGATTTTAACAATTAAAACAGACAAATTCTTGTCTTCATTCGAGACAACCTTTTTTCGGCAGGTAAACATCACGTTCACGACGTAATGCATCATGACTATTGCAGCTGCATATACAGTATACGGACGTTTAAAATAAACAGTTCTTCATCTTTATTCCTAGTTAAAAAGATGTCGGTATGTGTGTTTCTCCGAGCTATATATTCAATCTAGTATAATATGGATTATGAGAAACGGGTTAAATAGAATAGATGGTTGGTGCTTTGGATTGGGAAACATAACCAGGCTCGGTTCCCCAGCTCACCAGATAAAATTCGTACACCTTGGCCAATAAACTTTCCAAATCCAAGACAACGATCTATTTTCTATTTATCGTGTCTTTGCTGGTTTTGCGATTCAATCAATGTCTGTAGATCTGAAGATTTGTCCACTAGCGACTGACGGACTGATTCAGCCATTTTTTTTTTCAAACTGGATGTTTTGAGAACGTTAGTTCACGAGCGAGTGTTCTGTTGCTATAGATTTAGAACAAATCGACCCCTTAGTGCATAAAGGGGCTATCTGCACTTTTTGTCAAATTTCACTTTTTTTCATTTTTAGGTGTATTTTTACACATATTTTCAGTGGTAAAAAAATCAGCTTTGAATTCCTACTACTTTTATCAAAAATTAATAATGCACCAAAGAGACATCTACAATATGGTGGTTACTTTTAGTGCATAAAGGGGCTATCTGCATTTTTTCTATGCATCAAGGAGCTATATGGCACATGGCCCCTTCATGCATAAAATGTTTCTGGCATATGACCTTTCATTTAAATGCATCAAGGTGCTATATGGCAGATAGCACTTTGATGCACAAAGATTTTCAGTCATACCTGGAATTATAACTAATTAAGTATAGAGTAGATAGCCCTTGTGCAAATAAATTCCCTGCAGATAAGTCAAGTATTTGGTTTCACATTAAGTGTAAACAAATTATATCTTATCTGGTAACTGGTTTATTTTAGCTGTTTTTACTAATTGCCATGAAAGTCTTTCTCACGATAGTCATTCATATAGAAGGTGCTAACTGGGATGCAAACAAGCCAATAATTATGGAAAATAAAGAGGTTAGTTTCATTTTTTATAAATTTTATTGTTCATTTTTATTCTTTTATGATTTATTCCTGAACATTAAGGTAATTGTGTCAATGTTTCTGACATAATTCTGTTAGTAAGAGATTCAAAATCATTGTAGGAAAAGAGAAATTCCTTACGATAGTGACTTTTCCCTTTTCAACTAATTTTTTACAATATATCTCTAAACCCTTTCCAAAACAATTACTGATTTTTACGCCCCTGAGACAGAAGACTAATCAAAACATTGTGACATAATCGACTTCCTTTTCCCACAAAGTTTTCTACCATATCAGAGAATTAAAACTCAAAAAAGTAGATCTATAATTTGTTGTTTGCTGATACTTTGAATTTGGGCAAGTATAAAATTTGTCGTTTGGGAAAGGGTTGATATCGGTCTTATCTTTACAGAAATGTATTTCAGTTTTAGAGAGTTTAAATTTAGGGTAAATAGTTAATTTCCTTCATATAATTTTTCCCAAAACTGTAAATTCCCAAATTGACATTATGTTATATTAGGAACTGTCTGATACACCGATGTATAGAATTACATTTATCACAAGTTATAGACTCTGAGATACTGAGGATCAGTCAGTATATTCTCTTCAACATTTTTTTCTTTAAGAAAATGGAAGAGGAAATGTCAGATTGGTCAGAAGGGACAGTTGACAATTTGTTTCAAAGCATGGACAGCTATGAGGTTGATAGAAACAGTCCTGTAACAGACAGTGAAGAAGAAACACTGGCAGATTTGCAGAGAAGAACAAGAAAGCAAACACAGGAAAATTTTCATGAAAACAGTGATGATAGTTTTATTGACAAAGATTATGTTCCTTCAAAAGAAGATATGAATTCATCAGATTCTGAAGTAGAGAGTCAAAAGTCAAAAGAAATTGTCAATACAGTGAGAAAAGGTCAGAAACCAAAAACAATTAAGAGAAAACTCTTTAAAGCTTCCCCTGAATTGAAAGAGAAAATACGGAAAAGACAAGCTATTAACCAAAAAAGACGAAAGCCCATTTCTGTCCAAGAGAGAAAAGCATTGGAATATGCAAAGCAGAAAAGTAAAAGATTGTTTAGCTTGAAACAACTGGTCAGAAATCACCACATTAAGCGGCTAGATAATCTTTTAGCAAGCAACGGATTACATCGCATTCAGGTTCCTGCGGACGGTGATTGTTTCTTTGCCTCAGTTCTTCATCAGCTGGAAGATAAATCCTCTGTAGCTGTTCTTTGATCGAAAATAGCAGACCATTTGGAATCTAATGGCATTCACTATATCAATTTTCTTGCAGACAATGAGTCATCTGAGGATAGAATGGACCAGTATATGAGAGAAGTTTCTTTGATGAGGGAAATGGGGCACTGGAAATCAGATATGAGTGATGCCATACCACTTGCTGTGGCAAACATGCAAAAGCGCCAGATCAAAATATTTTCCAGTGACATCAGGAATCCTGTATATGACATAACACCTACCCTTACTGACTTTGATCAGACTTCCTACATTAATTTAGCATATTTGAAAGTGAGAGATGAAGAGCATTATGATGGGGTGACAACACATTTAGATAGATCTTTCTCACATCAACAAGAGGAAACAAGAACACCACAAAAGCCAAAGAAAGCACAGCCTGAAGTTGTAACACCACACAAAGATGCAGTTTATATCACCCCAGACAAGAAAGTATGTACGCGGAAAAGAAAGTCAAACCCAATTATGTGGAAACGAAATATAAGAAAGCAAAATAGAAGCTGTGGTCTTCCCTACATTTCTCAAAGAGGTAAACCTATACCAGAAAGATCAATGAAAAATAAAGACTGTTCAAACTGTAAATTCCATTGTTCCCAGAGCATTGCAGAACCTGATAGAAGAAGAATATTTGAAAGCTTCTGGGGTCTTGGAAATTTTGAACGACAGAGAGATTTCATTTGTCAAACTGTACAATCGAACATTCCCAAGCGAGTAATAACAGGTCGTAAAAAGAAAAGTTTAATGTATCATTTCTCTTGTGGTCAGAAGACTGTCAGGGTATGCAAGCAGTTCTATATCAGCACTCTTGGAATTGGTAAGAAAACTGTAGACTCAGCTTTAAAACAAAATATTTGTGGAACATTCACTGGAGGTGATAGACGGGGAAAAAGAACACCTACAAATAAAACACCAAGAGAATCAGTTGGTTTGGTTTGTGAGCATATTGAATCCTTTCCGACAATGGAATCACATTATGTGCGAAAACAGTCAAAAAGAAAGTACCTAGCTCGTGACTTGAATATAACAAAGATGTGGGAGCTGTACAAGGAAAAATGTGTTACTAATGGGAAAAAGCCAGTGTCTCAATCTACATACAGACAAATATTTTGTGAGAAATACAACTATTCATTCTTTAAACCAAAAAAAGACCAATGTTCTCAGTGCACACGTTTTGCACTAAAGCAAGCTACAGAGAGTTTGGATTCCAACTTAAAAGATATCCAAGAAGCACATCTTCGCAGAAAACAGGAGTCAAGGGAAGAGAAATCAAAAGACAAAACAAGGGCAAAAGTTGATAAAACATTTTACTCGGCAACTTTTGACTTGCAGGCTGTTTTAAGTACTCCATGTACTTTAGTTGGCGAGCTTTATTACAAAAGAAAACTTGCATGCTATAATCTCTCATTTTATTCTCTTGGTGATGAAAATGGTAGGTGCTATGTTTGGGATGAAACACAGGGTGGCAGAGGGTCTTGTGAAGTTGGAACATGTTTGATTACACATATAAATTCAATTGCAGGTAGTATGGCAGGAGTTAAAGAAATCACATTATACTCCGACACATGTGGAGGTCAGAATAGGAACAAGCATGTTGTTGCTGCCTTTCTGTATGCCATAAACAAGGAAAATAACATTCAAACCATAAACCACAAATTTTTTGAACCAGGCCATTCTCAGATGGAGTCCGATAGCATACATGCACAAGTTGAAAATGCTAAAAAGAAAACTGTTGTCTATGTACCATCACAATGGAATACAGTCATTTCTCTTTCAAGAAAGAAAAAACCCTATGTTGTAATACCTATGAAATATACTGATTTCTTAAATTTGAAGGGGTTTTCAAAACAGAATTGTCCAAACATGAAAATGAGTACAAAGGGTACAAGAGTGAACTGGCTCAAGGTAGTTTGGATTCAAATTAAAAAAACCCATCCCTTAAGTGTATTTCTTAATGAGACATTTGATCCAAGTAAGTTTTTAGAAATTAAAGTAGCGGCATCAACTAGAAGTCAAAATTTCTTGCAGCAAATTCCATCCAATTTAGATGCCAGGTACAGTAAGAAATTACCAATTTCAAAGAATAAGAAGAATGACTTGCTCTCACTGTGTAAGAGTGGCTTAATTCCGCAAGAGTTTCATTCCTACTATGAACAGCTACCATGTACGGAAAAGAAAAGTGATTGTATTCCTATGCCAGTCTTATCGGACAGTGAATTTGACACTGACGATGAATGAAAACTCATGATAAATATGGTACTGTCAATTTTATCAGTTTCTTGCAGAGTAGCAAATACTAATTTTTTATCTTTTGTTACTGTACTGTTCTTGTTTCATGCCACTTTGATGCTTGTTGAAAAACTTACCTTGAAATACTGATCTTAAAACAGTTTTAAAAAATTGTTCCATGTTAGCATTATAATTATAGTTATAAAAGAATCCAAATTAAAAATTTTGATGATTTAGAAGAAATTTAGAATGTAGAGAAAATTGTTATGAACAGCCTTTTATATTAAAAATGATTCTTTTTTTATTCATACATTATGCTTAAAAAAAACTTTGCACATTGTATAACTAGTTTTTCTACCTGAAGGGTGGCCAGGGAACAATTAAATTAGTAGTTTATATTGAGTTTTCTGTATTTATTTGCTCTGCCTTACAAAAGAGACAATTTAGTTACAAGGACTTAAATGTCTTAACCCTTAATCCCATAAAGGCATTTCTATCGTATCTCTATTTGACCCTAAATAACAGCAAGGATGAAGCTGTTTCTTATGTGTATATGATACCTTTTGATAGCATAGAAAACATTGTGGCAAAAGGTGAAATTGCTCGTGATGAGCAATTTCACCTTTTGCCACAATGTTTTCTAAAGGCTCCTAAAAGCAATGCGTAGAAATGAGTATCTATGGAGTAAAGGGTTAATGTAAATTTAGTTGTAAATAATTTTTTGTCCAGAAAAAATATACATATCTGTACATGCATAAAGGGGCTATGTGACATATAGCACCTTGATACATAAAATGAGTGACAATTTCTTCCTATGCATAAAGGTGCTATCTGTTAAAAGGGGCCATAACTCATAAAAACAAGATAGACCAAGGGTAAAATTACAACAGGAATAACATTTCAACTTAAGCAACATAATATCTGTGCATAAAATATATATGACATATATGTTCAGTAAAAATCAGCACTGAAATCTTTAAATGGCTTTTTCTCAAAAAGTTGAAAAATGCAGATAGCCCCTTTATGCACTAAGGGGTCGAAATATCTTGTCAACGGGCAGGATATCAGATATCACCCCGTTGCCCCGCCATATCTGCCCTCGCGTGATACCGATATTACACCATTTTCAGTAGAAAATGTCACTATTATTAGTAACAGAATGTAATAATGTTAGATATCACCCTAAATCAGGCCATCCATCAACATCAGTCGCAGACAAAATCATTGTGGATGTACAACAGCATGTAAAACAAGATCGCCAAGATACTGTCAAGAAAATAGCTGACACATTTAGCATTTCATATGGAAGTGACCAGGAGATTTTAATAAACACTAACAAATACATCAACTTACTTCAGCTCATTTATGCATGTTTGCCCTAGGCATAATCAATCTATGATGGGATCCGAAAGTACCTTGTCAAAGGAAACAAATGCAATATTTTTCATCATCAAGATGGCAAGAAATGATTGAAGAAATGACCGGATGCATAATTATTGTAGAAATTCTGAGACATTTTGCCCATAACAATTTCTGCCAACAATTTCATTTTAATGTCTGCAAATATCCATATATATGTACAGGTTGTACTTTACAATCTGTCTTTTCTTAAATTCCAAAAACCAACAGGTTGGCGATTCTAAGTCCCTTGGAAAGTTAAAAAACTTAGTAGTATCGGCCATTACTTACTTTGTGATATTGTAACAGTAGTTTCCCTTTGCATAAACACCCCAAAGGATATCAATTGACTTATCTTACTCCAAAAGTTTTTAAGTTGAAGCAAAATTGTTGAATAATTAAATAACCCTAAACAGAAATATCTGTACATGAGAGTGCTCCACAGATTTGAGGAATTTACCTGAGAATAGGTGGATTCTGGCATCCAACAATAATTATTCCATTCTACTCAATCACAATTATAGTTGCTTTAATTTGTAGACGGTGTAGGTCAAAATAAGACTGCACAGACCATGCAGTTTGATCTTGGATCTACCTATGCCAATATTTTGTAAGATGTTTTTACAAACAAGAGGGCTATGATGGCCCTGTATCACTCCACTGATTAATAAGTACAAATCATACAGACCAAACATTACAATCAAAGGCTATACGCTTTATTTTCCACATGATGTGTATGCAAGTCAGCTGTTTTAAGTCATTATGAAGCTTAAATAAAACAGTTTGAAGGGACACTGGTTGGATAAGAACTTTTTGACATTTGTTTTGTCATGGGTTTTTGTGCTTTTTTTTTTAATTCATTTTTGAAAATAATTTGAAATACATGGAAAGATAAGGAAATAGTTATTTTCTGTGGTAGATCTAATACAGTATTGCAAAGTCCAGTTAAAAAGTAACTGTGCAGAGGAAACTTCATGTCAGATTTTTGCATCATACGAGTTCGAAAAAATTGGCATAGGCTGTCACAAAGCATGTGTCATTTTTTTTTTCGAAATTAGTACAAACTTAACCAATTAGCATAATCCTTTTTTACCCCTTTCCTGTCATTGTAATTAACTATGTAAGGTGATGAAGCATGTGCCTCAAATTGGTCAGGTATCCTAGTCAATAGTTTCACAGCCATACTGATACCGGCTGTTTAATTAACCTTTATCCTGCTAAATAACTAAAATGAAATTTTCACCTCAATAGTAAAAACCAAAACATTGCTATTTCAAAGACATGTTTTTGGGAATAGTATCTCCTTGTCGGACAGTGTAGATCCAAGATCAGACTGCACATTCTGTGCAATCTGATCTTCACCTTCACTGTTCGCAAAAGGTCAGTGAGTCAGCTTAGCAGCCTAGGGATTAACACGTTGATTTTATTACTCATAACTAACTGCTTTGTATGTCCGAGTATGTATTTGTGTTGTTTTTTTTTTGGTTTGGTTTGGTTTGTATTGGAGTTTAACGCCATTTTAACAGCTTAGGTCATATCATGGTGGTCAGTGACGCACCCACGTGTTTCCTGGCTTTCTCACACCAGTACTAACACAACTTTCTTTCCAAAGCCACTGACTACTTTTCTCACATGCATCAGAGGTGAGAGGCGAAAAATTGCCAGAAAGAAAGTTCACCGCAACCAGGTATCGAACCCGCAACCTCCAGGTCACGAGTCAGATACGCTAGTGTTGTTTTTAGTGCACCTGAGCACAAAGTGCTCAAGGTGAGCTTTTATGATTGTGCGGCGTCAGGCATTCGTTGTCAACTTTTACCTTGTGTACACTCTAGAGGCCACATATTCAGTCTGATACTCATGAACCTTGGTCAGGATGTTTGTCTTGATGATATCTCCGACGAGTTCGAAAATGGGTCATATTGTGTCAAAAACTAGATCACTAGGTCAAATCTTATAAAAATCTTGTGTACGATCTAGAGGCCACATTTTCAGTCCAGTACTCTTGAAACTTGGTCAGATCATTTGTCTTGATGATAGCTTAGACAAGTTTGAACGTGTGCCACATTTGGTCAAAAACTAGGTCACTGGGTCAAATCTTTGAAAAACCTTGTGTACGCTCTAGACGCGGCACTTTTAGTCTGGTAATCTTGAAACTTGGTCAGAATGTTTGTCTTGATGATATCTTGGACGAGTTTGAAAAAAGGTCACATCGTGTCAAAAACTAGGTCACTATGTCAAATCTTAGATAAACCTTTGCACACTCTAGAGGCCATATTTTAAGTCCAATTCTAATGAAAGTTTGTCCAAATGTTTGTCATTATATCTTGGAAGAGATTAGAAATGGGTCATGTATGGTCAAAAGGCTCAGATGAGCAACTTCAGGGCCATCATGGTCTCTTGTTTAATAGAGAGTATCCATTTCAGCTGACAACAAGCTATTTTCATCAGTTACACGTCCAATCCCTGTGCTTAGACAACCGTTTGTAATATGAGAGCCATTTTAGACAACAAAACCTCATGGACAAAATCTGGCTGATTTTTTTTTATGACTTGGTCCTGGTTAACTCTTTACCACACAATCCCGACTTTTAACGACCCTGAGAAAGAGGTCTTTTGAAAACATTGTGGGAAAAGGAGAAAATGCTGGTAACCAGCATTTTCTCCTTTTGCCACAATGTTTTCTATCCTATCAAAGACAAATTCCATTATTTAGGCCACATTTATATTGTCATGTGCAATTGCTTTCAAGTTAGACGATTCGAAATTTTTCTTGTGTGGTAAAGGGTTAAGGACAATCAACTTAAGAGCTGGCTTGTTTATTTCTGCCAACCAAAGCTGTGCTTTGCTGGAAAAATTAGGTTTGATTGTGACATAATGCAGTTGCCAAGAAGCAAACAGTAACTGTTGTCTGTATGATTTTGGATGTGTAAAGCTAAACTAAATACCCCGAGAAGTTTGCACTGGCTAAAATTTGAGCAGCTAGGACTGTTTACAACTGGATAATCAAGTAAATTGGTATACATGTTATTAAGTGATTGAAAATATATGAACACAGTCTATAATTTATTCAGCCCCATATAGTTTTGCTTCTAAAATACAACAATTGTCAATTTCCTCCTTAAATTGTGCCCAATATAAGCAGTGGATGAATTTTAGCGGATCAATTAGGTAAAAAATACGTCAAAACTCACAAATTTGAGTCTGGGAAAACCCTGGCAGATACATAAGATGTCAGAGGTGATTTTCTTTTTTGTAGCATCTGACTTGGAAGAGAAATCATGAAATCGGGAAAAAATTACACTAATTTCAATTGGGAATGGGGCTGCAATTCGGCCCCTGAGGAAAGGCAGAAAATCCTCTGGATTGTGCAGTAAAGGGTTAAGTTATTCCTTTTGAACCCACTTCTTTCTCACCACTGAAATGATTTAATGCTGTACATGCGGAAAAGCAGCTAGTGGCTACAAAAGAATTAAGATTTAAACAAGAGAGCCATGATGGCCCTGAAGTCGCTCACCTGAACCTTTTGACCAAACATGGTCCATTTAAAATCTCTTTTGAGATATTATGACAAACATTCTAACAAGCTTTAAAGAGACATCTTTACAGCAAGAGAGTAAACAAATGCTGTTAAAATTTGACTGTGTTATAATCTAGTCAGCTGTGTAAACGTAGATAAAAAATCAATGTAAGGTGTATGGGGTAAAGAAACTGTAGGGATTTGCCTTCAATTTAAACCGGAAACTGGTTGTTATGTCTATGGCTAGCCACAATAGAATGAAATACATTTTCTATCTGCCGTAATCTGTGCAACCTTGCAACCATCAGGGGCAATATTTGGCATGAAGATACAAGAGTGATTATAGTTTCATAAAATAAAGAAGAAAATAAAAAAAACACGGTTAAAAAACTGGGTGAAATTGAGTGAAGATATATGTTTAATAATTATTGGACTGAAAATTTGGTAACCTTGTACACAAGCTTTTTCCAGACTCATCCAAGATATCAACAAGACAAATATTTTGACCAAGTTTCTTGTGTATTCAACTTAAATTGTGACCTCTAGAGTGTACACAAGGTTTTCTAAGATTTGACCTAGTGACCTAGTTTTTCATCCCACCTGACCCATTTACAAACTGGTTTAAGATGTCATCCAGACAAACATTCTGACCAAGTCTCATGAGTATTGAACTGAAAATGTGGCCTCTTGAGTGTACACAAGACTTTTCAAAGATTAGACCAAGTGACCAATTTATTAACCCCACGTGACCAATTTTCGAACTCATTCAAGATGTTATCAATGTGGTCTCTAGAGCATACACAAGTTTTTTTCAAAGATTGGTCCTAGTGACCTAGTTTTTGCCCTGACATGACCCATTTTCAAACTCCTCCAAAATAGCATAAAGACACACATTCTGACAAAAATTCCTGAGTATTTGACTGAAATGTGGCCTCTAGAGGTTTCACAAAGTTTTACTAAGATTTGACCTAGTGACCTAGTTTTTGACCCAGCATGACCCATTTTCAAAATTGTCTGAAACATCATCAAAACAAACGTTCTCACCAACTTTAAAGAGTAATGGACTGAAAAATGTGGCCTCTAGCGTGTACACAAGGTTTTTCTAAGATTTTACCTAGTGACCTTTTTTTTGACCCAACATGACCCATTTTCAAATATGTCCAAGATTACATCAAGCCAAACATTCTGACCAAATTTCATGAATATTGGACTGAAAATGTGGCATCCAGTCCTTACACAAGATTTTTCTAAAATTTGACCTACTGACCTAGGTTTTGACCAAACATGAACCATTTTCAAACTCATCCAAGATATCATCAAGAAATGGACTGAAAAATTGGCCTCTAGAGTGTACACAAGGTTTTTCTAAGATTTGACCAAGTGACCTAGTATTTGACCCGACATGGCCCATTTTTAAACTTGCCCCAGATATTATGAAGACAAACATTCTAACCAATTTTCAAGAGTATTTGACTGAAAATGTGGCCTCTAGAGCGTACACATTTGACCTTGAGACCTAGTTTTTGACCTGACATGGCCCATTTTCAAACTTGTCCGAGATATCATCAAGAAAAACATTCTGACCAACCTTCAAGAGTATTGGACTGAAAATGTAGCCTCTAGAGTGAACACAAGGTTTTTCTAAGATTTGACCTAGTGACCTAATTTTTGGCCTGACACAACCCATTTTCAAACCTGTTTGAGATATTATCAAGGCAAACATTCTGTCCAAGTTTCATGAGTATCAAGACTGAAAATGTGGCCTCTTGAGCATACAAGGTAAAAGTTGAGGATGGACGAGGCAAGACGGACGACACACACCAAACACAGCACAATCACAAAAGTTCATCTTGAGCACTTCATGCTAAGATGAGCTAAACAAGAGGGCCATGATGGCCCTGTACCGCTCCACTGGCTTTTTAACCCTTTACTACACAAATCAAAGTGTTAATGACCCTGAAAGAGAAGGCTTTCAAAAACATCGTAAGAATAGGACATGTTGTCATCCAGTACTTACTCCTTTTCCCACAACCTTTCCTAACTATCAAGGACAGAAATAGTCATTTAAGCTACATTCAATTTGTCTTTTTGCAATGGCTTTAAACTTGGTACAATAAAAAAAAATACAGTTAAAAAAAACTCTCTCTTAAAACAGAACATTTCCTCTCCAAAAAACTTGAATACCAAACTCCAATAACGTATAACTGCAGTTTGATAATCAAGGGAGGTAAATAGTAACAAACTTTATCTTGTATAACAGGAGTTATTTCCCTTGATTACTATTCTAAATTACAGTCACCCTATAAGCCCATGTTAAACTTGTGATCTCCAAGGCAGAGCCAATTTTGACCCCAGGGCTATAATATGAAGGAATTTGATAGAGGACCATTAGATAAAGCTACATGCCAAATTTGGTAGCCCTGGGCCTTATGGTTTCAGACAAGAAGATTTTAAAATTCTCCACCATACTTTGAAGCAAGGAAAAAAGACGTAGACTATAAATTATAATGTACTGGAACAGCAATGTTTTGAGTGCATTTATATTTGCATGGACAGAACAAGAGTTATTTCCTTTTATCAGTATGTAAACTTAAATCATATAACCAGTTATAATCTTTAATAAAGCCAAGCCCACAGCAGCCACGTCCATTGCCAGATCAAATTTTTAGCAAAGAATCTGAAATATGTAACCCACAACATAGGGTTTGAACGAGAAATAATGGATTTAGAATATGATCACTCTCTCTTATCTGGAGCTGTGCTTTCATTTTGAATTTCTTTTTGTGACTGAGCATATCATTGTATTTTTAAGGGCAGTATCTTTGTTTGTTATGTAGCAGACCTCTGAATCCTTATTCTGCTAAATAAATTAAATGAAACTTTCATGTAAATAATAAAAACCTAAATATTGCCATTTCATAAAGCTACATGCCAAATTTGGTCGCCCTAGGCCCCATGGCTAGGTCAAAGAAGAATTTTAAAGTTCTCCCTATATAAGCCCATGTAAAACTTGTTATATAAGCCCATGTAAAACTTGTTACCCCCGGGCAGGGCCTAATTTGACCCCAGGGCTATAATTTGAACAATCTTGGCAAAGGTCCACTAGATAAAGCTACATGCCAAATTTGGTAGCTCTAGGCCCTATGGCTAGGTAGAAGAGGAATTTTAAAGTTCTCCCTAAATAAGCCCATGTATAACTTGTAACCCCCGGGGCGGGGCCAATTTTGACCCCAGGGCTATAAATTGAAGAAACTTGGTAGAGGTCCACTAGATAAAGCTACATGCCAAATTTGGTAGCCCTTGGCCTTACGGTTTCAGACAAGAAGATTTTCAAAGATTTTCAAAATTTTTCAGTTTTGTTGCCATGGCAACCAGAGTTTTTGAAGGAATTAAATTCTTTCAAGAAATTCTGAAGAGGACCATGGCAGGATCATTTCTGTGAAGTTTCATCAAAATTGGATGGGTAGTTTCAGAGAAGAAGACGTTTTAAAAAAAAGTTAACGCACGAACGGACGGACGCACGGACGGACAGACTAACATTTGATACTTGAGTGGCTAAACATTATGTGGCTTAAATGAGCTATGTGGCTGTAATTTTTATGTGGCATCTCAAAGAGTTCTTACAAATGACACTAAGGTGTCTTACAATCCATGTGTTAAGTGGTTAATTCCATTACCAATGTGGCTACAATAAAATAAGACACTTTAAATACAATCTTCCTAACCCTTTCGCTAACACAAATTTCAAAGCATAAACTCTGTGCCAGAGCACAATTGAAAATTTGTGATAAAAAAATATGAAGAAATTTCTCATAATTTCATGTATTCCACCCTCTGAACTATCATTTGTTAGTTTTAGACTTTATGAATCATGCCAGCTGTAGACGAGGATAAGGGTTAATACCCAGTCCTTATTCACAGGTGCCATCACAAAAAAGTAACACAGTGATATTGCTCGACACATTTGTCAAGGCATTGTTGTCTTTTTCCAAAGGACCCTACTAGCTCAGTTTGTAGCATCACAGCCTTTGTTTTTTAATTTGTTTGGTGTTTAACTCATTACTGAACGACAAAATTTTAGGCTTGCCCGAATGGAAAACATTTGCAGACAACAAAATAAAAGTGACGGAAAATTAGAAATTTGTTTTGTTAAGAAAAAAAAAGAATAAACATCCATAATCCTGAGGGCAAAAGAGGAAAGCCACTTATACCAATTTAAAAGTCGGGGGTCGAACCCACAAACTTCTGCTCATGAGGATGGTGATCAACCACAAGACCACCACAGACGATGACAAAAAGGTTTTTTTTTTTTAAATTCATGAGTCATTTTATCCTGATTCAGTTATCTCTTCATGGGAGACCGTTCTGGAATTAGCAAAGCAGGAAAGTGAGTATGAATTGGAAAAGTACTGGCGAGGAAACTCCAAGACAACATGGATAGATGCAGATGTGGATACAAATGATACATAGTCAAACCTGTATTAACCCTTTACCACACAATCCCTACTTTCGACGACCCCGAGACAGAAGCCTTTAGAAAACATTGTGGGAAAAGGAGAAAATGCTCGTTACCAGCATTTTTTCCTTTTCCCACAATGTTTTCTACTCTTCACAAAACAAATTTCAAATCTGTCACTTTTATTTTGTCGTCTGCAAATGCTTTCAATTTGGACCAGACTAAAATTTTGTCATTTGGTAGAGTTAAGAGACTACCCAATGGGAAGCTAGAAAATTGGTATCTTAGAGCAGGTGGTCTTAATAAAGGTTCAATACAGTACTGTTGAAAATAGCATTACCCCCCATTCATTTTATTTAAAAGAAAAACATCAAGAAATTTTAAAATTTTATTCAAAATTTCATTGAAAATGAAGGCTTTGTCTAAACCCAACAACACAAAACAAGAGGGCTAAGATGGCTCTGGATCGCTCACCTGAATTTTTGAGAGGACCATAGCCATTTTTTTGTGAGGTATTGAAACTTTGGAAACAAAATCATTATTTTGCCAGGCAATTTTGAAAAGGTCACCAGTAAAAGTCATTTAAACCTTTCCAAAACAATAAATTTTAGACTCTTCCAAATTCAAAGAGTTTGCAGACGACAATTTCAAATTTGATATAAATGGTAGAAAGTTCTCAAAATGGGTAGAAAACTCTTGGAAAAGGAAAAATTGCTTGTTATGTCCAATTTCTCCTTTTCTCACAGTGTTTTCAACAGACTTGTACTACAGACATGTAAAAACAAGGGCTTGTTTGGGAAAGGGTTAAAAATCTGTCACCACCCCTACAATTATTACCACAGCAATGAATTTGATGAATAAGAACTCTGCAAATAAATTTTTGGATAGATCACCCAAGGACAATTTCTTGAAGTACAGCACATGCTCGATAATGACTAAAAACACAAGTCAACAACAGCACCACATAGAGGTGCCAACAACTGGCTGTTGCTTTTTGATGAATAAAAATTTTCCTAACAATTTTTGAAAAGGGTTATTTCAAAATCTGACAAGCGGTTTCAGAGAAGAAGAATTTTTAAGAATTTCTTCATGTCCATTTTGTTTAAATAGCCCACAGCCATCAGAACCATGTTTCTTGATGGATCAAAATTTCTCGAACAATTTGCAAAAAGGGTCACCCAAGAAACATTTCTGAGAAAATATTGTAAAATCTGACCAGCCGTTTCACAGTGCAAGTGGACCCCCCACCCATCAGAGCCATGTTTCTTGACAAATCAGCATTTTGTGAACACTTTTTGAAAAGGGTCACCAAAGGCACATTTCTGTGAAATGATTTCAAAATTTGACCATCAGTTTCAGAGAAGAAGATTTTTAAAGAATTTCTTCATTTTTGTACAGTGCAAGAAGCCCCCCATCACCAGAGCCATGTGTCTTGACAGATAAACATTTCTCAATCAGTTTTTTAAAAGGGTCACCCAGGTAACATCTAAGAAATCATTTGAAAATCTGACCAGCCGTTTCAGAGAAGAATAATTTTCAAGAATTCTTCATTTCTGTATAGTGCAAGTAGCCCCCATTCATCAGAGCCATGTTTCTTAACTGATCAATATTTCATGAGCAATTTCTGAAAAGGGTCGCCCAAGGAACATCTCTGCGAAATTATTTCAAAATCTGACCAGCGGTTTCAGAGAAGAATTTTTACGAATGCTTTATATCTGCATAGTGCAATTAGCCCCCATTCACCAAAGCCATGTTTCTTGACAGAACAAAATTCTGCAAACAATTTTGAAAAGGGTCACTCAAGGAACATCTCTGTGAAATTAATCTAAAATCTGACCAGCCGTTTCAGAGAAGACTTTTTAAGAATTTCTTAGAAAATTCCATTGGGTTTCCATGCAAACCAGGGTTTTACATGGAATCAAATTCTGTGAACAATTTTAAAGAGGACCTCCATAGGAACATTCCAGCCAAGTTTGGTCCAATTTGGCTCAGAAGTTTAGGAGTTGATGTTTAACCCTTTACCCCATAGGGCATTTCTATGGTATATCTCTAATTGACCCTAAATAACAGCAAGGATGAAGCCCTTTCTTGTGTATATGACACCTTTTGATAGCATAGAAAACATTGTGACAAAAGGTGAAATTGCTCGTCATGAGCAATTTCACCTTTTGCCACAATGTTTTCCAAAGGCTCCTACAAGCCATGCCTAGAAATGAGTATCTGTGCAGTAAAGGGTTAAAGAGATCTTGATGACGCACAGCACGTGATCCTCAAACCTCCCCTTGAGCATGTTATGCTCAGGTGAGCTTATTGTAACTTCATAAATGTTTTCATATCAGTAAAATGGGACAAACCATTCACAGGCATCTGTATAAAATGCAGACCTGGGGTCAAATACTTTCAAAAGTATTCAAATACAAATACTTATAGCGTTGTAAGGCCCGTTGACAACTTAGGTCATATTAGGCGCACTTACTTAGTAAACAATAATGCGAAGTGAAAATAAGAAACATGTGCAACAACATAAGACAAACATGATAAATGAGGAATGGACAAAACACAAAATGATGCCCCTTTTGTCGCCTTTTACAACATGCATGCTGTCACGTTTGTTCCGCCAGATCAAATGGCAGATGTGACGATCGCGGGACTACAGTGGTTTATTCTTATACCCCTGATTAAACAACCCAGGGTCCCACAGGCCAATTGATTCCCATTCAAAATCCTGTTGAAATGGCAGATGTGACAATCGCGGGACTGCAGTGGTTTATTCTTATACCCCCGATTAAACTACATGGGGTCCCACAGGCCAATTGATACCCATTCCAACCCCTATTTACATCGAGAAAAAAAATATAGGATTTGGAATAAGAACTACCCAGCCTGCTGCAATCCTACAAACTACGAGGAAAGCAGCCGTTTGTCTCTAATTTTAGTGGCCTTCTACAACACGCCATAGAGAAAGGCCGATGTTCTATTCAATACAGTAAAAAAAAAACAATTGATACCCATTCCAACCCCTATTTACATCGAGAAAAAAAGTATAGGATTTGGAACAAGAACTACCCAGCCTGCTGCAATTACAGAATACAAATACTTTTTTCATGAATGTATTCAAATAATAAGAGGGCCATGATGGCCCTGGAGTCGCTCACCCGAGCCTTTTGGATTGTATGGTATAGCACTAAAGAGCAAGGATTTAAATCAACTCCTTGGTTTCAAGCATAGGTTTTGTAATGATTTGACTTAGTGACCTAGTTTTGGATCATGTTTCAAAAATACTGAAATGAAAATTTAGCCTCAAGAGTGTACATAAGATTTTTAAAGAATTTGGAGTCAAATTCTGTGAACAATTTTTAAAGAGGACCTTCCAAGGAACATTCCAGCCAAATTTGGTCCAAATTGACCCAGCGGTTTAGGAGGAGTTGATGTTGAAAGAATTGTTGACACACTGACGCACGACTGACACTGGGTGATCCTAAAAGCTCCCCTTCAGCACGTTGTGCTCAGTTGAGCTAAAAAATCTAAGCTTTTATCATGACTAACTTTCATGAGTATAGGCCTGAAAATGTGGCCTCCAGAGCATACACACCATTTTTGAAGATTTTACCTTGTTTTTGACCCAACATATCCCATTTTTGAACAGAGACACCGAGAAAACATTCTTACTTTCAAGAGTATTACCCTAAAAATGTGGCTTCTAGTGCGTAAACAATGTTTTTCTAAGATTTGACCAAATGACCTATTTGGTGACCTGACATAATTCATTTTCAAACTTGTCTGAGATATCATCAAAGCAAACATTCTGACCAATTTTCTGGCCAAGACAAGAAATTGTTAACAGCTACAGAAAACATGATCAGTATAGCTCACACTATTTTGTAAAGAGTTAAGCTGAAATTTTTTTTTTCTTAAGTCGGATGTAATGATCACAAAAGATCACATCAATATATCAAATGAAATCTGACAAAAAGACTAAACCTGAATAGTTAAAATTTTCAAATAAACTAATTATCCAGTGCAACATATTTGCTAGTCATAAAATACGTATGTGTGTAGCACTTAATAGGTTGATAAACATTACCAGGAACAGCTTTATAGACATAATATTCAGTGATCGGGAAACCCCTGCGCCATAGGCACATAAAAACCAAAAATGTCTCATTCAAAATCCTAGAAATGTGCCCAACTGTCTCAATTATGGAAGCTGCGCCTGTATGTTTGGCATATCTTCTAAAACTCAAACAAAGGAAAGTGAACTTAAGTATTCTCCTATTTTGTGAATATTATTATCGATTGTATATGCTATCTAGAATCTGATTTCAACATCTGTAACAGGGAATGTTACTTGATACTACATTGATAAAGTGTGACTTTATATCCGAGATATTGCTATTGAATCATCGGGTCTGATCCGTAAATTAAACCTCTGCTCATCACAGGAATCCCTTGTATCTATCACTTAGTGGTGGGCCCAATGATTGACTTCAGTCGAAAGTCAGTTGGTTTTGGCTTCCGATTCCGATAATCCATTTAGAAATCCCGGAATCGAATGTAGTTGGCTCCTGAACTCGCTTGGTACCTAAGCTTGAATTCTTGGTTTTGTTACTATTATTGATCCCAGTCCTTGATTAAACATAGTTGATAGCAAACAAGAAAATTGGCCAGAAAAATGAGAAAGAAATGGATGTCTTGACAAAACTTGACAACTCGGTACGTTTCTTATTTGATCCCTGAGCCAAGGTTTTGACACATGGAAATCTGAAATGAACCATTGAGGATTAAAGATATCTGCCAAAATGTCAATATGACTTATCGTCTAAAGCTTCATATAACCTAGCTTGTTTGCATCTGGCAGAAAATTGGGTTAAACATGATCAGTATAAAATGAAGGACATGCACATGATAATGAAGCTGGCTAGTCATTTATCAAAGGTGTTATTCCTCTTATCTAGTGTAAAGTGACAGATTTTTAAGTTACTTGCTATTTAAACTGACTAACTGATGTCAAATCATGTAGTAATACTTTTCCAAAAATTAATTGTCACAAAGAAATAGATCGCCAAAAAAGCCTGAAAACCAATGACACTACAATGAGCAGCGTGGTATTGTCCCATCAGAGGGACTTCAAACTGTCTTCTCGTCTTTAATAATGAATTCAAACAGTGAATTTACATGAATCTCTGTATAAAACAATATTTGGAAGCTAAATTGCCGTTCATGTGTGAAAAAAATGTTTTATGAAATGAAAAATATATGGAAAAATGAATGGTATTATTCCTGTGTTAAAGCAATAAAACAGAATAAAGTGTTTTACTTGAATTCTTTATAATGTCTCATCTGAAAATAAAAATGTCTTATTACTTTTGAAAATGTCTCTTTGGTTTTCAAAAACTGGAGACATTGTCTCATTGAAATAAATTCTTTCCCAATCACTGGATATTCAGTCCCAAAATCCTTTACTGACTTTTGTTACATTTTGTTTCTACTGTCTCTTGTGGTTCATGTTGCTTATTTTTTTCACAATTTTATCATTGGATCTCATCCATATCTTTCCATTGTTTTTTTTGGCTCTTCTTTTTGGCTGCTTCTACATCTTTTGTTCTTGGACATATTTGGCATTCCAAGAAAGTGCTAAAATATTTTTTTATTTCTTCCATTTCAAATTCATCCCACCTCTTCCTAACAGTCTTCTCATGCTTTTTTGGCCTTTGGCCTAGGCTGTTCTTGACTATCCTCTACATTCTTTAAGTCATTCTCTAAGTCATCCTCTGAATCAGACTCTGCATTTTCAAAAACCAACTCGTCAACATCCTGTGCCCTGAAATAAGGAAATACTTTTGAAATGGCTTATAAATTAATTGCTCTATCTCAATATGCGCTGACTGGGTCAGTCTTTTTGTTTTCTAGATACAACAAAGTTTTGTGAGGATATGTTGCATTGGATCAGATCAAGTTGAATCTACATGTATTTTCAAACAAGAGGGCAGAGATGGCCCTGGATCGCTTACCTGAATTTTTTGAGAGGACAATTGAAATTCGGAAACCAAATTGATACTTTGCCAAGCTATTTTGGAAGTTCACCATTCCCACAATGTTTTCAAAAGACCTCTTCCTCAGGGGTGTAAAGTAGAGATTGTTTGGTAATGTGTTAAGGCCAAACAGTGCAAATAAAGCCCCCCCCCTTTCAGAGGAGAAGATTTTTAACGAATTTCTTTAAGTCAATATAGTGCAAAGAGCCAGCCTGTCTGAACCACGCCCTACCACCACTGCCATGTTTTTTGCCACATCAAAATTTTGCATACAATTGTTGAAAAGGGTCTCCCAAAATTTCGAGGACGATTTTTGAACAGGGTCACCCAAAGAACATCACTGAACAAGAGCGGCAAATTGTCGCAAGATACGCCCGTCTTATCCCAAGTTGTAAAGCTGGGGCATGCACCGGACAAAATTCAAGTATGAAAAACAACAAAGGGCAATAACTCAAAAATTAAGCGAGCAAGAGTTGTGATTCCTGTGCACTGCACTCCCACTCGATGAGATCTATCCACCCATGAAATTTCATAACCCTAGCTAGTATAGTTTTGGAGATATGCTCCGGACAAAATTCAAGTATGAAAAACAACAAAGGGCAATAACTCAAAAATTAAGCGAGCAAGAGTTATGATTCCTGTGCACTGCACTCCCCCTCGGTGAGATCTATCCACCCATGAAATTTCATAACCCTAGCTAGTATAGTTTTGGAGATATTCACCGGACAAAATTAAAGTATGAAAAAACGACAAAGGGCAATAACTCAAAAATTAAGCAAGCAAGAGTTACGATTTTTGTGCACTGCACTCCCCCTCGGTGAGATCTATCCACCCATGAAATTTCATAACCCTAGCTACTAAAGTTTTGAAGATATGCTCCAGACAAAATTCAAGTATGAAAAACAAAAATGGGCAATGACTCAAAAATTAAGCTAGCAAGAGTTATGATTCTTGTGCACTGCACTCTCCCTCAATGAGATCTATTCACCCATAAAATTTCATAACCCTAGCTAGTATAGTTTTGGAGATATGCTCCGGACAAAATTCAAGTATGAAAAACAACAAAGGGCAATAACTCAAAAATTAAGCAAGCAAGAGTTATGATTCCTGTGCACTGCACTCCCCCTCAATGAGATCTATCCACCCATGAAAGTTCATAACCCTAGCTAGTATAGTTTTGGAGATATGCTCCAGACAAAATTCAAGTATGAAAAACAACAAAGGGCAATAACTCAAAAATTAAGCGAGCAAGAGTTATGATTCCTGTGCACTGCACTCCCCCCTCAATGAGATCTATCCACCCATGAAATTTCATAACCCTAGCTAGTATAGTTTTGGAGATATGCTCCGGACAAAATTCAAGTATGAAAAACAACAAAGGGCAATAACTCAAAAATTAAGCGAGCAAGAGTTATGATTCCGGTGCACTGCACTCCCACTCGATGAGATCTATCCACCCATGAAATTTCATAACCCTAGTTAGTTTTGGAGATATGCTCTGGACAAAGAACTGGACGCCGCCCACCCGCCACGGGTGATCCCATAATATGTCCCGTCTTCGACGGGCGTATAAAAATTACTTGAAAATCTGACTACTGGTTTCAGTGGAGATAACTTTTAAAGAATTTCTTCAAGTTAATACAGTGCAAAGAGCCTTCCATGCCACGCCCCCCCCCCCCACTCCACCATGGCCATGTTTTTCGTGATCAATATTTCGCAAACAAATTCTGAAAAGGGTCACCCAAGGAACATCCCTGCACAATTATTTGAAAATCTGACGACTGGTTTCAGAGGAGATGATTTTCTTTAAAGAATTTCCTCAAGTCCTTACAGGGCAAAGAGCCTCCTTACCCCCCCCCCCCCCTTAATTTTGCGAAAAACTTTTGGAAAAAGTCATCTAAGGAAAATGTCTGAAATTATTCAAAATCTGATGGGCAGATTCAGAGGAGATTTTTAAAGAATATCTTAGAAAATTCCATTTTGTTGCTATGGCAACCACAGTTCCTGATGGAATCAAATTCTGTGGGCAATTTTCAAAGAGGACCTCACAAGGAACATTCCAGCCAAGTTTGGTCCAAATCGGGAGGAAGGAGGACATAGGGTCACCCTAAAAGCTCCCCTTGAGCATGTTTTGCTCAGGTGAGCTAAAAAAAGTTCTCTTTGCACCTTATGCCATCTGTGAATAGACAAAATATTGATCAATTAAATTATACACAAATACTGAATTGTTTAACTCATCACCTTGTTAAAAACTAGCTGCATAAAAAGGATAACTTGTAATACCACACACCAGCCCCCATAGCTCAGTCAGTAGAGCGTAGGACATACAAACATGAAGTTTTTTGTCACTACAGGTTGTGGGTTCCATTCCCGAGCTGGTAAGCTAAAATTACTAAGTCCTTCCGATAAGATGTTAAACCAAGGTCCCATGTGACAGTGCTATACACCAAGCATGTTAAAGAAACAGGTGTAAAGTAGGATGGGTTTTGTCCTTTATCTTGCACCATTTCCTGTAACAAAACTAACCGTCTTCAGGGGGCATCGCCCATATGGGCAACCAGTGGCAATGTTAAATAAACGCACATTCAATCAACCACAATCAGCAGTTAGGCAGGTAAATGAAGAAAAACCTTCAAATTTGAGCTGAACAGAAATATATGGCAGAGAGGTTCAAGTCTATAAAGGAAATAAAACAAACAGATATGCTTATTTGACTATACTACAATAATATTTGTTTGTTTGGCGTTGTGATGCATATCAACAGTATTTTAGCTGTTTAATGGTGACCTTTCACAGATCCATGTTTCCTGGAGTTATTTTAACCAGTACTTGACCAGTCTCATTTTTTTGACACTGGCAGCCAGTTATCAAATTCATGTTATATTAGCATTTTACCACTTACCTCTCCTGTTTTGGGAAATCGTCAATAATAGCATCTGTCAACTTATTGTCGTCATCATCAGTTTCATCCGATTTATCAGGAAAGACAATGTCTATATAGATAAAAATGTTAAATATCTTAAACAACATGTTTTCATTATTAATCTCTTTCCTCTCTACAGATCACAAATAAATTGTCTCTGCAGGACTCAACTTTTGAAAACAGTGACAAAAAAAGAAATTGATTAATTCAAGCAATTTCCTCCTTTTGCCACAGTGTTTCTACCCACTCTGAAAAGTAATCTGTAGTTATTCAGTTTTTAACAATATCTCAGGTGCTTTAAATACACATGTGTCTACTGTTCAACAATTCAATAATGTCAGAAGGAAAGACTTAAGGAATGAGAATTTGTGATGGGTTGGCATATAATCAAATGATGGTTTGCAATATTAAATTTTGTTATTATACATTACCACAACAAAAACAAGAGGGACATTTGGCCCTTGGGCACTCACCTAACATACGGAGGACAACAGAAAAGGAGCAAGACTTAAATAAAGCAGAGGCAGAGCTGTTACTTTATTACTTTATGTCAGCAATGTTACTTTATTCGCTCATAGGGCTGGGTCTCTGGCATATTGGTTTTGGCTTCAAACTTGTAGAGACACCAGAGATAGATGACAGTTTGTTTAAACGCATATTTACCTTGACTGACTGATTGAATTCAGTTTAAAGCAATTTTAAACACTATTTCAATATCGGAGCGATCTTACATCATTATTGTCCCTTGACATACTGTACACTCCATAATCTTTTTTTCAAGCAATTTCTGGACTTTCTTTATAAATTTCCTGGGTCAATATCACTTTTCAGGTAAAACAAAATGCTCAGTCTAATGACAATTTCAATTTAACAAGTAGTATCTAAGATTTCCATGAAGATCAACAATTAAAAAAGTACAGTTTTTCTAAACAACCCATCCCTAGGATTAAAACAAAACACTTAGTGGTGGACTCACAACTTGAGGCACGCAAGATCTGGTCATAGAAAGATACATTTTTCTGGACAAAAGACACATATTATATTTGGACATGCCAAGACACATAAAGGATGGATACAAGACACTTTAAGATGGACCAAGTCTCTGGCATATTGGTTTTAGCTTCAAACTTGTAGAGACACCAGATATAGATGACGGTTTGTTTAAAAGCACATTTACCTTGACTGACTGATTGAATTCAGCTTAAAGCAATTTTAAACACTATTTCAATATCGGAGCGATCTTACATCATTATTGTCCCTTGACATACTGTACACTCCATAATTTTTTTCAAGCAATTTCTGGACTTTCTATATAAATTTCCTGGGTCAAGATCACTTTTCAGGTAAAACAAAATGCTCAGTCTAATGACAATTTCAATTTAACAAGTAGTATCTAAGATTTCCATGAAGATCAACAATTAAAAAAGTAGTTTTTCTAAACAACCCATCCCTAGGATTGAAACAAAACACTTAGTGGTAGACTTACAACTTGAGGCACGCAAGATCTGGCCATAGAAAGATACACTTTTCTGGACAAAAGACACATATTATATTTGGACATGCCAAGACACATAAAAGATGGATACAAGACACTTTAAGATGGACTGACTCTGGCATATTGGTTTTGGCTTCAAACTTGTAGAGACACCAGAGATAGATGACAGTTTGTTTAAACGCATATTTACCTTGACTGACTGATTGAATTCAGTTTAAAGCAATTTTAAACACTATTTCAATATCGGAGTGATCTTACATCATTATTGTCCCTTGACATACTGTACACTCCATAATCTTTTTTTCAAGCAATTTCTGGACTTTTTTTATAAATTTCCTGGGTCAATATCACTTTTCAGGTAAAACAAAATGCTCAGTCTAATGACAATTTCAATTTAACAAGTAGTATCTAAGATTTCCATGAAGATCAACAATTAAAAAAGTACAGTTTTTCTAAACAACCCATCCCTAGGATTGAAACAAAACACTTAGTGGTGGACTCACAACTTGAGGCACGCAAGATCTGGTCATAGAAAGATACACTTTTCTGGACAAAAGACACATATTATATTTGGACATGCCAAGACACATAAAAGATGGATACAAGACACTTTAAGATGGACTGAGTCTCTGGCATATTGGTTTTGGCTTCAAACTTGTAGAGACACCAGATATAGATGACGGTTTGTTTAAAAGCACATTTACCTTGACTGACTGATTGAATTCAGTTTAAAGCAATTTTAAACACTATTTCAATATCGGAGCGATCTTACATCATTATTGTCCCTTGACATACTGTACACTCCATAATTTTTTTCAAGCAATTTCTGGACTTTCTATATAAATTTCCTGGGTCTATATCACTTTTCAGGTAAAACAAAATGCTCAGTCTAATGACAATTTCAATTTAACAAGTAGTATCTAAGATTTCCATGAAGATCAACAATTAAAAAAGTACAGTTTTTCTAAACAACCCATCCCTAGGATTGAAACAAAACACTTAGTGGTGGACTCACAACTCGAGGCACGCAAGATCTAGTCATAGAAAGATACATTTTTCTGGACAAAAGACACATATTATATTTGGACATGCCAAGACACATAAAGGATGGATACAAGACACTTTTAAGATGGACCAAGTCTCTGGCATATTGGTTTTAGCTTCAAACTTGTAGAGACACCAGATATAGATGACGGTTTGTTTAAAAGCACATTTACCTTGACTGACTGATTGAATTCAGTTTAAAGCAATTTTAAACACTATTTCAATATCGGAGCGATCTTACATCATTATTGTCCCTTGACATACTGTACACTCCATAATCTTTTTTCAAGCAATTTCTGGACTTTCTATATAAATTTCCTGGGTCAATATCACTTTTCAGGTAAAACAAAATGCTCAGTCTAATGACAATTTCAATTTAACAAGTAGTATCTAAGATTTCCATGAAGATCAACAATTAAAAAAGTACAGTTTTTCTAAACAACCCATCCCTAGGATTGAAACAAAACACTTAGTGGTGGACTCACAACTCGAGGCACGCAAGATCTGGTCATAGAAAGATACATTTTTCTGGACAAAAGACACATATTATATTTGGACATGCCAAGACACATAAAGGATGGATACAAGACACTTTAAGATGGACCAAGTCTCTGGCATATTGGTTTTAGCTTCAAACTTGTAGAGACACCAGATATAGATGACGGTTTGTTTAAACGCACATTTACCTTAACTGACTGATTGAATTCAGTTTAAAGCAATTTTAAACACTATTTCAATATCGGAGCGATCTTACATCATTATTGTCCCTTGACATACTGTACACTCCATAATTTCCTGGGTCTATATCACTTTTCAGGTAAAACAAAATGCTCAGTCTAATGACAATTTCAATTTAACAAGTAGTATCTAAGATTTCCATGAAGATCAACAATTAAAAAAGTACAGTTTTTCTAAACAACCCATCCCTAGGATTGAAACAAAACACTTAGTGGTGGACTCACAACTTGAGGCACGCAAGATCTAGTCATAGAAAGATACATTTTTCTGGACAAAAGACACATATTATATTTGGACATGCCAAGACACATAAAGGATGGATACAAGACACTTTTAAGATGGACCAAGTCTCTGGCATATTGGTTTTAGCTTCAAACTTGTAGAGACACCAGATATAGATGACGGTTTGTTTAAAAGCACATTTACCTTGACTGACTGATTGAATTCAGTTTAAAGCAATTTTAAACACTATTTCAATATCGGAGCGATCTTACATCATTATTGTCCCTTGACATACTGTACACTCCATAATCTTTTTTCAAGCAATTTCTGGACTTTCTATATAAATTTCCTGGGTCAATATCACTTTTCAGGTAAAACAAAATGCTCAGTCTAATGACAATTTCAATTTAACAAGTAGTATCTAAGATTTCCATGAAGATCAACAATTAAAAAAGTACAGTTTTTCTAAACAACCCATCCCTAGGATTGAAACAAAACACTTAGTGGTGGACTCAGAACTCGAGGCACGCAAGATCTGGTCATAGAAAGATACATTTTTCTGGACAAAAGACACATATTATATTTGGACATGCCAAGACACATAAAGGATGGATACAAGACACTTTAAGATGGACCAAGTCTCTGGCATATTGGTTTTAGCTTCAAACTTGTAGAGACACCAGATATAGATGACGGTTTGTTTAAACGCACATTTACCTTAACTGACTGATTGAATTCAGTTTAAAGCAATTTTAAACACTATTTCAATATCTGAGCTATCTTACATCATTATTGTCCCTTGACATTCTGTACACTCCATAAATTTTTTTCAAGCAATTTCTGGACTTTCTATATAAATTTCCTGGGTCAATATCACTTTTCAGGTAAAACAAAATGCTCAAAGTCTAATGATAATTTCAATATCAAAAATTATTATCTAAGATTTCCATGGCACATAGCATGCATGTCATTTGCTATCTCTTCTCTTTACAAGACTTTCCTCATTTTCCCACAAGTATTTCAGAGGAATTCAACCCCAAGGTCATAACAAACGAGGCATATCTGGTATACAATTAACAGATTCCGTCTTTCCAAGAATCTTTTTAATGACATCACAAAACTATGCATGGTCAAAATAATTTTGTACCGGTGTATAAACCCATGGTTTGTAGTACAAAACTGGTATATTATGGTATTTTCCTGGATGTACCCAGCATTAGGAAGTGACTACTAGTCTGTAGTTAAGAGATGGGAAACAAATAACTAGGTTTAGGTACACTGACTTCTTTGAAATGCAAGAAGGTTGGCTGAACTAGGGTTCAAACTCAAAGAATGCATATTACATGTATAGGCTATTAGCTCTGATGTACTGAGCTTTTGGGGCTCAAAACATGCATTTCCTTAAGCAAAAGAAATTTCCATTTAGTCTGATTTAGACCAGATTAACATGGGAAGCAAGGCAATAAACAAAGGAACATGTTAGGCACATTAGAATATGCTATTTGGGAAAACTAGGTAATAAACAAAATTTTGTATAAAGACACATATTCCTGGACAAAAGACACTAATTCTTAGACCCAGTAAGAAATATAAAGGATGGAAACAAGCCACCTAGTGAAAGACACTTAACTCTTTACCAAACGACAATATTTTAGACTGGTCCAAATTGAAAGCATTTGCAGACGACAAAATAAAAGTGACTGAAATTTTGAAATTTGTTTTGTAAAGGGTAGAAAATATTATGGGAAAAGGAGAAAATGCTGGTTTCCAGCATTTTCTCCTTTTCCCACAATGTTTTCTGAAGGCTTCCTTCTCAGGGGCGTCAAAAGTAGGGATTGTGTGGTAATGGGTTAATTGTAATATTCAACAATTTGAGAAACAACATACCTTGAGTTAGAATGCATGGTTCTTTGCTTCTTTACCTTGGCTGAACTTGACATCCTGGAGAAAAAATGTTACAGGCACTACAAGTAACCATTGACTACCTGTGATTTACTACTATCTAAATACTATTTGAAAAGTTACGCATTTTCAACATAAATAAAATTTTCTTTTTACCCTCTTAAATAAAACCTTTATGAGGGGACAATGCAAGGAACATTCCAAGAAGTTTAGTTTGACCCAGCCATTCAATTCTGTTGATTGCTCTTCAGAAATTTTACTCATATCTATCTCTTCTGGACGATGTTAACTCTCTACCATTTTACAAAATTTTGGACATGTCTAATTGGAAAGTATTTGCAGACGACAAAATAAATGTGAATCAAAAATTGGGAGTATATTTGGAAAGGGTAGAAAACATTGTGGGAAAGGAAAAAATGCTGGTTACCTGCATTTTCTCCTTTTCCTACAATGTTTTCTAAAGGCTTCTTTCTCATGGGCGTCAATAGTAGGGGTGCGTGGTAATGGGTTAAAGGACTTGTGATGGGTTGTTATTGGATTTGTATTTGTGAATTGATTGTGAGCAACTATTGGTACTTTAGATACCAGATAGTGACCTAGTCCTTCTTTTGCCATAGGAAATCAATTTCAGTTTCCTTCACCCAAAGAATGTATTTAAATACCTTTTCGTAATATCATGATATTAACCATTACCCCACAATCCCTACTTTTGATGCCTCTGAGAAAGAAGCCTTTAGAAAACATTATGGGAAAAGTAGAAAATGCTGGTAACCAGCATTCTCTCCTTTTCCCACAATGTTTTCTGCTCCTCACAAAATAAATTACAAATTTTCAGTCACTTTTATTTTGTCGCCTGCAAATGCTTTCAATTTGGACAGGCCAAAAATACTGTCGTTTGGAAATGGGTTAATACTAATAAGTAGCCTGCATGATTTTTACTGGCTATAGGCCTATGGTTAACACAATGTTGCATTTGTCGGATTTGCTCTTATAGAAGTGCACTAGTGCTATAAGTACAAATGATAATTAATCCGCAATAAAACGAAAAACACATTTTCTTTTAAATGTAAATTTGAATCTCTTTATTAATCTATAGATCTATAAACGGCAACAGGCGTTTTCGTCCTTGGGCTTGTTTGTTCCAACCTTTTTCTCAGTGTTCAGGGCTTTTTAGTCAAGGCTCAGTCGTCGAAGCTTTTTTGCCCCCCCCAAACGATTTTTCAATCTGTCAATAAATGGATTAGAATGACAGTATACTGCGTATGTCTGTCATCAAAAGGTGTTAATAGGAGATACACTGATAATGTTGACATGCATAAAAAGGTGTTGGCTGCAGATAATCCTCAAATTCATTTTAATCCAACCTGGCATATAATATAAAAGAAGGGGAAAAAATCCTAATAGTTTTGATGTAGTTCACTCATGACCTACAGCTAATGAAAATATTATTAAGGGTTCATATTTCATTTTTTATTCACTTGCAAATTTTTGCAAGTAGCTTTTATTTCCACTTGCAATATTAAAATTAGACTCGCATTTTTTTTAAGCTGAGCTTGCCTACCAATGGTAAAGAATGAATGGCCGATACAAACTGTTCAGTTCTATTATGTAACGAATTATGGATGTTTCGGTAACAGACAAGTTCGGTAACATAGACTTACAGAGTAATTCAATTGGATGTTTCAGTAACAAAGCAATTATATAGTGTCTAGATATTATGGCGTTCTTTACACCCAACACATGACTTTATTTTATTCAAACCGTTATTAAAATCTTAATTTGTAATTTCCACTATGTTTTATAAATAATTTTTTGTTATAAACCTCATTCCATGCTGTATGTATTGACCATGTGGATTGCCAATCTATCAAGCAAGAAGGATTGAAAGTGAAAAAAATAAAGGATTTGAACCTATCTATTAAGGGATAAATGGGTGAAAAGTGCACAAGTAAAAGGTTTGAACAAAACAAAGCCATACATTAGGTGTAACGAACGTCACAGAACAAAAAACACAATATAATTGCTTTGTTACTGAAACATCCAATCGATTTACTCTAAAAGTGTATGTTACCGAACTCATGTTACCGAAACATCGTGTCACCCTATGTAACCTGTCAGTTAGAGACAACAGCCTAACAAAAATGAGACAATAATTGGTTTGCAACCGTAAGTTCAATTCCAGTTGAATTCCTGTTCTCAAACCAAGTTAAATTTCTATAAAAATTACAATGGTGAACGATTTTGTAAGTGAATTATGGACGTATCACATCCGAATATCTGCGTGTCCGGTAACTGATTTAGAGAGTCCATGACGCTTCTTGGACTTCAAGCATCAATTTTTCTACCAAAAATTCGCCCCAGTCATAATAACATACCAGATCACCATCACTGTAATGATCGATTTGTTTGTATTCTGTCAATCCGGTATATTATTTATTATCGAAAAGAAAAAAATCTTGGCATGATCAGGATCCCGCCAACCTTTCGAGTCGCGAAATCTGATAACTTTTTTTTTATGTCAGCCAAGCACTCAATCGTCAAAGACATTCAATTGAAGCATCTTAAGTACCTTGCATTTATTAATTCCATAAAAGTACTTACTTTCTCTTCCGTTTTTCCATCCTTCAGCAACTCCGGTGGCTGTACCCGCTCAATATTTTGGCGCAAAGGAAGTAACAAACCGGTGTATCGTGTAATATGGCTAACGAAACGAGGAAAACTTAAACTGATGTGGGAAAAAAAAAAACAAAGTCACTGTAGCTTCACTTTTGAATACTTTCTTACATAAGTACGATAAATTGTTCATGACACTCATCAGAATTTTCAGAAATTAAAAAGAATATCGCATGACAAATTTGCAGAGATTGTTTTGCCTTTGCACCGGCTCAAATTCTGGCTACAGGATGTTAGGCAGAATAACATTTATATAAACACTTCTTTTCCAAGACATTTGTACACTTAATTTCATTTTTAAATGGGTTATCTGCTTTTTTTTTAACCAATAGGTGGTTTGAATGCTACTTAGCAATTTCTTTCATTACAATCGCCGTAAGTAGGTCACGGAGGGTTGGGGTGTCTTTCTTAACCGGAAGTGTGTAACCCCCAAATTACAGCGCGTTTTTCAAATGATATAAAGCATGTAAGGGGAGTAACTCAAAAAACTGCGTGTTGGACATCCGTTTAATCGGACGATTTTTTTCCGACTTTAAAGTGTCTTCAATTTTAAAGTGTCTTGTTTAAGACCCATTATTCAAAATCTGGTGTCCATTTCAGTCTCTTAGGTGGCTAGTCACCTAAGAGAATATAGTCACCTAGGTATCTAAAATTACAGAATCGTAGCCACCAATGTATACGCATGTAAACACGGACGGACGCACGCACGCACGACGGACAACAGGCCATGACATAAGCCCGCTGGCCTTCGGCCAGTGGAGCTAAAAACTAGTTTAAGATATTCTACGAAAGCATAGATAAGAGCAAGGGCTGTCAAGATATTACAGAAAAAAAGTTGAAAACGCAACAAAATAAAATAGAGTCACTGGCCAACCTAAAACTGTTACAAAGCACACAATGAGTCAGTATTACAGAGGAAGAAAGTGTCCTTGTTCAAAGATGTTGAAATCACTTTGAAATTGAAGCAATTGCTGGCTGAATGCATGTGCTCCTATTATTACAAAAGTGTTCAGATGGACTACCTTTACCATCAATCTGGTATCTGGGTCAAGCTGAGAATGATGGCCTACAAAACAAGCCTTGTTTGGGGATTAACATTTACCATACAACAACAAGAGCGGCAAATTGTCGCAAGATGCGCCCGTCCCACTGCCAGTTGTTGAGGGGGGATAATAATCGTAAAGGGCAGGTAGAGGAAAATAGTAGTGCAGCAGAAATCATGTAAGTGATTGAAATAGGCATGAATGTAGACCTCCTCTAATGTTAAGGAAACATGCATATAAAGTTTCAGGTCATTCCAACATGAAAAGACAGTTAGGCCTAAATTAAAAAATTGTTTGTTTGTCCTTTACCTACCCAGTATTTCAGTCTTGGGTAGGTAGGTAGGGAAATTATTACATTTTCCGTTCTGTAGAAAGCAGACAAATAACAAAGATTTTTAAAGATTTTAGCCTCAGTACTTGCTGCTTGCATAGCCTTTTATTTTGCATGTACTGTATCTGTTTTTCATTGAATGAGTATTTTAAATCATTTTTAACCTTGCTTTCCATGTCCCTGTTTATACATATTAAGCTAAAGGTTGTAGTTTAGCACTTTCGTGATGAGCACTAGTATTACTAACCAAATATCTGTAGCATGTGTATGTCTGACCTAACCACACGTCAGTAGAATAGATGTGTACCTTTATCCTTTACCAACAGCTTGTAGATGTACCCCAAGATCATAAATATTGGAACAAATGCAATCATGAGCAAATAGTCTAGACCTAGACATGAAGTTTAATACAGCAATGACATTTGAACCTTACAAATGCTTGGTGCGGATGTTAAAATATTTGATCTCATTGTAGCATATGTTGAGTATGTTCCAAATCTTAATCATTGTGGTACTTCTTAAATTTGGCTTATATTTGGCTCCTGGGAATGTAATTTTTGTGTCATCTTTTGTTCATGATGTTTCGATAATACTTTGTGCTGCACCTTTGACAAAATGTTAAATACTGACAAGAAAACATTTGTCTTTATTATTACCTAAAAATAATCAGAAAAAAAAAAACATTCTCAGAGGCCAATTTAAGCATAGTAGCTGTTTTGCCTTGCTTGTAATTTCTGTTCTATTGTGAGAGTCCCAAGTCTCTAGAAAGTGGGAGGGGGTCAGAAAACAAGAGTATTATAAAAGTCTGTGAACTCACTTTTCAGTCTATTTTGTGGTGGGGAGGGATCAAATGATCATTTTTCTATCAGTTTGACCTGTCAGATATTCTTTGCTCTAAAGAAGGGGCCTTAAATCACCAAAACATTTGGTAAGAAAAGAAGAATGAATCAGGGTTCTCCCTAGGTCCAGAATCCCAAGAGTCATTGACTCTTGGGCCCAAATTTTCAAGAGTCAAAATGGAATTTCCAAGAGTCTAATAGAAATGTCCAAGGGTCAAAAATATCAGAGAGAGAAAATAATGAAAACTTTCCATTTATGTTCTTTGTTTATGGATAGGAATTAGATAAGAAAATACCCTATCTTATGTAAGGACTTGTTGGAATGAAGTGGACAGAAGAATTTTAAATTGCAGCCCTAGCATGCAATTCATCTTGATGAATAAATGGACACAAACAACTTTTGAACTGTTTACCAAACAACAAAAACTTTTGACTAGATCATAATTATTTTAGACATTTGCAGACGACAATTCAAATGTGGCTGGAACAACTTGATTTGTCTTTCTTACCCCAGAACATTGTGGAAACGGGAGAAAATAAAGGTCACATCCATTAAAGTGTTATTTCTTAAGATTTAAGTCTTCTTTTCTTGTCCAATTACTTTTTCTTTCACACTTGTTCCGGTCCCCGTTCCCCCCCCCCATTCTAATCTAAAGATTGTTGTTTATTTTCATCTTAAAAAGATTTTCCTAATTTTTAAACAGAGATTTTAGCTTTCACTTATTGTTTCGTAAAGAAATAAGTATAAATTCACTGTTTAAATTTGTCACCAAAGATGAAAAGATAGTTTGAAGTGTCTCTGATCGGACGATGTCAAAATGATTTCTGTTGTGTCATGGGTTTTCACGTTTTTTTCCAGCGATCTTTTTTTCAAATAGTTAATATTTTTACAAGTATTACTGCATGATTTGATATAAATTTGTTAATTAGGGTAGCAGTTAACTTGAAAACCTGTCATTTTACACTAGATAATTGGACTAACACCTTTATCATGTTTTGAAAAATGATTCGCCCCTCGCCAGCTTGATTACGTGTGATAAACAGAGCTGTGTGCGTCTGTACACAGTTGACACTGATCGTGTTTATTATAGGCTACATTCCTGCCCGATGCATGCGACATAATTTATATGACCCTTTGGCTGGTAATTTCATGCGTCAGATTGATCCTTAGGCAGATATTTTTGAGCGTCAAAAACGGGTCATTTCGGATTTCCATGCGTCAAAACCCGGAATGTGGAGAAAACGATTTCTAATTCGGCATACTTCGGTTGATCTGGATGTAGGTACGGATTCGGCCGAGTTGTGACGAGTGAACCCTATTATAGACGGGTTTTCGAGTTATTTAATGGAAATTGTAATCTTTCTGTCTGAAAATTCTCCCAGCACAGTCTACCATCTGTCTTGAGCGTATGAACGCTTGATTATGCGTATTAGGCTGCAGAACACAGTTTCGGTGTAAAATATTGTAGGTACTTGGGACGTCACACCAAACTTTTCAGATTATTGTCAAAATAATCAACCTGAAATTATAAAAAGCACTGAAATGCAACAGCACAATCCTATTTCTTTAGATTTTATCAATAAATCATGTTCAACTTGTGAAATAGTAAAATTACTGATCAATACAGGCAAGTGGGATGGTCGGAAAAAAACTGACAAAATATGCCATTTTAGCCTATATTCCAAAATTCACAAAATGCAAACCCAGGAAGCTAGCCTGAAAATGCCACGCTAAATTGAAACTCAAACCAACACATAATCTGGGGATAAAATCCAAAATAGCACGTTTCCATGCCGTTTTTTCGCAATCTTTCATGCCCTTACCCCACCCTTATATTTGCCGCTAAAAATGGCTGCTAGCTCCATGACCCCTCAGATTCGCATTTGGGGTCAAACCTATAGAACAAAGAAGGAAAGGTCATGACCTCCTGTTTCGTAGAAAAATTAAATGCTTCTTTTCCTTAATCTAACACAATTCATGGGTGTAATAACTCTTCTTCTTATCAAAATTGCACTGAAAACCTACCTTTCTCAATTATTTCTAATTTTGACCATGGCCAATTCGAAACAAACTGTTTACAGATGCCTTAATGTGACAACAAAGCTTCGTGCAGATCAAGAGGAACGTCCATGTCTGGCATCGAACTACCGAGCTTGTTTGATAAAACCGGATTCCACGCAAACTACCGGATGTTTCGGCCGCAAACGATAAAAATATTTTTTCCTCACGAGAATGCAATATAATTTTTTGAGTCGGGGGGTAAATTGTGGGTCGGGCGGTCGAGGACAAACAAACAATATTTTACTTTCAGCCTTATATTGTAGAGAAGCATGAAAAGCTGTAAAAAAAAAAATAATGAATACGGAATAATTCCAAAAAGGCATTAGGTAAGGTTACGGCTCCAGTGCACTGCACTTTTCCTAACTGCAACAAACATGTTTACCAAGTCTCAAGTCAATTTGACTTGGTGACAAAGTTCCGTTCCGGACAAGCAAGAAATACTGTAAAAATGAAGATCAAAGTGGAATTACTCAAAATCTGCGCTAGGTAGAGTTATTGTTCTTGCGCACTGTACTCCGTAATATTGCAACAAACATGCATACCAAGTTTGAAGTCGTTCTGACTTGAGATGACAAAGTTATATTCCGGACAAGCACTAAATGCTGTAAAAATGACGATCAAAGGGAAATAATTCAAAGACAGCAAGAGGTAGAGTTACAATTCTTGCGCACTGCACTTCCCAATATTGCAACAAATACGCATATTTCAAGTCATTCCTACTTAAGATGACAAAGTTATGCTCCGGACAAGCAAGAAATGCTAAGGGGGAATAACTCAAAATTCGGGCTAGGAAGAGTTATGGTTCTTGTGCACTGCACTCCGTAATTTTTCAACAATCATGCATACCAAATTTGAAGATGTTCAGACTAGTGATGACAAAGTTATTTCCGGACAAGCAGAAAATGCTGTAAAAATGACGATCAAAGGGAAATAACTCAAAGACAGCACGAGTAGAGTTATGATTCTTTCGCACTGCACTCCGTATTATTGCAACAAACACAAATGATCAAAGGGAAATAACTCAGACAGCACTAGGTAGAGTTACGGTTCTTTCGCACTGCACTCATTATCATTGCAACAAACACAAATGCGAAGTTTCAAGTCAATCGGACTGGAAATGACGAAGTTATGCCCCGGACAAAGAACTGGACGCCACCCGCCCACCTGCCTGCCCGCCCGCCTGTACGCCACGGGTGATCCCATAATACGTCCCGTCTTCGATGGGTGTATAAAAATTGAGATTCATCTACATTGAAAGTACTTGAGGACTAAAAATTAAAAGCAGCTCAAGTTATGAGATGTCTGTGAAAGGATAAAAAACATTGTGGGAAAGGAGAAGAATGTTAGTTGTCCACATTTTCTCCTTTTCCCTCAAAGATTTTTATCTTTCTCAAGGTGGTTTAAACTTGCCATGTTATCAAGTGGTGCTTCGGCAAAGGGGTTTTAATGTTTCTCTGTGACCCATTATACCAAGCAAATCATTGCATAACAATGGATCCATAAAATCCATGCTGCCTAACAACCTACAAATTCAAAAGGTAGAATTGTCCTTGGACATATAAACAAGAGGGCCATGATGGCCCTGTATCGCTCAACTGGCTTTTTAACCCTTTACCACACAAATCGAAGTGCTAATGACCCTGAAAGAGAAGGCTTTCAAAAACATCGTGAGAAAAGGACAACATGTTGTCAGCCAGTATTTTCTCCTTTTCCCACAACCTTTCCTAAGACATTTAAGCTACATTCAATTTGTCTTTTTGCAATGGCTTTAAACTTGGTACAGTAAAAAAAAATTGTCATTTCTTAAAAAGTAAAATTAACGTATCTTGCGCTTAATTGGCATTGACAAAGACATACAGCATAAAAAGTCTGTATGGTAATAAATTTACTTTGAAAACATAACCTCCACCCCACCCGCCAAACAAAAACAGTCATATCTTTTTAAATGCAAAGATAATGTCAGTGAATACAAGCAGGTTTATTTATTAGCATGAAAGGTAAAGTTCTGAAAAAATTTGAGTGATAGAAACCTTACTTTAAATTAAACATTGCATTCATGTGAGCATAACCATTAGCATCAAAATAAATCACTCTCCCTTAAAACAGAATATTTCCTCTCCACAAAACTTGAATACCTATTTTAAATTACAGTCACTATATAAGCCCATGTTAAACTTGTGATCTCCAGGGCAGAGCCAATTTTGACCCCAGGGCTATAATATGAAGGAATTAGATAGAGGTCCATTAGATAAAGATACATGCCAAATTTGGTAGCCCTGGGCCTTATGGTTTCAGAGAAGAAGATTTTCAAAGATGTTCAATATTTTTCAGTTTTGTTGCCATGGCAACCAGGGTTTTTGAAGGAATCAAATTCTTTCAAGAAATTCTAAAGAGGACCATGGCAGAATTATTTCTGTGAAGTTTCATCAAATTAGGATGGGTAGTTTCAGAGAAGAAGTTTGAAAAAAAAGTTAACGCACGCACGGACGGACAGACGGACGCACGACGGACACCTGGCCATGACATAAGCCCGCTGGCCTTTGGCCAGTGGTGCTAAAAATTGACAGATAGCAAAAAGTTCTGACCCAGGTCAGCCTGCATGGACAGCGCAGGCTGACATTGGTCCATACCTTTTGCAGATGCTTTAAACTCTCTTTTCACAGAGCATGGCTGAATTACATGAGCCATGCTCTCGCAAAAGGAGGCTTAATGCATCTCTGTGATGCATTTCACCAAGCAATTTATCACATTATTGTGGATCCATAAAATCCATTTTATATAACAAACTACTGAATAATGGGATACACGGTTTTTTGAGATTCAGAAAATTTATGCAGAGGAGAAAATTTTGGCTCAGGTCAGCCTATGCCGTCTGCGCATGCTGACCCAAGTTGATACTTTTTGCAGATGCATTAAGCCCCTTTTCAAAGAGCATAGCTCATATTTTTTTAAACAATCAACATTTTACCCAAGACATACATACACACTGTCTCTCTTTTCATTGATGTACCACATTATTATTGTAGGTAGACAGGTACTGTAATGCAAAAGTAATCTCCACCTCCATTGGTCCTTAGGCTGCTAACTGCTACTCAAGGACCTTTTGAGTTCCGTGTAGATCAAGTTTAGACTGCACAGAATGTGCAGTCTGATCTTGGATCTACACTGTCCGATAAGGAGATATTTCTTGCCAAAAAATTACGTTTAAAATAGCAAAATTTGGATTTCCACTATTGGTTCGAAGGTTTCATCTCGCTTCTTTAGCAGGACAAGGGTTAATGCTGCAACATTTCAAACTCTGTGGGATCCTGTTAGGCACAGTGCCACAGGCAAAAGATTCAAAATCTTAAGGTCCTGGGTTTGATCCTCACAAAAAAGTGCTTGGTTTTTCTTGGGAATGTTCTTCACCAAGACACTTTAATGAGCATAAATTAACCCAGTACTGATGAAACCAAGAAGCAGTGCTTGTGATGTGACTGAAATAATGTTGAATGCAGCATAAAACACCATCAATCAATCAATCTATCAATCAATCAATCAATCAGTCTTCATGGTATTTGAATATAGTTATGTTTACAAAATTGTAAATAGTCAAACCATCTTAGATCGATAAAGGGCAAAATGAGTAAGAAAGATGTATCTGTGATATGACTGAAATAATGTAGTTATGTTTAAAAAACAGGACCTAGTCAAAAAAAGCATTGGAATTTTTAAATTTCTACTCAAAATTTGAAAATGGAGAAACTGCGCATTCAAATACAGCATTTTCCATTTATTAAATGATTTTAGAAAGGAAACTTCTGTAGCAGCATCAAAGGCAATACTACAGAATTATTTAAGTTAGGCGTAATAAAAAAAATAGTTTGTTTCGGGTAACCCGACCCTACCTGGAGATTTTGCCCCGACCCTAATTTTTTTTTTTTTTGTCTTCCGATAAAAAAAAAAAAAAAAAAAATCAGCCTTTTATCATACTGTGTCACAGGACGCCTGTTTCGGCAAATATTGCGCATTATATTATAGGTGTGCAATCATGTACTACTACATACATAATTATGCATGAAAACTCCTACGCCTGTACAAAAGCTTCCGTGTACCCGAGTATATTGAACCGACCTTAAACACAAATCGTCAAACGCAATAACGTGGGTTTTCCATTTCTAAAAATACATACAGGCAAGCGGAGAGATCGGGCTTTTTCGCTAACTCCACACAGAAACTTCTGTTTATCGAACGTTCGTATCCTATCGCACGGTTACAAAAGACAAACGGGTACCAGTTTTATCTTCTGAAACGAATCACGCCCGAAATACTGCGGTTCAGTACAGACTGTGTAACGAACTTTTACTTGTGATTTTCGCTTTTCTTTGCGTAAAATATAGACAGGATCCCGTCATCTCTGTTGTGATCACTGCATTTCCGGTTCTGTAGTGCATTGTCGCTACTTTCGGTTTGCTAGATTTCAGATTGAACAAGTTCTGTTAAACATCATTAGACAAAAGTGCTAGCATGCTCCAGAACTACGAACAATTACGGTGTTCAATGCAGATATAACATTCAAAAAATTTTAATGGAGGTTTCTCTTGCAACTTATCTGACAGGACGGACTGTGGACTAAACTAGACGACGGCAACGATAGAAGTTTAGATTTGTATCAAGTGTCAATAGGTCTTCTTATTAAACAGGTATTTTCATATTTTTTTTTCTATCTTTATCACAATGAGGCAACAATAATTTCTTTCGGAAAATATAAATCTACCCAAACTTGCCTTGTTCTCGCTCTGCCCCCCCCCCCCACTTTCATTCAGCTTAATTTACGCTACCTGGTCTTAGAGAAAAACCTGAAACTGCCTAGGCTAGGAGCCGCTATGCAAAAATTTTCCAAGGCTTTCTAATCTCTCCTACACTTCGGCAAGTAATGCTACTTTAATTTCCAGGTAAAGTGTGTCTGATCTATATAAAATTGAGGAACAGCAGCACTCCTCCCACATTTCTTGACGGATTTGGATAAAATTTTCACAGAATGTTTCTCATCATGTGACCTAGCGCATATTGTCAAGGTTTTGCGATTCATAGCTGCATCATGGAAAAAGGGGGCTTCATGCTATATTTCATTTTTCACCAGTATCTCTTTAATTAATACTGGACATATCTCAACGGATTTGGATGAAATATTCACAGATCATGTGACTTAGCGCATATTGTCAGGATTTTGGAAATTATTGCTGTGTCATGGAAAAAGGGGGCTTCATGTCAAATTTAAACTGCATCCGTCCTTACATAAGTCTATTTCTTGTGAACGCAACTCCTCCCACATTTCTGGACGGATGTGGATAAAATTTTCATAAAATGTTTTTCATCATGTGACCTAGTGCAGATTGTCAAGGTTTTGCGATTTATACTTGCATCATGGAAAAAGGGGGCTTAATGTTATATTTCATTTTTCACCAATATCTCTTTAATTACTGGACATATCTCAACGGAGTTGGATGAAATTTTCAAAGATCATGTGACCTAGCGTATATGTCAGGGTTTTGGAATTTATTGCTGTGTCATGGAAAAAAAAAATTTTTTTTCATCAATGTATCTCCAACTAATGGACATAATTTCATGAAACTTCATATTTTTATTGCTTAATCAAAGCCAATGACCACCGAGTCCATTGTGCGTCCGTCTGTCCATCCATCAGTCCGTGTTTAAAACTTTTAGATCACAAGCAACACAATATATCCATTGAGCTACCCAGGCAGGTGCTAGAAATTCCAACACTTTAGTCTCTAAAGCTAGCTGCTTGAAATAGCAGCCATGTGGCGGCGTATATTGTGATTACGGCACTCTTGTTTCACATTATAACTCTGAAGGACAACAAAAGTGGATACTTGTAATTTCAAAGTTGTGTCAAGAATGTGTGTTCTAGATAAAATGCATATCCTTTGTAAACCCAACTTTTCTACAGATAAAATGTTTACTTTAAATCAGTATAATATATTTGGTCCTCTAAAGTGTTCTGGAGGGGGAGGGTATTAAACAAAAAAACAAACGAAACATTCTAGTATTTATTCAGTTTATTTAGAAACTTGCAAATAAATGTTTTTCACTTTTTCAGCTGTTTTAGCTCTTTACCACACAATCCACAGTTTTAACAATCCTTAAACAAAACTTTTGAAAACATTGTGGGAAAATTGTGGGAAAAGGAGAAAATGCTATAAACCCACATTTTCTTTGTTTCCCATAATGTTTTCTACCCTACCCAAAACAAATTTCAATTTGTGAGTCACATTTGTTTTGTCGTCTGCAAATACTTTTAATTTGGACAAGTCTAAAAAATTTCAATTCAGAAAAGAGTTAAACAAAAGTGGACAGCATTCAGTGGGGAAAAAAGATGCAAATATAGAAGTATAGTTTAGATAGAATTTGACCATTTACCACACAATCGGAAAGTTATTGACAGACTAGAGGTCTTTTGAACACATAATGAGAAAAGGACTCAGAGCTGGTAGCCACCATTTTCTCTTTTTTTTCCATTTTCAAAAGCAAATACCACCATTTGATCCATATTAAATTTGTTGTCTACAAATGCTTTAGGTTTGGACAAGTCTACATTTTTTTATGTGGTTAAGAGGTCAAGCTCTTTCAAAAAAAAAATTTTTTTTTGGGGGGGGGGATTAAAACAAAAAAATTTAAAAAAAAAAAAAATCGTCCCTACCCTACCTAACATTTTTGGAGACATTACCCTAAACAAACTATTTTTTTTTTAGGCCTTACCAATTATTCAAAGTGATATTAAGATCGTTATTCAAATATGATGTTTACATGTATTTACAATTTTTATCAGTGATCTCTTCTTTGTGTTTCATTTTTTTTTACAACAAAAAAGAAAAAAAGAAAATATTCAACAACTTTTTTCTAAAAGATGATCTTCTTGCTTGTCAAAAAGTATCTTAGCATGCTTGTAACACAGTGAATCAAACATTTCTACTCTAGAAACAAAAACTTTTGCGTGGCATCTCCAAAATTATTCTGATCATAGCCTGCACAGTTGGCACAAACCACGTTTCTTTTATTCCTGAAATGGCAGCCACACACACACACACACACACACACAATTTAAGTCTTTAAAGATCTGGATCTATTCAACCACAACATAATATACTGGTTTCAAGGGTTCTGTAGAACAGGACCATACCGTACAGCACGTACAGTCTGATCATAACAGCTTCGACACACAATACAGCAAATGCTAAATTTTACATGTCTCATAAGGTAGATGTTTCGTGTAACAAAAATCCATTGGGCTAATGTGTAGACGAAGGGAAGAAAAGAGTTATCTTTTCGCAAGTACATGTATTCTATAAATAGCTGATGTAGACGCCTCTTGTGTAGGGAGGTAACCAGCCTCTACCTTGATCAAAGGTTAACCGCCGTTTTATCCTTTACAAATTAAGATTGGACGAAAAATTTGTACATAAAATTGCTTCTGATTATCGTATTCTAAGATGCTTTCTGTATCATAATCATCATTATTTTGTTTTGTAAAAAAGTAGGCAAATGCGAAAACCATTGAGAGGTGGGAAAGCTTGTGATAAACGGAAAGCATAACAACTTCGTTTGGGAAAATAGAAGGAATCCTATATGTTTGAAAACTTCGGGGGACTAGCCAATTAAAGGATGTTTATCTTTCTGTATTTTTTATTGTTATTTGGGAATGGACTATATATTGCAGGAAAACCAGGTTTGAATTTCATGTAGGTCTGTTGGAATATTTAAGAAAAAGTCATGTGGAGTAATTCTGTCACAACAACACAACATTATTAGAAATTTTACAAAAATAATGACCTATCGAATAATTACTGATCATCTACATGGTAAATAGTTTAGGTACATTCCTACTGGAAGCCGCTTTCGAGCGGCTTCCAATTACAACAGGGTCCTGAGCTTGTAGCAATAAAAAGTTGTGAGCAAGTAAGTTCAGTAGGATTGTTTTTAACCTGCTCTTTCTTACTAACATATAGAAATAAATCACAAATCTTCTGAGACAAGAATCATTATCATTTTACTGTATAGTCATATTTTTCTTATCCCTCATTAACCCTTTACAAAAACTTCCCTGGTTTTAACCACCCTGAGGAAAAAGCCTTCTGAAAACACTGTGTGAAAAGGAGAAAATGCTGGTTACCAGCATTTTCTCCTTTTCCCACTATGTTTTCTACTCTTCCAAAGTCATGTTTCAATTTTTGAGTCACGTTTATTTTGTTGTCTACAAATGCTTTCAATTTGGACCAGTCTAAGATTTTGTCATTTGCTAGAGTTAATCAAGTATAGTTGCTAATTAATTAAATGGTTCCTGCAAGGATCAGCAGGGAAGTGTACAGTTGGTCTGGTAACCTGGAGGCCCTGGGCCTCAATGGAAGCACTGGATTTTTCGTGGGATTGTTCTTGGGCAAAACACTTCAGGGTCCTGACCTAGCACTGGTGAAACTCAGTACACACATGAGTATGTGTGATGTCACTGTTATATGATTGATATAATGTTGAAAGTAGCGTTATACAGAATTCATTCAATTGATGAAAGTTTTATTATTGAAACTTTACAAGATGCTCTGTCAAATACAGCTATAAATTGCCCTATCCCATTTCTTTCTAACCCTAAGGCTGCTAAGCATGACTTGACTCTTTACCAAAGGACAATATTTTAGACTTGTCCAAGTTCAGAGCATTTGTGGAATTAAAAATAGCACAGTTGTCCATGGAAAGGGTAGAAAATATTGTGGGAAACAGAGAAAATGAAGGTAACCAGCATTTTCTCCTTTTCCCACAATGTTTTCAAAGGCTTTCTTTCTCAGGGTCGTTAAAACTTGGGATTGTGTTGTGAATGGTTAACCCTCACCCAAACTACAAATACTGAATGAATGAATGTTGTTTTATGGCGCATTGACAGCTTTGGTCATTTAGCGTGCATATCTGTACTAAATGATGATAAAAGCAGATTTTTTGAGCTAAAGAAGGTTTGAACAAAATTGGGCTCCTCTAAAATTGAAAGCATCTGCAGGCAACAATTTTGAAATTGACCTCTCTGTAAACACAAGTTAGGCATGCCAACCTTAGTAACGCTGAATTTTGGTTGCTATGCCTGACAAACAAACCAGAAAATGGTGTCAAACACATAGAGAAAGAGAGTTTATTTCAATTTTATTCTAGTTAATATTATGCTCTAAGTTAATCACTCCAAACTTTTTTCCCCAACTTTCTAATCAATTCAAACTGAATCGGCAATTTAAATAGAAAAAATACTTTAAATAATGCCATATTTATGAGAAATTGAGAAGTAAACAAAGCACAAATATGTTCATAATTCAATGTTTGGTCACAGCATTTCAAATAAAAATAGATTGTGAGTAGCTTACTGTCGACAACATCTATAATTACTAAAAGGGGCATAATTTTTTAAGACATTTCGTCAGTATATAACATCGACTGTAAACAATAAGGAAAGGATTTACAATTTAACCCATTACCACACAACCCCGTATTAAAGACCTGAAGAAGGAGACTTTTGAAAACTTTGCTCTTTTTCCTTGGATGTTTTCTATCCTTTCAAACACAAAATTAATCTCATCACTGGAGCAACGTTTGTCATCAGCAAATGTTTTAAAAATAGACAAATCTAATGTTTCATTGTCTGGTAAAGAGTTTATTAACACCTCTAATACCTGTTCGAGTAGAAATCAATTAGTTTTATTGTAAGTGATGAATTAAAAGTGATGTTTGTTGTAAAAATTTTTAACTCTGGGGTATGTTTGGCCACTTGAGGTGATTGTAAGATTTATAAGATACTGACTTAGAATGGACGTCCATTTATCAATCATGTGACGATCGTGGGGGAAAACAAATAGTCATTCAAACCAGACAAAAGGGCCATTCACAGTCACACCTAATCTTCCTAATGAAAAAGGAATAAAAATTAGAATATAAATGCTCCCTGAAGTATTACAACAAGAATCATAAGATGACGTTCGCAATGCCAACTTACATGTATTTATGCATTTTGATAATTTCTTCCACAGTATGGTGTTTTTCAAAACACCAGTAGTGTTTTTTATTGTTTATTTTTTCTTTACAAAGTAATCCATTTTGCTGTAATTGTACTGGATATAAATAAAGCTAATATGATCAATCAATGCTTAAACCAAAGAGATAATTTACATTTTTTGTCTTGTTTGATGTGGAAATTCAGTTCTTTTTTCAGTTTGAACACAGGCAGAATTTCTACTAAGTTCAAGTCCAACAGATCTAAGTAACATTTACCTTGCTATTTGTAGGCAAGATGACCCACCGACGGAAATGAGGAGCTGGGCTACCAAGAAGACCACCATGATGCCCAGAAACAGTGCAATTTCCTGATGGAAAAAGGTATTTGTCCTAACCCCAATTTAAAACAAATAGTAAAGTATCGACAGCTGCTGCGCCTTTTTATGTTTTTCTTGTTTTCTTTTACTAGTACTTTGTACAGCATTCTTTCCATACAACTTGCATCTCTCCAACACAAACATTTCCTCAACAATAGTCAACATTGAGAGAGGGACGAATCTTCCCAGTCACTATCATCAGACCTCTGAAAGAGCTGGATAGAGTTTGGATTTGAATTAACTCATGACCCTCTGCTTACTAGCCATGTACATGAATGAAAGTGATTTGAGGCTTAGTTGTTGTAAATTCTAATTATGTCCACCACAAGTTTGTGGTTTTTCCATTCAAAGTTTTAGTTTGAGTGAGTCTCCTGCTGCTCTGCTTCCAACTAAACATAAATACTAAAAGCCCCAAAACTGCCACATAAGTACAATGCACACTTCAATACAAGTCAGGTAAAAAGGACCTTATTGTAACACTTGCATGTTCTAGTTACTTGTGGCCCAAGTTTCTCAACTTAGGTGCAATTTAGATCAGAGGTCAGACTGCTATTCTGAACGCTTTGATCTTAATCAACAGTGACCACTAAAAGGACTAAACAGGTGTTTTGTATGCATTGTTTTCATTGTAACTAAAGAATAGTTCTAGAACTAGGAAATCTTGTTTTAAGTAGTTGACGACCTACCAAGGAAGAGGACAGACAGGCCACTGGAGAAACAGACTACGGAATTTGAGGCCAGAGGCTAATGGTTACCTGATAATGGGTGAAGATGTTTCAAATATTGAGTCATTTTCTTACGAGGGGTGATCAGAAAGAATATGGACCAGTGCTTAGTAATGTATTGGAATATTGTTATAAACAACAACTTGGAATGTCTACTTTTTTTGAAAATAACCTCCTTCGAATTCTAAGCGCTTATTAATTGATTCCAATGCGCGAAACATGTGCTCAGGTGCGTCATATCACATTACTCTCAAGGACCCGGTCATAGTGAGGGTTAGTTCCTCTCTACTCTCATAGTGCATATGCCACATAGAGAATCTTTCAAAACATGAACTTGCTAAAGGTCAACTGACTTAGAAAGTTTGGCTTTTATGGCGGAAGGCAATGTTGAAGGTTTCTGTACACTGCCTTGTTGTTAAGTTTCAGTCTTGCCAAAGTGCCTATTTTTCATCGCATGTTACAATATGATCAGAAAAGTTTGACCCCTCTACCCTAATGCGTTCTGAAATTTCTCAATACATTTCAACCCTGACCCCCTAGGCTTGGGCATCAATAGATGACGTACCAACCTTGTGCGAACATGTGGCATTCAAATGCTAAATGTGTCAACTATTTTCCTCATGGTATCTCGGCAAGTTTTTTTACATGCTGCTCTACATCTGTTATGATTTTGTCAATGACTGATGCTGATAGACGGCATGACTTAGGTTAATCTTTAACAGTATCGCACTCATGTCTAAACCAGTCCTATCCATTTACGCATATCAGATTTCTTGAGTGCAGATTCCCCTTAATCGTTTTCTAAATCAGTTTAGATTTCTGATAAATAATTTCCGAGTCTGAGGTAAAACTTTATGATTACTCTGAGCTCAAACAAAACCTTGTTCAATATATTGGACCACTAATGCAGTATATGACGTCATTAAAATGGCGTCATACTTTACCTACTTGAATAAGACGACATTTGGAAGCTTACGTTGGGTACTAGATAATTAATGCTCATCTGTGCAATTTTTCGTAATCCTACGTGAAGTAGTTTTCAAAGTAATGAGGTGGTCCATGATCTTTATGATTACCCCTCGCAAATTTTTTTTTATCTATCATGCATGCGCCTGTAGGGAGATGTTTACACTTGGGAGTTAAAGAAAGGAGTTAACTGAAGAATCACATTTGAAGACAATCTTTCAACTTTCAATAATCCTCTTTTGCAATGGCATTGTTCACACAAGAAGTATGGTGTGGACTCTTCAAAAACCTCTTCCTGGTCAGTTGTTTATAGTGGAATTCATATACCATCCTTGCTGGCTACCAGTTTGGGTGTTCCATACTTTGTGTATTCCAATGCCTACCAATCCAAAAATGACTGCAGTTGCTAAGGATAAGTGAACAGATGCTGAGAGATGAAATATCCAGTTGAACTACATTTAGTCCACAATGTGTGTGTTTGAAATTCATATTGTCATGACCCACACATCCTGTTATTCTTGAGTTTCTCGGTCTAAAAATGACTGCAGTCTCTATGATTAAGTGAACAGATGCTGAGAGATGAATAAGAGTTTGGATAAAAACTGTGTTAAGTCTACAATGTGTGTATATAAAAATCTTGTCGCCAAGACCCACACATACTATTACTCTTGAGTTTCTTGGTTGGAAAATGACTAGTATTTATGTTTAAGTGAACAGATGCTTGGAGATAAAGAAGGGTTTGGCTGAAAACTGTGTTAAGTCCATAATGTGTGTAAGTAAAATTCATGTTGCCAAGACCAACACATCCAATGCTTTTGAAGCACATTCTTTTCTGAAAAGTGGGGTTGAAATCAATGCAAGAAACTTAGAATGGGTTTATGTTGTAGCTAGAAACATGATTGCATGCCAGAGGTGGTTAAGTTTGTACTTTGTTGACTCACTGGTTGACCACAGAGCCTGGTCTGTAAAATTGCTCGTTTCAAGGTTTTATCAATAAAGGAAGGGATATAGGGCCTTATGCTCTTTCTTTTACATTTCGAACAATGTAGAGCTATGTTGTACTACAAGTCTACCCCATGGATGTGCAGCCCATGGTTTAAGTCAGGATCGTTAAGCAACCTCCTCATACAGAAAAACAGAAAGTAAAGTCTGATGAAATGTCTTCTAAGCTCAAGTGGCAAGGCTGTAATTTTTTCCCTTATTTGTATTTGTGTGTTGTAGGTCCGGACACTTGGAGGGGGGGGGGTTTCTTTCTAACTTCAGATTCGATGAACCATGGAGGATTGTGTGTGAACAGACTTATGATGTACTTGAAAGATGCGCTACTGACGAAGGTGTGGAGAGACAGCTGAGAAACTGAACATCAGCAAAGATTGCCATTGGCGAAGGTAAGGAACACTTAATTTCATTTACCGCTTACTTTTTCACAAATCTGTCTCTTATTTTAGTTCTATACTATAGCTAAGTTACAATAGAAATAACTAAACATCCAGGTTATTTACAGTATCTTTTCTCCTTCAGAAAACTGAAGTTCAAATAGCATGGTTCAAAATAATAATCCAGGGGTCACAAACCTAAATTCCAGCTCTGCCAAGCTCTTTTCTAGAATGTTTTCTTTTGTCATTTTCACATAATTTCATTTCTCTAATAATGCTTATCAGCTTATCACTGTTGCCATGATATTCATGTTTATTTTACCACTGTTTTCAATTTTATTTCAATTATATCATGAGAGCCAGTGTACCTATCCATGCTTCCCTGGAGTTTCTTTTTCCATTACTCTGCGAAATATTCTTCACCAACCATTGACTTCATTCCCATATGACCATTGTGGAAACAAGGATAGGCAGTAAGAAAGAAATGCATCCAGTCATCAATTCTTGGTAAGAAATTGGTTGCATGTGGATTCCTGTTTCAAGCCTTGTATGTTACCAACTGAGCTAAGGGCTCCACTGATATTTATTTGGAAAAGCAGCAAGTGGCTTTGAAATAATGCTGTCCGAAGAACTGGAAAAGAAATTTTAGGAATTCATGATAGGTGCACTGGCTGCTGTCAGTTGTCTACAAACCTGTTTATGACTGCATTAAAGATAGAATACCCTAACTACTAAATTTACATACTGGCAAATTTCTACTTATGTTAAGTTTTACAAGATAAGGGAAACATTTTTCTTCTAACTTGTTTACAGAAGATGACCTACAGATGGAAGTGAGGAACTGGGCTGTCAACATTACTTTCAAAAAGCCCAAACACTGTGCACTTTCCTAACTGAAAAGGTATGCATATTGATAATTTCTTCCACAATATTGTATTTCTCATTACGTTTTTTTTTTTAAACTAATCTGTTTTGCTCTTACTGTGTTGAATAAACACATACAAAAAGATATTGCTGGTTGTAAATACAGATAACTGACACATTTCTTCCCACTAAGAAAGAAAAGCTGCTGATCTACACAATTTGAAAACAGTTTCTCAGTTTATTAAGTTAACTTGACCTTGGTAACAATCTCTGCGCTATTTTTCAGATTAGATGACCAACACACAGAAGAAGCTGGGCTACCAAGACAACCACTAAGATGCCCAAAAACAACAAACTCTCCAAGTGGAAAAGGTACATGCTTTACCACATTTTCAACAGTATTTAAGTCATATAGCTGCTGCCCCATCTATGAATTCCTGGACTTTCTGGAATTATGTTGTGCTACATATCTGCCCTTGATACACATTCTGTGGATTGAGCAGGTCAAAATCGTTTTGCAACTAGCCATGTACACTCCTAGCTGAGCTACTTGCCTGAGTAGTTATGGGTTTTTCACCATGTCCATCACAATGTTATGGTTTCAGTTTTCTTAACCTAATCAGTTTACTGTAATCTTCCTTATAATTCCAGAAATATAATTATCAACCGAAACAGTACCAAAGACAACAAAACACACATCTTAAATTCTTGTAAAAAGGACCTAAATGCTACAAGTACACAGCTGTGGAAAACCAGTTTCCCAACAAAGGTGCAGTAAAAATCAAAGATCAGACTGCAATTTTTGTGGCCTCTGATGTTGAAGCCAAAAAAAAAGAGCAAACAATGGTAGGTATTCAGAAGTTAATTGTAGAAAATCGAAATTTCCTTGTCTACAATAGGTACTCGAACAAGAAAGCTCCAAGTTTATTTGGAAAGTTCCTATCATATGGAATCAACTTTTTACCTCACAATCCAGAATTTTTACAATCCTAAGAAAGAAGGCATTTGAAAATTATGTGGTACAAGTAGAAGATGCTGGTAACCAGCATTTTCTTCTTTTCCTACAATGTTCTTCATACTTCCAAAAGCAAATTTCAATTTTTGAGGCACATTTATTTGATCATCTGCAAGTGCTTTGAAATTGGACAAGTCTAAGAAAGTGTTGTTAGGTAAAAGAGTTTAAAAGTAGAGGGCATCTTACTAGTTATGTCAAGTAGAAAAGACATAATAAACATTTACTTTATGTCTTTGTTCCATTAGTTGAGCCACAGACAGAAGTGAGGGACTTGGCTATTATCCTTTCCGACAAATAGCCCCAAACCACTTTGCAGTTTCCCACTGGGAAAGGTATTTATGCATTTTGATAATTTCTTCCACAGTATGGTGTTTTTCAAAACACCAGTAGTGTTTTTTATTGTTTATTTTTTCTTTACAAAGTAATCCATTTTGCTGTAATTGTACTGGATATAAATAAAGCTAATATGATCAATCAATGCTTAAACCAAGGAGATAATTTACATTTTTTTTTGTTTGATGTGGAAATTGTTCTTTTTTCAGTTTGAACACAGGCAGAATTTCTACTAAGTTCAAGTCCAACAGATCTAAGTAACATTTACCTTGCTATTTGTAGGCAAGATGACCCACCGACGGAAATGAGGAGCTGGGCTACCAAGAAGACCACCATGATGCCCAGAAACAGTGCAATTTCCATGATGGAAAAAGGTATTTGTCCTAACCCCAATTTAAAACAAATAGTAAAGTATCGGCAGCTGCTGCGCCTTTTTATGCTTTTCTTGTTTTCTTTTACTAGTACTTTGTACAACATTATTTCAATACAACTTGCATCTCTCCAACACAAACATTGCCTCAACAATAGTCAACATTGAGAGAGGGACGAATCTTCCCAGTCACTATCATCAGACCTCTGAAAGAGCTGGACAGAGTTTGGATTTGAATTAACTCATGACCCTTTGCTTACTAGCCATGTACATGAATGAAAGTGATTTGAGGCTTAGTTGTTGTAAATTCTAATTATGTCCACCACAAGTTTGTGGTTTTTCCATTCAAAGTTTTAGTTTGAGTCAGTCTCCTGCTGCTCTGCTTCCAACTGAAGATAAATACTAAAAGCCCCAAAATTGCCACGTAACTACAATGCACACTTCAATAAAAGTCAGGTAAAAAGGACCTTATTGTAACACTTGCGTGTTCTAGTTACTTGTGGCCTAAGTATGTCAACTTAGGTGCAATTTAGATCAGAGGTCAGACTGCTATCCTGAATGCTTTGATCTTAATCAAGTGACCACTAAAAGGACTAAACAGGTGCTTTGGATGCATTGTTTTCATTGAAAGTAAAGAATGGTTCTAGAACTAGGAAATCTTGTTTTAAGTAGTTGACGACCTACCAAGGAAGAGGAAAGACAGCCCACTAGAGAAACAGACTACCGAAGATGAGGCCAGAGGCTAATGGTTACCTGATAATGGGTGAAGATGTTTCAAATATCGAGTCATTTTCTTACGAGGGGTGATCAGAAAGAATATGGACCAGTGCTTGTATTGGAATATTGTTATAAACAACAACTTGGAATGTCTACATGTACTTTTTTTGAAAATAACCTCTTTTGAATTCTAAGCGCTTATTCATTCCCGATTCCCATGCGCGAAACATGTGCTCAGGTGCGTCACATGACATTACTCTCAAGGACCTGGTCATAGTGAGGGTTAGTTCCTCTCTACTCTCGTAGTGCATGCCACATAGAGAATCTTTCAAAACATGAACTTGCTAAAGGTCAACTGACTTAGAAAGTTTGGCTTTTATGGTGGAAGGCAATGTTGAAGGTTTCTGTACACTGCCTTGTTGTTTAGTTTCAGTCTTGCTAAAGTGCCTATGTTTCATCGCATGTTACAATATGATCAAGAAAAGTTTGACCACTCTACCTTAACGCGTTCTGAAATTTCTCAATACATTTCAACCCTGACCCCCATTGGCTTGGGCGTCAATAGTTGAGGTACTAACCTTGTGCGAACACGCGGCATTCAAATGCTAAATGTGTCAACTATTTTCCTCATGGTATCTCGGCAAGTTGTTTTACATGCTGCTCTACATCTGTGATGATTTTGTCAATGACTGATGCTGATAGACGGCATGACTTAGGTTAATCTTTAACAGTATCGCACTCATGTCTAAACCAGTCCTATCCATTTACGCGCATCAGATTTCTTGAGTGCAGATTCCCCTTAATCGTTTTCTAAATCAGTTTATATTTCTGATAAATACTTTCCAAGTCTGAGGTAAAACTTTATGATTACTCTGAGCTCAAACAAAACCTTGTCCAATATATTGGACCACTAATGCAGTATATGACGTCATTAAAATGGCGTCACACTTTACCTACTTCAATAAGACGACATTTGGAAGCTTACGTTGGTTACTAGATAATTAATGCTCATCTGTGCAATTTTTCGTAATCCTACGTGAAGTAGTTTTCAAAGTAATGAGGTGGTCCATGATCTTTATGATTACCCCTCGCAAATTTTTTTTTATCTATCATGCATGCGCCTGTAGGGAGATGTTTACACTTGGGAGTTAAAGAAAGGAGTTAAATGAAGAATCACATATGAAGACAAGCTTTCAACTTTCAATAATCTTCTTTTGCAATGGCATTGTTCACACAAGAAGTATGATGTGGACTCTTCAAAAACCTCTTCCTGGTCAGTTGTTTATAGTGGAGTTCATATACCATCCTTGCTGGCTACCAGTTTGGGTGTTCCATACTTTCTCGTGTATTCCAATGCCTACCAATCCAAAAATGACTGCAGGTGCTAAGGATAAGTGAACAGATGCTGAGAGATGAAATATCAGTTGAATACTACATTTAGTCCACAATGTGTGTGTTTGAAATTCATATTGTCATGACCCACACATCCTGTTATGCTTAAGTTTCTCCGTCTAAAAATGACTGCAGTCTCTATGATTAAGTGAACAGATGCTGAGAGATGAATAAGAGTTTGGATAAAAACTGTGTTAAGTCTAGAATGTGTGTATATAAAAATCTTGTCACCAAGACCCACACATACTATTACTCTTGAGTTTCTTGGTTGGAAAATGACTAGTATTTATGTTTAAGTGAACAGTTGCTTGGAGATAAAGAAGGGTTTGGCTGAAAACTGTGTTAAGTCCATAATGTGTGTATGTAAAATTTATGTTGCCAAGACCAACACATCCAATGCTTTTGAAGCACATTCTTTTCTGAAAAGTGGGGTTGAAATCAATGCAAAAAAAGCATGGGTTTATGTTGTAGCTAGAAACATGATTGCATGCCAGAGGTGGTTAAGTTTGTAATTTGTTGACTCACTGGTTGACCACAGAGCCTGGTCTGTAAAATTGCTCGTTTCAAGGGTTTATCAGTAAAGGAAGGGATATAGGGCCTTATGCTCTTTCTTTTACATTTCCAACAATGTAGAGTTATGTTGTACTACAAGTCTACCCCATGGATGTGCAGCCCATGGTTTAAGTCAGTCAGGATTGTTAAGCAACCTCCTCATACAGAAAAACAGAAAGTAAAGTCTGATGAAATGTCTTCTAAGCTCAAGTGCCAAAGCTGTAATTTTTTTCCCTTATTTGTATTTGTGTGTTGTAGGTCCGGACACTTGGAGGGGGGGAGTTTTTTTTCTTTCTAACTTCAGATTCGATGAACCATGGAGGATTGTGTGTGAACAGACTTATGATGTACTTGCAAGATGCACTACTGACGAAGGTGTGGAGAGACAGCTGAGAAACTGAACATCAGCAAAGATTGCCATTGGCGAAGGTAAGGAACACTTAATTTCATTTACCGCTTACTTTTTCACATATCTGTCTCTTATTTTAGTTCTATACTATAGCTAAGTTACAATAGAAACAACTAAACATCCAGGTTGTTTACAGTATCTTTTCTCCTTCAGAAAACTGAAGTTCAAATAGCATGGTTCAAAATAATAATCCAGGGGTCACAAACCTAAATTCCAGCTCTGCCAAGCTCTTTTCTAGAATGTTTTCTTTTGTCATTTTCACATAATTTCATTTCTCTAATAATGCTTATCAGCTTATCACTGTTGCCATGATATTCATGTTTATTTTACCACTGTTTTCAACATTATTTCAATTATATCATGAGAGCCAGTGTACCTATCCATGCTTCCCTGGAGTTTCTTTTACCATTACTCTGCGAAATATTCTCCACCAACCATTGACTTCATTCCCATATGACCATTGTGGAAACAAGGATAGGCAGTGAGAAAGAAATGCATCCAGTCATCAATTCTTGGTAAGAAATTGGTTGCATGTGGATTCCTGTTTCAAGCCTTGTATGTTACCAGCTGAGCTAAGGGCTCCACTGATATTTATTTGGAAAAGCAGCAAGTGGCTTTGAAATAATGCTGTCCAAAGAACTGGAAAAGAAATTTTAGGAATTCATGATAGGTGCACTGGCTGCTGTCAATTGTCTACAAACCGGTTTATGACTGCATTAAAGATAGAATACCTTAACTACTAAATTTACATACTGGCAAATTTCTACTTATGTTAAGTTTTACAAGATAAGGGAAACATTTTTCTTCTAACTTGTTTACAGAAGATGACCTACAAATGGAAGTGAGGAACTGGGCTGTCAACATTACTGTCAAGAAGCCCAAACACTGTGCACTTTCATAACTGAAAAGGTATGCATATTGATAATTTCTTCAACAATATTGTATTTCTCATTACTTTTTTTTTTTAAACTAATCTGTTTTGCTGTTACTGTGTTGAATAAACACATACAAAAAGATATTGCTGGTTGTAAATACAGATAACTGACACATTTTTCCCACTAAGAAAGAAAAGCTGCTGATCTACACAATTTGAAAACAGTTTCTCAGTTTATTAAGTTAACTTGACCTTGGTAACAATCTCTGCGCTATTTTTCAGATTAGATGACCAACACACAGAAGAAGCTGGGCTACCAAGACAACCACTAACATGCCCAAAAACAACAAACTCTCCAAATGGAAAAGGTACATGCTTTACCACATTTTCAACAGTATTTAAGTCATATAGCTGCTGCCCCATCTATGAATTCCTGGACTTTCTGGAATTATGTTGTGCTACATATCTGGCCTTGATACACATTCTGTGGATTGAGCAGGTCAGAATCGTTTTGCAACTAGCCATGTACACTCCTAGCTGAGCTACTTGCCTGAGTAGTTATGGGTTTTTCACTATGTCCATCACAATGTTATGGTTTCAGTTTTCTTAACCTAATCAGTCTACTGTAATCTTGCTTAGAATTCCAGAAATATAATTATCAATCGAAACAGTACCAAAGACAACAAAACACACATCTTAAATTCTTGTAAAAAGGACCTAAATGCTACAAGTACACAGCTGTGGAAAACCAGTTTCCCAACAAAGGTGCAGTAAAAATCAAAGATCAGACTGCAATTTTTGTGGCCTCTGATGTTGAGGCAAAAAAAAAAAAGAGCAAACAATGGTAGGTATTCAGAAGTTAATTGTAGAAAATCGAAATTTCCTTGTCTACAATAGGTACTTGAACAAGAAAGCTCCAAGTATATTTGGAAAGTTTCTATCATATGGAATCAACCTTTTACCTTACAATCCAGAATTTTAACAATCCTAAGAAAGAAGGCATTTGAAAACTATGTGGGACAAGGAGAAGATGCTGGTAACCAGCATTTTTTTCTTTTCCTACAATGTTCTTCATACTTCCAAAAGCAAATTTCAATTTTTGAAGCACATTTATTTGATCATCTGCAAGTGCTTTGAAACTGGACAAGTCTAAGAAAGTGTTGTTAGGTAAAAGAGTTAGGTAAAAGAGTTTAAAAGTAGAGGGCATCTTACTAGTTATGTCAAGTAGAAAAGACATAATAAACATTTACTTTATGTCTTTGTTCCATTAGTTGAGCCACAGACAGAAGTGAGGGACTTGGCTATTATCCTTACCACCAAATAGCCCCAAACCACTTTGCAGTTTCCCACTGGGAAAGGTATTTATGCATTTTGATAATTTCTTCCACAGTATGGTGTTTTTCAAAACACCAGTACTGTTTTTTATTGTTTATTTTTTCTTTACAAAGTAATTCATTTTGCTGTAATTGTACTGGATATAAATAAAGCTAATATGATCAATGGATGCTTAAACCAAGGAGATAATTTACATTCTTTTCTTTCATTCGATGTGGAAATTCAGTTCTTTTTTCAGTTTGAACACAGGTAGAATTTCTACTAATTTCTACTAACAGGTCTAAGTAACATTGACCTTGCTATTAGTAGACAAGATGACCCACCGACAGAAATGAGGAGCTGGGCTACCAAGAAGACCACCATGATGCCCAGAAACAATGCAGTTTCCTGATGGAAAAAGGTATTTGTCCTAACCCCAATTTAAAACAAATAGTAAAGTATTGACAGCTGCTGCGCCTATTTATGCTTTTCTTGTTTTCTTTTACTAGTACTTTGTACAGCATTCTTTCCTTACAACTTGCATCTTTCCAACACAAACATTGCCTCAACAATAGTCAATATTGGGAGAGGGACGAATCTTCCCAGTCACTATCATCAGACCTCTGAAAGAGCTGGATAGAGTTTGGATTTGAATGAACTCATGACCCCTTGCTTACTAGCCATGTACATGAATTAAAGTGATTCGAGGCTTAGTTGTTGTAAATTCTAATTATGTCCACCACAAGTTTGTGGTTTTTCCATTCAAAGTTTTAGTTTGAGTCAGTCTCCTGCTGCTCTGCTTCCAACTAAACATGAATACTAAAAGACCCAAAACTGCCACATAAGTACAATGCACACTTCAATACAAGTCAGGTAAAAAGGACCTTATTGTAACACTTGCCTGTTCTAGTTACTTGTGGCCTAAGTATCTCAACTTAGGTGCAATTTAGATCAGAGGTCAGAGTGCTATTCTGAATGCTTTGATCTTCATCAACAGTGACCACTAAAAGGACTAAACAGGTGCTTTGGATGCATTGTTTCATTGAAAGTAAAGAATGGTTCTAAAACTAGGAAATCTTGTTTTAAGTAGTTGACGACCTACCAAGGAAGAGGACAGACAGGCCACTGGAGAAACAGACTACCGAAGATGAGGTCAGAGGCTAATGGTTACCTGATAATGGGTGAAGATGTTTCAAATATCGAGTCATTTTCTTACGAGGGGTGATCAGAAAGAATATGGACCAGTGCTTGTATTGGAATATTGTTATAAACAACAACTTGGAATGTCTACTTTTTTTGAAAATAACCTCCTTCGAATTCTAAGCGCTTATTCATTCTTGATTTCCATACGCGAAACATGTGCTCAGGCGTGTCACATAACATTACTCTCAAGGACTCGGTCATAGTGAGGGTTAATTCCTCTCAAATCTCGTAGTGCATGCCACATAGAGAATCTTTCAAAACATGAACTTGCTAAAGATCAACTGACCTAGAAAATTTGGTTTTTAATGAAAGGTAAATTTAAAGTTCAAGTTTAATCCTGAAATGTTCCCAATATGTGACATAGTGTTGATGCCCAAAAGTCATATAACCATACTGGAATAATGTGACAAGATTCTGATCTTTATTTAGATCTGAGAATTTCATGACCTATTTCATTCTGTCACTTATAACTGAACAATTCTTCCAGAACATTCGCTGCTACTGGGAGTAGATGTTTCCAAACCTCTTATAAAGACACTCAATATTTTCAGAAGCTTTATGAGATAAATTTTTGAAAAATTCTATCCTCAAAGGTGCATACAAATTGATTGAAGGCACCATAGGGTCTTAATTTTAGCTATTCAGGTATTCTAGTGCTACTGTCAAGAGAGGGCCAATGGCCGCCATGACACTTATCTGTCTCCTTCATTGCACTTCAAAAACTGAAGACATTTGACTTAGAACTGTTCATTTATGCTGTTTAGAACAGTTCCTTCTCGTGATAGTTAACATTTTAGTTGAGTTTTGGTGCACACAATGTTTTTCAGTTCTTTAATACATGTTCATGAACTGTTCTATGGATAGTGAAGGCCACGAAATGACAGCAGGTTTTCCTATGCACCATTTTCAGCTTCCGGCACAGGATTGAAAGGTGAAATATGTTGTTATCAATGAATATGCATGATTCAAACAGAGATCTTTTAGGCTATCTTGACAGGATGAACACCATGTAACACAGAATCAAGGCATGACATTATAGGCGGTGACTTAATCTTGTGTGTGATTCCCGATTTAGTGGTTTGGAATAGAGTTTGAATATGGGGCGTGGCAAAATTGACATTTGATTGATTAGCACTTTAATGGTGTGTATGCATGTTTGGTGTGTCACTAGACAAAACCTAGCCTGTTATTGATCTTTGTATCAACTCTTTCGAATGGCTACGGGAGATACAACGGGTACCAGTATACTTGATGCAGTGGAATGATAGGGAACAAAATTGCAACAGCCAAAAAGTACCGAGATGTACCAAAATCGCACCAAATGGGGTTTTTTTTTTTGATCGTAGTGAAATAAAAGTTTAGAGTCAGCAGCATTTTTCTAGGTAGGGTCGGGAAACTCGAAACACAATTATTTTTTTTTTAGGCCTCACACACCACCAGTTGATTATCCTCTATATATTACCTTTTTTTTTTCGTTATTATTCTATCACTTATAAATATACAATGAAAGGATATAGAATGTCTTTCAATATATAGCTATTTGATTAATTCACTAGCAAATATGTTTTTGACTTGGGGCTCATTAGTACCATCAGAATAGACATTGATCAGCTGCTGTCTTCACAAATCAGGTTTAATACGTGCAAACTAAAGGGTAACGAAATGGGATGTTTTGGTTTCAAACAATAGACTGGTCCACTGGCGCGTAGGTCTGGTCTATTTTACATCGGTAAAAACTGAATTTAGAAACAGGATACCTTTAATCTGAAGAAGTAGACTTGTCCATCGGCATGAAGGGAGGGTATTTATGACCAAAAATAGCAAACTCATTGTTCAAGGGAGCCGAACTGTTTCAAAAAGGAGGCTTACTTTATAAAATATTTTATGTTTATATAACCCTTTTCTGAATACATCGTCAATTGAAGTATTCACGTGTGACTGATTTCAAATTAATAAACTATTTATCGAAAGATTTGATGTAAAACGCAATTTATCTACAGCCCTACAGTAATCTTTCACTATCATTTGAAGTTGGACAACTTAAAGCATTGCGTCTTTCAAATCCCAGATAAACTTTCTTTTACCCTGTCATTTTATTTTTTTTTTACAAACAATGGAACTTCTCGCACGGTTGCGTTGATGAACATGTACTGTGATCCATTTAACAATCTTACGTTGAGCTGATTCCTAATTCAGTGATCACGAACAGTGCTAGAAGTAGTGTGGTGGAGTCATCTTTTATACTGTATAAGTTACGCTGTTATGTAACATCATTCCTTAGTATCGTACCTGTTGACTCTTCATTGTCATTGGTCAAAATTTAAAATGACTCATTGTCGAGTGGTACCGATGCTTTACGGTGTTTTCGAATTTGAAATAACTTATTTCTTAAGTAACGTCAATTTTCCATATACAGTAAAATTATATCCAGTGACGCTAGCACATGAAATGTTTCAACGCCGCATGATAAGTCTCAAATCCTATTGCCCTAGAGTTGAACGATTTTGTACTTATAAAACCATGACCCCACATGATCCCTTGCATTGGGGGATGCTATGACGTCACTCATCCCTCAAAAAACACAATCAAAAACCTCTAAAGTCATTTCCAGTTTTGCACCTAAAGTGATGCACCTGTATAGTATACCCTCCTAAGTCATTGGTCAAAAGAAAAGTACATTTATTTGTCCTTTAGTCTATCAATCCATAAATCTGACTCATCCCTGGATTCATCAAATTTCTCCCTATCTTTCCTGAAGGAAGAAGTCACTTTTCCCTAAATTTTTGGGCTAGCTTGCTCCCTGCAGTATCAAAGCATATAGAGATGTCAGTTGATAATTTAACTCTTTACCAAACGAAAATATTTTGGATTCGACCAAGTTGAAAGCATTTGCAAATGACAAATTATATGTACCTCAAATAAAAATTTGTGTTCTTGATTGAGTAGAAATTAGAAAACACTGGGGGAAAAGAAGAAATTGCTGGTTACCATCATTTTCCCCTTTTACCGCAAAGATTTCAAAAGCCTTCTCTTTCAGGTATGTTAGAACTCGGGATTGTGTTGTAAAGATTTAAATCTTTAGCACTTACAACAAAACAAGATTTTAGACGACCATACTGAAAGCATTTGTAGATGACAAATAGGATTTGTCCTCAAAATGTGAAACATTGTGGAAAAAAAAGAAGAAAATGCAAATTTTCTTGCTTTCAAACAATGACTACAAAACCCTGCTCCTCAGGGCATAAAACCATGGAATCTTTTGGTATAAAACTATGGGCAGACTAGTGTTTGCTCTAGAAATTAAAAAGTGGGGGAATCCCCCTTGCCTTTGAAAAAATAGGAGAAAATTTCTTATACTAAGCGCAGCTTGGTCGATTTAAGTACGTATCTACTATAGTTAAAGAAAATAATTACCACACAATGCCACGCAACGACCTTGAAAAAAGCCTTCTTATAACATTGTGGGAAAAAAAAGAAAATGCTGGTAACCAGCATATTCTCTTTTTATCACAAGATTTTCTACCATATCAAAGACGAATTGCATCATTTGAGCCACATTTAAATTGTCATCTCTGCAAAATGCTTACAATTTGGTCAGGTCTAACTGACTGTTTTGCTGTGTGGTAAAGAGTTAAATATGTTGATACTATTTCCTTTGAAAATGAAGATTTAACCCTCTACCACACATTCCCAACTTTTAATGACCCTGAAAGAGAAGGCTTTTGAAAACATTATATGGGAAAAGAAGAAAATGCTTATAACCAGCATTTTCTCCTTTCCTACAATGTTTCCTACTTTTCGGATTGATCGATTGTATGGTGTTTAATGCCGTTATCAACATTATTTCAGTTATATTGTGGCAGCCATTGTACCTATCCATGCTTTCCTGGAGTCTCTTTCAACAGTAGTCCGACCAATTTTCTTTGCAAGGCACTGGCTGCTTTCCCACGTAACCATCGCAAAAACAATGGTCAGCGGTGGAAGAGGAATGAATACTGTCACAATAACTATCATCAATCCTTGGAAAGAAATTGACCAAGCCTGGGATCAAACCCACGACCCCCTCTTCTCAAGTCCTGCTCGCTACCGACTGAGCTGCCTAGGCTCGGCTCACCTTTCAGAAACAAATCATTTGAGCCACATTTACTTTGTAGTCTGCAAATGATTTGAATTTGGATCAGTCTAAAATATTGTCCTGTGGTAAAGAGTTAAAACAGTTGTGTGTTTTTATTATCTATCTACTGATTCATGGTGTTTGTAAAACCTACAGCTCCAGTATCCTTTCTCTCTAGCACTATATAATTTTATCATTGTATGATTAGAAGCAGCATACCGTTGCACACTGAAAAATGCATGTAAGTCAATGGGCATTTAGAATGTGATGAAATATTTATGGCCTAAAACTGACTGTAGCGGACTACTGACTGACAAGCTGATCTGCCAGACAGATCCATAAATTTCAATTTAGATCTAATTTTCTGACCCTAGGGTTTTCACAAGAAGTTAAACTAGTAAGAAACAGCAGGTGATTGCCAAGGCTTAACAATAAAAATATCTGTGTTTAGGGTTCCCGTCTGAGATGCTGTAGGTAAGGTAGGTAGGGATTTATTTGTCTTTTTTCCAGAAACTTTTTACATGGACTATGTACCTAAATCACACCCGACAGATTTCTTTTCTTCAATCGTAGCATAAAAAGTTTAGGGTCCGCAGCATTTTCTAGGTAGGGTAGAGAAACCCTAAACACAGATATTTTTTTTTTTAGGCCTAATCTTCGTCACTGCACCTGTAAATAAAATCAATCAAATGAAAAAGTGTCTGCCTTTTGTTTACAGCTGTGATGGGATGGCATACAAAGGTCAATTTTGTTTTACCGAAACTATCACTTGAAATAACTGATAGAGGATTTTTTTAATTGATTGATTGATTGTATGGTGTTCAACGCCATTTTCAACAGTATTTCAGTTATATCGCAGCAGCCAGTGTACCTAATAATGCTTTCCTGGAGTTTCTTTTACCCGTACTCTGCACAATGTTCTTTCCAAGCCACTGGCTGCTTTCCCACAGAACCATCATCAAAACAACAGTCAATGGTGAGAGAGGAATGAATCCTGTCGCAATGACTATCATCAATCCTTGGAAAAAAAAATTGGCCGAGCCGGGGTTCCAACCCACAACCTCCTGTTCTCAAGTGCTGTACGCTACCAACTGAGCTATTGGGACTCAGCTGGACTTTTCAAGGTTAGGCTGTATAATTATAATGTCGAAACATAATGATTTTGAAACCTGAACATACCAAATACATGTTTTTCATAATGTTTGATCATGGAGAGAACAAGGATTTTTTTTTTCTTGTTTTGCAGATTTGTCTGCCAGTGACCTAAAGTTAGAACATTTCGGCTAATTTGGTTTTCCAGAAGTGGCATTAAATCACCTCCCTTCAATGTTTTCAATGTGATTGTCTACTCAGCAATGTTAACTTTATTTTCTCCCTCATTTCTTTTCTTTAAAAAATTTGCATACTTTAACATGCATTAAGGAGCAATAATGGGGCAAAGATATTAGCATGAATTGCACAATAGGGCCTATTTAGAATAAACACTTACAGACAGGTTTTGGGCTGAAAATTTACACAGAACAAAACTTGGCCTTAACTACACCAAGGAAGTATACCAACTACACATGTATATACGTTCACAGACTACCATCAAAATAAAAAGCTAATAAGCCACACTCTGTGAAAAGGGGGTTTATTGCATCTGCAAAAAAGTAATGATTCAGGTCAGCCTGCACAATCTGCGCTAACCTGTGTTGAAATGTTTTGCTGGTGGGAAATTTTCTGCATTTTCAAGGACCATTCAACCTTATATCTCCATTGGATGTTAGACAAAAAAGATTTTATGGATCCATAATTATGTCATGACTTGCTCAAGGTAAAATGTGTTAGTGATATATTTAATCCCTTCTTGCAAGAGCAAGGCAAAATATATACATCCATAATTTTTGCAAGGAGACATACCCCTGGACCCTCCAAGAGCTGTATTTGCCCTAGAAATTCAAATGCCTGTTCAAACATTTTGCAGCTATTTAGCCCTCTAATAAATGAACCGGAGTTTTAATGACCTAAAAAAAAGTTATTGAAAACAATGTTGGTAACCAGTATTTTCTCCTTTTCGAACAATACTTTTTTAACCTTTCAAAGACTAATCAAATAATTTGAGTCACATTCAAGTTGTGGTCTGCAAATAAAGTCAATTTGGACAATTGCAAAAATTTATCCTGTAGTAATCTTACTCATGATGCACTAATATATGAGCCAACTCTGTGAAAAGGGTGTCTTTATGCATCTCCAAGATGCATGATACCAAGCAAGTCATCACAGTATTATAGATCCATTACGTCCACTTTGTATAACAATCTTGTGAATCATGAGATACACTGGTCATTTGACATACAGAAAAATTTCCAAAACCGAAAATTCTAGGCCCAGGTCAGACTGTGCAGACTGTGCAGGTTGACCTGGTTGATACTTTTTGATAATGCATTAAGCCCCCTTTTTCAGAGCCTGGCCCATATATCAAAAACCATCAAGTTGTACCAAATACCAACTCTATACTAAGTTTTGTTTTAAAAACACCTATTGTTCATTGATTACATTCCTGTCAGAAATGGCACAACCAGAGGTTTAAAAGTGCCAAGCAATATTTGTTTAAGCATGGGTAATCATTAGGGGTGTAACGATACATCGGACTATCGATGGATCGCGATGGTGAGCGTGTCGATGCTACTGCATCAATTGTTACATTGAAAATCGATAACTATCGCCGATAGTTACCTCAAATATCGATAGTTTCGATAGTTTCACTGACAAGAAAGAGGGAGAAAATACTGCAATTCGCTAATGTATTTGGACGCCCTACAAGTTCGGACACGTTTAATTATTTACAAAAATAATTTATTTTTTAATTCTTTCTCTGAACACTTCCAAAAGCAAGTTTTCCTAAATACTCGGACATTCTGTAACGTTAATTTCCCAAAATATTTGACTGGTAATTTTTTGGAATATGTTTTCAATAATGATCGGCTGCATAATATTCATTTCTGCATAGCAATGTTCATCGTTACGAAAACGAATCCTTCGAGAGCTGATTAACTTGGCGGTAATTTTAAGTCATGAAATTAGACCAGAATAATTGCAACACTGAGGGGTTTTTTTTTTTGTTAAAAACTTCTCACCAAAGCGAAAAGTGTGGATTTAGATAAAAAATCAGACCAAACAGTCTGCCTACAGTCTAATCTAATCTACACAGGCCGCCAAAACCATAACCATGTGTGTTGTCCCTCCATAAGCAAAAAATAAATCTACTATGAAAAATGAATACTAAACCTCGTTCTTTCTTTTCTTTATTTATCAGTAATCCATTTCGAATGCATTCCTTTTATTTCGGCTGCAAGGAATTAGATTAATTTTTAGAAAACAGCCGCACTTTTTTATGCTGACTACACAAAACGTGACACGACTGGCGTGTTCTTGAAACAGCTATATTACTAAATGCAAAAAGGCTATATCAGCTGGTGTACATGTAAATCGTGCATGAAATAGGCTTACTGCATGGTCACTTTGAATTGATTGGAGGTCGACCTGCAGCCAGATATAAGTTTGTTCTCGCAGACCAGTTTAAGTGTGTAAATTAAACAGGTGCGTTACAACTCAGTCGCTTCGAATGATTTGCGTGTTACGTCATACCCCTTATCCAAATTTTACTGCAAACATTTGTGTACCCACAACAGGCCGACAGGCATCTTGTAGATAGATGGCTTGTAATATAGATCTACATTATGCTCGTTCAGATTTACTCTGCTGATGGCAAGATGGCGATTTTCAAAGCGTTGGTGGATGGTGTAGATAGACATCAGACTAAACAGAACACGCTGTCTGATCTTGGATCTATACCATCCCCTTCTGTACTATGACTTAACTCGTATTAGAAAGCTACTTCTTTCTCTGGCTAAAAAAGGTAAGATAATGTTTAACAGTGTTCCCACTCGCGCAAATTATTGCGTAAATCACGTTATAGAAATGAAATTTACGTAACAAATTCTGGTTACACCGGAGACTTCACGTAGGAAAATGCATGGACAAAAAAGGCCACTATACGCTTTTCTTGTGAAAAATGACAGGTTTTGAAGTTACTTGTTACCCTCATTGACAATCTTTTTGTCAAATCATGTGGCAATACCTAGCCAGAAATTAACAGACATAAAAAACTGATTGGAGTAAAAAACATGGAAACCCACGACAGAACAAAATGTCTCTTTGACATTGTCCGATCAGAGTCACTTCAGATCGTCTTTTCAGCTTTTTAATGAGTATAAGCAGTAAATTTATACAAGTATCTTAATATAACACACTTGGATACACATACAACAAGGTAAAACCTATTATTTCGGCCACCCCCTTTTTTTCAGAATGATAATTTCCCAAAGATTTGGAGACTAAACAAAAATAATTATTTTTTCTGTCTGAATATATATATTGGCCAATTATGAGTAAAATTAGATAAATTCTACCAACTCAAAAAAACCTTAAGGGCTCACATTTAAAAGGTGATTTCTTTAAAAGTTTAAAGTTGCTTTATAATTACTTTTTATTAGGTGTGTTTATGAACCATCAGCATTTGTCAGCATTTTGTGCTTTGCATGCTGTTGTATATCAATCAGACTTCAAAGTTGACTTCTTCAAAAGTTCAGAGTAATAAGGTATGTTAAATTGTTTGTGAGCCATCTGCATTTAGAAAAAATTGTCATTGAAATTTATTGAGCATCTTGCATTCAACTTTATTTTCCCCTTTATTTGCTATTCAAAACTGTACTCAAGTAGAATTTAAACTACTCGGAGAAAGTATTAGTCTAAAACATGGTTTCAAGATGTAATTCGGTGAAATTCATCTCTTGCAATTCATCCAATAGTATTGCAATAGTATTGCAATAGTAACAGGCAATATCAATACTATTGCAATAGTATTTTTTCCAATGTCAATACTATCGCAATAGTAGATTTTGGCCTCAATAGTCAACCCTAGTAATCATGTGTTTCAACTTTACTACAGTCTATTTTTACAAGTCTTTCCAAGTGATTCATATGACAATGCCACCAAAATTAGAAATCAACCAAATTTTCCACAAAAAATCTAATAGACACAAAGTTCAGTTGCAACCAATAGTAAATTTTTCTTCCATTACCGCCACAATGACCTTTTCCCTCTGAATGTCTCACACATGTGCATGTAAGAAATTGTGTAAGCTTCAGGCAGCATATCTGTCTTTTGTGCTTACAGTAGAGCACTGTATATTTTTTGTTTAGTTAGAACTGTTTCATGACAACAACGAAACAATCTGTAGTAGATTTCTATACGAGCTGAATTACAGATAAATTTCTACCTGTCACTGGTTTTAATCCCAGCAATGTCTTGTTTATAACTAGAAGAATTTAGTTGCCCGTGTTATCATGGCATTATTTCTTTGGTTATTTGGGGCCTGTGTTATCATGGCATTATTTCTTTGGTTATTTGGGCCCAAACATGTAAAAAATATCGTCTGAGACGTCTGCTGTATGATGGAAGCAACATGGAGTTTTACTAGGTTTTAAACTATGGTATGCCTCTTTTGATTGGATGATATCGGTGACACACCCACAGAAACAACCAACAAGAGACCTCGTAACAATTCACTGGCCATATGTTGGCTGCACTTGATTCTTCAATTGGAGTGAACTTTAGAAAAAATTCCCATTATCAAATTAACACCTTACAAAACCTTACAAAAAACGTTCGCCATGTCGGCCCCCAGGTAAGAATTTTCACACGCCACAGATGAAAAATATGCACCAAGGGCGTGCTCTAGAATGAACCCTGGGTCCATATTTAAAGGATTTGCAGACGACAAATTAAATGTAACTGAAATGATGATTTTTCTTTTGGATGGAGAAGAAAACACTGTGGGAAAAGGAGAAAATGCTGTTAATAGCATTTTCTCCTCTTACCAGTTTTCAAAAGCCTTCACCTATAGGGTCGTTAAAAACTCAGGATTGTGTGGTACTGGGTTAACAACATATATGTTTGTTTCACAGCTAAATTATCACTTTACCAAAAAAATTTTAGACTTTGAGACATATGCAGATGACAAATGTGACTCAAAAAAATCATCTTGGGAAGTGTAAAAAACATTTTGAGAAAAGAAAACGCTGGTTACCAACCTGTTCTCCTTAACCCTTTACCACACAATCGCGAATTTTAATGACCCTCAAGAAGCAGCATTTTGAAAACATCATGGGAAAAGGAGAAAATGGTGGTAACCAGCATTTTCTCCTTTTCCCACAATGTTTTCTAACCTTTCAAAGAAAAACTCAAAGTAGGCTAGGCCTATCTGCACTCGGCAAAATAAATGACTCAAAAATTTGAAAGTCATCTTGGATGATAATGATACTGTGGGGAAGTGAGAAAATGCAGTGCAGTGGTTTTCATCTTTTTTCTCCTTTACCTTAATTTGTTCCAAAAACCCTTTTTCCACAAGGTCTAAACACCTCAGGATTGTGTGGTAAGAGTTAACTCTGCCAAACGACAATATTTTAGACTCGACCAAATTGAAAGCAATTTCAGACGACAAAAAAGTGCGACTCAAAAAACAGAAATTTGTTTTGGGAGGGATAGAAAACATTGAGGGAACAGGGGAATTTTCTCATTTGCCCTCAGTGTTCTCAAAAGCTTCTTTCTCAAAGTCTGGATTGTGTGGTAATAAGAGTTAAGAAAATACCTTCATTTCAGAGTTTAGTTAAGTATTTAGTCTACCAAACAACAGAAGTTTTGACTTATACAACTTTTAAGCGTTTGCAGATGACCAACTAAATGTGACTTAAAAAATGAAATTCATCATGGGATGTGTAGCAAACATTACGGGAAAAGGAGAAAATGCTAGTTGCTAGCATCAGGGATCGTATATTTGTTCTAATCGGCTATCGCGTTTCTAATGCCTGTTATATACGATCCTTGAAAGTATTTTCTCCTGTAACCACAATGTTTCCTACCCTATCAAAGACAAGTTTCGTCAATTGGTTCGCCTTCAATTTTCTCTGCTTGGATCAGTTCGCCTTCAATTTCCTCTGCTTGGATCAGTCTGAAATTTTTTCGTCTTGTAAAGGACTACGGAACTGCAATGCAATGAAAATAAATACCTGTTAGCTTTAATTATTCTCCCCACTATTCGGTTCACAGATCACAATCCTTAGCTAGACCTTAATTCACTTTAAGACATCTTTCTTCCTCTAAGTCTTTCTAATCAAGCTGGTCTCGTTGACTTTTAAAGAAATAATCCTTATTGCTTGGAAATTATTACTTTTCCAGCTACGAATATTGACTACTTCCATAATTATTCCACACCTCGTGTACTGCTGTAATAAACGTGTTGACACAGCATTTTCACAGTTCCCCCATGCTGTCTGTCGAGTTTTCCCGCCAAAAGCTGAAGAGCGTGCTGCCAGAGGTAGGCACGCGGAGTTTATTAACATATATACGAGGGGCGTTCGAAAAGCACCTATGATAATATTTAGAAAATGTAATATGAAAAAGGCAAAGCCTCAATGCAAGCGACGTGAATGATTTGTTGAACAGGTAGATCTACATAGTAATTCAAATGACGAGCTAGATTTTGAAGTCATAGGGTTTTGAGTTCGAGTCCCGGCTTTCCAGAAAACTAATTTTGAACGTTGTCAAAAGTAGAATGCATTCTTCTTTCGTAGATGCATAGCCTACATGGAAAAGAGGGTGAACGGTCCCGGATTCTCTTAGCAAAATACAGTTCCCCGACAATTTTAACAATTTAGGTTCTGAGTCAAATAACTTTGAAAGATTATTGGTTCACATACTTTTAAAGAATATTTTACGGAGAAATTTCTTCGCTGCATGTAGATCTAGATCTATTAAAAAAAAAAAAGGAGAAAGAAATGCACGGTCTCATTTTCATATTGCATATAAAAAGGAGAAGGGGGAAAAAAGTTCACTTTTTATAGCTCTATATCATTCCATGTATCACCGCTGTCTTTCTGAAATATCCCCAGTGGCTTTGATGCCCAGAGAATCATATGTGGCAGCCTCATTTTGAAGGGTTTAGTTGATGACTAAGGTCGACTGTATTGTATCCTCCGCTACCCGGGCGCTACTGCAGCGACATCTGATCATTCTCGAACCTGATTCACATCTTGATCTTTGGAGATTTAGATCTAGATCTATGATGTTTTGTCACAGTGCGTCCCTTTTTTTTTTTTATTATGATTTTTACGAGGAATCAGCCAGTAGGTTGAGAAGATCCGTATTTGTAACCATCCACATTTTAAAGGCTGTAGATCTATATATATGAAATAATGTTGAAATCAACGTCAGACATCATACAAACGATTCTGCATGGATTGTAAGCACGCGGCTTTATTTTTATTTGAATGTATCGATAAAATACCAGTATAAGTGTCTAAGTCCCTTATCAACGAAAAAAAAAAAAATGATTAGACTATGTGTTCAAAGATGGGAGACAGAATTGAAGAGAGTTCCCAGACACTTTTGTTTAAATTCAAATAGATGTACATCTGGCATGCTGAGGAAAATTTCATTTGGTATCCGGATGATTAGAGATACAATGACATGTAGATCTATATGGGTTGAAACAGATGACTTGTAGATCTAAATTGATGAGGACCCTCTCTGCTTTCCTATACGTCCATCGTTGAAACAGTGATCAGTGCAGAGAAAGGAAAGAATTCTGTCGCAATGACTAGATCTATCATCAATCCTAGGAATGAAATTTGCTGAGTTATCGGATATATATCTAGCTTATGTATAAAAAAAAAAAAAGCAAGCTTTCATAACATTTGAATAAATATATCTGAGCCGTGTTCTGGCAAAAGAGGGTTTAATGCATCTCCATGATGCATGATACCAAGCACGTCATCACAGTTATAGATCCGTAAAATCCATTTGTATGATAACCTACTGAACCACGAGGCATGCTGGTCCTTTGACATGCAGAAAATTGAACAATAACAAAGATTTTTGACCCAGGTCAGCTTGCGCGGACTGTACATGTTGAACTGGTTAGATAGTTTCTGCAGATGCATAAAGCCCCCTTTTCACCGATCATTGCTCATTTATTATGGGGAAAAATCCTTAAAAACGTAAATCCGGCTTTCTCTATAAATAGCATTTTGAAACCGTCAAAAAATAGTTTTGTCATGAGTTCTTCGACAAAATATTTTCCGCGAAAAAACGGCCCGTCCATGACGTAAAATAGTATGATTAATGACGTCATCATTTTCTAGCATATTAGGTCATTGCGAATGTTTATACAAAAATAGACGCTTAATACGCTGAGAGTAAGTAGGAAATTAGATAATCTTCACTCAATAACCTGACGTTGATTTTTTTAGGAATCATTCAATCAGTAGATAATTTGTGTCATTTTTGACCAATCAAGTAAATGTGCGAAAGATTGTGATACGTGTGACGCTCACTCGTCACAACTCGGCCGATTCCGTACCTACATCTAATATGATGGCTCCCATCACCCAAGGTATGCCGAATGGGCTCCCATCACCCGAGGTATGCCGAATGATGTGACGCTGTGCGACCAACCGGACCACTTTCTGAATATCCCTCGTATTTGTTGGCTTCAAAGGCTGATATCCACTTTAGGTCAAGGTGAATCTCGCCTCCTCGAGAATATCAACACATTACAACACATTCCCGAGTTTAAACGACCTCAAGGGACAAAATAATTTTCAAAGCATTATGGAAAAAAGAGAAAATGCTGCTAACCTTTTCGTACAATATTTTCTACCCTTCCAAAAATATGAAATGTTAGGGTCACATTGATTTAGTTGTCAGCTGTTGTCAAAATGTTTTGAATTTGGACAAGTTTAATATCTAATGGTGTGGTACAGCGCTGACTCGAGGTAGATTGATTGATTGATTGTATGGTGTTTAACGCCGTTTTCAACATCATTTCAGTTATATCGCGGCGGCCAGTGCACCTATTCATGCTTTCCTGGAGTCTCTTTTACCAGTACTCCGCACAATTTTCTTTCCAAGTCACTGGCTGCTTTCTCACATAACCATCTTCGAAGCAATGATCAGCGCTGGGAGAGGAATGAATTTCTGTCGCAATGACTAGCATCAATCCTCAGAAAGAAATTGGCCGAGCCAGCGATCGAACCCACAACCCCCTGTTTTCAAGTCCTGCACGCTACTGATTGAGCTACCGGTGGCTCGGCGACTCGAGGTAGATCTAACGATCTAAATCTCCTGGCCACGAGAGTCGAATAATGGCCACGAGTTATCGCAAGGACAGATGCAGAAGGGGCTCCGATATCGTATTTTTCTTAACCTTTTACCAAACAGTCCTGAGATTTAACGACTCTGAAGAAGAATACTAGATCTATTGAAAACCTGTAATCAGCATTTTCTCCTTTTCCAACAATGTTTACTAGATCTACCCATTCGAAGACAAATCCCAAAATTTGAGTTAGATCTACATATAATTTGTCTGCAAATGCCTCCAATTTGGACCTGGTTAAAATTTTGTCGATTGGTAAAGAGTAGATCTATATCTGACTAGATCTATTTTTACTGATTCAGATTGGATTTATTCAAAGCATTGATATTTTGTCAGCTGCCGCCCTGTTTACTGCAGATATGTGAAGCATAGACTATCAAGTTTTGTTTATGAAAATTTAAAAAGATTAAACGCGACAGAAATTCCAAAGTGCTTTTGTATGGTGGCATATTTCTGCCGCGAGATACGAGATAGCTACCATGATAATTTAAGAGAAGTATCGTGATAAAACAAAAATTTTCATGATAAAAATATCGCGATAATTCTAACTCTTATCATGATTTTTTCTGCTTTCGTGCCCACAACTGACATTCATGGTACCTATAATTAGATACGGTTTCGGAACACCTTCGTCTACAACCTTATGAATTCTCCTTTTCCCTGGATGGTTTTAAAGTTGTTCGTAGGAGGCATTTCGAGTCGTCTTTGTGATTTTACAGACCTCTGTTCATTTCGAGTATTGTCAAAATTTACCAATTAAGGTACAAAAAAAATTGTTAATGATTCGAAATTTTACTTACTGCAATCTTATTAAAGGGTAACTCCAGACCAAAATTTTCATTTCCAAATCGGATAAAACTATACTAGAGTATGTTAACAAAAAAAAACTCTTAACGTTCTGTGATGCTTACTTCACGAGATATAGAGGTTTAAACTTCGGATTTTTACCTGTCTGACAATCGCTAATTGAAAAAATCGTGACTTCCGGCAGTTTGCCGTGACGTTACAATTGTGAGAAGATATGGTCGCTATATGAGAAAACTGCATGAAATTTGTAAAGATATATATCGCTTTATCACGTTTCAATCACTTGCGTACTGCAGAATTTTCACCTGTATCGCTCTTACATCTTACTACAATCATAGGAAAGGAATTTTGAATGAATTAGCCTAGTGGAGATAGTATTTATGAAAAGGAAAAGTTATTCTTCTGGTGGGAAACAAAACTATTTTGAAATTTACTTCTTGAAGTTATTTAATGATACCACTGCCTAATCAACGAATTTTAATAGATAAAAATAAAGAAATAATAACTCAAGATAGTTGAAACATGCCAAAAGTCTCTTCTACTAGGTGGAAGAAGGAACGTAGCAATGTGTAAAGTAAGTAATTCGAGTACAGTTCTAAGGCTGTTTCTACCAAATATAGGACACCGTCGATCATTGAACGGTCTACAAATCCTGCGCAGTCTGATCTTGATCTACACCATCAGTGTCAGCATTTTACATGTCTCCTTCAGCTTGGGAAGAAGTAAAAGCCTTAATCTACCTCAGAAATCGTATCCTCTCTTTAACGTTCACGAACAATATCAAATCAAGCACACATCCTGAATTTGCTGTTAAAGTTAAATCCATTTTTTATTTTTTCACTTGATCTTCATTTATTTTCCTAATTTTTTTTTTTTTTTTTTTCACAATTTCAAATTTGTTTCTTTCATCAACAACAACGTTAAAAGATTGTCTGAATTGCCTCCTGCCTTCCTGCCTTCCTGCCCTCCATATCATGCAGTAAACGTTTTTGATCGTCTGCAAAATACAGGGTCAGTCCATTCCCTACATACTGAGACATGTAAGGCGTAAAATTTAAGTGGAAATACCAACGTGGACAAAAATTATTTAACTTTCTTCTTCCGTATTTCTCGCTGTAATCATGTACGAGATAACAGATGCAGATTGCTGACCATAAAAATGCAGCGTAAATTAAAAATTTATAACGCATACAAACTTTACACAAAATTTTAGTGCGCCAACTTTTTATTTTGCGAAAAGAATTGTATGTTCCATCAATGCAAAGGGGCAAAGGGTTAATTCGGCGCCTCTTTGATGTTGGTATCGCACCGTTGTGGTCTCACATATTTGTTTTACCCGGCTTGCAGCTGGAGGTTAACAAGCACTTGTCATAAAGATGTCATGTACAAAGTTACTCTTTTGTTTTCACGAACATATTGAGCCCTTTTTCTTATAAAATGTGAATGGAATTTGGAATTTTACACAGGTTAAATGGGTAAGTCGAACGTTATAGCTTTTGTAATTTCCTCATTCATACGATCTTAAATAAAAAAAAAAAAAATCCCATAATCTGCCTGTCGAATTTCTATTCTAACTACCTTCCAACTCTCTCTCTCTCTCTCTCTCTCGCTCTCATATGAAAGAGATGGATAATCAACAGTGAATTTACCATTGATTTCTTGCCTCATTTAAATTTCTGTGGGGCCCCAAGGCTGCTGAGCGCGACTCAATGACCTTTTCCGAACAGTGTATATTAAGATCAGACTGCAGAGAACGTGCAATCTGATCTTATGTACAGTGTCCAATACGGAGATATCTATTTTTGTATCTCCAAAAACTAGCACTATTCGAAATTTTGCAATCGGCATGAAGGTTTATTTAACCTGTTGAAGATTAATGGTAAATCTGATATTAAGCCACGTCATTCGGTTCAGACAGACAGACAGCAGACTGACGAATAAATAGTCATCTCCTGGCTCGAAATAGTGCTTAAACTCGGCACCCGGCATACGATAGGGATTTTTCTGACGAAAAAAGTCGTCTCCCGACATGAGGGAAGATAAGGCTGTGAGAAAAAAAGTCAGTATCAGAGCAAATTAATAGTACACGGAAGCTGAATAAGTGTGGCGTCACATCCGGTTTATCGCAGATTTCACAAACTCGCACAGGTGTGTAAACCACATTTTCGCTTATAACTCTTTTTACGATAGACATTGAAATACGGTTTTCAATTTTAAGATTGTTTTCATTTAAGGATTCATATATCCAAAATGAGATTTTGGCTGTAGTTGCCCTTTAAGTCAAAACTACCGAGTTCATCCAAATGATGCGTTTTCTATTTATAGATATCGAGAAACGGGTAGAACTCACTCGTCACAACTCGGCCGATTCCGTACCTACATCTAACCTCGTCCGTATAACGGTCGTTTCCATTTGAACTGCGAATCACGTGATATTATACATTGGCGCGCCACTGTCAGTTGTTTAGCAACGACATAAACAACCTCGATGGAGTTATTCACATCTGTTTATCTGTCGGTGAAAACTTTAATCGGAATTGATAAATAATGAATGTACGAACTGTTTGCCAACTCAACTGAAACATAGTTAGAAAGATTTCGATAGAAAATTGAAACTCAAGTTTTCTTTTTTTAAGAGGAGCCTTACAATTTTCAGAACGGTAAACCGGCGTATTTCCGGATATGTATCGATCTGATGCATATTAATCCACCAGATACAGCCGAGGGATATGATGGTTCCCATCACCCGAGGTATGCCGAATGGGGTAGAACTATCACAATAGTTTTACCTCGCATGTCAGCTTCGAGCACGGTTGAGAAATTTTGCGATAAAATATTAGTTTATCGTGATACTTTTATCAGGAAACTTTTCACTATCTTGATAAGATTTCCAGAAAACTTTTAATTTATCGCGATAGTTTACTAAAATTATCATGATAGCTATCTCGTATCTCGTGGCAGAACTATGCCACCATACTTTTGACCTTGCCACCAGATCAATATTACACGCGTCGGTTATTCAACTTTGTGTACACACTGACGTCATATCTGGTCTTACGAAAATGCGCCGTGCTCTGGGAAAAAGGGCCTTACTGTATCTCCGTGGAAAAGCAGTTAATGTATCTATGTGATACATTACACCAAGCAAGTCATCACATAATAACGGATATATGAAATCCATTTCGTCTTACAACGGACTGGCTATTAGTAATGAGGTAGAGTGGCCATTATCTTCCGATAGACCTGTGGCATTTTTCAAATACACATAGACCTATCTGATTTGAGCCTTCCAGGTACAGAACCAGACTACATTTCAGAACGACAACCGTTACTTTGAATTTCAAAATATAAAAAATAAACGTTGACTTGATAAAGCGCTACCTGGTACGATTCATTCAGCTATTATATGGTCAGCTAGATCTAGCATGTAACCCAAGTCTATATTTAGAAACTGTGTCCAGAGATGTACAGTAACACAAGAGTATTTGTAAAAAAAAAATTTCCGTTATAAAAAAATTAAATTTTCAAGACATTTGGAGCGAAAAGCAGGCTACATTTTTTCACTGATGTATTATTTATAGCCACTTTCTCCATTGCTGCTTTATTAGCGGCGAAAATTATTTTCCGCTAGATGGCATTCTACAAATACAGCGTGTTTCATATTATCTGTCCTTCTTCTATGAGTCAATATTTTCTACTAATTTTAATTTGAACTGATTTGAAAGCTGCCAACTTTTTGCAGACATAATAAAATTTCATTTGGTATGTAATACATAGAGATTGCTCTTATAATAGTTAATACACTACACTTTTTCTGATAAGTCCATTTAACAACAATGACGTCTACTCTGAGCAATTTTGACTTCCAGTTTATTGTGAGAGTTTTTCATTACATGTCTTAAACCCCCCCCTTTCTCGCTATTTTTTATAAATTTCTTTCTTGATTGCAGCTTTAAAGTCCTGACTTTGCGTTGTGCACCTTTTATAATGCACCTTTCAGGAAAAAGTCTGGAAGGTTAGAATGTGTAACCATTCCTGAAAGAAATTAACTTTTGCCTGGATGCTTTTGAAAGTCATTCAGTTATGCTTCCGGTCAATAGTTACGTGGCTCTTTCTTCCTAAAATCAAATCCATGTACTAGTATCCCTGTATTTAATGTTAATACTTTCTTCTATTGGCATCGAAATGAAATTCTTCCTCAAAATATTTAGATAGCCCTCCTTATTTACAGTGTTGGCACTGTCCTCACCATCTGCGAAAAACATGCATACCGTCTGCGAAAAACAGCCCATGGGGTAATTGTCTCATTGTGTAGCAGTTTTTCCATATGAAAGCCCAATTTCTTTGTTGTTCTAAACCCATTTTGCTGCTTGTAAACCTACACGCTTCAACGAAGATCTTTAAACAGAGTTGACGTCATTTAAAGTCCCAAAATTGACGTTATGCAGGACACTTGTTGTGAAATGGACTTGTCAGAAAAAGTGTAGTGTATAAAAAACTTTTAAGGTAATGTCTATGCGTTATATCGGTCAAATTCAATAAGAGGTTGCAATTCATGAATTTCAATGTCGCGCTTATATTAAATAATCGGCTTTTTAGCAGTGATGCATCTGATGTTATCTACGTGCCAGCCACACATTATAAAAATATCATGCAAAAGTTGTGAAGTGTCGCATGAATACTTTTTCCAGAAATTCTCTTTGCAACCCATAAAATGACAGGTTCGTTACTGTCGCGAATCTTTAAATTCTCTCTTTAAGTCTTAGCTACGGAATATTTATGATGGAATCGAGTAATGGCGTATTCTATAAATTATTGTATGTATTACCTAGCCATGTTGGTTGTTTCTAAGAATGAACTCGGTATATTGTGTACATTTTTCAAGTAATTTTGCTTGTCCGCAAAGTCTGAGAAAGGTTAGTCACAAGGGAGAGTGTGTGCAAATATGCATCTATCAAATGCATGACAGCTTTTTATTCTGGTTGATTACATTAACTTGACTGATTTTTCAGATATGAATAGCAAGTCTCAGTCTTGGTGCAAAGACTTGAGTGTACTTTTTAAAGATTAAGTTTGCAAGTATGTAGACACGACTTCAAATGGAAAGGTATGTTACTTAAATTTTTCGAATAATTAAGGATACTGGATTTCTTTGAAGATAAATTCTTCTTTTAGTACCCAGAACTGTATGACCGACAATGGTTTGGAGATAACCTACTTTTGTCAACAATGAATTGAGTCAAAACTCTCATATAAAAGGTTTGTTATTAAAGGTTTGTTACCCTATGAAAAAAGAATCTGCATATTATGAGAGCTGCGTACTTTAGGAACGTTCCTCATAGAACTTGACGTCATTATGATAAAATAAGTCATAATTTTCGTGGAATTTATCATTGATTTCTGGGACGTAAAGGCTATGCTATTTCTACGATAAACATGGCTTCCGCTTAAAAAGGAAAATTTATTGCCAAGCTATTTGTTTTTAATACCGAGTATATAAATGAGAAATAAATTTGTTAATTTTTTGATAAAAGATGTACCCATATACAAATTTTGTCTTATAACCATATGAATTTGCGGTTAGAGTAAATAAAAGGTTCGTTACCAAAGGTAACAACCCTTTCAGATTGATGCCGAATTTGGATTCATTTTTTATCGGAAAAATCAAATTTCTAGCAGGTCTTTACCAGTTTTTTTTTTTTTTTTTTTATCCTAGATCATGTCTCTTTTAATTATACCATTTATTTTCATTACAAGTATCATTTTACTTGCTTGGTTTCTCATAAGATATTTCTCATAGTATTTTCTGTGTCTAAAGCTGGAATTTTTTCCAAATTATGTATATTGCAGCCAGTTTATTTGATAATTCGAATTAAAATGTATCGAAAATTGAAAAAGAATCTATAAGACTTTACCGGTAATTTTAGGAATTGGTGTTTTCCTATCTATCATGAGCCTACATATGTTGGTAACGAACCTTTCATCAATGTATTTCATAGCAAAGATGGTAAAATTCCGAGCTGAAATCCAACGCCAATACAGGGAACGCCTTAAACAGAATAAAGAAGCATATGAGATATAGATCTAGATCTATATCTTTTGAAGGCATATTTTTTTATGGGATGAAAGCTGTTTGGAATTTCTTCGAGGCCGGCCATGGGAAAGGCCCATGTAACGGCCTTGGAGGAATTACCAAATGCCTTGCAGACGAAGCTGTTAGGACTGGCAAGACAACAATTCAAAATGCACTTGGTTTTTTTCAGAGAACACAGTCGTCGGCCTGCACAATGTCTAATGTCCAATTTATTTTGATTTCTTCAGATGAATGCCAAAACGTAGCTAAAGATGGCAAATGCCATGAGTTAATACCTGTCAGAGGTACAATGAAATTACATGCAATAGTTGGCAAGTCAAATGATTCGATTTTAGTGAAGTACAGGGTGACACACACACAAAAAAAAAAATGCCACCCATGAAATTGTTAATAAATTCACAATCCTCTCTGCAATCCAGCCATATTTGGTTCAAATGAACTTCAGTCTATGCCTTACATATCCACCAAGTTTCGGCCATGAATGTCCAACAGTCTTTGTTTTATCTCCATTCCATGATAGGCTCCAAATGTGCGCATCTGCGATGCAAGCACACCTTGATAAGACATACAAAATTGTCAATAACTCTGACACACACTCCTCCCTCAGTATTGTCCTGATTTTGGCGATGATGGCCCTCTTCAGTTCAGGAATAGTCTAGGGGTTGTTTGATAGACACTATCTTTGAGATAACCCCACAGGAATAAATCTGGGGATGGGGGGGGGTTAAGGTCTGGTGAATGTGAAGCCCATTCAGGATCACACCTGCTGCTGATGAGACGATCACCAAAGTGTCCCAGCTGCCATTCCAACGAGTCATTTGAAGTTAGGGAGTTGCTCCATCCTGTTGAAACCACTGTTCATCCCTCACAACACCTCTTTGTCTGCTCAAAACTTCTTAACAACCACTAGGTAGCGCTCAGTATTGATCGTGATTGACCGTTCATTCTGGTCTTCAAATGTGAAAAAAATTCCTATTGACAGATCTCGTAGCTTGACCCTTTAATACAGGAAATTATTTGATTTTGATTTTTCTGATGCATTTATATAGTATTCTGGATGGAAGAAAAACATTTCGTTTAAGGCGTCGACATTTGGTTACCTTTAGGAAACTAATAAAAACCTCCATTTTAATTACCTATACATTGGTCGCTGGGTACGAATTGCCAGATATTCCTTTACAAGTGACTGCATACTAGAAGGTGGCTACCAGTAGCTGGCTACAAATAACCAATTTTACCAGCTCAAGTAGCTGGCTACTAGTAGCTGGCTACTAGAAACTAACTTTACCTGAACAAGTAGCTGGCTACTAGTATCTGGCTACTAGTAGCTAACTTTACCTATTTGATATCAACGATAGTACTGAATTAAACTTATATAACTAGTCTGTCAGCATAGCGTCTGTAAGATAGAAATTGAATGTTACTTAAACTGTTGATTGTAGCACTAATGAAATTAAACACTAATAAAGATAAATAATTGATTTCTCTAGTCTTATTTTATTCCTGTCGATTGTCTGTCGTCGTACTACTTCGTAGCACCAATTCGTTGTACCAGTTTATTATACCAATTATAGTGGACGTCCATCACGTTGGAGAGTTTTCATTGCTTGGTAACTTCTAGTCCGTGGTACCGTTGGTTTCTCTTCATAAATCGCTGTAAAATTGCTGGTCGCTTGTGGCTGCTAGTAGGTTGTAAAGTGGTATATCCGGCGAATTTGGTGACGTGTCATAAATTCGTCATTTTGCCCATTACGAAAAAATCTATTTTCTCATAATTCTAAAGAAAATAAATTTCTTTACCCCCACTAACCAACACCCCCACTAACCAACACCCCCACTAACCAACACCCCCACTAACCAACACCCCCACTAACCAACACCCCAACTAACCAACACCTCACCTAATGGCCCCCATGTGTCGACGCAAGATAAGCCTATGCATGAGGGACTAACATAATTACTATACCCATTTTACATAAAATTCAAAAATAAATTAATGGATAAAATTTTTTTTGAATTTCTTATTTTTTTAACCCATAAAATAATTCAAGATGGAGGTGCTAGAAAAACCTGATTATATTATCGATGATGAAAGTGGTTACACTATTAATAAATGGTTAACTAATAAAGAGCTTAATGAAGAACTGCAAAGACTTCCTAAAAAATATAAAGGAAAAGTATTAGAAAATAAACTTAATTCATGCTATTATTCTTCTCTTGAGCTTTTAAAAATACATATTATTGAAAAACATATTACCCATAAACCTGTTTATGATGATATATATGATAAAGTATATTTTCCTAATGTAGTTAATGACACATATGCTCGCTCTTTACTTAAAGTAAAAGCAGCAATTTATTATCATTATAGTAAAAAAATATATGAAGCGGAAAGAACTGTCTTTCCCCCTAAAATGTTAATTGGTATTATGAATAATAAAACCGCACCGTTTTATTATAAGAAAGGTGCTTATTGGCTCAGTATTTCTTTAGAAGATCTTAATTATTTACATCATTATAAACATGATATTATTAATTTATATTGCCATAATGATAGTTATAATCCAATTACTTTAGGTATATATGAAACCATTACGGATTACTCGCCATTTATAGCATTTACCCAATTCTATTTTGAACCAACTATGCAAATTAGACCTTTGATGCAACTAGAAGAAAAAAAAGAAAAACTAAAAATATTTTTAGAAGAGAACTGTTGCATATGTACTATTAATAAACCTAATATAGCATTTAATTGTGGGCATCTATGTATATGTGAAAAATGTGATGAAATGAATCTTTTAGATAAATGCCCAATATGTAGACAGTAATCTCTTGTTAAAAAAGAAAAAATTATTTTGAATTTCTTATTTTTTAACCCATAAAATAATTCAGGATGGAGGCGTTAAAGGAGTTTTTAAAAGAGTTAAACTTAGATAAAAATAAAAGTTTAATGAAGTCTATAAATAACATGGAAGAGAATTTGATAAATATGGATATAGTTAAAGATAAATTTAAAAATTTAATTTCGGATAAAGAACTATTAGCGAAATTCGCTATACTTCTCGCTAATTATGTGAATGGTATTTTAGATTCCATAAACCCTAGAATCAATCAATATAGTGATATGAAAGCTGCAATTCTTGCTCAAATTCATATAAAGAAAAATGTATCTAAAAAAACCTTAAGAAATGAAGTTAATATACGGTTTGGAATTAAGCCAGATAAGAAATTAACTAAAAACCAACTAATATACACCTATGTGACGCATGCTGTTGATGATGATTGCAAAAAACAAGAACGAATAAAATGCCCTCGCATTAATGAAGTAAGAAGAAATAAAGTCATTCATTTTTGAAGATGCACATAATATAAAAAATAAGATAATTGGAGATTTTAAGTTTTTAAGCTTAAAAAAGTTTTTTATAAATATAATTTAATTCATAAAATTAAATTATATTTCACGATGCCCCCAAGCTAAAGTATCAATCTTGTCTTTCAAAACAAACCTTTTATCATCACTTGAACCTAACGCTTTTTTGTTTAACTCTTCAGTATACATATTATGCCCCCTACTTCTTAAAACAGTCATCTTTCTATACTGATCTTTTTCTGTAAACAAACACTCTTTGAAATTATTAAAGTTTATCTCTTTTTTAACAACTGATTGTTTAACACCTTTACATCTTTTATCTTCTATATCATCTAAAGTTTTATAAGCATACATTTTTGCCCCAAGACCAACAAACTCAGTCATAATTTCACCACCTAACTCATCTTTAAACATTCCAACTACTCTAGCATTACAATCATTTTTTAAGAAATGATCTTTAGGATAATTGCTTGTATCAAACATTTTAACCACATCTTTCTCCATATCCTTATATAAATCGCTAGTTTCTACTTCGAGAATAAAACTATCCGTATCAGTATAACACATTCTAACCTTTTCACCATACTTAGGTTTAAAGTAATTATAATAAGTTTTTTGCATATGCGTTTTACTAATATCTAAGATGCTTAATCCTGAGTAAATAGGTTTATCATATACCAACTTAGTGTTTTTCATGTGTACCGCTGTTAGGGTTTCATCGAATATTTTTGCGTGGCTATAGTTTGGTTTTGCTACTAATTTTTTACAACGCTCTTCACTAGAAACCAGTTCTATTGATACTCTGTTTCTTAGATTTTCCATAGTTTTACCAAAAACCGAGTTATTCATTAATTTAAAAAAATCTTTTTCGAAATTATTTTTAGCCGCTTTTCTCAGTTCAATGTTTGTATCAATATATGATTTAAGCCACGGACTTTCCACAAACTTAATTCCTCGATGTATTTTAGTAATTTCTAAACCTAAATCAACGCATGTTTTTAAAGCTTCATGATGAATAATATAATTTTCTTTATTATTTAAGTTTGGAATAAGTTTTTCTACCTTTTCAATCTTTAAACGTTCAGGCGCTAAAGGAAAGTCGTTATGTAAATCATGTAATTCTCTCGGATATTCTAAATCTACTTCTAATATACATGGGATTTTTTGCCAAATTTCTAATTCTTTATTTGTCATCCATTTAAAACCATGTGTAGGAAGAGGACGGCTCATTGCCCAAGGATAAAGACTGTTTGCATCTATATATAATAAATATTTTGATGGTTTACTAGAATCATATAATTTACCCATATACTTATTATTTGCTTTTGCATATCTTTTACTACACATACTAACACCTCCTCTGATACCCTTTTCAACCATTAAAAGCATATCAGAATCACTTAAAAGCTCTAGGTTCACTTTCGTTATTTTTAATGCCGCATCCCAAGCTAAACCAGGGGCTGTATAATACCAACTAGGGTCTAAATTATAGTTTTCGCGACAAACATCTCTAAAGTTCTCAAAAACATCCGCTAAAAGCAATACATCTATTTTATTGTAAAGTTCTAAGTAATCCTTCAACGTTTTCATGTTAAAAGTTCTCCAAACCTTTTGTGCATGAGCGTAATCTTCATCACTAATTCCTTCTTTGTTTAAACTAGAGTAAAATGCTTTTTTAGGTGGTAATTCTTTATCTTTAAGTTTATTAAATGAATCTAAGTACTCATAAGGGAAAACTCCTTTTCTCCTAACCAAAGATAACTCATTAGCATTAAAATATTTCGATAAAATTTTTAATTGGCTTTCTTTTAAGTTACTCGAAAGCTTATCTAAACTAGAACTCATAAACTTAAAGCTATCAAGAAATTTAATTTTATGTTTTATATTTTTTCCGACCCAAAATTGTTTACTAAAACTAATATATTTCTCTTCATTATTTGGAATACAATCAATCCTCCCTTTAGATTTGCCAAGGCATTTAATAAAAAGATGAGCGTCATATCCACTAAGATTATGAAGGTATACAGGTGTGAAGTTAGGATTTTTAGCGTTTAGGTTACATTCAGTGTGTGCGGCACCTCTATATTTACCTGTAAAATGACAATGGTCTCTTACTCTATAATTAACATGATTAAACTCCTCACCACAAATCCAACAATGTGTTTCTTTCTGGTACTTTGCTTTCTCTGATTCTGTTATTTCGATGGATTTTGGTTTTTGGTAATATTCTTGATGAATTTCTCGTATATCATCTCTCAACCAGCTTATAAAAACTTCATCAGCATTTTCTCCGACATAACTTCTTAATATAGGAGCTTTAACACTATCATCAAAACATTTTATAATATAAACAAAACTACAAGGTATATGCTTTTGATATTTCATAGTATAACTTTTTTCTGGGTTTGGTTGGCACGTGTGTATTGGTTCTAAAACACTTTCAAAATCAGCGTATACAACAAAGGGAACCTCAAGTTTTCTAGAATGGTTTTTAAAAACTACCCAAGTATTTGGTTTTGGCATCTCTAAAGTAATAGGTTCGTGTTCATTACAATATTGTTTGTGTTTTTCCAAAAGTTCTTTACTACCAAAATGATTCAAACAACGTTCACAAATTTCCATATTTTTAGAGTTATGGCTATTAGTTACTTGTCTTATTACTAATCTTTTAAGGTTTTTTATGAGAGCGTAGTGCATGTTTTCCTCATTTTTAATTAAAAGAAGGTTAACATGTTTACTTTTTACACATTTTGTAAGCCTAAGCGGATAAATGAATTTTTTGTTCTCCTCATAACTATATACGTTTACACTAATTTCAGGATTTCGTGTTTCAAACTTTTTAATACCCTCAAGCGAAACAGGGTAGTCGATTCCCCCCATATTTAAACTACCTTCTTTTTCTTTCAAAGCTTTATCTACTATTTGTGAATCTCTTTCTTTTGGATTTAAACCTCTTAAAACACACCATAAAAAGCATTTATTATCTTTATTTTTCATATTGATAACTGCTTTTTTGTTAGCAATCCATGGTGGTAAAGGTATCCAACTATTAGCTCTTAAAGGAACATAAGTAGCTGTATGTATTTCTAGTTTTACGATACTCCCAAAAGTCCAACCACTACCTTCTCTTTGGAAATTAGCTAAATTTTCTAAAACTTCATCTATCATTGCGTTCAATAAATCCTCTATTTCTTCACTGTTTAAATTTAAATGTTGGCTACTATGAAAAGCACGTTCCACGGGGCCCTGATCAATATCTGTCATTAACCACATTTTACACCTAAGTACAAGTTTTACCTTTGTTCGTAAATTATTCCGAAGAGTATTTGTAATAGGCGTCCACGTTTCTGCGAAAAATCTTTGTGGGTTATAATTTCCTCTACCATCTATAACATATTGATTAACAAACTCTCTAAATGCTGAGCGCTCTCTTCTAACCTCAAACGGTTGTCTTGGTGAATAATTCTCCCTAACATTCTGGACAATTTCATCAAAAACTCGTGGTAATTGGTTTTCTCCAACATTACCAGTTAACCAATTAGTAAAATTATTAATTCCTTGTTGAACTGATTGAGGTATAGTGTTAGCTATAACTCTTCCAACATTTGACGCAGCTCTTCCAACTATATTAGAAATTCTGTTAAGCCAAGACATTTTATAGAGTAAATATAATTTCCTTAACCTATTTATCAAAAAATTTTATTATTGAAATTATATATATTAATCTTATTAATATATAAAATGAACGATAAAATAGAATTTATGAAAAGATATAATAAATCTGAATTAGTAGAATTATGTGAAACTGAGGTACCTAGAAGATATGGTGAAAGAGGTATGAAACATCGACTTAAATATGAGTTAGTTGAAAGACTTGTTAGTAATGGTATTAAACCAGATTTAAATAAAAAAACAATAAGAAAATTGCACTGGCAACTTTGGAAATTAAAAGGATATAGTTAATTAAAATCTTTTTACAAAAATTTTATTATATCTGCGTGTAAATATAATAAAATTACTGAATGTTAATCTTATATTTATCTTTCCAAACCCTTCCATTCCAATTCTCAATCGTTTGTGGACTACGGTCTATAAATTGGCCTGCCTTATAAATGGATGGAAAGGTTTTTATTTCTCCAGTTTCAACATCCTCTAAACTAACTTTCTTAGGATTTTTCATAATAGTTCGTAATCTACCAAATTTAGAGTCTTTACTTTTTTCTTCTTTAGGCGATTCACTCGGAAACAATCCATGTTCTTTCACCAACTCAACTAAACGCTTTTTATTCCAGTATGAGTAGAAATTTATATTATTTTCTTTAAGAATTTGTTTTAAATCTGCAACCTTTATCATTTTTTATATAAAAAGAAAAATCTTAATACACTACGCTCATTTTATTTCCATCAGACTGGAAGTTAATTAACCTATCACTAATAATAACAGCATATGCCTCTGTATTCGCAAGCACATTTTCAGTAAAACTCACTTTGATTTGGATATCAGTGACAGAGTATTTTAATTTCGCACTCTGTTTGGAAACATCAAACAAAAACAAAGGATAAAGGCTTTTATAATCTGGTGGAGTAATGTTAGGGTTTGACACCATTTCATTCATGTTATAAAACTTAGACCTAAATAGAGAAGCGTCCCCATACACTCTACTAAATTGGTTTGCGGTAAAACTGAGATTATAATCAACAGCGGGATATCTAGTAGAATTTAACGTAACATAAATGTTATTAACGTTTCTATGGTCAAATATAGCTGGATTTTGTTGTTGGTTCCCGCTTTTACCAGTTTGAAAACCAACAATGATAAAACGTGGCACTTCAGGTGATGATTTGACAGCGAGTCTCCAGGTAAATAATGTTGACTCGGGAACCGAAATAGAGTCACACTGTCTCATTCTATATCCAACCGGTATTTTTTCTTTTTTCTCAATAATTTTATAAAGTTGCATTTTCTCTTCATCTGAGGGTAACACATGAGGCATAAACCAAGATACTCTAAGTAAATTAATTCTACCATCAGCAGGAGCAGCACCATCTCGAAAGATTGCATCATTATCATTATTTCTCGTTAATGTGAGAGTTTGCTTCATTCCATACAATATCTTATCATAATCATCACAAAAACCAAATATATGTTTTAATGGGACTCTGAAGCTAAAGGTGCCTCTTGGAAGAGGGTTATTAATAATATAATTTCTTCTTACAATAAAACCAGTGTTTCCGGCACCCGCGTTAGCTGCTGTATCTTTATACCACAATTGATTTAACCCTTGTGATTTAGAAAAATCATCCGGATATTTTAACAACCCAAGCATTGTAGTAGCCTGACCAGGATTCAATACAGATTCAATCTCCATACCCGAAAGTTGGTACTTAATATTTTTAAAAAGATACATGAGGCCATTGTTTGTTAAAGAAATATCAGCGTTAGCATCATAAACTGCTCCAGTATCACTTCTCACTAATTCACCTATAAAAAGTAAATAACTTTCACTAGGATGAGTAAAAATATCTTGAGTCTCAATGTTAATTCTAATTTCTCCTAGGTTGTTAAGGTTTGTACCGGTGATTGGTTCATACTCATGGTGTTCATACTCAGCAATACTATCATCTTTTAAGATTGGTTCAGTGATTCTTAAAATGTCCATTTTATAAAGCGATTATAATTTTTAAAACAAAATTAAAAATTATAATTGTGTTACTTAAATTACAAACCAAAGCTGGGGATAAGACTTATTATTACCATTAACAAACACACCTTGGAGTTTAATGTTTTTTGTGGCACCCAGTTCAGCTTTAGGATAAACTTTATTACCGTATACAAGTGTTATTTCAGGTATACCGTTATCTTTTAAATATTCATTCACATTTTTCTCAATCTCTTTTATCTTGGTTACCTTTTCAGAAGACAACTTCACAACAGCTTTTTTTTTACCATATTTCGTTTTATCAATTCCGAGGATATCACAATCTTCTATGTTTAAAGAAGAAGCGCCTGTTATTTCAATACTAGTACTATTGTATTTTTCATTATCTACACGATTAAAATTTAATATACCCATTTTTTTTATAATAAATATAATTTTCTTAACTTATCTTCATTTTTTTTCTTCATACTGTTTTAATACCCGCTCCACTGTTTAATCTTTTAACTAAGTCTTGAATAGCAATGGCACTTCCATCTATTAATGCGCTAATGTTTTGCGTTTTAGGAGTATCATTAGGTTTTGGTGTTGTATTATATTTTTGTAAAATTTGTTTCGATTTTGGTGTTAAGGCTTTCGTAACTAATTTTTTCCCCGCTTCTACCGCTGCACTTTTTCCAACCTCTAGAGCTTTCTTTGCTCCTTCCTTAGCTACACTCTTTCCTACATCAAGAGCAGAAGACGTAATTTGTTTAGCTGCACTACTAGTAAAAAGCCTCGTTAAAAAGTTAGCAATACTATCAAAGATTCCGGAGCCACCGTGTGAATACCTTGTTTTAAATCCGTGTTTCTTATTGATTATCATCTTTTTTATAATGAAGACATTAAATTTTTATAAGAGTGCGAATTTATAACACCTTGTCTTTTTAATTCATCACAAATACTTACTAACTCGTTTCTTACACCTGTATTACCTGCTTCTTTACTTGCCATCAACAGGCCTAGTCTTTCTACTAATGCGTTAGGGTCAGATGGGATAACAATTCCTTTTCCAGATGTTCCCATATCATACCAAAAGTTGGAAAGCATGTTTTTCCATTTATATGATTTACCACTTTTTGGAGATTTAGATTTTGGGTTATTATTACGATAGAGGGTATTGCTGTTTACCATTATCTCATTGTAATTTTTAAAATCCTCATCATTATAAATATTTTCGTCTGGTTTTCTAGATACGATTAATTCCCATAAACCAGGGGTACCCTCATAATAATCATCACCAACTAAAATATCATCGTCTAAAATACCAACTGGTGTGTCGCCAATATAAAATCTACCATTTTTGTCATATAACCCATACGTTGTATCAGCTTCAGACTTAGTAGCAAACTTTCTTAGGTACTTCTCCGCGAGTGGCCCAACAAAAACTGGATATTCTTCTGCTTCTTTAAAAGCCTGCTTAAGCTGTTCAGCTTCATCTTCTTCTGGTTTTCCATAAGCTGTGATAGATGGAAATGCTGGAAAAGTAATAGCTTCTGGTAATTTTTCTACACCTTCTTTAATAGGTTTAAGCCCCTCTGTAATCTCCTTTGTTGTAGCTTTTTGCGTTTCTGTAATAGGCCTAAAAAACTTTGACAAATCGGTTTGAAGTTGTTGTTCACCTGTTCTTTCTGCTAGTAGATTATCCCGAATCTTTTTTTTCGTTTCGAGATACTCTTTTACAATTAAGTCTCTTTTTGCAGGGTCAGTTATTTTTAGAAATGACATTTTTAATTAGCAACATATTTTTTTTAACGTAGATTTTATCATAGATTTTATCATAGATTTTATCATAGTTTTTAACATAGATTTTAATATATAAGAGCATATATAATGTTCTTATATATTTATTCATCATCATTATCCCCTATTTCACATTGACATTTACATCTAAAACTAGGTAATTTAAAAGGGAAGCTTTCCACCATGATTCTTTTCAACGAGCCTCCGAAAGGAATCCCTCGCTTCTTCCCTCCCTTTCTCAATCAAACTTTCCTTTTCTTCGAGTGTTACCTTCTTTTTAAAGCTAGTTCTTATTTCACTCTTCATTTCTTCATACTTATTCATTTCTTCCATTATCAACTTAAACTCGTCATCAGATATATGATTATCCATTAAAGCCTTTGATACATGATTAGCTATAGTATTAAGTTTAGCAGCAGCAAGAGTTTGTATCTTTAGATGTTTTTCAGCTTTATTAGTAGTTTTCCTAACAAATACTTTACTAACCAATGAAGAAAGACCGATTACACCAGCAGCAACTTCCAAACCTACAGCAACGGGTGCCGCTGCAACAGTTGAAAGCAAAACAACGCCTACACCACCTAACGCTAATGAAACAACAACCAATCCACCTTCAACATTATCAACTGCTTTAGCCATCCTACTATATTTCTTATTCAATCTTTCCCTTTCAGTTATTTCCTTTTTGAGAAAATCTAAAACCTCAGATATTTTTTTAAGTCTATAAGAATGTCCATTATCCATTGTTTCCATTTCAATATCTTCATTAGGTGGGGCGTTAGGGGTAACCCGTTCTTTGGGTAGTGGAGGATATAATTTATTAGGATGTTTCTGATCTGTATCTGTCATTTTATAAATGTAATATTTTTTTTATGATAAATATTTTAGATAGCAGAATAACTCTCCCTCAGGTATTTCGATTGGTTTTTGTGAGAAATTATAAATGTAGACTAAGATATCATTAACATCATTATCAAGATGTATACCATTAGAAATGGTTAAACTATCTTTCCATTTATTACTAATAGATATCACTACAACTCCTCGTGTAGCTATATAACCAAATTCTAACGGAACTCTCTTACCATCATTAGGAGGAATCTTGATAGTTTGTTGTGAGTATATTTTCCATTTTAGAGAATCTTGCTTTAAGGGAGGATATCTTACTTCATTTAAATGAGGTTTCCAAAATATAGTTTTATGTTGGGTAGTAATATTAGGTTTTATACCAAATTTATGAATATCCATTTTTTATTTATTATAAATAATATTTAAATATTATTTATAATATAGCTCCTAGGATAGGGATATTAGCAAATGGGCTATTAGGTCCAAGTAAAAGTCCTTTTCCATCATACATTTTTCCTCCTTGTTTTAAATACAACCCATCACCAACGGAATCTAATCCTTTACCTTTGTATGGTTTTAAGTATAATCCACTTCCATCAGTTTCAACTTGGCAAACACATCCTCCTTTTTTAAGGTAAAGACCTGACCCCATAGCTTTTTGAACACCTGTTTGAGCTAATCCAGAAAGAGCACCAACACCTAAAGCTGGTAAAACGGTTTTTGCAAGCATCGGTAAAGCCCTAGCAGCCAACCCAGCTAACATTCCGAGGAAACCCCCTTCTATTTCCATGTTGTGTTTAAGTTGTTTCTTAGTCATTCTAATAGTTATACCCACACCATCCTTATAGGCTTTAGCCATTTTTTTCGCTTGTGAATTGGTAATTGCTAAAACATCATTACCTTGTAAATCTTCATGGCCTAAACGAATACTTGCTGGGCAACTAGCTTTAACAGCATATTGAAGTTTTTGCTTTTGCCCTTCAGATATATTTACTTTAACATTAGTGTAACTTGTCATTTTATATACGAGTATTTTTTTATTTAGCTCATCTCGCTTCTCTAATATGAAACCTAATCGTTAAATTTTCGCCCCTAAGATTTAGTAAATTACCATCTTGGTCAGTAATATTTACATCTAGGCTATGTATTTCATCTAACGTTATTGGTAAGTATACTAAATTAACTGGTGACTCAATTATCTTATATCCAGGTGCAACATCTGGGAAAAAAGAGTAAATAGTATTTTTTGTTGAACTATTAACGTAACTTCCTGAAATAATATCTATGTTAACGAGTAAACTATTTATGCTAAGAATGTTCACTACATTCTCTGACTCGTGAAATCCTTGCGAATATTTAGCTCGAGTAAATCCTAATACTTTAGCGATGGAACCTGGTTGATTAAAATCTACTTGATAACCATCATCAATAATAAGAACAGACTTTAGGGTATTAGTGTTCGCAGAAAAGTTAATAGGGTACTCTTCATTAACTCTATCGTAATGACCATTTTTTCTCATTTCCTGGCGAATCGTATCATTAATGTCAACGAGGTCGTAACTTCCTTCAGGTATTTTTATTTTAACCCATGTGTTGCCATTGTCTGGAGAATAAACGAATGTGTTGTTCGTTTCATCAATGTTTGGAAAAGAGTAGTAAGTTTCAAGGTTTACCATAGCTATTTCGTATACTTTATCCTTTTCCAGTTGAATTGGAGGATTAAACCTTGTTCTAAAACTTGTTTTGTTGTCGCTTACTATGATTTGAAGTGATGTTTTGTTGCTCGTATTTTTAACAATTTGTTCTAAAAGTTTTTCCATTTTTATAAGTATGATTATATTATTTAACGGATTTATTTCCATTAATCGTAATCTTTTAACTCCTCTATATCCTCATTTATGAGTCTACTCATTTCATCAATTTCATCAAAAATATCGTTTAACAATGAGTTTTTTTCATATTTCCAACTTATTGCCTCCCACTCTCCCTCTTTTATTTCCTTTTGTGCTTCTTCATCATGCTCCTCTAATTCTATTATTTCTTGTTCTATATTTTTTATCAACAAACATATTAGATTAGACTTTTCATGTTTTACATAATCTTCTATATTATTTATTCTTGATATTTGTTGTAATTTTTCTATTGTACACTCCTCCAACTTTCTCCTCAATGATACAAGTTCCCATTTAACTTCATTTGTAAATTCTGGTAAAGACGATACTTCTTCCATTTTTCTTATTATTAATATTGTTTAAAAAATTATTTTCAATTTTTTTATACTGACGTAGGTATGTAAAAATTATCAAAACCGTTTCTATACTTTCCATCATGTTTTTTACTGGTTAAGTCAATAATAGCGAAACCGTGTGGTCTTTCCCATGCCTTTTGACAGAACTTTCTAAACTCATCCTTAGGCATATCTTCACCTACATGATCGCTATAAATATGATTAATGTTTCTTAGGTCTTGTGGAAAAAGGCAAATAAAATTAGCGTTTTCTCTAATAGTTTGTCTCGGTAGTCTAAAATAATTCTGGCAAAGGTAAAAGCAGTCAACATTACTATGTCTTCCTCGAACGTAGTAACACTCACATTTATTTTGCTTTTCTAAAAGTAAATCATCGAAAATTATTAAATTTTTATTTTCTAAGTTTAACTCTCTCGGGTCAGGCACATCACTCGTATTTTCAAAGAAGTTGCAATTTATATCTGATTTGTTTTTAATCGTTTTAGCCCATTCTTCAACTAAAACCGATGGTGAAGCGTCTGTTTTTTGTATTTCATCACGCATGTTAAACAATCTTAAGATATGTTCTTTTGGTAGTTTTTCTTCAAAAGCCTTTTTTAGTATTCGGTATTCCGGTTGAAAAAGGCTTTTTCCAAAAACATTTAAATCGTTGTAGTCAAGCCATCCCGGTCTGAGTAAAAGGTTTAACAATAAAGTAGTTTTACCACATGATGATTTACCTACAATTAAACCCCTAGTACTTCTCGGTAAAAGGGGGTGATTAAATCTCTTTGATAGTACTTCATTCCATGATAAGTTCATAATATCCATTTTTATTTAAATATTTTTATTTTTTTATATAAAACAAAATGTATTGCGTTAAATGTAAAAAACATACAGATACGAATGATATAAAATATTCTGTTTCTAAAAATGGAAGAAATATGATGCAGGGGAAATGCGTTATTTGTGGAATAACTAAATCACAATTTATAAAAAAAAAACTACCGGGAGTAGTATATTAAACAAATTTATAAATAATTTACCCGTTGAAATGCATCTACCAGGGCACAACTTTACGGGGCCAGGTACCAAACTAAATAAAAGACTCAATCCAGATTTAACACCAAAAGAGTGGAGTAAACCTATAAACCGTGTTGATAAAGCCGCTTATAATCATGATGTTTGCTATCTTCAACATAATGATACTGCTACAAGAAACGCAGTGTGTGATAAGAATATGTTAACGGAGTTAGAAGGTATTTACAATCCTAGTATTAGAGAAAAAATGGAAAGAGGTTTGGTAAGTAGACTCATTGGAACGAAAATGAAATTTGGAATGGGAGTAAAAAAAAAAATTTAGCTGAAGAATTACATAAACCCGTAAAAAGAAATTTTAAGAAAAGGAGAGTTAGAGTAAACGGTATAGATAGGATATGGGCTGCGGATTTAGTAGACATGCAACCATTTTCTAAGCTTAATCGTGGTGTTAAATACCTTCTCGCTGTCATTGATATCTTTTCTAAATATGGATATCTGGTGCCATTAAAAGATAAAACAGGAAAATCTGTTGCTATAGCATTAAAAAGTATTTTTAAGGAGAGAAAACCTGAAAAAATGTGGGTGGATAAGGGTAAAGAGTTTTATAACAAAGATGTAAAAGACTTGGTTGAATTATATTCTACCGAAAATGAGGAAAAATCTAGTGTGGTTGAAAGATGGATTAGAACAATGAAAGAAAAAATGTGGAAGTATTTCTCCGCTAACTCTACAAACGTTTACATTAATGTGCTACCGGATTTAGTTAAAGAATATAATAACACGAGACATTCATCTATTAAGATGACTCCGGTAAACGCTAGTAAAAAAGAAAATGAAACGAGAGTTTGGAGAAATCTTTACCCCGATAATCTCGAAATAAGAGACTCTAATCCTAATTTCTCTGTTGGAGACAAAGTAAGGATAACTAAAAAGAAAAAGACTTTTGAGAAAGGTTATACAACAAGATGGACTGAGGAGGTTTTTACAGTTTCTGAGGTTAAACATACATCACCTATAACATATAAAATTAAAGATTTTAATGGAGAAGAAATACAAGGTACCTTTTATGAACCTGAACTGCAGAAAACTAGTCAAGAGGTGTATAGGATAGAAAAGGTTGTTAAAAAAGGAAAAAAGAAATCTCTCGTAAAGTGGAAAGGGTATCCCGATGAATTTAATTCGTGGGTTGACAATAAAGATATTAGAAATATTTAACTATAAAAAAAATGACAAATATTTCGATTGAAAACGTAATTTTACCGAATAAACCGTTAACCAATTTCGAATTAGAGGATGCCGTTAAAAAATTAAAGATTCCTTATTTTAGAGGAGTTTTTTTACTCGACTCACTACCGAAAAAACCGAGTAAAAAAGAATGTGGTATAGTAAACTTTGATAAAAGTGATGGGCCTGGTACACACTGGGTCGCTTGGTATAAAAATGGTAAAACTAAAATTTATTTCGATAGTTATGGTATACAACCGCCTCTTGAAATTCAAGATTATTTAAAAAGTCCAATACAGTACAATACTGACCAATTACAACAAGCTGGGCAAGTATTTTGCGGTCATTTATGTTTATACATTCTAAAAGAGTTATCTAGAGGTAATCGGTTCCAAAATGTTTTAAATAAACTTTTTTAACGCTATATAAAAAAATGCCTGTTGACAAATTCGGAAGAATGAAAGATGATGGTGAAACAAGCGGTGATGGTGTGTCACTCGCTTACATAAATAATAATTTCTTACGTAAAGATGGAACAACTGTTGTTACCGGTTCCATAGACATGAATGGTAATACATTAACGAGGGTTAGTAACCCAGTAAATTCTCATGATGTTGCAACTAAGGATTATGTTGACGCCAACTCAGGGTTGTTGAATGAAAACGGAGGATACCATGTTACTGGGTATTTAAATATGGGTTTTAATCCAATAAGAAATGTTAAGGACCCAAAAGAACCGGGTGAAGCTGCTACTAAAAATTATGTGGATAATGTTGATAGGGCCTTTGTTTATAAAGACGGAAGGTGGTATGAGGCAGATGATGCAATTTCAATGGGAGGACGAGTAATTAACAATCTCGGAACCCCCACGAGACACGACCAAGCCTCTAATAAGTTTTATGTGGATACTAGTATTGAGAGAGTTACCGCGGGTGAAAAAGCTTTAACGAAAAAACGAGATGGGTCCTATTCAATAGATGGTGGAATAGATATGAATGGTAACCAAATTATTGGATTATCGAGCCCCATATCCCAAGATGCGGTTACCACTAAAGGTTATGTTGATGACCTCGTTAAAAATATTAGAGGTGGCCAAGGTGCTATGTATAGATCTTTCTCAATGAAAGCGAATGGAGAACTATCAGTAAACCAACCTATTGATATGAATAATTTAAGAATATATAATATTGCGGGCCCAAGAAATGAAAAAGATGCTGTCACTAGAGAATATATGGAGCGTTTCTTCAGAGCATATAAACCAAAACCTGTTATAACCGTGTGGGCTGAAGAACAGGGCCCAATTTCAAACGGTAATTACGAGTTTTCATTCGGTAATGGTAATTCTGGTAAAAGACACGGTTTAGGGGGTTACTGTATGAGTGCATCAGGTAGAATTATAAGAGGAAGTTTAACGGTCGTTAAAAGGGATCGTAATGCACCAGAAGAGGTAAAAATTAATATAACGGTAAACGGAAATGAACAGGTTGATTACACTATTATTAAAAAAGCGGACGAAACTTGTAGCTGTACGATTTTTCCAAGAGCGTTGGAGGTAAATCAATGCAGCATAATAAACTTTATTTCGAGAACAGATAACCGAGATGTAACACACGCTTACATATCTATTTTAATAGAATTAGACTTGTAGTTTAAGGTAATATGAAATATATAATATACTACTATGAGAGCGTATATTATGTATTTATGATGGAAATTTAACTTAAGAACCCCATATCTCTAATTGTCTTATTTTTTTTTTTTTTTTTTTAATTTTTTGATGTAGTTTATGAGATAGCTTCCATTGCGAGAGGGTTTGTTACTTGGAACCCAAACTCCCCAATATTGTTTTGGTTTTAATTCTCTATTTAAATCAGGTTTGATTCCGTTAAAAAGAAGTTTATCGATTAATTCAGTTTTCTTCCATTGTTTAAGTTGTTTTTCACCTTCTCTTCTATATCTTAAAGCTTCGCATAATTCTAGTAATTCACTTTTGAAATATCGTTTAGCAAATTCTATTTTGTAGTATTCATCGCCCATTATTAGATTGATATAAAAACAAAAGTAATATTTTTTCAAATTTCTTTTTTTAACAAAAGATTATGTTCTACACAATGGGCATTTATTTAAAGGATGCATTTCATCACAATTTTCACATACACATAGATGCCCACAATTAAATACTATATTAGGTTTATTAATAATGCATATACAACAGTTTTCCTCTAGAAATATTTTTTGTTTACTTTTTTTTGGTGGCATCACAGGTTTAACTTGCATATTTAATTCAAAAGGTAAATCAGTAAATTCTATAAATGGTGAGCAATCTGTATGGTATTCTTCATCACCATAACCTAATGAATGTGGTTTATAATTTTCATTATTTAAATATAAATTAGTAATATCATGGGAATAATGACGTAAGTAATCATTATTTCCTACATAAATAATAAGCCAATAGGTACCTTTAATATAATAAAATGGTGCAGTTCTATTATTCATAATACCAATTAACATTTTACAGCTAAATGTAAAATTATTATCCCTTCTTTCATATTGTTTTTTACTATAATGGTAATAAATTACTGCTTTTGCATCAATTAAATTCTCATCATAAGATTCATCCCATAAACCAGGAAAATATACTTTATCTTGGTAATTATCATAAACAGGTTTATTATAAATATGTTTTCTAATAATATGATTTTCTAAAACACTAATATAAGACCTACCCAACAACCTTTTTCTTCTTTTTAATAAGTTTCCTTTATATTTTTGAGAAATCCTTTGTAATTCTTTATCATGCTCTTCATCAGTTAACCATTTATTAATAGTGTAACCACTTTCATCATCGATAATATAATCAGGTTTTTCTAGCACCTCCATCTTGAATTATTTTATGGGTTAAAAAAATAAGAAATTCAAAAAAAATTTTATCCATTAATTTATTTTTGAATTTTATGTAAAATGGGTATAGTAATTATGTTAGTCCCTCATGCATAGGCTTATCTTGCGTCGACACATGGGGGCCATTAGGTGAGGTGTTGGTTAGTTGGGGTGTTGGTTAGTTGGGGTGTTGGTTAGTGGGGGTGTTGGTTAGTGGGGGTGTTGGTTAGTGGGGGTGTTGGTTAGTGGGGGTGTTGGTTAGTGGGGGTGTTGGTTAGTGGGGGTGTTGGTTAGTGGGGGTGTTGGTTAGTGGGGGTGTTGGTTAGTTGGGGTAAAGAAATTTATTTTCTTTAGAATTAGTGGGGTAAAGAAATTTATTTTCTTTAGAATTATGAGAAAATAGATTTTTTCGTAATGGGCAAATTGGAGAATTATGCCACGTCACCAAATTCGTCGGATATACCACTTTACAACCTACTGCTGCTTCTACGGCGATGTCGACAGACAGTTTAGTTAGTAATTCTGGTTCCACATATGGTAATTCCTTTTTCAAAATGAATTCGGATGTTTTTGAGACTTCGTGTACAATTTTATTCCAGTTATTATTTACCATTTTGAATGATATCCACAAGTTTGATGAGCTTTTTCGTTGTTCTCGGGCTTTTTAAATGTTTGGTTCGCATTTTTTTGAGAGAGAGAGAGAGAGAGAGAGAGCTACTTAGTACCGTTTCACAAGTGGTGTTTTTCCATATCATAACTAAGAAAAAACATATGAAAAAAAAATGTCTTAACTGTATTCTTCACCATACAGAATTGCAAACTAAACCGCCCTTAGACATTATTAAGGTTAAAAGTGAATGCATTGCTTCAAACAAACTGTTTGATACTGTGATTGTATTTAAAGCATAAAAAGAGATGAATCAGTTTACATTTAAAGGCTCTGTAGCTCCCAATTTAAGAAATCCTTCAGGTAACAGAGAGTACATGTTCTGATACTAAGTAATTATCACACTGGAGAGACCTTACGTTCTTGCTCCAGGTCAACGTTACTTCTTCTGTCAATTGAACGTACCCGCTCCAGGTGAAAACATGGCTGCGCCCTAGAATTTTGCTAGGTAAGCACCAAAGCACACTTCTTTGACAATCATATGAATAGATATGCAGTAGACGGTTGTCGCACGGAATGTCTGGGATGTCAGTGCATATTTCTGTATTATTCTTTTGGTGGTTGGTTGTTTATTGAAGATGTTTAATCCGACAAACTTCCCTCAGCGACTATGATTTCTGAATAATCAACACGCGGAAGGCAGCAAAAAGCTTTGTTAAACATACAACCACGATATTCTGAAATTTGTGCTCTGCCAAGTGATTCATATATGCTTTATTCACCAGTTCTAAACAAAAAAGAAAATACACGATTTTCATTATAGAGCAACTTTCTGTCAATTTTTATAGGCAACGCTCCATGCTCCTAAACTCAATAAAACGTTCCAGCTCCTGAGTTGAAACAGAGTACGATATTATAAGCGACTGTCTTCGAGTGTAATCAAACAATTTGTCTTTTTTGATCAATATGTATAACTGTCTGTCTGTCCGTCTTTCGGTCTTTCTGTCGGTCAGGTTTCTCGTCCTGATTATTGATGCTTTTGAAACAAAATGTCATTATATACATGAAGAGCTTGATGACGGAGAGTATCATGCACAAGATCTGTAACTATCATAACTATCATGCACAAGACCTATAACTATCATAACTATCATGCACAAGATCCATAACTATCATAACTATCATCTTCGATATCGTCATCACAAGACTCCTCTTCGTCAATGTAAATTTATAATAATCATCATCAACGAACAAACAACCATATGCCTTGTCAGCTGCACACCTAAAAGCATCTAGTTATATCTAATACTACGATTTAAATATGTAAATATCTTTTCACACCTTTGCAAAACAGTAGACCCTATTCAAACCTTAAAGTAGCTTACGAAGGACGAATGACGAATTTGTTTCATATTAACAAGTCATTTTTGTGAAATACACTAACGTTATATAGATGCATATTTTTTTATCTTTTGCATGAAAACAGATCCGGTAAATCCTTAAATCTTTTGGCACCAGAAAACGACATAGACAAATAATGCAGTCCCGGATCAAACGCTACCGAAGGTGGCGGTGCCTGATCATGACATTTCGGTATGCATAGATAAAGGAAAAAAGAACGAATTAATGTGATTATCTACGGCAGATTTTTTAAAAGCATTTTCATATTTTCATATTGAAAGAAATCATGTTGCAGACGACTTTGACACCCTAAGGGTTAATACTTCGTACATTTAAAACGCTCACTTACAAATCATGTATGTTTCATTTTCCGATAAGATTTGAATTTAATATTTGAGTGAAATATGTATTCAGCATTGACCACTTTCTTTAAAAAAAAAAAAAAAAAAAACTCACCAACTGTGTATATAAAATTGTTACAAACAACTTAGGAACGTTACTTTCTGAAACAAATTTAGAAGACAAAGGCCTATCAAACAAATCCGCCCCACCCCATCTCTCCCTCTCCCTCTTATCCTTCCTCTCTCTCTCTCTCTCTCTCTCTCTCTCTCTCTCTCTCTCTCTCTCTCTCTCCATTTTTTTTGACGATTGGTGTCTGATTCTGCCAGCTTTATAAAATTTGGAGAGAAACAGAGAATCCGAGATCGCCTGAATACATGCTCAGTAAGATCAGGCCTATTAATAAAAAAAGAAAAGGTTCAACGTGCTGTAGTATTGTACTGCCATTCAAGTATTTATTGAACTACACATTTGAACCGATCTACCGACCTATATCGACAGGGATCAGGTTGCAGAAATCAGTTTAAAATGTGACTAAACTGAAAGATACAAATCTCTAATTGATAGAATACAATGTGAGAAAAGAAAAAAACAAAGCCTAAATGTTTTGCCTAGTATTCTACATGAGTTCATTTAAGTTAAGAAATATTGGTAAAGGGTTAAAACATACAGGTTTTACAGTAGGATGTGTAAAGTATGTTCACTAACCACAACACCAAATAAGGATGAATGTAATCTTAGAGATGTGGCTAGGCCACAGTGTTGAACAGTGCACTTGTTCTTTTGGGGTGTATTGTATTTCTGTAGAATTCACTATTTAACCTGAAACTAATGCCTGAACCGATGTCTATAGATGTTCAGCTGATTTGGAATATATAGTTGGTCATTCATAATGATAATTATTGCTATTATCAACGATGGGCGAACCTATGACTGTGACCACGATAATTAAAATAGAATCTTGACCAAAATGACAAAATTGTTTACTGTAACACGAAGACTTACGCTTATCGTGTTTCAACTCAGGAGCTGGATCGTCGTATTGAATTCAGGAGCATGTTACGTTGTAATGCAAAAATGGCAAAATATCGCTTTATTATAGCAATTTAATTTTTTTTCGGTTTATAGTTGTGAGGAATATTCATTATATAGGTCAACTGACACGGCACACATTTCAGAATATCGAGTGTATATGTTTTACAAAGGTTTTTGGAGACTCCAAGTATTGCTTTTCCAGAAATCGTAGTCGCCGACGGAAGTTTGTCGGATTAAACGTCTTCAACAAATGATTAACCACCAAAAGAACTACAGATTAACGTGCACTGACATCCCAGACATTCCGTGCGACAACCTTCAACTGCATATCTATTCATTAACATGTAAAAAAAAATATGATTTTGTACTTGCCTTGCAAAATCTTACGGGCGCAGCCATGTTTTTACCTGGAGCGGGTACGTTCAATTGACAGGAGAAGTAACGTTGACCTGGAGCAAGTACGTAAGGTCTCTCCAGCGTGATTATAGGTAGACTTAAAGACATTTCAATCAAATCCCCTTTTGATTGATTTAAGACAGTGTTTTATGGTTTTAATGGGTCCCTGTAAGTTATTGACAGCATTTGCATATTCCTCTGTATATTAACCCTTTTCCACACAACAAAATTTTAGAGAAATCCAAATTGAAAGCAATTGCAGGCAAAAAAGTAATATGGATCAAACAATGAATTTTGTCTTTAAACAGGGTGGAAACAGGGTAGAAAATATTGTGGGGAAAAAGAAAATGCTGGTTACCAGCATTTTCTTCTTTCCCCACAATGTTTGTAAAAGTCTTCTTCCTTAGGGTTGTTAGAATTCGGGATTATTAGGTTAAGGGTTGATTGACATAATTTTTTCCGGCATGATACTTTCGGAAATAAGTGATCTACTTCAAGAAATAAGAGATCTACTTCCAGTTTTTGACAATTCATTATGTCACAATTTTTTTATTTTAGGTCATGTACCTCCAAAGTTGTTAGCTTTGATAGTGAAAATTCAAAAGTCTTTTTGTCCCAAATCAAAGGGCCTAGAGCTTGGATATTTGGTCTGTACTTTCATCTTCTGGACCTTTCACTCTTTTAGATGAGCAATATACAACCATTTTGGTCCTCTTGTTTTCAAAAGTCCAATAAATTTCTCTTCAAAAAGTTCATGCATATTACATTGTAAGTTTGTTCTTGTTTTGAGTTTATAGAGTTTGAAATAGAATCTATTGATTTAAGCAATGTGTGTTGTGTTTTACAAATAACTAATAAATATTTGGCAAAACTGATCTGAGGCAAGTTTATTTAAGCCATGCTCTGTGAAATGGGGGCTAAATGAATTTGTGAAAAGTATCTACTAAGGTCAGCCTGTGCGGTCCACGCAGGCTGACTTGGGATGAAACACTTCACTATTGGTCAGTTTTCTGTTTGTCCAAGGACGAGTTTACCTCATGATTCTATCGGTTGTTAGACAAAATGTATCTTATGGATCCATGATTATGTGATGACTTGTTTGGTATCATGCACCACAGAGATATGTTAAGCTCCCTTTTGCCAGAGCATGGCTCTTTTCTTGAAGCATCTCCGTTTGTTGGGTGTGTTGTAAAAACACTGCTGGAGTAGGATTACTGCATATGGCCTGCAACACGCGAAAAGGGGCATTCAGACATTGGCGTAAAGTGTCGCCCGGATCAGCCTGCGCACTCCGCGCAGGCTAATCCGAGACGGCACTTTACGGCTACTCTAGAATTTGTCCTACAGTAGACTTGCGTGAAACAGAAAATCACACACGATCGGAAAGAGTCATCTCGGATCAGCCTGCGCGGACTGCGCAGGCTGATCCGGGACGACACTTTACGCAAATGTCCGAATGCCACTTTTGGCATGTTGCAGGCCATATATAACAGCCTCAGTTTAATTTTGTGTCATTAGCCTCCTACATCACGTTGAAGATCCTTGTAGCACTTACAAAGCAAGAGCTGTCAGTGCACAGCAGCACTTGGCAACTGTCATTGCTGGGTAATGAATAGAAATTTTGTAGTCAAAAATGGGCAAAATTCTGCTGAAATTTCTGAATTATGGGGTTTGACCTAAAACACACCTCTTAATGGTCCCAAAATGCACATATAAAGTCTTAAAGCAAAAGCATGAGTAGTTAGAGATATGATGATGTTGCAAAGCATTACACCCGAGTGACTGGAATAGCTCATTTTTCTTCAAATAAGCCAGCTAACAAATTCAAGATTGAAGATAGGTAACCAGCGTTGTCTCCCTATTCCACTATATTTTCTACCGTTTCACATTCAAATTTGTGTTGTAGTGCGGCTGTTTTTGAAGAAACCCGAGGTATTGTCATAGTCCTGTCTGCGTCATCATGGTCATGGGAGAACTTTGACATTTTGTGATATCTCTGTTATTACTGAAGATATTTACTTCAAACTCGGATTAGTAGTTTATTATCAAAAGAGGACAAGAAGCACCCATGCCATAAGGGCAGGTAACTTAAAATATTTATGACTGAGCTATGCCCCTTTTTTCGACTTAAAATTTTCATTTAAAATTATGCAACTGCAGCTGGGCATTGGCACGCAGCTTGTGGTGCTCTTGTTTGAGTCATTTAACTTGCTTTCTGCAGATACATTCAATTTGATTGTCTCCAAAATAGTGTTTAGTAAAGAGTTAGGATAGTTTTCATACATTTAAAGACTTGCAAGGCTTTGCCTTCATTGCAGGTTAACTCTTTACCAAACGACAAAACTGTAGACTGGCCCAAATTGAAAGCATTTGCAGACGACAAAATAAAAATGGCTCAAAAATTGAAAATTGTTTTGGAAGGGTAGAAAACATTGTGGGAAAAGGAGAAAATGCTGGTAACCAGCATTTTCTCCTTTTCCTACAATGTTTTCAAAAGGCTTCTTTCTCAGGGTCGTTAAAAGTCGGGATTGTGTGGTAAAGAGTTAAACCCCATTCAACCTGCTTATCCCCCTGAATAGCTCATGAATGGTCCTTTCTTCTCAAAAGCTGTCTGTTTTTATAAAAAGGTCCGTTATTATTGTTGGGTGGATTTTACCAAAGACATATACATTGTCTCTCTCTTTTCATTGATGTACCACAATATTATTGAAGGTAGACAGGACTGGTATTGTAAAGCAAAAGCAATCTCAACCTCCATTAACCCTTAGACTGCTAAGCCCTACTCAAGATCTCCAATACCATTGGATGGAATTTCGTGAAACTTTATACGTGTATACAATAATACAATCCACCGATATACTTATTATTTATTTATTCGATGCAAAATGGTCGACTGGGAGCGATTTGAGTTACATGGTCGAGTGAATTTTTGATGTTTTGTGTCTTATCTTGAAAACTGTAGAGTTTTTACTTCGAACTTGTCACATCTAACAACCACAATTAGGAAATTCAGTACAAGTTTCACCCAGATTGACCATGCAACATCACAGTTATATATATTTTTTTAATGCCGTGTCATGGGAAAAGGGGGCTTGATGTATATTTACATTATAGACCAATATCTCTTTAACTGCAGGACAAAATGTTACGAAACTTCATATTTATATTGTTTATCACAAGTCACAGACAATCATCATTTGTTTTTATGTAATGAAATCTCATGTAATGGAAAAAGGGGGTTTAATGTATAATTTTATCATGGACCAATGACCATCTGTTTGTCCGTCTTTCCGGACAGATATCTTCTAAAATCCGTGATGAAAACTGATAGAAATTCATACACATGTTCCTTATGATGTCAGCTGATATTTTTTTTTTTTTTTTTAGCTTTTTTGATATAATGCAGTGTCATAGAAAAAGGGGGCTTCATGTATATTTCCATTATGGATCAATATCTCTTCAACTCAAAAACCTTGACGAAAATTGATGAAACTTCATACATGTGTTCGTTATGATAGTGTGCCAATATCGTTATTTTTGCTTTTTTGATTAAATGTCTGTCATGGAAAAAGGGAATTGGTGTTTTTTTTCATTATTGACATTTATATTTAACTACTGGACAAAATTTTATGAAACTTCATATTTATATCGTTTATCATAAGCCACAGAGAGTAGTTATTTGTTGTTATTTTATGAAATGCCATGTCATGAAAAAAGGGGGCCCGGACAGATATCTTCTAAAAGTCTTGACGAAAATTTATAAAACTTCATGCATGTCTTCCTTTCGATAGTCCGTTGATACCCCTTTTTTTTTTTTCTCTCTCTCTCTCTATATATATATATAATGCCGTGTCATGGAAAGAGGGGGCGTGATGTATATTTTCATTATTTGTTTTCATTTAATGAAATGCCATGTTATGGAAAAAGGGGACTTAATGTATAATCTCATTATGGACCAATAACGATAAGACCACGTGTAGATGCAAAACATATACCTCATATATTTTTAATTTAACGAAATGCTGTGCCATAAAAAAGGGGGCTTGTATAATTTCATCATGGACCAATGACAAAAAGGCCACATGTACATGCAAAACACAATACCTCTAATATGTTTGTATCAAAAAAAGTCTTTTTCGGCAGGGGATATCATTTCAACGAAATTGCTTGTTGTTATCATTTTGTTCAAATCTGTTTTAGCTAAAAAAAATCCACTTTAATCATCATTTAATTCTACCAAACGACACAAATTTAGACTGGTCCAAATTGAAAGCATTTGCAGACGACAAATCAAAGGTTGCACAAATTAGGAAATTTTTCTTTGAAAGGTTAGAAAACATTGTGGGAAAAGGAGAAAATGCTGTTTACCAGCATTTTCTCCTTTTCCCACAATGTTTCGGAAAGGATTCTTCCCCAGGGTCATTAAAACTTGGGATTGTTTGGCAAAGAGTTAATACAGATATGCGCGCCAAATGACCAAAGCTGTCGATGCGACATAAAACAACATTCATTCATTCATTGTACATAAAAACAACCATGAAATTGCAATCATATGGGTGTTATTCCAGAGAGAAAACTCGTACAATCTGAAAGTCAAAAAATTATGAAGAGCGACCTCCCTTTGAACACTTTTTGCCACCTCTTTCGTCTCAAGGGATAAAACGCTTGACTGAATAAATTGCATGTAAAAATCATCAACCCATTCTTCTTAGAAATAAAAAATCTGTTATCTAGGATTCAAGATTCTAATGAATCATGACAAGATTTCTTCCATGAATTCAACATTCAGCTGTATCCATGTGCATATAATTATATCTCAATGAAATTAATGCTACTAACTTGGTGATTTGAATTTTATTTATTTACACCTTATTTCGGATATAGACTCTATATGATCGGCGAGAAAGATTTGATATACATGTATTACGCACGCTTGAAATCAACACATGGGCCGTTTATTCTCGTATTGCTTATATAGTCAAAAGGTAGATCGACTGCAATCAGAAAAGTTGACGATATAATTGGCCTGCAACACGTGAAAAGGGGCATTCGGACATTTGCGTAAAGTGTCGTCTCGGATCAGCCTGCGCAGTCCTCGCAGGCTAATCCGAAACGATACTTTCCGTGTTTTTTTTTTAATTTTCTGTTTCACGCAGGTCTACAGTAGGAAAAAATCAAATGTAGTCGTAAAGTGCCGTCTCCGATTAGCCTGCGCGGACTGCCCAGGCTGATCCGAGACGACACTTTACCCAAATGTCCGAATGCCCCTTTTCGCGTGTTGCAACCCATATTACACGGGTAGGAAACTTCACATTCGGAGCCAATGGCTCCGACGAGAAAATGTTTTGTTGGTCTTCCGTTTCTGAAAATGTCGGCCGAAAAACAACCAAAAAACAGGTAAGCTTGTCATTATTTGAAATCCTGTGTTCTTACGTCTTTGAAATTCCAAAAAAGGAGAATGTCATGCAATGCTCTCGTCTTTCAACGTGTTTTCTACACTACGGAAAGATGTAACAAGTGTACGATGTTGTCTGAATCATTTGTGGTGTGGGTTGACTGTAGCCGAAATAATACGTCACGGACCTAAATTCAATCTATCATTGCCATTTAAATGGCAAATAAGAGAGAGTCTTGCTGTCCCAAAAGCGTGAATTAATGTCTTAAAATGTTACATTCACTGCTGGTAAAGAATTGAAAAGAAATAGCACAAAAAATGATAAAAATACAGAAGGGCTTCGATTATGTGGACCGGCTCTGAATTGTCAGTCGGCACCGATTGATGGGGGCTTCATTTCAAAAATTTAGTTTTCTGTAAAAAAGTACTTAGGAAGTAGGCTTTGTTTTTCCGTAACTTTCATTCCAAAATGTAGTACATTTGTTGGATGGAACCTGACCGAATTTATGAAAATACAAAGGACTGGTATTGTCACGATTGAAAAATGCTGTCGAACATTAGTCTATCTAAATGTTGAAATTACTTTTGTGTAGCTTTTGATTAACAGAATGGTCTATACATGTATATAGCATTTGTCATGCTTTTGTTGTAAGTGCAGGGCACACGTAAGCAAAAATCATGACAAACATTTGGCATCTTCGGAAGGCTATTTGGTCTTGAAACAGTCATTAAAAAGCTAAATGGAAAATGTACCGACCGTAGCAGAGATATTGGATAGAAAAAACTTTTACAAAGCGTGAGAAATACAATTGACCTATTCCCAATACACGCCTCAGTGTATATGTGTGAACACTCTTAACTCTATTTAACACTTAACACGACACAGCATGTTGTCAGGTGGGTGGGGTATATACAAGTCTATGAGAACGAAAAAGAATAATCTTGCTCCGAAAAAAGTATCCAGTGTCCGAAATCCTTTTTGCATGTGCAGACGAAATGGATACGAATTAAACGCAGATAAAAGGTATTGACCGAAAAACGGATTTCTGACGCCTGTTAGTTTATGTATATTCTATATGCGGAGATTACATATTATGGAGTTTCTGCGTAAAAGCGCAGATCCTTAAACAGTTGACTGACTATCTGTGGCTTGGCACAGGATTAGTATCTTACTACTAAGATGTTTGTTTAATGCGCAGATTTTCACTTTTGGAGTTTCTGCGGTCTTTTTTTTTCCGAGCAAGGTTTTTCAAAACTTCAAGTCTTACAGTGCCTTCTTTATGCAGACGTAAACGTAAAATACATCATGAAAATTCCCTAAACTGTTCGAAAAAATGACAATATACAGGGTTTTTTTTTTTTTTGTTCATTCAGAACTTTGCTTTTTATTCAATCAAAATTACTCGTCACGGCAAAACACGAAAACCCACGACAAATCAGATGCCAAATTTACATCATCCGCTCAAAGACCCTTCAAACTGCCTTTCTATCCTAAATAATGACTCAAAACAGATAATTTGCAACTCAATAAATCATGACATTGGAGCTGGAACCTCACTCTAATTACGGTAAAGTGAATGATTTCTATATTAGAAAGGGGGAGGGGTCGGCGTGAGATTTCTGAAACAAATGCAATTTAAAGACAATGTTTAGGACATTTATACAAATATCTAGGACGGGAAAAGAAAAATAATTAGCTCGAAGCTATTCATTTTGAACCCTTAAAGTGCCTGTCACAACTTCAGTTGCTTCTGCAGCCAGTGTAGATCAAGATTAAACTGCAGCAAACGTGATCGTTCCTTTGGATGGATGTTCGTTTATCATCGGCTTAGAAAATAACTGATATGTGACATATTCTGATCTAATATATGTATTTGGTTAATTGAACATTGAAAGATCTGAGTGAGTACAATGAGAATCAGGGATCTATGAACATTTTTTGGTCTTGACGTGCTTGTGAAATTGATTCTTTTTCGCTGTTACAGACTTGTATATACCCCACCCACCTGACATACTGTTGTGACGTGTTAAGTGTTAAACAGAGTTAAAGAGTGTTCACACATATACACTGAGGCGTGTATTGGGAATAGGTCAATTGTATTTCTCACGTTTTGTAAAAGTGTTTTTTTTAACTATTCAATATCTCTGCTACGGTCGGTACATTTTCCATTTATGACTATTTCAAGACCAAATAGCCTTTTGAAGATGCCAAATGTTTGTCATGATTTTTGCTTACGTGTGCCCTGCACTTACAACAAAAGCATGACATTAAATGCTATATACATGTATAGACCATTCTGTTAATCAAAAGCTACACAAAAGTATTTTCAAAATTTAGATAGACTAATGTTCGACAGCATTTTTCAATCGTGACAATACCAGTCCTTTGTATTTTCATAAATTCGGTCAGGTTCCATCCAACAAATGTACTACGTTTTGGAATGAAAGGTATTAACGGAAAAACAAAGCCTACGAGGGCTGTTCGATATGTAATGTGTATTGTACCACAGCGCGATAACGCTTTCAACGATTTCGTGGATGATGATACGCTTGAATAGCTCTATTCAATACCTTTCTAACGGTATAAACACGAGCCTTTAGCTCCACATAGTTTAAACTTATAGTCATTCCATTAGAGCTAGTCGTTGACCACTGTTGTAAAAATGTTTGGGAAACGGATTAAGAATATTGCAGAAATTAGAGCTTATATAAAAGTTCGCACAAAACTCGGTCATTCGGTAATGCAGATTTTTACTGAATTGGGGGAACTTTATGGGTCTGATAAGGTATCTTATGAGACAGTTCGTAGGTGGAGAAAGAAATTTCTGACTGGAACAGAGTCCGTCAAAGATGCAGCAAAATCTGGACGACCTGTGACTGTAACAGGCAAGGCAAATGTCTCAAAAGTCAGGGAAATAATTGAAAGTGATGGCAGACACACGATTCGTGATATTGCCAACGCTGTTGGCATATCGCTATCGCGGGTGCATTTCATTTTGAAGCGTAATTTGAAAGTACGAAAGATTTCTGCCAGATGGATACCGCATATATTGACAGATGACCAAAAACGCGTACGAGTACAAATCGCTAAATGTTTCCCAAATTCAATCAATGACAATTTGCAAACATTGTTACTGGTGACGAAACATGGGTTCACTATTTCGAACCAGTAAGAAAAATTGGAAACAAAATATGGCTAACTGAACACGGTAGAAGGCCTGTATTTGCCAAAAGAAGCATAAGCACAAAGAAGGTTCTTTATTGCATATTCTTCTCGTGTGATAGTATAGCCGTACAAATTCCGGTGCCGAAGGGCAAAATTGTTACAGGTCGGTATTACCGAGATGTTATACTAAAAAAGCTCAAGAAATATTATCTTAAACGACGCCCTGTGTCAGGATTCAGGCATGTTCGTCTACTTCATGATAATGCTCCATCACATACATCTGAGCTTGTGAAGCAATTTTTGAAGTCGGAGAAGGTTACTGTCTTGCCACACCCACCATACTCTCCAGATCTAGCCCCATGCGACTTTTTCCTTTTTCCAAAACTTAAAAAGTTCTTATCTGGTTGTCGTTACAAGTCCCGACAAGCCCTTGGCTCAGCCATCAGTCAGTGCCTCAGAGGTCTACCTAAATCAGCGTACCGTGACGCATTTCAGAAATGGATTCAGAGATTGAAATTATGTATTTCAAACCGCGGAGAATATTTTGAAGGGATGTAATGTTCATTTCACTGTTTGAGCCGAATGCTTTTGAGATATCGTACAATACACATTACATATCGAACAACCCTCGTACTTCCTAAGTAATTTTTTACAGAAAACTAAATTTTTGAAATGAAGCCCTCATCAATCGGTGCCGACTGACAATTCAGAGCCGGTCCACATAATCGGAGCCCTTCTGTATTTTTATCATTTTTTTTAGTTATTTCTTTTCAATTCTTTACCAGCAGTGAATGTAACATTTTAAGACATAAATTCTCGCTTTTGGAACAGCAAGACTCTCTCTTATTTGGCAATTAAATGGCAATAATGGACTGAATTTAGGTCCGTGACGTATTATTTCGGCTACGGTCAACCCACGCCACAAATGATTCAGACAACATCGTACACTTGTTACATCTTTCCGTAGTGTAGAAAACACCCACAGGTCTCATAGGTATAGAAAGTTATATTTAAGCGCAAAGTAACATCGTTTATATTGTGTCACGGCGCTCTTTTCTTTTGTCGAAGTGAAAATTGTGGGATATTTAATATAGTTTAACGTTTAAACTCTTGACTGGATGGCACCTTGCTTTATTTTCTTTGTTTACAAATTTTCACAACGCCGATGGAGAGAGGTTGTATGTAAAGAATAAAATATCGTAGGAAAAAACAGAAAATTCTGGTCACCAGCCTTTTCTCTTTTTCCCGTTATATTTTTCGGTCTTATATAGGAGAAAAATCGCCATTTAAGACTCATGAATCCGATTGTTGTCTGTAACTGATTACAATTGGGGCAAGCCCAAAATTTTGTCGTCTTTAACCCTTTACCAGACAATCCGAGTTTCAATGACCCTGAGGTAAGAGACACCTGAAAACATTGTGAGAAAAGGGAAAAAATGCCGGTAACCAGCGTTTTCTCTTATTCTCACAATATTTTCCTCCCTTTCTGATAGAAATTCCATCATTAGTGTTTTATTTGTCGTCAGCACATGCTTTGAATTTGGATCAGTCTGATTATTTTTCATTTGGTACAGAGTTGATAAATGAGTTAACAAATATATACGCATGGAAAGAAATTTCATGTTTAATACTTGAATATATTTTCTATGACTGTGGAAAAAAATGTATTTTAAAGTGAATTTACTTTGCTCCATCGGACACTGTCGGATTATTCAATTCTGTTCAACACGCACGCGACTGTCAGGTACTGATTTCACGATGGACAAATTGTAATGTCACCGTTGTAGATTTCGCAATTTCATTTGTTTATGTTGACACCGTTTCGTCTGTCAAACCGTCTCAAAAAAGTTGGAAAGGTGTGAAAATGGGAAAACTTAACTATTTTGTGATTACTTTGAATAACCCGCTAAGTGTGTACTATGCCGGTCAAATGCTGGAAGGATCAGTGACAGTCGAACTGAATGATGCCATGAAAATGCGAGGTAAGAAACTCGACCCTTTTCAGCCTCTCAGTTTGAATGAACTGTCTATGAATTGTGACACAATTTTCCAGACAGTGTCGTCTACAAGGATATGTGAAGTGCAACAGACATATATTTTACCTAACAACAAAAATTTTCAGAATGGTCCAAAGTCCAAATCAAAAGCATATGCAAACTACAACAACAAGAAAAAAAAATGTGACTGAAAAATTGAAAGTTGTTTTTTGAGGGGTAGAAAACACTGGGGAAAATCAAAAGCATATGCAGACTACAACAAAATCAAAAGCATATGCAGATTACAACAACGACAAAAAATGTGACTGAAAAATTGAAAGTTGTTTTTGGAGGGGTAGAAAACACTGGGGAAAATCAAAAGCATATGCAGACTACAACAAAATCAAAAGCATATGCAGATTACAACAACGACAAAAAATGTGACTGAAAAATTGAAAGTTGTTTTTGGAGGGGTAGAAAACACTGGGGAAAAGGTGTAAATGCCTGGTTACCTGCATTTTCTTCTTTTTCAACAAAATTTCCAAAAGGCTTCTTTCTCAGGGTCTATTAAAGTCCGGATTGTGTGGTGAAGGGCTAAAATTTTATCTCCACCAGCATGTTCTCCTTTTCCCAGAGCGTTTTCAAAAACCTTCTTTCCCAGCTATTGTTTGGTAAAGGGTAAGAAATTGGAAGCATGTGATGTTTAACCCTTTTTCAGACAATCATGTATTTTTTCATGGCCCCTCTGGATGATTGCTTTTGAAACCATTGCTGTTAAAACAAGAAAATTCTGTTTGCTAACATTATCTCCTTTTCCCAACATGTTTTCCTCTCTTTAAAATGGCAAATCAGTAAGAGTTGATGTGAAAATAAACATAAACCCTTGGTTAGGATCAAAGAGGTAGTGCACTAACTGTTGGTGTTATTTTAGAGAAGAATTGAAGTTCAGCCCAGGAGAGATATGGTAAAGTCATGTTGATTTGTTATCTTTTGCAGACAAGCATGAAGATATAGATTGGCTAGTTTACTGACGGGATGCTTTTTTTATCATCAGCGTATATCACATTATTTTAGATCCTTGGTGTGTTGAAAAAAACTCAAAAAACATTTTCAGTCAGAAAATACAACCCAATTATTGCAATTTCAAGGTTGCTCTTGTGAAGATTGTCTCAGCATAGCCTAGGTTGTTGATCTAAGTTAAGACTGCATCATTTATGCAGCCTGATCTTGACCTGTGCTTATAGTGAAGACAACTGATATTGAAAAAGGAGCTTTAAGGGCTGAAATTATTTCTGGTTTTGGTGTAAGACATTGGATGATGATGACTAAACCCTTTACCACATAATCCAAAGTTTTAACAACCCTGACGAAAAAGCCTTTTAATAATATTGTGGGAAAAGGAGAAAATGCTAGTAACCAGCATTACCTCCTTTTCCCACTATGTTTCCTATCTCTTTAAGGACTAAACTACCACTTGAAAAACATTTGAACCATTGCCTATAGCTTCAATTGCTGTGGCTTCAATTTGGTAGATCTGAAATTTTGCTGTGAGGTAAAGAGTTAAATGGAAAAGGTTCAGATAAGCAGACACACCGGTATAAAATGTAAAGCCTTATTCCATCAGTTTCTTCACTAGAATCTATATTGTTGGTACTCATTAATGTCTCATGAATACAAAATAGGTTTTCCTGAAAAACAAAGATGATGATTTACTATAAACCTCAATACATATCCCATACTGAGCCTTTTTAATCCTACAATCATTTACCCATAGAGTGCTGAATTAGCCCTAGTGACATTTCCATTCAAGAAATAAGATCCATACTGGTATATAATTGCAGTTTTAAATTAGCTCACTTTTTCTGTAATTTCACATTGGAGTGGATGTTTTTTGCAGCCTGGTCTTGATTTAAAATGACTGCAAAGGCAACTATAGTCGTGAGAGGCACTTTATGGTTGAAAATTTGTCAATTGACAGTGAAAGATTTTCAATAATTGATGAAGTCATTGCTATACATGAAATGTATCTACTGTACCAATATCCCAGATTTCAAACAGGAAATATTGTCATGAAGAGACCTACATATGAAGTCTTTACAGGGGAATATTCAGTTGTTATGCTACTAATAAGTATTGCTTTATATATACTAATAAATACAACAAAATGTAGCTTCTTTGCAACCATATAGAAACTATGGTTACATTATGTTTAAAAAGGTACAATTTTGGACATTAAAAATAATGGAATGGTCATTTAGAACAGTTAACTCAGTCTGATTTCATCACATCACATATGATGTAATCATACTAATTTAAATACAAAATAATGATTGTAATTGCGCCATGCTATTGATCATGTGGTATTCCCAGAAGTCTTTGCTAAACTCTTGCATGAAATCTAAAAATACATTAGGAGGCTTTGTAGCACATTAAGGAAATACAACCAAAGATATTTTTTCATATTTTTGTCTTTGTTCTTTACTGATGATTTTCCTTCTGTTGCCTATCTTAAGTGATTAATCATTTTTAGCAGATTTGTACAGCAAATCCACTTACTATGATCAAACTGGCGGAACAAAACATCATACATAACAATGTATGTAAGCTCACTCATTCTACCTTCAGTTTTAGCTAGTACACCCCAACCATATATACACTGAAAGTCCTTCACATGTACATAAAGTCCTAAATGGTATACTCAAGGGATAAAGAAACGCAGGGTGACAGTATTTGCAATATCTTGTGAACGTGTTGTTCAAAAACAAAGAAAATCAGTCAAGCAACTCTCTAGGTTACAGTGCATGTGGTCCTGTATCAAATGTTGCATTATGGTATTGCGCGATGACGTCTTCCGGGGAAAGCATGAAACAGGAAAATCTCGTGCACAGCAGTGTTGAGACACTGAGTTACACTGCTTGTAAAACCATTAGGTAGTCTTCATAGATATTCATTTTCTGATATTTTGATTAATTTCTGATAGCATTAAACAGTGGCATGGCTGACGAAAGTTCAGAGGGGTCAGCCATTGTGATGATTATGCAAGTTCAAAGGCGAATACAGGTTGCCAGACATTTTTGTGTCCATGTTTGCACTATAGAAGGTCTTGTTAGACGTCTAAGAGAAACTGGGTGGGTTGCTGACAGACCTAGGTCTGGGCGTCCGAGCTTGACGTCACAACGTCAGGACAGGTTTATTCGTCTCGCGCATTTGAGCAATCGGCACATTACTGCCAGTGAATATGCCTTTTATATCACGGGAACTCATAACCATCCTATCCATGCAAAAACTAAGGAAATGATTGCGGGAAGTTGGTCTGCTAGTTGCCAGCGTCGTATGGCTTAGGTGGTGGCACACACCCCAGTATATTCCCATTGTGGCAGTGGAGGTGGGTCTTGTTTACTGATGAGCCACGGTTCACTTTGTTTCGAGCAGACAGTTGACGTCGTGTATACCGATGTCATGGGGAACGTTTTGCTGACTGCTGCCTAGAAGAGAGGGATTGGTTTGGGGGTGGATCGGTTATGGTGAAGTGAGGAATCTCACATGGAGTTAAATCACCACTGGTTGTGGTAACGGGTAATTTAACTGCCGCTAGGTATAAAGATGAGATCCTCCGACCCTATGTTGTCAAAGTATCGCAGCAAAACAACCTCACATTCCAGCAGGATAATGCTTGGCTCCATGTAGCGAGGATCTCTTGAGACTTTCTCACTACCAACAATATCCACCCACTGGATTGGCCACCATACAGCCCTGACCTATCCCCTATTGAGCACTTTTGGACCAGCTGGGTAGACAATCTGTGATGAAAACTGATAGAAATTCATACACATGTTCCTTATGATGTCAGCTGATATTTTTTTTTAGCTTTTTTGATATAATGCAGTGTCATAGAAAAAGGGGGCTTCATGTATATTTCCATTATGGATCAATATCTATTCAACTCAAAAACCTTGACGAAAATTGATGAAACTTCATACATGTGTTCCTTATGATAGTGTGCCAATATCGTTATTTTTGCTTTTTTGATTAAATGTCTGTCATGGAAAAAGGGAATTGTTGTATTTTTTCATTATTGACGTTTATCTGTAACTACTGGACAAAATTTTATGAAACTTCATATTTATATTGTTTATCATAAGCCACAGAGAGTAGTTATTTGTTGTTATTTTATGAAATGCCATGTCATGAAAAAAGGGAGCCCGGACAGATATCTTCTAAAAGTCTTGACGAAAATTTATAAAACTTCATGCATGTCTTCCTTTCGATAGTCCGTTGATACCTTTTTTCTCTCTCTCTCTCTCTCTCTATATGTATATAATGCCGTGTCATGGAAAGAGGGGGCGTGATGTATATTTTCATTATTTGTTTTCATTTAATGAAATGCCATGTTATGGAAAAAGGGGACTTAATGTATAATCTCATTATGGACCAATAACGATAAGACCACGTGTAGATGCAAAACATATACCTCATATATTTTTAATTTAGGCCTAACGAAATGCTGTGCCATGAAAAAAGGGGGCTTGTATAATTTCATCATGGACCAATGACAAAAAGGCCACATGTGCAAAACACAATACCTCTAATATGTTTGTATCAAAAAAAGTCTTTTTCGGCAGGGGATATCATTTCAACGAAATTGCTTGTTGTTATCATTTAGTTCAAATCTGTTTTAGCTAAAAAAATCCACTTTAATCATCATTTAATTCTACCAAACGACACAAATTTAGACTGGTCCAAATTGAAAGCATTTGCAGACGACAAATCAAAGGTTGCACAAATTAGGAAATTTTTCTTTGAAAGGTTAGAAAACATTGTGGTAAAAAGGAGAAAATGCTGTTTACCAGCGTTTTCTCCTTTTCCCACAATGTTTCGGAAAGGATTCTTCCCCAGGGTCATTAAAACTTGGGATTGTTTGGCAAAGAGTTAATACAGATATGCGCGCCAAATGACCAAAGCTGTCGATGCGACATAAAACAACATTCATTCATTCATTGTACATAAAAACAACCATGAAATTGCAATCATATGGGTGTTATTCCAGAGAGAAAACTCGTACAATCTGAAAGTAAAAAAATTATGAAAAGCGACCTCCCTTTGAACACTTTTTTGCCACCTCTTTCGTCTCTAGGGATAAAACGCTTGACTGAATGAACTGCATGTAAAAATCATCAACCCATTCTTCTTAGAAATAAAAAATCTGTTATCTAGGATTCAAGATTCTAATGAATCATGACAAGATTTCTTCCATGAATTCAACCTTCAGCTGTATCCATGTGCATATAATTATATCTCAATGAAATTAATGCTACTAACTAGGTGATTAGAATTTTATTTATTTACACCTTATTTCGGATATAGACTCTGTATGATCGCCGAGAAAGATTTGATATACATGTATTACACACGCTTGAAATCAACACATGGGCCGTTTATTCTTGTATTGCTTCTAGTCAAAAGGTAGATCGACTGCAATCAGAAAAGTTGACGATATAATTGGCCTGCAACACGTGAAAAGGGGCATTCGGACATTCTGTTAATCAAAAGCTACACACAAGTATTTTCAAAATTTAGATAGACTAATGTGCGACAGCATTTTTCAATCGTGGCAATACCAGTCCTTTGTATTTTCATAAATTTGGTCAGGTTCCATCCAACAAATGTACTACGTTTTGGAATGAAAGGTATTAACGGAAAAACAAAGCCTACGAGGGCTGTTCGATATGTAATGTGTATTGTACCACAGCGCGATAACGCTTTCAACGATTTCGTGGATGATGATACGCTTGAATAGCTCTATTCAATACCTTTCTAACGGTATAAACACGAGCCTTTAGCTCCACATAGTTTAAACTTATAGTCATTTCATTAGAGCTAGTCGTTGACCACTGTTGTAAAAATGGTTGGGAAACGGATTAAGAATATTAAAGAAATTAGAGCTTATATAAAAGTTCGCACAAAACTCGGTCATTCGGTAATGCAGATTTTTACTGAATTGGGGGAACTTTATGGGTCTGATAAGGTATCTTATGAGACAGTTCGTAGGTGGAGAAAGAAATTTCTGACTGGCACAGAGTCCGTCAAAGATGCAGCAAAATCTGGCCGACCTGTGACTGTAACAGGCAAGGCAAATGTCTCAAAAGTCAGGGAAATAATTGAAAGTGATGGCAGATACACGATTCGTGATATTGCCAACGCTGTTGGCATATCGCTATCGCGGGTGCATTTCATTTTGAAGCGTATTTTGAAAGTACGAAAGATTTCTGCCAGATGGATACCGCATATATTGACAGATGACCAAAAACGGGTACGAGTGCAAACCGCTAAGCAATTGCTCAAAATGTTTCCCAAATTCAATCAAAGACAATTTGCAAACATTGTTACTGGTGACGAAACATGGGTTCACTATTTCGAACCAGTAAGAAAAACTGGAAACAAAATATGGCTAACTAAACACCGTAGAAGGCCTGTATTTGCCAAAAGAAGCATAAGCACAAAGAAGGTTCTTTATTGCATATTCTTCTCATGTGATAGTATAGCCGTACAAATTCCGGTGCCGAAGGGCAAAATTGTTACAGGTCGGTATTACCGAGATGTTATACTAAAAAAGCTCAAGAAATATTATCTTAAACGACGCCCTGTGTCAGGATTCAGGCATGTTCGTCTACTTCATGATAATGCTCCATCACATACATCTGAGCTTGTGAAGCAATTTTTGAAGTCGGAGAAGGTTACTGTCTGGCCAAACCCACCATACTCTCCAGATCTAGCCCCATGCGACTTTTTCCTTTTTCCAAAACTTAAAAAGTTCTTATCTGGTCGTCGTTACAAGTCCCGACAAGCCCTTGGCTCAGCCATCAGTCAGTGCCTCAGAGGTCTACCTAAATCAGCGTACCGTGACGCATTTCAGAAATGGATTCAGAGATTGAAATTATGTATTTCAAACCGCGGAGAATATTTTGAAGGAATGTAATGTTCATTTCACTATTTGAGTCGAATGCTTTTGAGATATCGTACAATACACATTACATATCGAACAACCCTCGTACTTCCTAAGTAATTTTTTACAGAAAACGAAATTTTTGAAATGAAGCCCTCATCAATCGGTGCCGACTGACATATTCAGAGCCGGTCCACATAATCGGAGCCCTTCTGTATTTTTATCATTTTTTTTTTTTAGCTATTTCTTTTCAATTCTTTACCAGCAGTGAATGTAACATTTTAAGACATAAATTCTCGCTTTTGGAACAGCAAGACTCTCTCTTATTTGGCAATGAAATGGCAATAATGGACTGAATTTAGGTCCGTGACGTATTATTTCGGCTACGGTCAACCCACGCCACAAATGATTCAGACAACATCGTACACTTGTTACATCTTTCCATAGTGTAGAAAACACCCACAGGTCTCATAGGTATAGAAAGTTATATTTAAGCGCTAAGTAACATCGTTTATATTGTGTCACGGCGCTCTTTTCTTTTGTCGAAGAGAAAATTGTAGGATATTTAATATAGTTTTCCGTTTAAACTCTTGACTGGATGGCACCTTGCTTTATTTTCTTTGTTTACAAATTTTTACAACGCCAATGGAGAGAGGTTGTATGTAAAGAATAAAATATCGTAGGAAAAAACAAAATTCTGTTCACCAGCCTTTTCTCTTTTTCCCGTTATATTTTTCGGTCTTATATAGGAGAAAAATCGCCATTTAAGACTCATGAATCCGATTGTTGTCTGTAACTGATTACAATTGGGGCAAGCCCAAAATTTTGTCGTCTTTAACCCTTTACCAGACAATCCGAGTTTCAATGACCCTGAGGTAAGAGACACCTGAAAACATTGTGAGAAAAGGGAAAAAAATGCCGGTAACCAGCGTTTTCTCTTATTCTCACAATATTTTCCTCCCTTTCTGATAGAAATTCCATCATTAGTGTTTTATTTGTCGTCAGCACATGCTTTGAATTTGGATCAGTCTGATTATTTTTCATTTGGTACAGAGTTGATACATGAGTTAACAAATATATACGCATGGAAAGAAATTTCATGTTTAATACTTGAATATATTTTCTATGACTGTAAAAAAAAAAAAATGTATTTTAAAGTGAATTTACTTTGCTCCATCGGACACTGTCGGATTATTCAATTCTGTTCAACACGCACGCGACTGTCAGGTACTGATTTCACGATGGACAAATTGTAGTATCACCGTTGTAGATTTCGCAATTTCATTTGTTTATGTTGACACCGTTTCGTCTGTCAAACCGTCTCAAAAAAGTTGGAAAGGTGTGAAAATGGGAAAACTTAACTATTTTGTGATTACTTTGAACAACCCGCTAAGTGTGTACTATGCCGGTCAAATGCTGGAAGGATCAGTGACAGTCGAACTGAATGATGCCATGAAAATGCGAGGTAAGAAACTCGACCCTTTTCAGCCTCTCAAAGTTTGAATGAACTGTCTATGAATTGTGACACAATTTTCCAGACAGTGTCGTCTACATGGATATGTGAAGTGCAACAGACTGTAATATTTTACCAAACAACAAAAAATTTCAGAATGGTCCAAAGTCCAAATCAAAAGCATATGCAAACTACAACAACAAGAAAAAAAATGTGACTGAAAAATTGAAAGTTGTTTTTTGAGGGGTAGAAAACACTAGGGAAAATCAAAAGCATATGCAGACTACAACAAAATCAAAAGCATATGCAGATTACAACAACGACAAAAAATGTTACTGAAAAATTGAAAGTTGTTTTTGGAGGGGTAGAAAACACTGGGGAAAAGGTGTAAATGCCTGGTTACCAGCATTTTCTTCTTTTTCAACAAAATTTCCAAAAGGCTTCTTTCTCAGGGTCTATTAAAGTCCGGATTGTGTGGTTAAGGGCTAAAATTTTATCTCCACCAGCATGTTCTCCTTTTCCCAGAGCGTTTTCAAAAACCTTCTTTCCCAGCTATTGTTTGGTAAAGGGTAAGAAATTGGAAGCATGTGATGTTTAACCCTTTTTCAGACAATCATGTATTTTTTCATGGCCCCTCCGGATGATTGCTTTTGAAACCATTGCTGTAAAAACAAGAAAATTCTGTTTGCTAACATTATCTCCTTTTCCCATGTTTTCCTCTCTTTAAAATGGCAAATCAGTAAGAGTTGATGTGAAAATAAACATAAACCCTTGGTTAGGATCAAAGAGGTAGTGCACTAACTGTTGGTGTTATTTTAGAGAAGAATTGAAGTTCAGCCCAGGAGAGATATGGTAAAGTCATGTTGATTTGTTATCTTTTGCAGACAAGCATGAAGATATAGATTGGCTAGTTTACTGACGGGATGCTTTTTTTATCATCAGCGTATATCACATTATTTTAGATCCTTGGTGTGTTGAAAAAAACTCAAAAAACATTTTCAGTCAGATACAACCCAATTATTGCAATTTCAAGGTTGCTCTTGTGAAGATTGTCTCAGCATAGCCTAGGTTGTTGATCTAAGTTAAGACTGCATCATTTATGCAGCCTGATCTTGACCTATGCTTATAGTGAAGGCAACTGATATTGAAAAAGGAGCTTTAAGGGATGAAATTATTTCTGGTTTTGGTGTAAGACATTGGATGATGATGACTAAACCCTTTACCACATAATCCAAAGTTTTAACAACCCTAATGAAAAAGCCTTTTAATAATATTGTGGGAAAAGGAGAAAATGCTAGTAACCAGCATTACCTCCTTTTCCCACTATGTTTCCTATCTCTTTAAGGACTAAACTACCACTTGAAAAACATTTGAACCATTGCCAATAGCTTCAATTGCTGTGGCTTCAATTTGGTAGATCTGAAATTTTGCTGTGAGGTAAAGAGTTAAATGGAAAAAGTTCAGATAAGCAGACACACCAGTATAAAATGTAAAGCCTTATTCCATCAGTTTCTTCACTAGAATCTATATTGTTGGTACTCATTAATGTCTCATGAATACAAAATAGGTTTTCCTGAAAAACAAAGATGATGATTTACTATAAACCCCAATACATTTCCCATACTGAGCCTTTTTAATCCTACAATCATTTACCCATAGAGTGCTGAATTAGCCCTAGTGACATTTCCATTCAAGAAATAAGATCCATACTGGTATATAATTGCAATTTTAAATTAGCTCACTTTTTCTGTAATTTCACATTGGAGCGGATGTTTTTTGCAGTCTGATCTTGATTTAAAATGACTGCAAAGGCAACTATAGTCGTGAGAGGCACTTTATGGTTGAAAATTTGTCAATTGACAGTGAAAGATTTTCAATAATTGATGAAGTCATTGCTATACATGAAATGTATCTGCTGTACCAATATCCCAGATTTCAAACAGGAAATATTGTCATGAAGAGACCTACATATGAAGTCTTTACAGGGGAATATTCAGTTGTTATGCTACTAATAAGTATTGCTTTAAAAATACTAATAAATACAACAAAATGTAGCTTCTTTGCAACCATGTAGAAACTATGGTTACATTATGTTTAAAAAGGTGCAATTTTGGACATTAAAAATAATGGAATGGTCATTTAGAACAGTTAACTCAGTCTGATTTCATCACATCACATATGATGTAATCATACTAATTTAAATACAAAATAATGATTGTAATTGCGCCATGCTATTGATCATGTGGTATTCCCAGAAGTCTTTGCTAAACTCTTGCATGAAATCTAAAAATACATTAGGAGGCTTTGTAGCACATTAAGGAAATACAACCAAAGATATTTTTTCTTATTTTTGTCTTTGTTCTTTACTGATGATTTTCCTTCTGTTGCCTATCTTAAGTGATTAATCATTTTTAGCAGATTTGTACAGCAAATCCACTTACTATGATCAAACTGGCGGAACAAATACATCATACATAACAGTGTATGCAAGCTCACTCATTCTACCTTCAGTTTTAGCTAGTACACCCCAACCATATATACACTGAAAGTCCTTCACATGTACATAAAGTCCTAAATGGTATACTCAAGGGATAAAGAAATGCAGGGTGACATTATTTGCAATATCTTGTGAACGTGTTGTTCAAAAACAAAGAAAATCAGTCAAGCAACTCTCTAGGTTACAGTGCATGTGGTCCTGTATCAAATGTTGCATTATGGTATTGCGCGACGACGTCTTCCAGGGAAAGCATGAAACGGGAAAATCTCGTGCACAGCAGTGTTGAGACATTGAGTTACACTGCTTGTAAAACCATTAGGTAGTCTTCATAGATATTCATTTTCTGATATTTTGATTAATTTCTGATAGCATTAAACAGTGGCATGGCTGACGGAAGTTCAGTGGGGTCAGCTATGGTGATGATTATGCAAGTTCAAAGGCGAATACAGGTTGCCAGACATTTTTGTGTCCATGTTTGCACTATAGAAGGTCTTGTTAGATGTCTAAGAGAAACTGGGTGGGTTGCTGACAGACCTAGGTCTGGGCGTCCGAGCTTAAGTCACAACGTCAGGACAGGTTTATTCGTCTCGCGCATTTGAGCAATCGGCACATTACTGCCAGTGAATCTGCCCTTTATATCACGGGAACTCATAACCATCCTATCCATGCAAAAACTAAGGAAATGATTGCGGGAAGTTGGTCTGCTAGTTGCCAGCGTCGTATGGCTTAGGTGGTGGCACACGCCCCAGTATATTCCCATTGTGGCAGTGGAGGTGGGTCTTGTTTACTGATGAGCCACGGTTCACTTTGTTTCGAGCAGACAGTTGACGTCGTGTATACCGATGTCATGGGGAACGTTTTGCTGACTGCTGCCTAGAAGAGAGGGATTGGTTTGGGGGTGGATCGGTTATGGTGAAGTGAGGAATCTCACATGGAGTTAAATCACCACTGGTTGTGGTAGCGGGTAATTTAACTGCCGCTAGGTATAAAGATGAGATCCTCCGACCCTATGTTGTCAAAGTATCGCAGCAAAACAACCTCACATTCCAGCAGGATAATGCTTGGCTCCATGTAGCGGGGATCTCTTGAGACTTTCTCACTACCAACAATATCCACCCACTGGATTGGCCACCATACAGCCCTGACCTATCCCCTATTGAGCACTTTTGGAGCAGCTGGGTAGACAGGTTGGATGATGCAAGCCTCCCTGTGTTATTCTGGCCCAACTGAGAGCAGCCCTCTTGGAAGAATGGGCCAACATCCCAGTGAGGAGGATAAACTCACTCATGAACTCCATGCCTAGGAGAATCAGGGCTGTGGAGAGAGCAAATGGGGGACATACCCAGTATTGACTAGCCAGTTCCCACAATCAGTCCATTTCGATTTAAGATTACAGAGTTCTCTTTCAGTTCCCTTCAATTACTCCTAAATCACTTACCAGATACAAATCGTTGATTTTGCAGTTTGTTCTGTATGGATTAATCTTCATTCTTACTTAACTCTTTAGCAGATGACAAAATTGTAGACTCGTCCAAACTGAAAGTGTTTGCAGACTACAAATTAAGTGTAGGTCAAATAATGGTTTTTGTCCATGATAGAGTAGAAAACAGGGTGGGAAAGGGAGAAAATGCTAGTTACCAGCATTTTCTCCTATTCCCAGCATGTTTTCAAAAGCGTTTTTCCTCATGGTCATTAAAAATCGGGATTGTGTGGTAAAGGGTTAAAAATATTGAACATTATACTCCGTGTCTTACCTAGAATCATCTTCAGAGTTTACCTAGTCCAAATATTTAGACGTACACATGCTTGTTTGCCGTTCAACATTTATCTATCGGACATTTCACGTTTTACTTTTCTTTTGCATGTTACGTACACGATGAATGTCAAAATGTGAAATAACGTACGTAGGGTCTTATAAATAGGACTAGAGTTTACCCTGCGTTTCTTTATCCCTTGAGTGTATGTATACCAGCAGAAAACCTTGTCAGATTGCTGGATCAAATACTGCTCCTAATAAGTAATAAAATAACACTTACTGCATATTCTTCTCGGCAGAACAACTTCCATTTTCCTTGCCAGCTCCATTAATTGCATATACATGTAATGGACATTTTATTTTTCATTACACCATATCATAGCTTAACCCTTTACCACACGACCAATTTTAGACCTGTCCGAATTGAAAGCATTTGCAGAGGACAGTTTCAGTGTGGATCATATGAAATGATTTTTCTTTGATAGGGTAGTAAACATTGCAGGAAAAGGAGAAAATGCTGGTTACCAGCATTTTCTCCTTTTCCCACAATGTTTTCAAAAGCCTTCTCTATCAGGGGTGTCAAAAGTCGTCATTGTGTGGTAAAGGGTTAAGAGTTAAAACTGTTCCACAAACCTGCTTTTCTGGACTTTGAGTCCTTTGATTCCTTTGATTGAAGTTTGGCAAGATTATAAATATTTGAATAGCTCCCTGAATAGCTTTGTCAATGACAAAGATCGATGCTTTGTCTCTATGTAAAAATACTACATGCAGTGTCTATGCAAAACATTTAGGGAATAAGATTAATTGCTTGATGTCGTCTGGTAAAGGGTAATTTCGGAGGTTTTGGCCAGCATACAATTTGGCATAGACATTTCGGCCTAGGACAATTCAGCCTGGACGTTCCTTGTATGTAAATTTACCTATTCAGACTTACAATAATTCAAACATTATCAGCAGGTGATTTTGTTGTGAACACTTGTTTGACAGTACAAAAACAACATGAACAGGTTGTTTTGCTGGCTTTGGATCAGTAATAACTTGTAGTCTTTACCAAACGACAAAATCGTAGACTTGTTCAAATTGGAAACAATAGCAGACAACAAATTGAATGCAGATAAAATGACTGGATTTTTCTGTGAAAGGTTAGAAAGCATTGTGGGAAAATGAGAAAATGCTGGGATTGCGTGGTAAAGGGTTGATAGAGTTTTGAATTTGAATCCAGCATCAAAACATCCAAAATATGTCATTACATTGAAAACTGATGCAAAATGGCATGAGCTGCAGTGAATTTATAACGATAGAATTTACTTGATTATTGATCTATAATTAACAGAATAGTGTAGCATGCAAGGAAAAAAAAGTTTCATGCTTGTTCTTGTTGTTGCTATTATTCCACGTTTATTTCCTGCATGTAACCTGAGTAGATAATGGGAGACTGGAAGAGGGGTACTGTAACTAGACACCAAAATAATATCAGAATATCAAGGCTTCAATCATGTTCTGGTTATCTATCCACCACCTGCCTATCACATTCATGTGAGACCTTTACCATACAATCCTGCATTTTAACCACCCTGAAAGAGAAGGCTTTTGAAAACATTGTGGGAAAAGGAGAAAATGCTGGTAACCAGCATTTTTTCCTTTTCCCACAATGTTTTCTACCCAATCAAAGACGGAAACAATCATTTTAGCTACTTTGAACAATTTGTTATTTGAGCATGCTTTCAATTTGGTCAAGGCCAAAATTTTGTGGTTTGGTAAAGAGTTAACCCTTTACCGTCTACACAGTCCTGAATTTTAAAGACCCTGACGGAGATAGCTTATAAAAAAATAGAGTGGGGAAAAGGAGAAAATGCTGGTTACCAGCATTTTCTCCTTTTCCCACCGTGTTTTCTACCCTTTCTGATAGAAGACCACCCCCTGTGCCATATTTAAACTGTTGTCTGCAACTGCTTTCAATTTGGACCAGTCTAAAGTTTTGCTGTTTGGTAAAGCATTTACACTATTTCCAGCTTTAAGAAATTTCAAAGTTTTATAGGCCAAAGTAAGTAGTTTTATAGGCCAAAGTAAAGTAGCTTTACAGACCAAAGTAAGTATTGTTGGCCAAAGTAAGTAGTTCTATAGGCCTATTTAGGTTGTTCTATAGGCCAGAATAAGTAGTTTTATAGGCCAAAGTAAAGAACTTTATAGGCCAAAGTAAGTAGTTTTATAGACCAAAGTTAGTAGTTTTATAGGCCAAAGTAAGTAGTTTTGTAGGCCAAAGTAAGTACAGGTAGTTTTATAGGCCAAAGTAAGTAGTTTTATAGGCCAAAGTAAGTAGTGGATTTAGACATCCTGTTTTATCAACTACTTGACCAGAATAATAATTAAATACTAGTATCTCAAAGTATTGAAAAGTGTAGCTTATGGATCAGACTGTAATGTTTTGTGCATTCTGATCTTTATCCACTCTATACTAAAGGAGTTTATGTTTTCCCTTGCATGCTCGAAGTTAATCCTTCACCAAAAAATATAATTGTTTTTTCAGCCCTGAAGAAAAGGCCACTGAAAACATTTTGGAAAAAGATAAAAACGTTAGTGGCTATATATTTTCTCCCTTTTCCACAATGTTTTTTACTCTAAGCTAGACATATCCCGTTGTTCAAGCCATGTTCAATTCGTTGCCTTCAATTATGTTTTCTAAATATAGCTACCACTGAAATTTTGCAGTCTGTTAACCCTTTCCCAAATGACAAGATTTTAATTCTTTCAAATTCAAAACACCTGCAGGCGACAGTCTCGAAATTAGAACAAGTGAGCTTGAGCTCTCTGATATAGTAGAAAACATTGTGAAAAACGGAGAAAATGCTGGTTACCAGCATTTTCTCCTTTTCCCACAATGTTTTCTAAAGCCTTCTCTTCCAGGGTCGTGAAAACCAGGGATTGTTTATTAAAGGGTTAAAGACTTTTTTTAAAATGTTTTAATGTTGACCCCAGTTAACCCTTTACCATGATGAAAATTTTAAATTTGTCCAAATTCAAAACATTTAAGACATAAACTGTATGTGGCTCTAATTCCAGTATTTGTCTGTGGTGGGATAGAAAATATTATGAGAAAAGGAGAAAATGCTGGTTACTGGTATTTTCTTCTTTTCCAACAAAGTTTTCAAAAGCCTTTTTACTCTGAGTCTTTAATTGTCTATATTGTTTGGTAAAGGCTTCTATGGGTTGTATCTTTATTGTTGGTGTCCTATTTTACAGGCATAAAGCTTCAGTTTGAAGGCAAGGCTAGAGTCCACTGGACTGAACAACACCAAACTGGGTCTGGGAAACAGAGAAGAACTGTAACCAGACATTACAGTGCTAATGAACAATACTTCAACTTTGAGATGCTTCTCTTTGGGCCAGGTTTGTACTTTGTTTAGTGATTACTGGTTCTGCCTTTTTCAACATTACTTTACATGTAACTATTTATCAAAATATTTTTTTGACATTTCTTAGCAAGAAGGCTTTTTGAAACAATGTGGAAAAGATAAAAAAAGCTACTGACTAGCATTTTCTTTTTTTCTTACATTATGTTTTCTCCCCTTTTTTTTAAAAAAGTCAAGTCTCTTCATTTGCGGTATGGTTGAGTTTTGTCTGAGAACGCTTTCAGTTAAAAGTAAGTTTTTAATATTAGACAAGACAATTTCAGACTTGTTCAGTATTAGAAATATTTACATTTGAAAAAGAAAGAAAGTGTTTTTCCCATGCTACAATCCTGAGTTTGAGAACCTGAGAAAAAGGGCTTTTGAAAACATTTGAAATCAGCTTTTTCTCCTTTTGTTTTCTACACAATGTTTTCTACACTTTCAAAGCTATATCCCATCATTTGAGTCACATGTGTCGTTTTTAGCTCCACTGGCCGAAGGCCAGCGAGCTATTGTCATGGCATTGTGTCCGTCGTGCGTCCGTCCATCCGTCCGTTCGTCCGTTCATCCGTGCGTGCGTGCGTAAACTTTTTCTTTAAAAAACTTCTCCTCAGAAACTATTGACTGGATTTTTACCAAATTTCACAGGAATGTTCCTTTGGTGGTCCTCTTTCAAATTCCTTCAAATAATTGTGTTGCATGAAGAATTCTGGTTGAAATGGCAACCAAAGTAAAAAACCTTTAAAAATCTTCTCCTCCCAAACCGCTATTTGGGTAGCATTATTATTTTGCAGGAATGTTCCTTAGATACAGGTTTACAGAATTCCTTAAAAAAAAAAAAGATCTGTCAAAAAACATGGCTTTTATGGGAGACTCATTTTCCTTTTATGGTATAAAGTAAAATCTTTGAAAAATTTCTTCTCTAAAACTATTCATTGGATTTCATTGTTGTTTTGCAGGTAAGTTCCTATGGTGGTTGTCTACCAAATTGTTTCTTCAGTGAGCTAAAATGCAGGATTGAATGATAATTGTTAAAAACTTCCTTTCGCCATTATAGAAATATCAGGCCTGTGGAGCGATACAGGCGCTCAAGCGCCTCTAGTTTTCCTACAGTGTTTTCAACAACCTCTATCCAAAAGGGTCCATACAAGATGGGAGTGTTTGATAAAGGGTTAAGGCTGCATAACTTTTCTTCTTGTGTAAGAATTATAAAAATACCCTATTTATTAGTTACAGAGCCAGTCTCCAATAAAAACATTGTACATTCATAAAAACATTAAGTCACTGATATAAACTTAAGTCAGCTCTAGTAGCAGCATTCCTTCCAGCCCGCACAACCCTACAGCAAATTTAGCTTCTTTTGCAGAAAGGGAAGATTAGGATCAGACTACACAGAAGATGCACTTTCTGTTTAGTCTTATTTTATATTTGAGCCATGCTCTGGCAAAAGGGGGCTCCTTGATGCATTATACCAAGCAACTCATCACATAATTACGGATCCATAAAATCCATTTTGTTCAACAATCAAGTGGATCTGGAAGTACATTCGTCCTTTTCCATGAGAAAATTTACAAATTGCAAAAAGTATCGATCCATGTCAGCCTGCGCGGAATGCTCAGGCTGACATGGGTCGATACTTTTTGCAGATGCATTAAGCCCCCTTTTCACAGAGCATGGCTCATTTATTCTGTCTAATCTTTTCAGATATTTTGACCCAAACTGCCTTGAAAGTTGGAATACCTTGTCTCTTTCAATATACAGATTAACTCTTTACCTCACAGCAAAACTTTGTAATGATGCAGGTTAAAAGCACATGCAGACAACAAATTTAATGTTAATCAAATGGAAATTTTTGTTTGTGGAAGGGTAGAAAAAGGAGAAAATGCTGGTTACCACTACTTTCTCCTTCTCCCACAATGATTTCTAAAGCCATTCACCATTAGGGTTGTTAGAACTTGGGATTGTGTGGGAATTAGGTGTGAAGAAATCCATATCACTAATATGCTTTTGAAGTGTTCAGTCTTCTAGCATCAAATATATATAGTTGACTCCTTTTGATGGCTAAAAATTTTAACAATCTGCTGAGGACAGATTTTTAATCATAGATCCAAGGTCAGGCTGTATATTCAGTGCATTTTGATCTTTATCTCTTCTGTCTGGAAAAGCCCATGTTTTTGCCTATGGCTCCTAAAGGGTTAACTCTACCAAACAACAAAATTTTAGACTTGTCCAAACTGAAAGCATTTGCAAACAATAAAATACAATATGTGTATCAAAATTTGAAATTTTTTTGGGAAGGATAGAAAACATTTTGGGAAAAGTAGAAAATGCTGATTGCCAGCATTTTCTCCTTTTCCCAATAATTTTTTAAAAAGCTTTCTTTCTTGGGGCTATTAAAAGTCGGGATTGTATGGTAAAGGTTTAACAATTCTCTAATGCACTGGTAATTTCTACACCATGTTGTCATTAGCTATTTTTCTCTCCTCATTATGTAGAATTCTCATAAAAATTCCTGCCCCAATGCTACATAGACAACTTGTGCACCAGTTGTTATTAGATATGCATCTGAAACCCTTTTTTGCTCAGGAAGCATACATGCTCATGGATAATGCATGTTAATCCTTCTACTTTGTCCGGCCGGGAAGCTCAGTGGTTAGCGTATCTGACTCGTGACCTGGAGGTTGCTGGTTTGATACCTGGTTGCGGCCAACTTTCTTTCTGGCAATTTTTCACCTCTCACCTCTGATGCATGTGAGAAACGTAGTCAGTGACTTTGGAAAGAAAGTTGTGTTAGGACTGGTGTGAGAAAGCCAGGAAACACATGGGTGCGTCAATGACCACCATGATTTAACATAAGCTGTTAAAATGGCATTAAACTCCAATACAAATAAACAAACAGTGACAGTAGAACGGGACTGAAGATTTACTTTCTGGCTGTACATGTATTTGAGTGTGTCATAATATCCTTCTGTCTGTCTGCCTGTCTGTCTTCCACAATCTCCCTCCTTCTCTCCTGCCCATAATCGGGACAAGTTAAAAGCTGTATGGGCTACCTTCTTGAACCTTGACCTGGACATAGATGGCACAATGCGCACCAGGCCTCAGTTCCCTATAGTGTTTTGTTAACCCTTTACCAAACAACAAAATTTCAGAGTGATCCACACTGAAAACATTTTGCGGATGACAAAATAGATGTTACTCAAAAATTGAAATTCATTGTGGGAAGGGTAGAAAACATTGTGAAAAAAGGAGAAAATGCTGGTTACCAGCATTTTCTCCTTTTCCCACAATGTTTTCAAAAGGCTACTCCCTCAGGGTCATTAAAAGTCGTGATTGTGTGGTAAAAGGTTAGTTAAAGGTTACCATTAATAAGCTAGCAAAATGCACGAAGTTAAACAGTCTTTGAGCCAATCGAATCGAGTCATTGGTAGATGACAAATTATATTGCAAAGCCATCATCTTCATGTTCGTGAAAACAGCGAATCATTTTGTAATGAGTTAACCCCTAGAGAATAGAGTATACCCAACAAAGATTTTCAGTCCAGATATAATATCAAAAGGTTAGAAGTTTCAAGGTGAATGTTGTCCCATCAAAGTAGACTATGTTGATCAAAGATCAGACTGCACGCTTTGTGCCATCTGATCTTGATCTACATTGGCCGCAAAGGCAACTATATAAGGATTAAAAATGAGAAAACATGAGATATAAATAATGCTTGGCAGATTGAGAAGTTGTCCATTATGGCATAGTTATTGAGGAGCTGTCAATTACGGTATAGTTGCCTTTGTAGCCAGTGTAGATGAAGATCATACTGCACAAAATATCCAGTCTGATCTTGATCTACACTGGTCTCAAAGGCAACTACAGTTGTGAAGGACGCTTTCAGGTTTAAAAGTGAGAAAATATGAGATACCTAAAAATATTTATACTTGGCAGATTGAGGAGTTGTCTATTATGGCAAAGAATGTCAAAATATGTCATTATTTGTTGGGTAATATGCTGATAATAGAGGCAGGGAGGAGTTCTCATCTGCCAAAACAGCAACATAAAGTTGAACCCTTTCACTGTATAATTTGAGCCATGCTCTGACAAAAGTGGGTTTAATGCATCTGCATGATGTATTAAACCCAGAGAATCATCAGTTCATCGCATAATTAAGAATTTATAAAATCCATTTGGTCTAACAATCAACTGGAGCTGGAGGTAGAATTGTCCTTTGCATTAACCCTTTCCCAAACGGCAAATTTTGGACCAGACCAAATTGAAAGCATTTTGCAGATGACAAATTAACAGTTGCTAAAATGATGATTTTTCTATATGATAGGGTAGAAAACATTGTGGGAAAAGGAGAAAATGCTGGTTACCAGCATTTTCTCCTTTTCCCACAATGTTTTCAAAAGGTTTCTATTCCTGACCTGTAAAAACCAGGGATTGTTTTTGGAAAGGGTTTTAAAGAAAATTTACAAATAGCAAAAAAGTTCCGACCCATGTCAGCAGGCGCAGTCCGCATTGGCTGACACAGGTCAACACTTTTTGCAAATGCAATAAGCCCCCTTTTCACAGACCATGGTTCATTTGTTTCTGAACCACCTAACACTTCACCAATAGGTAGCCTGTCAAGGCATGCAATGTCAAAAAAAGAATGTCATCATTTGTAAGGTAATATGCTGACAATCAAGGATGACAGGGACTCTACCATCCCAAACAGCACCATAAAATTTAGGCTTTCCTGTACAAACTATTCTTATCCTACCAACATTTTATTAACTCCTAACTCTTTACTGAATGATAAAATTTCTGACTGGTTGAAACTGAAAGCATTTGCAGACGACAAATCAAATGTAGCTGAAACAACGGTAATTGTCTCTGAAAGTGTAGAAAATCTTGTTGATAAAAGACAATATGCTGATTCTCAGCTTTTTCTCCTTTTCCCACAAAGTTTTCAAAAAGCAATTTTACCAGGCTCGTTAAAACTTGCAATTGTGTGGTAAAGAGTTAAAGCACAGAATAAACCCAATGGATACTTTCAGTCTGGAAATTAGGCTTAAATAATTGCAGTTACAAAGTTGTTCAATATGTTTCAGCTAAACAGACCATGTAGATCAAAGAACAGACTGCACGTTTTGTGCAGTCTGATATTGATCTACACTGGCCTCAAAGGCAGCAATTGTTGTGAAAGGTGTTTAAAGGGTTAAATTTACGAAATAGGCATTATTTGCAGGAAACAATAGGATTGCCAACAATGCCATCATACCAGATGAAAATATGTCATTATTTGTCAGGTAAAATTGCTAGTGGGAGGAACTCAGTCATCCCAAACAGCATGGCAGAATTTAACCTTTTATTGCACAGATGTATTTTTACCCTTCACCACACAAGCCAGATTTTAACGACCCTAAGGAGGAAGTCTTTTGAAAACATAGAGGGAAAAGGAGAAAATGCTGGTAACCAGCATGTTCTCCTTTTTCCACGATGTTTTCTCTTCTTACAGAGACAAATTTCATCATTGAAACCACTTTTAATCTGTTGATTGCAAATGCTTTCAATTATGGCCAGTCTAAAATTTTGTCGGTGGTAAAAAGTTAGGCCACAAAAATGTTTTTATAAACAAAAAAAAAGGACTTGCAGGGAAGAAAAAGATGCCATTATGACATGTAATGTCAAAATATATTACATTTTGCTGGAAGAAATGCTTAAGAAATAATTTTCTTTCTATTGTGGTTTATGCAGAAAACTTTAAAAATAGCAAAGAGAATTAATAAGTACAGGTATTTGAACACCCATAATGACATTCTGTTCAAATACGTCTATATGTGTAAGGTAAAAGGTAGCATCTTCCCCTTAAAAACCTGGTATAACCAGCATTTTCTCCTCTACCCACTATGTTTTCTACAGTATCAAATTCCATCATTTCAAGCACATTTAATTTGTTGTCTGCAGATACTTTGAATTTTGATTGGTCTAAATATTTGTTACTTGGTAGCAAGCAGCTATAAGATCCAAAATTTGAAAAATGCTCTGGGAGTTTCAAAAGGTAGAAAACATTGTTGAAAAAGAAAAAAATGCTACTTACCAGCATTTTCTCCTTCTTCCCCAATATTTTCCTATGCCCTGTTTTGTCAGGCTCGTCAAAACTCCAGATGGTGTGGTAAAGTGGTGTGATATGATTTACATTTTTGACCTTAACCACAATCCTTAGTTTTAACAAACCTAAATGAGAAGGCCTTTGAAAACATTGTAGAAAAAGAGAAAATGCTAGTAACCAGCATTTTCTCCTTTTCCCACAATACTTTCTGCCCTATCAAAAAAAAAAAGGAATCAGTCTGTTTAGCTACATCAAATTTTTTGCCTGCAAATGTTTTCGATTTCAAGAAGTTTAAAAATTTTTGTGTTTGGCAAAGAGTTAATGAACATTGCCCTTTTTAATAGTCAAGGTTTCGTTGCAGGTTGCCAATTGGACAGGTATTTGATTTATTTGAGGAATTCCATCTGCCTAAAATTTCATTGCAGCACAAAAGTAACCCCTCAATGTACGCAAACAAATTTCAGACCTATCAAAAACATTTATTAATTTCTATAAATGTTATTTTCCAACGATAATCAAAAGCAAAAATTGTGGAAATGGAACACTTGCTTGTTTCAAGCAATGGCTCCATTTCCCATCATACTTTCTAAAGTTGACTGTGTAGACTATAGGAGAGTAAAAAGTCATAATTATCTTGAGTAATAGGAAAGTTTTTAACTGATTTTGACCCAGATTTTTCTTTCAAACACTTGAAATTGGATATACAGTAATATCTAAAGAATGTGACAATATTGTTCTGTCTCTGTTGGATTTTACCCCCCCCCCCCCCAAAAAAAAAACAAACTTTACCACACAGTCTGGAGTTTTAATGACCCTGAGGAAAAAAAAAACCCTTTAAATACATTGTGGGAAAAGGGGAAAATGCTGGTAAAAGCATTTTCCCCTTTTCCCACAATGTTTTCTACTCTATAAGACAAATTTCATCAGTTGAGCCATGTTCAAATTGTTGTCTGCAGATGTTTTCAATTTGGACAAGTCTACATTTTTGGCATGTAGTAACGAGTTAATGAAGACAGCTTGAAACATTGTTCAGACCAGTATTTTGGATCTATGTTGTCTGACAAGGAGATAACTTTACCCAAAAAATATCTGTACCTTTGAACTAGCAAAATCTTGGTTTTTACTATCGGCTTGAAAGTTTCATAATAAGGGTCCTTTGGGTGGTTGCTTGATACAGTACTAGTTGGACTGTATTTGTAATATTTGGTGTTCAGAACTGATTGATTATTGCTGATTGAAAACGTCTTCTTCATTTAACTCTTTACCACACAATCATGAGTTTTAAAGACTTTGAAGTAAAAGCCTTTTGAAAACAATGTGGGAAAAGGAGAAAATGCTGGTAACCAGCATTTTCTTCTTTTCCCACAATGTTTTCTACCCTTCCCAAAATGAATTTCAGTTTTTGAGTCACCTTTAATTTGTCATCTGCAAATGCTTTCAATTTGGACCAGTCTAAAATTTTGTCGTGTGATAAAGGGTTAATTAACAGTTGAATGATATACCCTTCACCAAATATTGATATGTTTTTAACCCTTTACCACACAGTCCAGATTAATTGATCGTATGGTGTCTTACGCCATTTTCAATATTGTTTCAGTTGTGGCGGCCACTGCATTATCCATGCTTTCTTGGAGTTTCTTTTACCAGCACTGACCACACAATATTCTTTCCCACATAACCATTGTCAAGACAACGGTGAGACAGGAATGAATCCTGTAGCAATGACTATCATCATTTCTCAAAAAAAAAATTAGCCTAGCTGGGGATTGAACGAGCGACCCACTGTTCTCAAGTTACACAATCCGGAATTTTAATGACCCTGACAGAGAAGCAGCAACCAGCATTTTTTCCTTTTCCCACAATGTTTCTACCTTTTCACAGACAAGTCCCATGGTATGTGCCAATTTTGAATTGTCATCTGCAATTGCTTTCCAATTGATCCAGACCAAAATTTTATTATGTGGTGAAGAATTAAGACGAGAAAAAGAGCACTTGAGCAAACATTATGGAAAAAGGAGAAAATGCTGGTCGCCAAGATTTTCTCCTTTTTACTTCAATGCTTTAGAACTACCCTTTCAGTGGTAAATTCCAACATTTAATTCGCATGCAAATTTGTTGTCTACAAACGCTCTCAACTTAGATAATTCTAAAACTTTGTTTCCTGATGAGGAGACTTTTGTCCTAACAAGTAAATAAGACAATATTATTTTGAATGTAGGGAATTTGATTCTGATGCAAATGAAAATACCATCGTGTTGGCATTTTACTATCACATTCTATGCATGCAATCTGGTTTTGATCTGGCCAAATGGTTTTTGTAAACCCTTTTCTAAACGACCCCATCTTTATACCATGGTGAGGAAGAAGGGCTTTTGAAAACAGTGTAGGAAAGTGAAAAAATTTAATGCTGGTAACCTGTATTTTCTCTTTTTTCCGCCACATTGTTTATTACCCTCAAAGACAAATGTTGTCAATTAAGCCATATTTATTTAACTTGTCATCTGCAAATGCTTTTGATTTTGATTAGTCTAAAATTTTGCTGTCTTGTAAAGAGATTAATAAAATCCTGTGCATGTGAATGCAAAGGTATCTTATACCAGTTCTAGCATTTCTCTGAATTTTGAAGCAAAGAAAAGGCTTAACCCATTACCACTCAGCAAAATTTTACACTTGTCCAAATTGAAAGCATGTGCAGAGAACATACTAGATATGGCTCATACCATGCGATTTGTCTCTCAGAGGGTAGAAAACATCATGGGAAAAGGAGGAAATGCTGGTTACCAGCATTATTTTCTTTTCCTCCAGTGTTTTCAAAAGGCCTCTTTCCCAGGGTGGTTAAATCTCAAGATTGTATAGTGAAGGGTTAGGAGAAAATCTATTGTAGAATTATCTACAAAAGCATTCATCATAAATGACAGTAACTGTGAACAAGAAAGATAAGTTGTAATGATAAATAAAGATTAGGATTTTTTGTCTGTCAAGGAAATGTTGCATTTCTGTGCTGAAAGGCTGATTTGAAAACCATGCCAACTCAGTGGTTTTACCCAGAAAACACTTATTAGGTTGAATGAACCCTTTTTAAGAACACAATGGCGTAGGGGTAAAACGTTTAACCCTTTACCACACAATGACGCCTTTTAACGCCCCTGAAGAAGAGGCCTTTTGAAAACATTGTGGGAAAAGGAGGTAACCAGCATTTTCTCCTTTTCCCACAAAGTTTTCTACCCTATCAAAGAAAAGTTGCGTCATTTGAACCACTATGAAATTGTCGTCTGCAAATGCTTTCAATTTGGATAGGTCTTAAATTTTGCCGTGTGGTAAAGGGTTAACTCTCACATTATTCTGGATTCAAATCTCTTGATGAACAAGGTCAACTTTTAGAACTATCCTCAGTCTGCATAAATGCACTCCATGGTTTGTTTTCAGGAAGCAAATATTGAGAATGATTTAGTTGTAGAACACGTTTCCGATCTACCCTACATAGAATATAATGTTCGTCATGCTCTGGTGAAATTGGGTTGAATGCATCAGCAAAAAGTATCTACACATGTCAGCCTGCGCAGGCTGACTTGGGTCGAAAGTTTTGGTTCTTTGTAAATTTTTCTGCATGTCCAAGGACCATTCTAGCTAACGTTGCAGGAGGTTGTTAGACAAAATGGATTTTATGGATCCATGATTTTGTAATGACTTGCTATGAGTACATGAAAATGCATTGTTGAAAAAACTGGAGATTGAAAAAAGCAGTTTCTTATTAATCATTTATTAAACACTTTGACTGCTAACCGGGACTTTGTGGGCTTTTGCAGACAGTGTAGATCAAGAATGTGTAGTCTGATCATGGATCTATGCTGTCCGATACGGTGAGATTTCTCCAATTGGCGAATTTTTTAAATCCTAAACAATGGATTTGCACTATTGGCTGGGAATCTTAAATTTAATTTGTATTTCACAGCTTAGCCCTTTATCTCACAACAGAATTTTAGATTTGTCCTTTTAGAAAGCATTTGCATATGACAAAATAATTTTGGATAAAATGGTAAGATTTGTCCGTGCAGTGATAGAAAACATTGTAGGTAAAGGAGAAAATGCTGGTTACCAGCATTTTCTCCTTTTCCTACAATATTTTCAAATGCCTTCTTTCCCAGGGTCGTTAAAAGTAGGGATTGTGTGGTAAAGTATTAAGGGTTAACACTTACTTAGTTGCAAGACAGCAGAAGTTGGATGAGAGGCTTCATAAGAGGTTATCGTCATGTGACCTTCAAAGTTTCCAGGTAAATGCATCTTGTGCAGTGGATAAACTGACTGAGTTTCTAATTACTGTCTTCATTTAATGCCTATAAAATGAACACCAGAAAAGCTCCCTACTTTGTTCTAAATGTTCTTGATTATAGAGCTCTTAAGATATTATAGAACTGTGAAATTACTTAACCCTTAGCTGAACAGTCCCCTGTTTTTATGACCTTGTGGGGTTGAAAGCTTTTGAAACCATTGCGGGAAAAGTGGAGAATGCTGGTAACCAGCATTTTATCCTTTTTGCACAATATTTTCTAGCTTTTGATCAAATTTCAGTTTACTTGTTTGTATGTGTCTAATGCCGTCTTCAACATTATTTCAGTTATACTGCAAAGGCTAGTGCACCTATTATTGCTCTCCTGGACTATCGTTTACTAATATTTCGAACAATATTCTTCCAAGCCACTGGCTGCTTTCACATATAACCATGGTGGAAACAGTGATCAAGGTAGAGAGAGAAAAGAAATCTGTCAGAATAACTATCGTCAATAATTATTGACAGTCCTCTGAAAGAAATTGGCAGAGCTTGTATTTCAAACTAGCAACCACTGGTCTCAAGTCTTGTACACTACAGATTGCACTATCAGGCTCAGCAGAGAACTCAAAATCATCGGACCAATTTACCATTTCTCCTCTGCAGGTGATTTTAAAATAAGGAAGATTAATAACCGATCAGAAAATTTTTGTTTTTGTGTCCAGTTTTGTTCTCTCGTAAAACCACTGCCATCTGAAACACATTACCCGCAGACTGCTTTGAAAAAATCCTTGTAAAATGCATATTACCAGAAAGGAAAGGGCTCTGGAAAACATTGAGGGTAAAGTAGATCATGTCAGTGTTCCCACAGCTTTTTCAGACAAGGGGTTTTTGTCACCCCCTAGATTAGCAAATCTGAAAAACTGGAGGTTTTCTGAAAAAGATGGTGGTTTTACTCTACTTTTACCAATAAATGATAAATTACTTGCCGAAAAATAGTATACTGTAGTTATCATTAATTTAATACTCATGCAGACCTTGCATTATGTTAATTTTGCTAATTCTTATTCTGAATTACAAAATACATGACTAGCAATCTTATTAAAGGAGAAGTCTGTCTCTTCCACTCATTTAAGTCATTTAGATATAGAATTTGATTTAATTTTACAATGTTTGATGAAAACAGGCCAAGATTGATACAATTAGATGGTGGTTTCATAACAGAACCAGGGTTTATTTTACTCATTTTTAAAGAGAGATTTTAGCTTACACTTATTGTTTTATAAAGAAGTTTGTGTAAGTTAACTGTTTAAATTCATTATTGAAGATTACAAAACAGTTTGAAGTGTCTTCTAATCGAACAATGTCAAACCACAGGCCTTTGAAGCTGTATTGGTCTATCACGGAACAATAAAATTGTCCTTTGTAGATCTTCGAACACTTATAGCGCATCGGTGCATCGCCTGTATATCATGGAATATACACTCAAATTTTCATTAACACCGTTTCTATAAATAGCATATTGGGGACTCCCTCTGTATCGTATATAGTAAGACAAGGTGTGCAATGAAATCGAACAAAATTTGACCCCCGTCTCCTTTCAGATATAATATTTAAATGAAAATGGATCTATGAACCTAGTTACCGTTGCAGATGGGTTCATTAATGATTTTTCTTCTGTACCCTGACCTTCGAAAGTTCCCAACGGCTCTTCCCATCAAGCAAGAGCTCTCATCTCAATAAAATTAAAAAGCTTCCATATTTTCCGGATTGCCATGGGCTGACGTCACACAATTTGTAATCATGCAATGAATAAGAGTTAAATTCTTTTTTTCAAACATAGATCAAAAAATTTTTTGTTGGTGTATTGATGAACTTATTAAATTAACATTTCGTCTGATATAATATATCTTTTCATCTAATCCAGTTTCACGATTTTCATCTTCCATTTCGCATATTTCCAAATAAGTTTTTACCGTTCATTGGTCAAAAGCTTTAGCGCGTCTTTTGATAGGAAATTCACATGAGTTATAATTCGCTGCATCATAACGAATTGTGTGACGTCGGCGCACGGTGATCCGGAAAATATGGGAGCTTTTTAATTTTTTTGAGACGATAGCTATTGCTTGATGGCAAGAGCCGTTTGGAACTTTCGAGGGTCAGGGTACAGAAGAAAATCATTTGTGAACCCATCTGCACCCGTAAATAGGCTCATAGATCCGTTTTCATTTAAATATTATATCTGAATGGGGACGGGGGTCAAATTTTGTTTGATTTCGTTGCACACCTTGTCTTACTATATACGATACAGAGGGAGTCCCCAATGTGCTATTTATAGTAACAGTGTCCGATAATGAAAATTTCATTATCCCTTGATAGACCAATGGAGTTTTAGAGGCCTATGGTCAAACTGACCTTAATGTTGTGTCATGGGTATTTGTGGTTTTTTTCCTGCAATCTATTTTCAATTCATTTGATTTTTGGAGAAGTGTTACAGCATGATTTGATATGAATATGTCAATAAGGGTGGCAGGTAACTTTAAGACTTGTCACTTTACACTAGAAAGTGGATAATCACATTTAACACCTTTTCATAGATGACTCGCCAGCTTGACTAGCTGTGATAAACGAGTCGCCTGGGTCCTTCAAGTATGATACTGATTGTGTTTATTAAAGGCCATATTTCTGCTGGACACACACGAGCTAATTAATATGAAGCTTTGGCCCATAATCTCTTGCGTCAGAATGATGAGAAGGCAGATATTTTTGAGCGTCAAAAACAAGTCATTTCCAATTTTCAAATGAGAAACATGACTCTCTTGCTTGAACTACGAGTCTTATTTCAGGTTATTAATGATTACTCGGTCGTTGCATAAGGATTAAATTTAATGGAATTAAAACTTAGTCGGAGTAAATTTCCCCAGTATGTAAATGTTTATGATGTTGCAGTGCTGCAGTTCCTGGTGAATTAAAAGCCCGTGAAATTACTGATGTAGTACCACATGGCAATGCTTACTTTCAGAGCCTGCGCATGATTGAAAACCTTGCGAAATTTCTAATAGCACATGTTCTATCCATTGGAATTTCTGATTTCTAAACATAACCTTACCCCCGATACAAGTTTGTTTTCAGTCAATGTTTTGATTCGCAAATTTTGTGCTTGTCAACATGCATGTATAGGATTGATTAGTATAAAATTTTATGTGTGATTTCAGCCACTTTTGCTGTGCGTGTCATGCACATACAAGACAAGGTTAGTTTGAAATTGAGGATGTGACTTTCATGTTTTGTATGTGATTCACGTACCTATGTAAGTGAATGGGAACCCTGTGTGTGGTGTTTAACACTGTTTTCAACATTGTTTCAGTTATATGGTGGCAACCAGTGCACCTATCCATGCTTTCCTTGAGTTTCTTTTGCTACTGCTTGGCACAGTATTTTTCCAAAACTACAGGCTACTTCTCCACATAAACATTGTTGAAACAATGATCAGGAATGAGAGAGGAATGAATCCTGTCACAATGACTATCATCAATTATCACAAAGAAATTTGCCAAGCTTTGGATTTGAACCAGTGACTCCCTGGTTTCAAGTCCTGTGCACTACTAAGCTCAGCAAAGTGGAAAAAGAAGAAAATGGTAGTAATCATTATTTTCTCCTAACCTCACAATGTTTTGTGCTGTTTGAAAGACAGTTTCCATTATTTGAGTCATGTTTTATTTGTCTCCTACAGTTTGGAGGAATCTAACATTTTGTTATGTGGTAAAGAGTGAAAACATTAGAGGTTATTAATTGTATTTGACTTTCAGAATATCCAGGTAAATGCATCTTGTGCATGGAACAAACAGATGAGTTTCTAATTACTGTCTTCATTGCTGGTTTATGAAACACAAGAGTGTGTGGTAAAGGGCTTACAGGGTTTATTTCTGATTTAGTAGGCATCATTTTGATTTGTTGCAGACACAGTATTTCACTAAAAGATCCCTACTTTTCTCCATCCTGAGGAAGGAGCCTTTTGAAAACATGGTACCTAGCATTGTCTCTTTTTCAAATAACGTTTTCTACCCTTTCAGAGACAAAATCCCATCATCTGAGACACATGTTTATTTTCATCATAAAAATGCTTTTACTTTGGACCTGTCCAAGTTTTGTTGTTTGGTAGACTTGCCAAAATTGAAAGCTTTTGTAGACTACAAAATCATTGTGACTCAGAGATAGAAATTCGCCTTTAGAAGGGTAGAAAACATTGTGGGAAAAGGAGAAAATGCTGGTTACCACCATTTTCTCCTTTACCCTCAATGTTTCAAAAGGCATATTCCCTTGGGTCCTTAAAACTTGGGATTGTTTGGTAATCTGGTAAATGTTACTTTTTATTGAAAAGTTCAGTACTACCTGTGGCTGTTATGCCTCAACAGTATAACATGAAAGACGGAATTGTGGCATTTTGTTATAAAGTGTAATGCACATTCCATCTTATGTGCTCTATGCTGTTACTCTGAACTTGGCACTTGATTTCTTTGATTTGTTTTTTACATAGATTTGATAAATTGAAGCTATGATTATATTATCATACTGATGAACTATTGCCATGCAGTCCTTTTTTAAGCTCTGTTATCGAAGCAAATCTTCAGGTATTGTCATAGCCCGATTGTCATCTGGATCTGCTCAGTTCTTGTTGTTGTTCAAAACTTTGATGCTTTCTAAATATTTCAGTCAACACTGAAGATATTTACTTCAAACCTGGGATAGTTGTTAATGGTTTAAGTGGAAACCTATATCAGACGGACAGGCAGCCCTTGGAATATTTTTGACAGATTTTTCCCCCCTTCTTCCCCTTCTTTGTTAAGAATTTTAACTGAAAAAGCAAATGCAGTGGAGTGACAGTTCTATTGTTCTCTCTTTGGTTACCAGCAATTTCTCCTTTTTTCACTTTTTTTTTTCGCAAAAAGTCTTCTTGTTTAGGGTTTTTAAAACATAGGATTGTTTGGTAAAGGCTTGGTCAGATCAGCTAACGGATATGTAACGGAGGGAAAAAGGACAAAAACATGCAGAATTTGGTTATCCGGTGACAAAATTCATCTCCTCTGCCGCTTGAGGCTCACGCAATCGGTGTGTGGAGGGAAGAAGCCACACAATGACCGCGTGAGTACCACACGTGTAACAGAAAAAACGCATGTTTACCGGTTATGTACTGGATAATAAACGGTATATTACTGGATATCAACGTACCAGTAACGGACTTGTACCGGATAAAACAGAAATGCAATACATGAGAACCAGACAAAACGTTCTTCCAACGTACGATGAACGGAAATGTAGCGAACACCAACATATAAGTAACATACCAGTCACTTGACATGCCGAGGGTATAAATAGTCAGATGCATCCAAAGTCTGTCATTTGCACGTCTCTGTCTGTTTTGTCCGGTGGAAATTTTTAAACATATTCAAAACTTCCCACCGGACGGAACGGACATCACTGGAGGTCGCTGGACAAGTAGCGGATTCACCAGATAAGAAATAGACATAAAACGGATATGAACGAACACGAACAGATAAAATGATTTTTTATCCGTTACTTGTCCATTAGCTTGGTGTGACCAAACCTTAAAGGGTTATTATACCAACAGCATATTGGAAAGATATTAACCCTTATCAAACAATTACATGTTTTTATGACCCATGATGCGGGAAACTTTTGAAAGGGAGGGATAAAAAGGCAAACAACTTTTTGCCCTTTTCTTTAGTGTTTTCCAACCTCTCAAATATAAATCCAGTCAACATTTATATTCTGCAAAGGGTTTCCTTATGGACTAACTAAATTTTTTTTTGTAAGGTAAAGAGTTTATATAATGAATTCCATTACTATCAGTGTGGCAAAGGGAGAAATTGCTTGTCAGGAGCAATTATGTCTCCTTTTGCCACAATGTTTTCAAAAAGGTCAGCTGCTAGACACTGACAGTCATCTGTGTTTAAGATTTGCTTGTTCCCCTGAGCAATTCACTGTACTATAATACATGTAGGATCTGACACATAAGTTGCTGTTTCAGATAAAATTTTATTGAAAAAGTCTAGAAAAATGTTATTAAGTGAGCCTTATAAAACAAATTATAGGTCAAAATGTACACAAAATTACTTGCATATGTGGGAATTTTCTTGGGTACTCCCCTCTACAACTAGTTTAAAATGACATCACATAATGATGTCACATACTGTTAATGCTTATCTTAATGGTGTATAAGATCAGAAAATTTATAATAAGTGTATTACACTGAAAACAAGGAAGATTATGAGAAAATTCATAATAACTGAATTCATATTACACTGAAAACAAGGAAGATTATGTGATAGATGCAAAATTGACTGTATATCCTATTTTTCAGGATCTGGAACCACCAATCTCCAGGCTGGTCGCCACACATTTCCATTTGTATACACCCTACCTCCAAATCTACCTTCTTCTTTTGAGAGTTACATCGGCACTGTTAGATATCAGCTTAAATGTAAGATTGACAAGCCCTGGAAGTTTGACCATGTCACCAAAAAGATGTTTACTGTTGTCAGTATATTGGACCTAAATCAGGAGCCATCAGCAATGGTGAGTTTGGATTTTACTTACCTAGTGCCAAGAAAACTTTTCAACTTTAAGCATGGGATGGGGAATACAGAATTCAAGCACAGGAAAACTTTATCTCTTTCCCAAAGGACATAATTTTAGACTCGTCCAAACTGAGAGCATTAATTTTTTAGCTCACTTACGCACATAGTGTTCAAGGTGAGCTTTTGTGATCATGCAGTGTCCGACATAGGTCCTGGTGGTGTGTCATCAACTTTTTACTTTTTCAGCTTTAACCTTGTGCACGCTGTAGATGCCACATTTTCAGTCATGATACTGATACTCATGAAACTTGATTAGAATGTTTTTCTTGATGATATCTCAGACGAGATTGTAAATGGATCATGTTGGGTCAAAAACTAGGTCACTAGGTCAAATCTCAGAAAAACCTTGTGTACACTCTAGAGGCCACATTTTCTGTTGGATTGTCTTGAAAATAAGACAGATTATTTGTCTTGATGATATCTCAAACAGCTTTGAAAACGAGTCACATCAGGTCAAAAAGTAGGTCACTAGGTCAAATCTTAGAAAAACCTCATGTACACTCTAGAGGCCACATTTTCTGTGCAGTACTCTTTAAAATTGGTCAGAATGTTTGTCTTGAAGTCTTGAAGATATCTTTGATGATTTTGATAATGGGTAACATTGGGTCAAAAACTAGGTCACATGGTCAAATCTTTGTAAAACCTTATGTATGCTCCGGAGGCCACATTTTTAGTCCAGTACCAATGAAACTCAGTCAGAATGTTTGTCTTGAAGATGTCTTTGGTGATTTTGAAAATGGGTCACATCAGGTCAATAACTACCATATTTTGCTTAAATTTTGGGACACCCAAAATATTGGGACACCATTAAAAATCACGAAAATAATTATTTTTCATGACCCAAAGATTTGGGCCATACTAAAAATTGCGAAGCAAGATCGGTATTTTTTGTTCCGTACGTACGTCCATTTCTTGTGAACGCAACTCCTCCCACATTTCTTGACGGATTTGGATAAAATTTTAACAGAATGTTTCTCATCACGTGACCTAGCGCATGTTGTCAAGGTTTTGCGATTCATAGCTGAGTCATGGAAAAAGGGGGCTTCATGTTATATTTCATTTTTCACCGATATCTCTTTAATTACTGGACATAGTCAACAGATTTGGATGAAATTTTCACAGATCATGTGACCTAGCACATATTGTCAGGGTTTTGGAATTTATTGCTGTGTCATGGAAAAAGGGGGCTTCATGTCAAATTTAATTTTTCATCAATGTATCTCCAACTAATGGACATAATTTCATGAAACTTCATATTTGTATTGGTTAATCAAAGCCAATGACCAATGAGTCTTCAGTTTTTATACGCGTTTCTCTTGGCGTCATCTTCTCAGTCCCTGCGTCCATCCGTACGTATGTCCATTTCTTCATCCATCAGTCCGTGCGTAAACCTTTTAGATCACAAGTAACACAATATATCCATTGACCTACCCAGGCAGGTGCTAGAAATTCCAACACTTTAGTCTCTATAGCTAGCTGCTTGAAATAGCAGCCATGTGGTGGCGTATATTGTGACGATGGCACTCTTGTTGGTCTAATACTCTAGAAAATTAGTCAGGATTTTTGTGTTTATTATATTTTGGACAAGTTTGAAAATGAACATGGAATCAAAAATTAGGTCACCAGATTTAATCTTTGAAAAACCTTGTGTACGCTGTAGAGGCCACATTTTAGTTCACCTGAACACAAAGTGCTCAAGGTGAGCTTTTGTGATTGTGCTGTGTCGGCGTCTGTCGTGCATCGTCAGTTGTTCGTCATCAACTTTTACCATGTGTACACTCTAGTGGCCACATTTTCAGTCTTATACTCATGAAACTTAGTCAGAATGTTTGTCTTGAAATTATCTCGGATAAACTAGGTCACTAGGTCAAATCTTAGAAAAACCTTGTGTACACTCTTGAGGCCACATTTTTAGTCCAATACTCTTGAAAGTTGGTCAGAGTATTTGTCATGATAATATCTCAAATGAGTATGAAAATGGGTCATGTTGGGTCAAAAACCAGGTCACAAGGTCAAATCTTAGAAAAACCTTGTGTAAACTGTAGAGGCCACATTTTCAGTCCAATACCCTTGAAAGTTGGTCAGGATATTTGTCTTGATGATATCTTGGATGAGTTTGAAAATGGGTCATGTTGGGTCAAAAACTAGGTCACTAGGTCAAATCTTTGAAAAACTTTGTGTATGCTGTAGAGGCCACATTTTCAGTCCAATACTCCTGAAACTTGGTCAGGATGTTTGTTTTGATAATATCTTGGACGAGTGTGAAAATGGGTCATGTTGGGTCAAAAACTAGGTCACTAGGTCAAATCTTTGAAAAACCTTGTGTATGCTCTAGATGATGCATTCTGTGTCCGATAATCTTGAAACTTTGTCAGAATGTTTGTCTTGATGATGTCTTGGATGAGTTTGAAAATGGGTCATAGCGGGTCAAAAACTAGGTCACTTGGTTAAATCTTAGATAAACCTTATGTACGCTCTAGAGGCCATATGTTAAGTCCAATACTAATGAAAGTTTGTCTGAATGTATGTCATTATATCCTGGAAGAGATTAGAAATGGGTCATGTTTGGTCAAAAGGCTCAGGTGAGCAACTTCAGGGCCATCATGGCCCTCTTGTTAGTTCAATAATCTTGAAACTTGGTCAAAACATAGGTCTTGACAACATCTTGTCTTGATGACATCTTAAATGAGTTTTAAAGTGGATCCTGTTAGATCAAAAACTAGGTCACTAGGTCAAATCTTGGAAAAATCTTGTGTTCACTCCTCAGGCCACTTTTTATGTACAAATATGAAAGATGGATAGAATGTTTGTCTGGATAATTTCTACAAGTTTAAATGTAAGCAATGTTGAGCTTAAAAGTAGGTCACTGAGACAAATTTTGGAAGAAGCTTGTGTACACTCTAGAGGCCATATTTTAAGTTCAGTACTAATGAAAGTATGTCAGAATGTTTGTTATTATATCTTGTAAGAGATTGCAAATGGGTCATGTATGGTCAAAAGGTTCAGGTGAACGACTTCAAGGCCCTGTTGGGTTTTTAGCTCCACTGGCCGAAGGCCAGAGAGCTATTGTCATGGCGTTGTGTCCGTCGTGCGTCCGTCCGTCCGTCCGTGCGTCCGTAAACTTTTTCTTTAAAAAACTTCTCCTCAGAAACTATTGACTGGATTTTTACCAAATTTCACAGGAATGTTCCTTTGGTGGTCCTCTTTCAAATTCCTTCAAATAATTGTGTTCCATGAAGAATTCTGGTTGCCATGGCAACCAAAGTAAAAAACCTTTAAAAATCTTCTCCTCCCAAACCGCTATTTGGATAGCATTATTATTTTGCAGGAATGTTCCTTAGATACAGGTTTACAGAATTCCTTAAAAAAAAAAAAGATCTGTCAAAAAACATGGCTTTTATGGGAGACTCATTTTCCTTTTATGGTATAAAGTAAAATCTTTGAAAAATTTCTTCTCTAAAACTATTCATTGGATTTCATTGTTGTTTTGCAGGTAAGTTCCTATGGTGGTTGTCTTCGGCCAGCGAGCTATTGTCATGGCGTTGTGTCCGTCGTGCGTGCATGCGTCCGTGCGTCCGTCCGTCCGTTCGTCCGTGCGTGCGTTCGTAAACTTTTTCTTTAAAAAACTTCTCCTCAGAAACTATTGACTGGATTTTTACCAAATTTCACAAGAATGTTCCTTTGGTGGTCCTCTTTCAAATTCCTTCAAATAATTGTGTTCCATGAAGAATTCTGGTTGCCATGGCAACCAAAGTAAAAAACCTTTAAAAATCTTCTCCTCCCAAACCGCTATTTGGATAGCATTATTATTTTGCAGGAATGTTCCTTAGATACAGGTTTACAGAATTCCTTAAAAAAAAAAAGATCTGTCAAAAAACATGGCTTTTATGGGAGACTCATTTTCCTTTTATGGTATAAAGTAAAATCTTTGAAAAATTTCTTCTCTAAAACTATTCATTGGATTTCATTGTTGTTTTGCAGGTAAGTTCCTATGGTGGTTGTCTACCAAATTGTTTCTTCAGTGAGCTAAAATGCAGGATTGAATGATAATTGTTAAAAACTTCCTTTCGCCATTATAGAAATATCAGGCCTGTGGAGCGATACAGGCGCTCAAGCGCCTCTAGTTTTTGAAGACAATGAATTAAATGTGTCTCAAATGATGAAATTTGTATTAGAAAGAGTAGAAAACATGGTGGGAAAAGGAGAAAATACTGGCTACCAGTATTTTCACCTTTTCCCACAATGTTTTCAGAAGCATCTTTCCTCAGATTCGTTTAAACAAGGGATTGTTTGGAAAAGGGTTAATAAAAAGATTGAATTAAGCTGGTAAAATCATTATAAATTTTTTTTATAGAATTATTAGCAGGAGTGATATTTAACAGATTGAAATCAGCAGGGCAATTTACAAGATTGATATTTTATGGTGAAAAATGACTTTAGGAAGGGATTGAAAATAGTAACAATAATTTTGATACTGAAATAAGCAGGAAAATTGTTATAAACAGAAATGATCAGATATTATGTATAGATTGAAATTAATTGATATATTTGCAGGAATAATGTTGTAAAAAGAGTGGAATAAGAAGGAGTTATTAATGGAATAGATGACTGAAATGAACAGAAATTATGCTGTAAAATGTTTGAAATAGGCAGGAATGGAATTCTATAAACTAAAACCTAGCATGGTATTTTGTTATAAAAAGGATGCTAATAGTAGGAATACTGTCGGTGCAAACTAAGCAGGGATACTGTGATACAAAGAATAGTTTTGATCCTTAACTCTTTTCAAAGTAATCCTGTGTTTTTACGGCCCCAAAGGAGAATTTTTTGAAAACATGATGGTTTCTCCTTTTCCCACAATGTTTACTTCCCATTTAATGACAAATCCCATCATATTTGATGCACATTTTTCTCAGTCTCATTTGAGTTCATCATCTGCCTATTCTGTTATACCCCAAATATTTTCAGTAAGATCTTGGAGGTTGGAGTTTCTTAATTGTCTTGATCCTTTTGCCCATCTAACCAGAACTTAGAGTTGTGTTGGCTATCAAACTCAGGTAATTCATCCATCTTTAAATTGTAATCATGATCCTTCAGGTGGTCATTAAGATTTTGGAACAGATGAAAGCATAATACATGTATTATGTCCATATCATTGAATTCTTGCATCTAACTTGAAATTCTATGTCCACCTTAAGGATCATGATTATAACTTGATGATGGATGGACTACCTTAAGAGAAAAATGTAAACAGTTTGTAAACTAGACAGTTACACATTGTTTACTTTGGTTTACTTTTCACGTAGCCATCATTCATCATGGGGCACATATGGATACATCTGTTAACCACCTTGAATATTTAGGAAGAATTAATCATAACTCATTACCTCATGGCAGAAAATTTTAGCAGAAAGCTTCAAAAATACCGTTCTATTAGAGGGATTATCAATGTCTTTATAGAGGATAATTGTTTTCTTCCTGACAATAGTTAATTTGGTGTTTTAGAATGAAAATAATATCATGATTTTACATCAAAAAATAACTTGTCTTTTTCTGACATATATCTAAACAAACCGAAAAATTGAGCATTTTAACAATCAACTTCAAGTGTTGCCAGAAGAAAAATACATTAAAACACAATACAACTCAACATGTTAAAAAACAAGGGGGGAATGTTAATTCATCGAATGCTTCGCGGTAAGGTAGAGGGCATTTTTGCATCTTGTTGTAGAAAAATTTTTTTTTTCTTTTTCTTCTGCTTTTATATCTTTTTTTAATGTTGTGTGTTTTTTTCCATGTAGAAACACCATATGTTAACTGTTACAATGTGCATTTTTCAGCGGAAATTGTTGGTTTCCAAATTTGTTTTGTTTTACATGCTATTACATGCATGTAGTAAAGATGTGTCTGATTTGAAAGCCCAAGACATGTCTTTGGTCTTAAAACAAATAAAGGCCAAGGTATCAGTTGTTTTTTCATGTTAAAGTATCCCAGACATTTCTTTTGTCTTGCAGCAGACCATTTTTTTGAAAAACATTAACTCTTTACCATACAACAAAATTTTAGACTAGTCCATCTTCAAGGCATTTGCAGATGACAAAATAAATATGACTTAAAAATTGAAGTTTTGTTTTGGGAAGGGTAGAAAACACTGTGGAAAAAGAGAAAATGCTGGTTACGGGCATTTTCTCCTTTTCACACTTTGTTTTCAAAAGACTTTTTCTTCAGGATTGTTAAAACTCAGGTTTGTGTGATAAAGGGTTAATTGATTGATTAAACTGGAGTTTAACAGCTTAGGTCATATCACGGTGGTCAGTGCACCTACGCATGTGTTCCGTGGCTTTCTCACACCAGTTCTGACACATCTTTCTGTCAAAGTCACTGACTACTTTCTCACATGCATCAGAGGTGAGAGGCAAAAATCGCCATAAAGAAAGTTGCCTCAACCGGACATCAAACTCACAACCACCAGGTCAAGAGTCCAACATGCTAACCACTGAGCTACCCGGGTGGGCAATAAAGGCTCAAGGCAAAAGGGGAAATTGCTGTTCATGAGCAGTTCTCATAATCAGCAGTTTCTCCTTTAGCAGCAATTTTTGTAGATCTGCACATATTCATAAATTAATTTTTTACCGAACAACAAAATTTCAGACTCTTCCTTATTAGAAGTGTTTGTATACCACAAATTAAGTATAACTCAAATGATGAGATTTGTCTTTGAAAGAGTAGAAAACAATGTTAGAAAAGTAGAAAATGCTGGTTTTACCAGCATTTTCTCCTTTTCCAACAATGTTTTCAAAAGCTGTCCTTCTCCAGGTCATTAAAACAAGGACATGTTGGGTAAACGGTTCAACCTTAACTCTTTACCATACAACAAAATTTTAGACTGGTCAAAATTCAAAGCATTTGTAGGCAACAACTTAAATGGTCAGATTTGTCTGTGATAGAACAGAAAATGTTGTGGAAAAAGGAAAAATGCTGGTTACCAGCCATTTTTTCTCAAATTTGTTTAAACAAGGACTCGTTGGGTAAAGGGTTCAACTTTAATTAATATGGAACATCCATATTCCACAAGGATGCTTGCAATGTCGTCTGCTGCAGATTGGTTTTCAGGCAGTAATGAGTACAGAGTTATTCCAGGTAATGAAGCTGTTATAACACTTGAGTAGGGTTTTCAGAGTTTACGAGAGTAAGTGTTGGTTTATGAGTGGTTTGGTACTAAAACACAGAATGTTTGGAGAGAAAAACTGTTACCAGTCTCTAACTATATTATGTATCTTATGTATTTATAATTACCAATTGTCTTCCCTTGAGGTTGTACTGACTCCCAGCAGTTGGTAATTGAAGCACAGAGAAGTTGATGTCAAAAAATATTCAAGTTTTGTCTTTTCTTATTTAACTCTTTACCGCATAATGCGGACTTTTAATGACCCTGGGAAAGAAGGCTTTTGAAAACATTGTGGGAAAAGAAGAAAATGCTGGTAACCAGCATTTTCTCCTTTTCCCACAATGTTTTCTACCCCATCAAAGAAAGATTGCTCCATTTGAGTCACATTGAAATTGTTATCTGCAAATGCTTTCAATTTGGACAAGTCTAGAATTTTGTCGTCCGGTAAAGGGTTAACTCTTTACCCTGCACCAAAATTTTAGACTTGTCCAAATGAACAGTATTTGGAGACGACAAATACCAGCATCACTAAAGTAATAACTAGTATTACTTTCTTTGAAATGGTAGACAATATTTTGGGAAGAGGAGAAAATGCTAGTCATCAGGGTTTTCTCCTTTTCCAACGATGTTTTCCAAAGTATACTTCCACAATGTTGGTAAAACTCGAAATATTGTGATAAAAGGATAACTGTTTTACCAGATAACAAAATTAAGACTTTTGTATATTTAAAACTTTTTTAAATTACAAATTGAATATGGCTTGAATGACAGAATTTGTCTAGGAAATGGCAGAAATCATCATGTGTAAACACCGTGTGAAAAGGAGAAAATGCTACCAGGATTTTCTCCTGTTCTGACCATTTTTTCAAAAGCCTTCTAAAGCAACAAACATTAACCCTTTACCACACGACAAAATTTAAGACCTATCCAAATTGAAAGCATTTGCAGACGACAATTTCATAGTGGTTCAAATGACGCAAAATTTCTTTGATAGGTTAGAAAACTTTGTGGGAAAAGGAGGAAATGCTGGTTACCAGCATTTTGTCCTTTTCCCACAACGTTTTCAAAAGGCCTCTTCTACAGGGTCGTTAAAAGGCGTCATTGTGTGGTAAAGGGTTAAAACAGTAAGCGGTTCTGGAGATTTTTATTTCTCATATGGCCACCCTTATTTTCAGTGTAGTACAGCAGCTGCTATTATGTATTTTCAATTCATACAATTTGAATGTGGCTCAAACAGTGGAATTTGTCTTTGGTAGAACAGAAAACATTGTGGGAAAAGGAGAAAGTGCTGGTTACCAATAACAAATGTTTTCAAAAAGCCTTCTTTTCAGGGTTGTTTAAAACTAGGGATTGTGTGGTAAAGTGTTAACCCATTACCAAACAATCCCTGGTTTTTACGATCCTAAGATAGAAGCTTTTTGAAAAAATTGTGGGAAAAGGAGAAAATGCTGGTAACCAGCATTTTCTCCTTTTCCCACAATGTTTTCTACCCTGCTCGAAACAAATTTCATTTTTTGAGTTACCTTTATTTTGTTGTCTTCAAGTGCTTTCAATTTGGACCAGTCTAAAATTTTGTCGTTTGGTAAAGTGTTAACAGGTACTATAATGTCTTTTCCCTTAGGAGTGCTGATAGTAAATATCCTGTCTGTAATTGATGTCATAATTGTTTGGTACTTGACTACCTGTGAAAATATTTGGTCAGAAGGAGAAAATATTCATGATGAGTGATTTATCCTTTTGTCACAATCTTTTCAGATGTGATCTACTACAAGACCATAGTTATTCTCTGCTGGAGTTTATCTGTTAAGCCTTAAAGCACCTTTCACAATTACAGTTGCCTTTGTGGCCAGTGTACATCAAGATTAGAATGCTTAAAACATGCAGTCTGATCTTTGATCTACACTGTCTGCTTTGCTGAAAAACGGTGGATAAAAGCAACCTCTGAACTTGACTTAAAGTCCCAATAGTGGCCTTAAATACCGTGTAAATAATGCAGGTGTTAAAATGCATTTGAATTTAAATCATACCTTTTAAAAGTTTGGAAATAATTATGAAGACGACAATCTATTATTGTGCAGTCAGTCCAAGTATTACTAGCTGGCAGAGCAATGAATTTCAAAAATAGGTAAAAAGTGAACAAAAGTTAGACCTACCTGGCAACTTTTGACCTACTTTTAAAATTTCTTTTTCTGCCTGCGACAAATACACTAGATTATGTTTCCTGCACCTTACCAATGAACCACGCAGGACCCTGTTGTCATAAGTTACCTCTTAATTCCTAACTCTATATTAAACAACAAAATTTCAGGTTTGTCCAAATCGATAGTATTTTATAGACAAGAAAATACATGGGATTCAAAACTCAAAATTTGTCCTAGGATGGGTATAAAATTATGACTGTGGGTAAAAGAGAAACTGCTGATTAGTAACATTTTCTCCTTTTCCAACAATGTTTTCAAATGTTTTTCCTGTGAGGGTTGTTAAAACTCTGGGTTTCTTAGTACAGGATTAACATCTTTACTTGACAACAAGATGTTAGACTTGTTCTAATTGAAAGCATTTGCAAATGATAAATTTTATATCTTTCAAATGATGGAATGTTTTATCAAAGGTTGGAAAACATTGTGGAAGAAGTAAAAAAAATGTTGCTTACCAACATTTCTTCTGTTTCCTAAAATGCTTTCGAGATAAATGTGACCCGTCACGCAAAAAGGGACCATCTGGGAACTGCGAAAAGTGTCGACCTTGGTCAGACTGCGCGGATTGCGCAGGCTGACCAGGGTCGACACTTTTCACTTTTATGATATTTTTTGTATGAAAAGTGGTCATTCTACCTTCCTATACAATCATTTTTGAACTATCAACTTAAATTGACCTGTACTATCTTTGATCTGTTTTCATCTAATTGGTGTACGGAATTCCCAGATTGTCCCTTTTTGCGTGACGAGTCACAAATGTGACAAATGAGAGGAATCGAGCCTTTGGAGTAATTTTAAGTCAGCGCTTTTCAGGTTTTGGTGTAGCCTAGATATCATCTGCATTGTCACTGTCATGTGAAAACTGATATTTTCTTTTTTCTTTGTCATAAATGAGGATAGTTACAGCAAACATGGGCTTTTTGTTAACTATCAAAAGGGATCGCTTTCAAGATTGGCAGACAACCCTCAAAATATTTTTGACACAGTTATGCCCCTTTTCGACTTAAAATTTTCGTTGAAAAAACCAATTGCAACTAAGCATTTGCATCTCCATGGGATGCTCTTGATCTCAATATCTTCCTCATAATCTCAGTTGTGGAAATTCTGTTGAACCCTATGCTACACAATCTTGAGTTTTAACAACCCTAAAAAAAAGAAGGCTTTTCAAATCATTGATGGGAAAGGAGAAAATGCTGGTAACCAGCAATTTTTTTTTCCTTCTCCCACAATGTTTTCTACCCTGTCAAAGACAGTAACCATCATTTAACTCTTTACCATACGACAAAATTTTGGACTGGACCAAATTGAAAGCATTTGCAGACGACAAATCAAATGCTGTTAAATTGGTAATTTCTGTCTTTGATAGGATGGAAAACATTGTAGGAAAAGGAGAAAATGCTGGTTACCAGCATTTTCTCCTTTTCCTGCAATGTTTTCAAAAGCCTATTCTTTGAGGGTCGTTAAAACTCGGGATTGTGTGGTAAAGAGTTAACCTACATTCAATTTGTCATCTGAAAATGCTTTTAGTTTGGACCAGTATTTTGTTGTTTCATAAAGGGCACTTTAAGACCTTTTTACTAAAATTTCAGACTCGTACAAATTGAAAGCATTTGATGACAACAAGCCCCGCCCGGGTGGCTCAGTGGTGAGCGTGTCGGACTCATGACCTGGTGGTTGTGAGTTCGATACCCGGTTGAGGCGAACTTTCTTTCCGGTGTATTTTCGCCTCTCACCTCTGCTGAAGCATGTGAGAAAAGTAGTCGGTGGCTTTGGAAAGAAAGTTGTGTTAGTACTGGTGTGAGAAAGCCAGGAAACACATGTGCGTCACCGACCGCCATGATATGACCTTAGCTGTTAAAGTGGCGTTAAACCCCAATACAACCAACCAACCAATTGATGACAACAAAGTTAAAGGCTCTCAGCAGTATTTCAAATGGTATAAAAAAAAAAATGGCAACTCAAAATACATGCATGAATTTTTATTTCTAATGGTAGAAAATAGGGATGGTAATGGTTAGTGAAATTGCTAACCGGTTAACCGTTCAATCTTTCGATCGGTTAACCGGTTAACCGAATGACCATGTAAAAATCATTTAAGATGAAGGTACCTGCCATTTGCTCGATATGTCAACATTGATAACCGGTGTGTGAGAAATGCATACCCGTGATGTTTACTATTTCTGTACTTTGGCACAGAAGACGGCCAATCTATCGACGATCTCTCTCATTCTCGGCAATATAATCAGTTTTCCACAATGTTTTCTTTAGAGGACTAGAAATTATCAGGATATTTACAGCTTCACAGAATTGACTTACTGAATCATGCAGATGATGCTATGGTTATTGATCGTCAAACGAAGGGGCCATCGGTAAGTGAATTGGGTGTTAACCTTCTCCCAAACGACAAATAAGATTAACTTCTAGTGGTATATTTCGTTTTTCAAGGATACTTGTCAAACTGATAATGAATGAAGAGTAATCGCTGTACGTTCTTGACCAGAGATTGATTAACTTGTTAATTTCAATCCCTCTTACGCTGATTGGGTCAATCTGTGCATATATTTGATTGGTGGCGGGCGCTTAATGAAATAATCCAAACAAATCAATTACGATAAACTGTAGAAGCGAGTGCCTTTGATTAGAAGAGGACACCTGTCTTTGATTGTTTATTATTGAAGACTGGGGACCAATTAGCAGATTAAAATGTTTATTGCACAGATATGTCAAACTGTGTATCACACCTTCGCCGCGTCTTGGCGACATGGATGCGCGTATAATGCAGTTATGGTTGTCAGAACCGGCAAAGTTAATTTTGTAGATGTATTTTTTCACTATTTTGGTAAAATTTTGGTAATATATATATTTTTTTCTGGTTAACCGGTTTCCGATTTCCTAACCGGTTAATCGGTCATTTGATCGGTTAACCGGTTAACCGTTGCCATCCCTAGTAGAAAACATTTTGGGAAATGGTTATCAGCATTGTGTTTTCAAAAGTCTTCCTCATCAGGATTGTTAACCCTTTACCACACAATGACGACTTTTAACACCTCTGATAGACAAGGCTTTTGAAAACATTGTGGGAAAAGGAGAAAATGCTGGTTACCAGCATTTTCTCCTTTTCCCACAATGTTTTCTACCCAATCAAAGAAAAATCATTTCATATGAGCCACATTTAAACTGTCATCTGCAAATGCTTTCAATTCGGACAAGTCTAAAATTTGTTGTGTGGTAAAGGGTTAAAAGGATTGTTTGGTGAAGAGTACATAAAACGTAGCTTACATGAGAAAAGCAAGACTATCAAAGCATTCTAGGAGATTCTAATGTGTTTTTATTGTTATAAATTGCTACTGTCTATGTTAAAGATGGGAATTTACAACACTTATTAAGTGGGAATTTTTGTTGTGTTACTGCTAGATAGAAAATACTAGAGGCCCTTGAGGGCCTGAATGGCTCCACTGGCAGTGATCTTGCTTATTTTCTAGCATACTTCATTATACAGGCATGGTGATTTGATAAAATAGTGAAATAGTTGAAGATAAATTTTTCAAAACTAATTGTTTTGAGTCCTGCCAAATTTTATAGAGTTTCAGTACTCATTGTATTAAACTTGTATTAACAAGTCCTGTAATTTTTAAAGAATTATGACTTGTACATGTAATGTAGACTGTGTTGAGTAAAAAAGATGCAGCCATCAAATGGCTGCTTTTTCTAGACTGATCACTGGATTTTCTTCATTTTTAGTAGGCTCAATCCCTTGATGATACAAATATTCTGTACAAGTTTCAAAAGCATTGGATAAAAAAGAAAGCCTATATCACATAAATAAGAAGTCAGAAACTTCAACCAGTGTTTCTCTCAGCTTCAAATATTTGAGGGTCATTTGTGACCCCTTTTCCAAATTTTTGGGGGTCATACAAAAATCTTGAAGGTCACCTATATAAATGCCTTTTTAATGCTACTTAAATTCATGTTTAGGGACCTTTCCCTGTGAATCCGCTGACTAGGAACTGAAACTTTTTTCTTAGTATGACAAGACCCGGATATTTGTTGCAATTTTGTTGATTTTTCATTTTTTTCACGTTTTCAAGGTGTTTACTTGTGGAAGGGACAACAAAATAGTCTGCAAGTCCTTTTTGTTTTTCTTTTTTGGTTCACCTGCTATTCTGTTTCGGAAAGCATATAGAATGCACAGACCGTATCCGTTTTAAACGGGGCGACAAATTGACCTTCCTATGGTTATTCCGTACCTAGTTAATTATTACTAAACAAGAGCTTCAAATGTGTGACTGTGTCAGAGAGAAGCCAGTTGGTAGCAGTTCATGTTCTTTAATTTCTTTTTTGTGCAGTACTGGCAGATATTTATCTTTAAATTATTAATAAAATCGGTTTCAGACACTGGGCGCCATATCATAAACTCTCAGTATAAAATAATCATGGCGTAGGAAATCTTTCTCTGCATACGAACCTTATTTTGCCCCATAGTATTTCGGCTCGACGTCATGGTGTGCATTATAAACTATTGTTTTGATTGAACTGATATTGTTTTGGTTGCGTCAGAAAAGACGCACATGACAAATTTTAGTGCATCAGCTAAGAAATCATTGCGTCAAAAACGCAAGAAACGCGCTCTGGTAGAAACACTGTTCAACTTAAAATGGCTACTTTTCCCTTAGAAATTAGCACATTTTTTTCCAAATCAATAGGGTTCAAGCTATTGATGATACATCAGCCGTGTGAGTTTCTTGAAAATCTGAGCACAAATGCTGACTTTATCACTTAAACAACAAATGTAAATTTAAAAATTGAAATGGCTACTTTCCCCTACCTGATTGTCATTTTTTTTTTTTTGAAAAACAATAGGGTTTAACCCTTTACCACACAATGACGACTTTTGACACCCCTGATAGAGAAGGCTTTTGAAAACATTGTGGGAAAAGGAGAAAATGCTGGTAACCAGCATTTTCTCCTTTTCCCACAATGTTTTCTACCCTATCAAAGAAAAATCATTTCATATGATCCACATTGAAACTGTCCTCTGCAAATGCTTTCAATTCGGACAAGTCTAAAATTTGTCGTGTGGTAAAGGGTTAACCTAATGATTATATAAATGAACTCTGCAAGTTTCACAAAGTCTGACCACAAATGCAGACTTTATCTTGTAAACAAGACAACAGACAAACAGACAGACAGAAACCATGCCATGACATACCGGTAAGCTCTGCTGGCTTTCAGCGCGTAGGGCTAACTAGGGAGTCTGTCAGAAATAGTTGTTGTTTGATTCCCTTATTTCATGAACACTCACATACACACCACTGGCACTGATTTTGAAAATGGTGTAACAACTGAATTTCTCTGTGCTCTCAAGATAAGTATGGACCTAACATGATTGTTGTAATGGTATTTAATAAGTGTATTGATATCTCATTCAATTAAGGCCTTTAATGGTCATAATGTAATACATAATTATAAAAAATACTAACTATTATAAACCTGTTAGATAAAACTAAATCAGTATTGCTGCATAGGATCTTAGTCTGACTGTTTCAAATGAAACAAAAGTAATATATTTGGAGTTTATTTTATCAATACTCTGCACAATATTCTTTTCAAGCAACTGGCTGCTTTTCCACATAACTATTGTTGAAACAAAAGCCCACAATTATCATTGACCGGGCCAGGGATGGAACCAGTGACCCTCTGTTCTCAAGTCCTGTACGCTACGACTGAGCTACTGGGGCTCGCCTAAAATATTTGAAGGACAGGAAATTGTTGTTTTTTTTAAAGATCTTGAGAACATAAGATAAGGAGCAGTTGCTTGTTTCCGAAAAGTATATTTTGAAAAGGTAGTCGACAGTAGGGACATGAAAGGTTTTTCAATTTTGTAATCCTCCATAAAGTTATATGAGCTGTGCTCTGGGAATAGTGAGCTGTTTAAACTTTAATGCGTCTGCATAGAGCATTACATGTATACCAGTTTAGTGGTTGCACAATATCGATCCAGTTTGTTTAAAATCTGGCAAAATCATAAGGTAGAATGTTCCTTTTACATGTAGAAAATTTGCCAATAGCAGAAATTTCCACCCAAGTCAGTATGTGTGGACTATGCAGGCTGACATGGTTTGATACTTTGTGTAAATGCATTGAACAACCTTTTCACAGAGCATGACTCATTTAATCCTTAGACTGCTAAGCGCAACACACTGACCTTTTGCAGACAGTGTAAATCAAGATCAGACTGCACAGAATGTGCAGTCTGATCTTGGATCTACACTGTCCGATAAAAAGATATTTTTCCTTCAGAAAGTACCTTTGTGATAGCAAAATTTGGGTTTTTATACTGGGCTTGAAAGTTTCATGTTAGTTATTTAAGAGGTTAAGGGTTAGAAGTTCATGTACATTGTATTGCCTGGCCTGTAACAGATTCCTTGTTTTGTTCTTTTCAGAGTTCCCTGCAAGGTGATAATTCAAAGAACCTGTGCTGTTTATGTTGTAAGTCTGGCCCCATATCTGCTGTGTTCAGGATAGACAGGGCTGGGTTTGTCCCAGGGGATACTGTATACATCAATGCAGAAGTCACAAATATGTCTTCACGGAGAATGAACTCTTCAAAAGTCAAACTGATTATGGTAAGAGTAAAATGAGCCATGTTCTGTGAAAAAAGGGCTTAATGCATCTGCAGAAAGTGTCGACCCAGATCAGCGCAGGCTGACCTGGGCCGAAACTTTTCACTTTTGGTCAATTTTCTATATGCCAAAAGACCAGTATACCTCATGATTTGGTTGTTTATTAGACAAAATGGATTTTATAGATCCATGATCATGTGATGACTTGCTTGGTATCATGCATTGCAGAGATGCATTAAACCTCCTTTTGCCAGAATATGGCTCAAATTATCACTGTGGTTTTGATAGACTTTTTCTATTCAAGTTTGTTGTCATTGCTGTAGGTGGTTGCTTTTCAAAATTTTGCTCTTGAAAATCATAGCTGTTTGGGTCAGATTTTATCATATACGGTAATAATGCATATTAAAAAGTTTTCCCTGAATTAATGCATTTTGGATTTTTTTTAGCTATTAATCAGAAAATGTTTTTGTTTTGATGATCCACAAGAAAAACGCCTTTTCAATCATATTAGGAAAAAGACAATATGTTTTGACTTTTTCAACCTTTTCATTGATGAACTATGATGTTTTAGCTTTATTTAATTTTTTGTCTGCAGATCTTTAGTCCAAATATATGTGGTTTGGTAAAGAGGTGAATCTGCTTTTGTTTTTAATTTCTAAAGGCTTGGTCAGACCGGCTAACGGATATGTAACGGGGGGGAAACGGACAAATATATGCAGAATTTGGTTATCCGGTGACAAAATTCATCTCCTCTGCCGCTCGAGGCTCACGCGATCGGTGTGTGGAGCGAGGAAGCCACACAATGACCGCACGAGTACCGCACATGTAACGGAAAAAAACGCACGTTTAACGGATATGTACAGGATAATAAACGGTCTATTAACGGATATCACCGTACGAGTAAGGGACTTGTACCGGATAAAATGGAAGTGCAACGCATGAGAACCGGACAAAACGTACGATGAACGGAAATGTACCGAACACCAACGTACGAGGAACGTACCGGTCACGTGACATGCCGAGGGTATAAATTTTCAGATGCATCCAAAGTCTATCATTTGCATGTCTCTGTCCGTTTTGTCCGGTGGAAAGTTTTGAACATGCTCAAAACTTTCCACCGGACGGAACGGACATCGCCGGTCAAGTAGCGGATTCACCGGATAAGAAACGGACATAAAACGGATACGAACGGACACGAACGGATGAAATGATTTTTTATCCGTTACTCGTCCGTTAGCTCGGTGTGACCAAGGCTTAAAATATTAAGCAAGAGCTAGATGCAACACTCTTTTGGAGCCACTTGCTGCTTTCCTACTAGCTTGGGTTCCAGTCCTTTCCTTTTTTAGCTCACCTGAGCACAACATACTCAAGGGGAGCTCTTAGGATCACGTTGTGTGCGTCGTCCGTCGTGCGTCGTGTGGCGTCAACAATTCTTTAAACATCTTCTCCTCCTAAACTGCTGGGCCAATTTGAACCAAACTTGGCTGGAATGTTCCTTGGGAGGTCCTCTTTGAAAATTGTTCACAGAATTTGATTCCATCAAAAACTCTGGTTGCCATGGCAACGAAATGGAATTTTCTAATTTTCTAAGAAATTCTTTAAAAATCTTCTCCTCTTAAACCACTGTTCAGATTTTGAAATAATTTCACGGAAATCTTCCTTGGGTGACCCTTTTCAAAAATATTCGTGAAATTTTGATCCGCCGAAAAACATGGCGGGGGGGGGGCTCTTTGCACTGTATGGACTTTAAGAAATTCTTTGAAATTCTTCTTCTCTTAAACCACTCATCAGATTTTGAAATAATTTCACAGAAATGTTCCATGGGTGCCCCTTTTGAAAAACTGTTTGTGAAATTTTAATCTGTCCAGAAACATGGCTGTGGTGGTGGGGGACTATTTGCACTATACGGACATGAAAAAATTCTTAAAAATTAATCTTCTCTGAAACCGCTGGTCAGATTTTGAAATAATTTCACAGAAATGATCCTTATATTATGCCCCTTTTTTTAACTCAGCTGTTTTTGTAGAAAACAAATCGAGGTATTGTCATAGCCCTGTTGTCGTCGTCTGCGTTGTTGTCGTTGTGCAAAAACTTTGACATTTTGTTATATCTCGGCTTCCACTCAACACATGTACTTGAAACTTGGAATAATTTTTCACTATTAAAAGAGCAACCCATACAACAAGGGCAGATAACTCTAAAATTATTTTGTCCAAATTATGCCCCTTTTTCAATTTAGAATTTTAACTTACTATCCAGCATCCAACAGCCAATCATTGGCACCCGCATGCAGTGCTCTTGTTTGACTTAATATTTTTAGCCACTATCTTGTTCAAGAAATGGTCCTTGTGTGACCTATCCCAAAATTTATTTGCAGAATTCTAATTCGTCAAAAACATGGCTGTGGTGATGATTGTAGGGGTGGTGACAGATTTTGAAATGATTTTTACAGGTGACCTTTTCAAAATTGCTTGGCAAAATATTGATTTTGTTTCCAAAATTTCTATACTTCAAAAAAATTGGCTATGGTCCTCTCAAAAATTCAGGTGAGCGATCTAGGGCCATCTTGGCCCTCTTGTTTCCCTTTTCTATCATTCTGATGTTACTTGTCATAAATGGCAGAATAATAATAAGGGAAGCGATAAGCAGATAGAGCTCTGCCAAAGGTCATAAGCAGACCGCGATTAGGAGAGTGTGATACAGAGTAATCAAGAATTATTACAGCCTGAACCCAGGCTACTTTCCTACATAAGTATAGTCAAAGCTTGTAATGTTCACCATCTTCAGAAAATTTTTTCATCTTCCAGCAAACCGCTTTTATGAAGCTTTCATCCAAAAATCACAAAATCACTTGCACTCAAAACAAACAATTTTCCTTGTTTACCAGAATTGTTTACATGTACTTTTGTATTAAATGGTATTTATGAGGGTCACTCCTATTGTAAACAATGTTTTTTAACAGGTGTCTGCTGTAATTTTTTTTTCAGGCTGTAATGAACCAACACTTCTACCCATCTGTCAGTTTTTTACATTGTTATGTCTGTATTCTGTGTTTTCCAACAACATCATTCATTTAACCCTTTACAACACAACTTAGAGTTTCAATAACCCTGTGGAAGAAAGCTTTTGGAAACATTGTGGAAAAAGGAGAAATTGCTGGTAACCAGAATTTTCTCCTTTTCTAACAAATTTTTTTACCCTATCAATAGAGAACCATAGCTCATCTGTATCACTTTCTAACTTTCTGTGTTCTGCAGGATTTTTTTCAGATTGGAATAGTCAACAATTTGTGGTTTGGGAAAGGTTTAACTCTTTACCTAACAACAAATTTTAGACTCTTTAAAATTGAAAGCATTGTGCAAATGACACATTCAAAAACAATTGGTACAAATGAGCCAAAAATCTCTGATAGAGTCAAGAAGATTGTAGAGTCAAAACAATGTGGTTGCCAGCTTTTTCTTCTTTTTTAATTATATTTTTAAAAGCTTCTTCCTCAGGGTCGTTGAGGCACAGGATAAATTGGTAAAGATATAATGATGCATTTTTGGTGTTTGATTTTTCGGTACCTGAAGATATCATGCATGTTGAACAGTATATTAGATAATGAGAAACATTCTCTATTGCCTTCTTAACAAGTCTATCCAATTAATTTGTATAGATAGATGAAAGAGAACAGGCAAAGTAGACACTACAAGCCAACATGATTACAGCTAATTTCAATTATTGGTAACTGCACATCAGTTACGTTATTCACTAATCCCCGCCCATACAAAAGCCTTTGGACTTCCATGCAGTAATAAACAAAAACATTAATAATTGGCAACAACAAGAATCTTATGAAAACCTTAAAGCACTGAATTAATGAAAGAGACCATTTCAATTAGAAAATTTGGTTGAAATATTGTTTGTTTTAGTTTTGGTCAGATTAATATAACATATGACAAACTAACAAACATTGTACATCCAAGATCAGAGTGCTTTTTGTGTGCAATCTGATCTTGATCTACATTGTCTACAAACGCAACTAAAGTCAGTTACATCACTTGAGAGGCGATATTTGTATGTTTAGTAAGAAATCTTCATTTGATACATTTGATATAGTAAATTGGTTGATTCAAAGGACTTGAAAGATAAAGTGTTGGAAAAATCTTCATTGCATTCATCCTTCTATCCACTTGTTTATGCATACATTTGTCTGTCCATCAGTCTGTCTTTTTTTCTGTCCATCTAGGCAGTGTCCATCCATGCATTTCTCCATCTATCTATTTACCAACATGTCTTCCCAATGATCCATCTGTCCACCCTAATGTCCACTCATCCATCTCTCAATCCACCACACGTCCAGTCCACTGTCCACTGATCCATCCATCATACTATCCACCAATCCATCTAACCATCCATTCTGTCAGTCCATCCATCCATCATCCATTCACCTACCCACCCATCGACCCACCCACTCAACTTTTCAAAACAATTTTGCTTACCTTTCAGGTGACAGTTTATCATGCCACAACAAAATCCAAGACTACTACTAAGGAAGTGGCCTCTGTATCCCATGGTTCCATTGAGCCTGGAGGAAGTGACATATGGTCTAGGGAGCAGATGGTCATACCCCCAGTCCCACCCTCGTATTTGGCTGGATGTAACATCATTGATATTAGATACATTCTAAAGGTTTGTATGATCCTGTGTAATGTGGCATTGGGATGAAATTGCTCATGTGTACAGTATAGATCAAGATCAAACTGTATAGTATATGCAGTCTGGTCTTGAATCCATCTGTTCTAAGACCATGCTTTGAAACTTTTTTTTTACTTGGTATCTTTGTGCACCTTGAAATCCCAATTCAGTGTACGCAAGGAAATGAATTTTTGTAGTAAGGATTCCAAGTTTTCAGTATGGTATATCAGAAAACTGTTAATATACAATAAATCTTTTGGAAAGTTTTTGGTGAAAATTTCATTAATTGGGTTGCAAGTATCCAGTAGAATTTACTTTGTTTGGAAAAAAAATATGGCTAGTGCTAGTAAAATTATTGCTTACAGTTGAAAATAATGATTAACAGGGTTGCGCCTTTGTAGAATCTGCTGTATTTATTACCTTGCATTCCATTTGAACAATTTTGATCAGTTGAGCAATAAGGGATCATCAAGGCCCTCTTGGGTTTTTTTTTTATCTACAATGTAATTATTTTTACAATTCTCAGTATACTACATGTATTAACTCTTTACCAAACGACAAAATTTTAGACTGGTCCGAATTGAAAGCACTTGCAGATGACAAAATAAAAGTGACTGAAAATTTGAAATTTGTTTTGTGAAGGATAGAAAACATTGTGGGAAGAGGAGAAAATGCTGGCTACCAGCATTTTCTCCTTTTCCCACAATGTTTTCCAAAGGCTTCTTTTTCAGTGTCGTTAAAAGTTGGGATTGTGTGGTAAAGAGTTAACAAACTATTTCAAAAGATATCAAATCCTTTCAATTATAAGGATTTAATGTATTATTATCCGGAAAAAAAAAAACCTTTATCTTCCTCTGAGAGCTTAACTCTTTATCATACAGTAAAATAGTAGACGTATTCAATCCGGAAGCATTTGCAGATGACAATGAATTGTGGCTCAGATGATGGAATGTGTCTATGAAATAGTAAAAACATTGTGGAAAAAAGAGAAAATGCTGGTTACTAGCATTTTCTCCTTCTATCTACGTACGTTGTGTGGGTTGTTAAAACTTGGGACTGTTTGGTTAAAGCTCAACAAAATGCGCTTGCAATATTACTTACTTTGAGATGATGGAGTTGCATTCACTACCAAAGAAAGGCAACACAAAATAAGCCATGCTCTGTGAAAAGGGGGTTTAATACATAATTATGGAAGAAGTATAGACCCAGGTAAGCCTGTAAAGTCTGCGCAAGCTAACATGGGCCAAAACTTTTTGCTAGTGGTCAGTTTTCAGCGAGTTCAAGGACCAGTCTACCTCATGATTCAATTGGTTATTAGACAAAATGGATTTTATGGATCCATAATTATTTGATGACTTGCTTGGTATAATACATTACAGAGATGCATTAAACCCCCTTTGTCAGAGTATGGCTCAAATATATCTATCTCTCATTGATCTGATTTGTGTGTAAAGTATACATGTATCTATAAACATTATATGACTCCACTTTGTTTAAATCTTTACCAAACGTCAAAATTTTAGACTTGTCCAAATTGAAGGCATTTGCAGACGGCAAATTCAATGTTACTCAAATGATGATTTTTGTCCTTGATAGGGTAGAAAACATTGTGGGAAAAGGAGAAAATGCTGGTTACCAGCATTTTCTCCTTTTCCTACAATGTTTTCAAAAGGCTTCTTCCTCAGGGTCGTTAAAACCCGGGATTGTTTGGTAAAGGGTTAATCCTTTACCACACAATCCAGAGTTTTAACAGCCCTGACTGAGAAAGCTTTTGAAAATATTTTGAAAAAAGGAGAAAATGCTGATAATCAACATTTTTTTCCCTTTCCCACGTTTTCTACCCTGTCAAAGATAAGCTGCATCATTTTGGCCAGCTTTAACTTGTTGTCTGAAAATGTGTTCAGATTGGACAAGACTTAGTCTGAAATTCTATCACCTTGTAAAAGCTGAACCCTTTCCCACACAATCTTTAGTTTCAACGACCTTGAGAAAGAAACCTTTCTAAAAGCATTGCAGGAAAAGGAGAAAATGCTGGTAATCAGCATTTTCTCCTTTACCCATAATGTTTTCTACCCCAACAATGACAAATTCCGTCATGTGAGCAACATTTAAATTGTCTTCTGCAATTGTTTTCAATTTGGACATGTCTGCATTTTTGTCGTTTGGTAAAGGGTTAATTATTACATATAATATTGTGTGAATTAGAATTTAAAAAATAAGTATTATATTGTATTTTATTATATTCTTATCAGTGAATTACTGAGATTTCACAGTGAATAACACCACTAGTGATGATGAATATAGTATCATCACTAGTGACAATATAGTTTTAGAATGTTTTCCAGAACTACTTTTTTCCTATATTGCTCATATTGTACTATTCTTGATAATTATTAGAATATAAAAGGGTGAAATATGAATATAATAAATAGGACAATCAACTGGTTGTGTGTGATATTAAAAGTCTGTCACTTGAATGGGGTTTGATGCGGTTAAAAAACTCGTCCCTCAGACTTGTTTTTTAAACTGCATCACACCCCATTCTAGTGAAAGATTTTTAATATCACACACAACTGTTGACTATCCTCTATGTATTGAATTAATGCCATAAAACTGAATGTTTTATAGCTGGAAGTGGATCCATCAGGCCCATCATTTGACCTTGAGGTGCCTTTAGAAATCATCATTGGAACAATTCCATTGAGGCAGATTGTGCAGCAGTTTTACCCAGAATTCCAGCCACCAGCTGCACCAATTCAGCCGACAGCACCAACTTTGATGCCTCCTGACTTGCGTAAGTATCACTGTGTAATCGCTGTACAGATTAAGTTATCACTGTATGAAAACAAATTTTTATGCCTTTACAGTTGACAGCTTTGGAAAACACTGTGAGAAAAAAAGCTTGTTGTCTGCTTCATTGTTCTCCTGCAAGAACTGACATTTGAAATATCTCTCTTATTTACAGAGATATTTACTTCAAACCGGAACAAGTTGTTTACTACTAAAAAGGGAACCCATACAGCAAAGGCAGATAATTATCACAGTTGACACAGTTATGCCCCTTTTTCGTCGTAGAATATTCACCCGAAATCACGCAACTGCAGCCGAGGGTTGGCACCCACACGCATTGCTATTGTTAATTTTAAAAACCTTTGAGAAGATTCTTATTCTGATTTTGAAAACGAAAGGTCTTTGATTGTGTTTTGATGGCATATATGCTTACTTTGTCACAAGAGAGCTCTTAAGATATGCACTCTATCCATTTCTTTCAGTGATGCCTACAACTGTTTCGATATCATTTTTGTTTCATTGCCTGTATAAATGGCATGGCAGAATTGCTCTTAAAATAGCTATGTTTTTTTTTTACTTACGCCACCATCTTGGTGATGAAGGTTGATAATATGATATCATTTACATTCATACAATTTCATGGGGTTTTTTTGCACAAGAAAAGATTTTTAAAGCTTCTAAGTTTTTATCTTTTTTGTCTGTAAATAGCCCTCAGAATGTTGAATTAATGGCAGTTTGAAAGTCAGACAGTTGACAGTTCTATTTGTTTGAAAATATTGCAGAATATTTGTATTTCCCTGTACCAGCAAGCTTTGACAGTATATCTAAGTCTCATTTTGTTTTTTCAGCTCCTCCCAGCTACTCCGAATGTGTATTTGGTAAAGTGGGCGTGGCAGAAGAGGATGATAATGAACACACCTTGGGGGACAAGGATTTTGCTCCAGCCTATACCTACTATGATTGGTCAAAACATCCTACCATGACAAGCAAACCATGAGGTCCTATGATAGTGCTTTTTTCTATGTGCAGTCAGTCCTGTGTTAAATCACCATCAGTTTTATAAAGGACCACCTGTTTTTTAGCACCATTATAAAGTGACAACCAGTTTCAGAACCCAAATTATCATAGTTTTCAGTGTAGAAGTCTGTTTTAAAACGTTACCTGTCTTAACTCTTTCCCTCATGACAAAATTTAAGAATCACCCAAAAAGGAAACTTTTGCAGACAATAAATATATTGAATGTTGCTCAGATGATGAATGGTTGAAAACATTGTGAAAAGGGAGAGAATGCTGGTTAACAGCATTTTCTCCTTTTCCCATAATGTTTTCAAAAGCTTTATTCTTCTGGGTCATTAAAACATGAGATTGTTTGGTAAAGGGTTAAAAGATCAGTTTTGTTTGTTATTATGAGCTATTCCCTTAACCCTTTACCACACAATCCTGAGTTTTTATGACCCTGACGATGAAGTCTTTTGAAAACATTGTGGGGAAAGGAGAAAATGCTGGTAACCAGTATTATCTCCTTTTCACACAATGTTTTCTATCCTACCAGAAACAGAAATAATCATTTTAGTAACATTCAATTGGTTGTTTGCATATGCTTTCAATTTGGTCCAGTCCAAACCTTTTTCATTTGGTATAGAGTTAAACAGGTTTGACTGTATTATAAACTCAATGATAAAATGGTGGGAAAGATATTTTTCTGAAAATTCCAGAATGGAAAGGCTTGTCCAAGTTAAAAGTGTTTCCATACTAAAAAGTAATTACTCTTTGAAACAATGGGTCCTGATTGTGAAAGGGTTGAAAACATTGTTGGAAAAGGAGAAAATGCTTGTTACCAGCATTTCCTCCTTTTCCCACAATGTTTTTAAAAGCCTTTTTTTCCTCAGGGTTGTTAAATTATTGATAGAATGTTGTGAAAGCTAAATGATAGTTTTTCAATGGAAAATAGTTTGTTTTTAACAACCACCTGCCTTGAGAGGTCAGTGTTGTGTTTTATTCTTAAGTGGTTGCTTAAGACAGGTTAGATTGTCACATTATCACTTGTATTTTTATTATCATGACTAATCATGAATAATCAAAATGAATCTATTGGTGTGAAGTCATTGTGGCAAAAGGATGAACTGCTTGTGTTAGAAAATCAAAACAAATCTGAAGAAATTTCTCTTTTGTCACAATGTTTAATAAAGGCAGTTGCTAAGTTTGCAGCAGACAACTTGGAAATATCGGTAATGGACATAAATTAGGTTTCAATACATACTGTATGAAGTCATAGTGACAAAAGGATAAATTGCATGTTTTAAACAATTTCTCCTTCTGTCTCAGTGTTTTCACTGAATACCTGTTGCAAGACAAATCAAGTTATATTCAGTTGGTATTGTGTGTGTCCTTTTCAAGACAACAAAATTCTAGACTATGCAGGGGGCAAAAGGAATATGGTTAAATTGATTGACTTTGTCTTTGAAAGGATAGAAAGCATTGTGGAAAAAGAGGAAAATGCTGCTTACCAGTATTTTCTCCTTAATCCATGTTTTCAGTGGCCTTCCTCTATAGGGTGGTTAACATAGAGGGGCCATATCCACCAATCATTCTTAAGAACATTCTTCATTTTTACACCTGAGATTTTCTAAATTTGAAAGTAACACAAATTCTGATAGGCTAAACCAAATGGTTTAGCCTATCATAAGTTGTGTTACTTTCAAATTTAGAAAATTCTAGAGAATATGACTTAAACTGTTCTTACAAATGATTGGTGAATACAGACCAGTATCATTTATTGGATTATTGTATACATATATATATCTTTATATAGACAATAAATGTATTATAAATGTTATTTTATTGTGCAATATTTACTATGCATATCTGATCCTGTGCTTATCTTTAATTTTGTGCCATTTGACAAAAGTTTTTGATGTGCTATCTGTTTTCAAAGTATTTGTAGATGACAAACCTTGCTAGAATGATGAGATCTGTCACTGAAAGGAAAAAGAAGAAAGTGCTGGTTACCAGCAGTTGATCTTTGATTAAATTTTTACTGTGTCATTTCTTTACAAATTATGTTGAACTTTTTCGCTGCCAACTAAACAAAATCGACTTTTGCGGAAGTTTAAAAGAAATTTCCATTGCAATTTGAGTATGATATTGCTCATAGTTTAGCATAGGGTAGAGAACAGTGTAGTTCTAGAATCAGACTGCATATTCTGTGCAGTCTGATTTCAAACTACATCTTCCATTAGAGTTCTTAAATAATAAATAGACATTGGTAGTAATAGAGTAAACTTGTGGTCACTGCATATTTGCTGATCGTGGTAGTTACCAGTATTTTCTCCCAATTCCACTGTGTTTATGAAAAGCTGCTTCTTCAGTCTCCTAAAAAGTGGGGAAGAAGGCTTTTGAAAACATCTTGAAAAAAGGAGAAATTGACAGTAATTAGCATTTTCTCCTTTTCCAACATCGTTAAAAACTTTCAAAATACAGTCAGATCAATTTAGAAACAATCTTCAACTACGCAGTCCAGAGTTTAAACAACTCTAATGGTTAAGACTTTTCATTACATTTTAGGAAAAGGAGAAAATCATGTTAAAGCATTTGAAGGGGTATTAACCAGATTTAGACCTAGTTTTTGCTTTCTTCTTTTTGTTTAACACATCTTTCATCATATACTCATGACTCAAATTCTTACATGTTATTCTTTCCTTTTGTAAATTTTTTTTAGCATGCTAAATTACCCTAGATGCCAATGTGCCATAAAACACCATACATTCATTCATTCTTCCTTTTGTTTGGAGGGGGGGGGGAAAGAGAGAGAGAAAGATGATACTTATTTTGTAAAGAAAATTCATAAAGATGTGACTATTTACTCTTAGTTGAAGAACACTATGCTGAAAAAATTCCCTTAGGTAGGACTCACAACACTTTTGTAAAAGCCAGAGTCTGTGACTCTACCAACTCAGTTTTGGGGCCAACCTATTTCTTATCCTGTTTCTCTTCTTATGCAGTAAGGGCTATACCATTACTAACAGTAAAGGAAATTTTACTAAAAACTTTGTAATTCCTTGCATTTTCTAAATGTATTTCTGTGTATGTTTTAATTAATAAGTAATTTTTGCAAGGAAATTAAAATTAGTATTTTTTTTTTTTTTAAGATTTTCTACAAAACTTGCAAAACCAAACTGTGGTTTAATGTCCCTTTCAGATCATTGTTGTTTCTCTCCACTTAATCCTTTACCACACAATCCCGAGTGTTAACGATCCTGAGAAGTAGGATTTTTGAAAACATTGTGGGAAAAGGAGAAAATGCTGGTAACCAGCATTTTCTCCTTTCCCCACAATGTTTAGTATACTTTTTGATAACCAATCCCATCATTTGTGCCATATAAATGTTGTCGTCTGCAAGTACTTTCAAATCCGACCTGTCTAAATTATTGTCATTTGGGAAAGAGTTAACTGGTTGTTATCATGACAGAATTGAAAAATTCCTGTATGGTAAAGGCCTAAACCTTATGTTGCCTTTTTAACCCTTAGGCTGCTAAGAGCAGTGTTAAGGACAGTGCTGATCAAGATCAGACTGCAAAGAACGTGCAGTCTGATTTTGGATCTACACTGTCCGATAAGGAGATACTGTCTTCTCCCAGACTTACTTTGAATAGCAACATTTGGGTTTTTACTATGGGTTTGAAAGTTTCATTTTACTTGTTTTAGCAGGTTAAGGGTTTATAAAACAGACAGTGAGATGACTTTCAATACCAGACAATGTCATTAACCCTAGATTTGACCATATATTGTGTTTGGTCTGATCTTGATCTATACAGGCCGCAAAAAAGCACCTCAAGTTGTGAAAGTCACTGTAAGGTTTAAAAGATAAATATGTATATTACATAGATTCAGATAAAGTTATAACTACATGTATATGTTGAATTTTTTAAATAGATATTACATGGTATATCCAAGTGTTTGTAGTTTTGTTACATATTCAGTGTAATATCCCATCATTTCTAAATTATCATGTAAGCCTAAATTTCATTTGTTTGTATTGGAGTTTAATGCCATTTTAACAGCTTAGGTCGTATCATGGCAGTCAGAGCACATACGCATGTGTTTTATGGCTTTCTCACACCAGCACTCAATTTTCTTTCCAAGCCACTGACTCCTTTTTTCACATACATCAGTGGTGAGAAGCAAAATATAGCTGGAAAGAAAGTGCCTCAACCGGGTATCTAACCAGCAACCACAACGTCCCTAGTTGGGTATGCTAACCCAAGAGCTACCTGGTCAGGGCCCTAACTTTTAAAACTAGCCATCTGGTTGGCATTCTGTCTTGGCCAGACAGATGGATAGTGTTGAAATTCAGAATTTGCACTTGCCGGTAATTTAGAATACCCTCCAGAGTAGACCACAACATTTCAAATACTAAAAACATCTGTTTCTGTTCTGACAGTTGCTCTTGTTCAACTCCTGACCAATTCGGCAACTTTTGGCCAGTATCAAACTGAAATCGGACTACTTTTCCTTTGAAATATGATCTTGATCTTGATTGTCCGCAGAAACAAAAATTATATGGAGCTGGAAACCCTATGAGTGAATCTAAATTCTTAGAGGTTACCTGTTTGGATTTTCTCATGGATTATCAAAGACTTTGATGGATCTTTGTCAGTATTCAGCAAGGACTTTATGTCATGTCTACATGTTCATCAAAGATTCTTTGTGATGAGGCTTTGCAATTATTCATCTGGGACCCTCCTTGTTTAGTCTTGGCAAATATTCATCACAGACTGTGTTTATTTTTGTCAATATTCATAGACTTTATGTTTAGTCACTTTGCAAATATTAATTCATGACTCTCTATGACGAGTCTTTGTCAATATTGATCCAGTACTGTTAAGTCTTTGCAAATATTCATCCAAAACTTTCCATATCGAGTCTCGGTCAATTTACATCCAACACTCTTTGTGAAGTCTTGGTCAATGTTTATCTTACACACTCCATATTAAGACTTTGCTAATTTTTACCCTACCTTCCATGTTTGTCTTTCTGAATATTCACCCAAGGCTTTCTTAGTGGAGTCATTCCAAATATTTGTCGAAGACTCTGTGTGTCCAAAACTGGGGACACCTGCATATTAAAGGCATTTCCAGATGACAAATGTGGCTAAAACATTACCTAGATTTGTTTTTGTATGGACAGTAAACTTGGGGGAAAAAGGAGAACATCCTTTTCATCAGAATTTTCTGCTTTTTGTCACTGCTTTCAAAAGCCTTCTTTCTTTGGGTCATTATAGAACTCTGTTATTGGTAAAAGTTAAATATTGAAGAAAAATACTTAGTGGTAGAAAAAAACAACAAACATACGACTTACTCTATCTAAGCTGTTTATTTTGATTAAGCACATTTTGCAAAAGGTTACGCTAATGTAAGTACTGAAGCCAAATTAGTTCTCAAAACAGTATAGTTAAACAAAAACTTAGTTTATTCTTTCCATGTAACCTTTTACCAAATGACAAAATTCCAGACCAGTCCAAATTGAAAATGTTTACAGACAACAAGTTAAATGTGGCTTAAGTGATAATTTTTATTCTACAAAGACTAGAAAACATTGTGGAAGGAAGAGAAACTGCTGGTTACCAGCAGTTTCTCCTTTTCTCACAATGTTTTCAGAAGCTTTCCTCACAGGACTTTTTGGTAAAGGGTTAATCAGTTAGAACATTTAACATGAAAGGCAATCTTGTGTTATGATTTATCTAAACTTGGAATCTTCTTTTAGACCAAGTTGATTACAAAATAACTAAAATAAATCAAGTAGTCAGTTGTTGGTTGGGATTACTTAAATGAAAAAAGAATAGCCAAGTAGAAATAATTAATTACCCAAATAGAATTAACTCTCCTGAAATAAAGTTGTAGTAGACTTGTTGCACTTTTTCTGCAACTTTATTCTCAACTCCATAAAAAAGCATTAAATTGTTCTTTTAGAACCATGGACAAGTTTTGTACTTTTTTTTTTCAATTCAAAGCAGAAGAACCAGGTTTCCTTAAAAAAAAAAAGTAAAAACAGTAAAACATTATGGTAAACATGGATATATATAGAAAATTGACAAAATATAAGAGGCAAAATAATTTCAAAAATTAAAGCATTTCTTATCATGGTAAATCAACATACATATGAGCCATGCTCTGGCTAAACGGAGCTTCATGCATCTCTGTGATGTATAAAACCAAGCATGTTGTCACATAATTATGGATCCATAAAATCCATTATGTCTAACAACTGACTGAATCAAGAGTTACTGACCAAAAGCAAAATGTTTTGGCCATGGTTAGCCTGTGCAGACTGTGCTGGCTGACCTGGGATGATTATTTTTTGCAGATGCATTAAGCCCCCTTTTCACAGAGCATGGCTCCTGTATTTACTGCTGAAGGCTAGTAAGCCAAGACAGTTTGAAATGAACAAGTTAAAGATGAACATCAAGTTAGTGTATTTTACCAGGTACCCGTTGGATGTACATGTAATTCATAGGAAATGTTTTTCTGTAACTTTACTCTTTACCACACAATCTGAAGTTTTAACATCCCTGACAGACAACTTCAAGGCTTTCAAAAACATTGAAGGAAAAGGAGAAAATGCTGGTAACCAGCATTCCTCCTTTTCCCACAATGTTTTCTTTTCTGATACAAATCTCATTATTTGAGTCTCATTTTGTAAGTAGCCTGCAAATGCTGTCAATTCAGACCAGTCTAAGATTTTGTCATTTGGTAAAGAGTTAACAGACATTTAACCGAGTAACAACTCTGAAAACATTGTGACAGAGATATGGTTAAAAGTACCCGTAATCCTTTTCTAGGCTTTATCAAACAATTCATCTGTCAAAATAATGTTGTTCTGTGTCTTTAACTTCTATTTTTCTCTTTTACAAAGTCAAACAGCTGTTATTTACTCATTGACATACATGTATAGTCGTACTCGCTGGTACCGCATCATCGATGATACCGCGGTAATCCGAAAAATACCTAATTTGCATAGGTAGCACCAACTATCCACTGTTTACACTATCAAAACGAAAGCAGAAGTGTTTAAGCATCGCATCGGTTAGAAAATATCAGATATGTCTTCATTATTGATAAGTTACTTTCCATATTCACAAATGGCAATAATAAAGCACAATTTTCCTTCATGTTTTGAAAATAATTACCCCCTATTCTTTATAAAACCGATAATTCATGTTTGACAAGTGAAGGTTGTCTGCTGTGACATTAAAGCCCTCGCAGGAAACAAAAACTACGGTACCTAAATCATCTCTTAAAAATAAAAAGAATTTTTCCACAATTTTCCAAATTACAGGCGTTAACGCGGTACCATAGTTGCCTCCCTTTGGAGCACCTGCAGTCAACATGGTAGTTTGACCAAGATATTTTTGTCTGACAAACACAACCTAAGCTTTGAAAGCAACATTTATCGTTATTTTACATGCAACAGTTTATCACAGTATTAAAAATAATACAAGCGATTTCTCTCTCTTGTAGTAAATTCTCGGCGAAATTAAGTACCGCGGTACCAGCGGGGACCATCCTACATACAAATGAGGAATAACGGTAGTTCCAATAAAAGAAAATTTTGTGTTTTTGATAATTTCTAAACAACTCTGGGAAAAATCATGTATTTTAAGGCAGTCAACATCATGATGGTATAAAGGGTATATTTGTATTTTAGTGGATTCAAAGTTAATACCAAAACAAAACATGACTTAAATATCTGGAGAAATCTTTGGTTTGAATTGGTATAATTGCAAGTCATCAACAATTGCTGGTTAGGAGCATTTTCTTTTTCTCCATGTTTTCAAAGGCTTTCTTCCTCAAAACACTGGATTGTTTAGTATAGACTAAAAAAAAAACAAATTCAATGTAGAAGTGAGGACAATCACCAAAGAAAATTAAAGTGAAAGTAACTACGAAAAATTTGATTGGCTAAATATTATAACAGCTCTCCAGGGCAGGAAATCAGTGCCAAAATTATAACAACTCTCTAGGGTATGAAGTCAGTGGTACAATTATAACAACTCTCCAGGGCTGGCAATCAGTGGTAATTATGCACATAATAGTGAAAAAATTATAAACTGTAAGGTGAACAATACAATATCAACTAATAAAAAAATCACACTGAAGATAAGCCATCTTTTCATTGGTAAAAACTGATTCAAACAAAGGACGGTCTTGTTTTTTCCAACTGTCAGATGATGAAAATTTGCGAATTTCACTTTCATCATAAAATGTTTATACTTTGACAAAAAATAAGAATAACTAGATCAATAGCTGTTTTACTATTTTCTTCCAATGTGGATTTTATATTGTTTCAGTTTTCTATTGAAAGATAATGAGAATGTTTGGTCTTAAATAAAGTTTATCTTTCGATACATCCTTACAGCTAGAGAGGAAAAACCCTGTTGAAAGTAGAAAGTGTGTATAATAGCTCAGCTGTGTAAACACAGATAAATTACTTATATAAATGGTGTAAGCGATAGAAAAACACAAGGGATTTGACGTCATTTAACACCGAAAATGGCAACAGTGATTGCTTTGTAGGCCTCCAAAGCATGCAATGCATTTTCTATCTGTAATCTGTGCAACCTTGCAGCCATCAGGGGCAACATTTGGCATAAAGATACAAGAATGATTATAGTTCCATAAAATAAGGATGAAATGGTTTAAAAACTGACTGAAAACTGCCTGAAAACGCGTAGAGATGAACCTTTAACTGTACCAATACAACTTTTGATGCCCATGCTGCAAACTACCAAAACATTTTGGGAAAAGGAGCAGTTAATTATCACAAGCAATTGCTCCTTTCCCTAAAATGTTTTCTACACAGTCGTAATTAAGATGTTTAAGTTTAAATCAAATTATTTTCCTTGGTGAGATTTGCAATGCTATAAGGCTAGTCTATGTTAAGCCTGAACATAAAATGCAAAAAAAAACCCCACTCATGATCCTTTGATTTGAAACAGTTTTTACAATATAATTCCATACTGCCCAGTTTTACCATTCCACATGACATAAAAACTAACAAAACAGATTATGTAAAAGAAAAAAACAGATTTATAACATGGAAGCTCAGTGGAATAGAAATAAAGTGTTGAATTTAAACAGGATGGCTATCACCTAAACAATGTCAAACAAGGGACCATAAGTAACCAGTCAACTGAAATATTATGAGCTTCAGAACCAAATTTAAGCTAAATCTCCTTTTTTTTCCTTGTCCGATTTGGATCAGACACTGATTTGAGGGGAAGGAAGGGACTGAGAACTAGTGCCATGAATCACGCACTATAGACACTTATTTGCTAACAGCCATGCATTGATGACAACTGATAGTTACGTGACAATACCACATGCCCTATGTTCTAGCTTAGAAGATTAGACATACATGTACTTTTATGAAATGGCTACAATACAGTTTATTTTTCCCCTTTTAAACAATCACCCTTTTAACAAATAGATAGTTTACAAACTATTGACTCAGCCTGTAATTTCCACAATATGATAGTTTTGTCGAAATTTGAAACTTACTCTGATTCAACCCCTGGCACTATATCATGTTCAAGTGCTGTTATGTATTAAAATTTCCATTTTGTCTTTTCAAAAACATTGTCTTCCAAAGTTATATTGTGTTCAGAATAAACATCCAAGCATAACTGCCTGAATCGTCACTATACAGCTTTATTTAACGATTGGTTTTCACCTCCATGTTTTTCAACATTTAGATTCTATTCCAATGAACTTCTTTCCTCTACCAACATTATCAATGATTAAAGAAAACTTGAATTTCTAACACAGTCTTTAATCCAGCTCTGATAAATTCAACCTTGGCAAGTAATTTTACAGATGAGCGGAGAATATAGTTTGCATCAAATCAAGTAATTGCATCTTTTCCATGACTCTTACCTAGTTTTCCTTAGTGTCTTGGAAAAAAAAAAAAATACATTTTTTTTTTCCCTGGAAAAATCTCTATTTTGACTATGCATTTTAACAGTCTTGACAAAAGTCTTCTTTATCAGAACAAGGATTATAGATAATCAATGTAGATTCATTTATCAAAGTCGTAGAAACATTAAAGTTCTAATAACATATTTTCCCAACAACGTATTAGTCATCCTCACAGTCCGTCAATAAATACAAGTTGAGACTATCTGCAGTGTACATTAACTGTCAGTATTCCCCATGTGACAGTCCTTTACCGAGTCTGTAACACCACCATCCCTCTTGACGATCTCACTTCACCAGACAAATACGAGCGCAGGTACTCGTCTCCACAACATTGCAGATCTTGTTGCCATGGGGCAATCAGGCTATTTATAGTAACACGACTTCTGACTGACATCTGTGTAGTTGTATCCTAGTGTCTGGATGTTGTGTAAGTTTCTCAGACAGGATGGCAGGTTTTGCGTAGACTTGTCGCACTTCCTGTCAGCACATGGGTTGTACTTTCTGACGCATGTCACACTGCTCTTTCTCCATTCTCTTGCCATATCTAGATGTCGTTGGTTTACGATGATGTTGTCTCATCAAGGAACTTCACTAAAGTTTCTCATTGCCTACAAAACATTGTGAAAAAAGCAAAATGATCAATAACTTTTAGGGGTGTTTATACTTATAGTATTATACATATAAAGTGTCCATCATTAAAAATTTTGATAGAACATACCTAGGAAAAAAAAAAAAAACTCATAGTCAAATGATCAAATTTTGTAGTCAAGTATAGTTAAATGACTGCCTCTTTTAGACGACTTTTAGAACCCTTTTGAAACTTCCAAGTGGTCAAATGTCCAGAACGAATGAGCAGTATGCATCCCAAACCGAAATGACAAGACTCGACAATAGTATGATATTTATCAACCTGAAAACAGGGAATTCTATATTTCAACGTGATTCAAAAGTTGACGTTTACTCTCAGCGTGAATGTTTATAGGGTATATTATCTTAGGAGCTGAAACTTCAATTTCAGCAATTTCGATGTTGTATAATGCGAATTGTACGTGCTAAAGTTTTTCACATAGGAACAAATGATTTTATATCTTTGGATATTGATTTCCAACATACTAATATTGTAAAACATGGTTATGAAGGTAACATAGGTAAACTATCCAGGGAGGGGTTTTTTTTTTTGCCCCACGGGTCAAATTTAGCTGGTCAGTTTCACGGTTTATTTTACTTCCTGATATTTTATGCTCTTGTTCAGGTAGATCTGTCATCTTATGAGTATTCACTCTTAATTCTCTGAAATTACTCCGCCTTTGTTTTAGCTTCTTTTTTAATACATCATTTGATTTTGGATCAAAGATCATTTATAGTCTCTTACCAGTTTTTACTTTCAAACACCTGCCTACAATTTATATTTTCTCATTTCTTAAAATCAATAATGAGGGTTTGATGCACTATACCATGCAATTCATTACATAATCATGGATCCAAAAAATCTACTTTGTCTAGCAAAAACAACTACATCAGAGTAAGAATGGTCCTTTGACATGCAAAAACCTTCAAAATAGCAAAAAGGCTCAGCCAGTGTCGGTCTTCAGACTTTCTGTAGATGCCTTAATCTCCTTTTCCCTGAGCATTGCTCATATCATGTATAAGGATATTATAAAAAGCTCCTCACCTTCACTTGATAGTGAACATACAGTCTCATACAGTGCTAGTTGAAGGGACCTTGTGAGAGCTGGGATGCATAGAACATGCGGTCCCCTTGGTATGTAGAGTCCTGGGACAACATACCATCAGCCTGCGACTTGAAGTCATCTGCCAGGAAACTGTCCTGTAGATGGAAATTGAAACTATTTAAAAATCTAATGATAAACATTTTCAAGATCAGCCATTTAGTTGGCCGAGAACCTTGGTCTGTCCTCTAAACATTATCACTTTCCGAATGTAGAATAGGAATTTTATTTAGAATGGTCAATATAGCCCATGAGGACACAATTACAATGTCTGGTTATCCTTATCTGATGTCCAGGATAACTGAACACAAGAAGGCATGGAATGTTACCACAAAGTATATATGATGTACTGGAATCATCTATAAACAGATTTCTGATTTTGTGACCATACAACTGAAAAATATCCACTGGAATAGTTAGTGTCCTAAGGGTTACATGAGAACCTAGAGACACTTGTTTTTACCTGTGACAGTTCCGGCTGAGACAAGCCTGACAGACCAGGCTGGCTCATCTGGAAAGGCTGACTCATAGACAGACCTCCCTGGGTGAGTGGCCCCTGGGAGAAGGGCTGAGAAATGTCCTGGCTGGCTTGACTCTGGCTGTTGGTCAACTGGGAGTTACCCAGGGACTGCTGGGTGTTACTGTAACGGGGTGGTTTGGTGCGGGCTGGGCGACCTCCCTTACCTCGTCTGCTTCCTGTTACATTACACAAAAAAACACAATTATTGTGATTAACTTAACAATTACAAGAAAAGACAAGCATTGCATGTGGGTGCCAATGCTAGGCTGCAGTTATTTTTTCAGTTAGTTTTCCAATTTGAAAAGGGGGCATAAATGTTTTTAACTCTTTACCAAACGACAAAATCATAGACTGGTCCAAATTGAAAGCATTTGCAGACAACAAAATAAAAGTAACTGAAAAATTGAAATTTGTTTTGGGAAGGGTAGAAAACATTGTGGGAAAAGGAGAAAATGCTGGTTACCAGCATTTTCTCCTTTTCCCACAATGTTTTCAAAAGGCTTCTTTCCCAGGATCGTTAAAAGTTGGGATTATGTGGTAAAGAGTTAAAAAAATAATCTGAGGGTAACCTGCCCTTCTAGTTTGGGTTCTCCTTTTGATAATTAACAACTGACCCCAAATTGAAGTATATATTTTAAGTAATATCAGAGATATGAGAAAATGTCTAAGTTTTCACAGCATGACAACATGGTTAAAATTATGTAGGATATTGTCTAGGTCAAATAAATTTGCCTTAGTGGAGGGGATCAATGAACTTACAAACTTCAAAATTTAAATCATCTAGAAACAACTGATTCTTAACCCTTAACTCTTTACCATACAACAGAAATTGGGACTGGTCCAAATTGAAAGCGTTTGCAGATGTCAACTTAAATGTAGTTCAAATGATAGAATTTGTTTTTGATAGAGTAGAAAACAGTGTGGGAAAAGGAGAAAATGCTGGTTACCAGCATTTTCTCCTTTTCCCACAATGTTTTCAAAAGGCTTCTTCCTAAGGGTCGTTAAAACTCGAGATTGTGTGGTAAAGGGTTAACGTACTAAATAAGAGAAATGAAACTTTCAAGCCAATAGTAAAGACACAAATTTCGGTGTTTCAAAGGTTTTTTCGGAAGGATAAATATCTCCTTATGGGACAGTTTAGATCAAAGATCAGACTGCACATCTTGTGCAGTCTCATCTTCATCCACATTTACTGCCGAAGTCCTTGAGTCACCCGTAAGGGTTAATTGGCACAAATGAGCTCAAGTTCTCAGAGTAAAAACACATTGCCATGTAAGGACAGAATTACTTGTGAAAAGCAACATTTCCTTTGTCTAAAATATGTTCTAATAGACTTCCTTGATAGATAACTAAAAGCACAGGGTTGCTTGTTAAAGATTGACAGTCCTCTTCTTACCAACATGCTGTGGTTGTTGAGGGGGTGGGAAGTGCTGTGGCACCGGGGTCATGAACATGTTGACAGGCACTGGCAGGGTCATGGCAGACCCAGTATAAGCCCTTTCAGGTCCAATAAAGCCCAGCTGGTCATGCGTACGAACCACTGGCTCACGGAATCCAACACCTGAAAATTAGATAATAAAGATTCAGACATGACTCCATGATGTACATGTACAATTTTTCTGGTTTAAAGAGGATGTAAAACCCAATCCTGTAAAAGCTCCCTTGACTAACTAAGATAAATGGAAAAATGTAACTGCCTTGAAATGATGTCTCCCTGCCAATGGTAAACTGTTTTTGTATCCAAAAAAATGGACAAAAAGGCAGGGGGGCAGATGTATGGATAGGCAGTCTTAAAATCCAGCAAATCACTTACAATGCTAAAGTACTTCCACAATTTTCAACAAGTAAAATCAGTGTGTTTTGTTTTGTTTTTGAAAGTTTATTGCATTTCTTTTTCCTGTTTTTTTTTTTTATTTCTTAAATTATGGTAAATTAAAACAAAATAAAAACTTTGTACAAGTAACATTTAAATCTGTTTGACATACACATCTACTTATTTTTTTGTAAACATGAGTTTTGGTAAAACCAAGGGATACTCCCAAATGTGTAACTAAATCCTGGTCGCACGAATGGACACATGGATGGAAAACATGGCTGATACATGCACTTTCAGATTTCTTTCATGGAGCATAATTTACAATCACATTTGAGCCAAGCTCGGGCAAAAGGGGGCTTAATGCATCTCCATGATGCATTGTTCCAAGCAAGTCATCACACAATTATGGATCCATTAAATCCATTTTGTCCAATATCCGCATAAATCATGAGGTACACTGGTCCTTTGACAGGCAGAAAGAAAACTGACTTATTGCAAGAAGTCTGACCCAGGTCTGCCTATGTAGACATGCACAGGCTTACCTGGGTCAATACTTTTTGCCATTGCAATAAACCCCCCTTTTCACAAAGCAGACTTCACACTGAAACTAAGGTTATATTTAACAAAAGTGTTCTCTGAATGAAAACCTCCACAAATTACTTACTTCTATCATAAATACTGCCAGGAATCAGGACCTCTCTTGCATCAAACATTGTATTGCTCATAAATCGTCCTCCCTGAGGCAGAAAAAATATGATTAACCATGGTGTCCCATAAATATAATGTTAAAATGACTTTCCTGAGGCTTGTATTTGTTTCGAGCTTCTAGGGAAAATGAATATCTTGCAAGAACTTAATGGTCTCCATGAGATATCAAAATTGCCTATATAGCAAGAGGCAATTGCATGCATCAGAAAAGTTACAACATAATATTCCTTGCATAATAATTTTCTGCAACAAAATATTGTAATTATTGATAGTTTTATCCAAAAATTTATAATAAACGAATAATAAATGGAACTGATTTAGTGGATCATAACTTTTACCTGTGAATGATGGATGAAGGATAGGACATAAAATTTTGAAAAATGATGATTGAACGTAGCATGAAATCAACAAACCACAATTATCTGGGAATGTGTTCGACACGTCATGCATGGAATTGTTTTGGTTCTGTCCTATTATAACTGCAGGTGATGCTTGTATTTGAGCTAAAGAGTTAGTTGATATTAATTAGTATCTGTTATCATATCAAATAAATCTAATATCATGTGGGTCAATCAAGGACATTTTCCACTTAATGACCCTTTTCTTTTGATATTAAAATTGCAATGAAGTTAAACTTGTTGGCGTGGCAAGTTATAATCTTTGCAAGACAATCTGGAGTTTAAACAATTCTGAAAAAGGTGGCTTTTAGAAACATTCTGGAAAAAGGAGAAAATGCTGGTAACCAGCATTTTCTCCCAATTCTCACCATGGTTTCTACCCTATCAAAGCCGAATATAATCATTTCTGACACATTTGTCGTCTGCAAATACTTTCAGCTTGGACGAGGCTAAAATTTTGTTGTTTTGTAAAAGCACTGAACAACATCAAAATGCCAACAACTTTATAATTTCCATTTTGATCCCTTTTAATTTGGTTTAACCTTTTACCATCCATCACCAGTTTTAACCCCCCCCCCCCCCCAGGAAAAAGGACTTAAGAAAAACATTGTGGGAAAAGGACAAAATGCTAGATACCAGCATTTCTCCTTTTCCCACAATGTTTTCTTCTACATCAAAGACAAATTCCATAATTTGAGCCACATATAATTTTTCTGTCTGCAAATGCTATCACTTTGTAAAAGTCTACATTTTTGTTGTCTGGTAGTTTGAAATCTTTGATATTTTAGGACACCCTGGAATTCTATCTTTTCTGCATTTGTCAGACTCTATACTAGTAAAAATTTATAACAAGCTTCATTTTGTACTTCACTTACAGGGTTGGTAGAGTTCACCAGTTTTCTGGGTTTACTAAACTGTATCAAGCTTTCCTTCAGATTGTTGAGTGGGCCTTCCACGAGGCATTTCTGTTCTTTGTAGTATGTCAGCAAGTGATTCCACAGTGGTTGCTGTACAATACAAAACATCTTAACAATAACTAATGTTTGTTTGAATGTTGTTTCAACAGTATTTTGGTCATGTCAGTGCACCTAGCCATGCATTCCAAGATTTTCTTTAACTCCTTACCAAACAAAGCCGAGTTTTAACGACTCTAAAGAAGCAGCCTTGTGAAAACCTTGTGGGAAATGGAGAAAATGCTGTCAACCAACATTTCCTCCTTTTCCCACAATATATTTTGTCATCCACAATATATTTTGTCATCTGCAAATGCATTCGATTTGGAATAGCCCAAAATTCTGTAGTTTGGTAAAGGATTAAACAGTAATATGCACAATATCCTTTCCAAGCCACTGGGTGCTTTGCCAAATTAACAAAGTAGAAACTATGCCTAGAGGTGAAAGAAGTGAATTACACCTATTAGAATTACTTTCGTCTTTGGGAATATTGTGAGAAAAGGAATATGATGGTTACTAGCATTTTCTACTTTTCCATGGTATTTTCAACCTTCTACAGCCACATTTGATTTGTCCGCTGTGAATGCATTGTATATGGGCATGTCAGATTTTGTTGTCTGATACAGACTTCAGTAAGTTTTGGGTATGTCTAAATGTGCTTGTGCAGTATTTAAAGTCATTTCAAAGCTTTTTTCTTTATACATCATTACACTGACATTAACCCTTTACCAAACAATCCCGGGTTTTAATGATCTAAAAGAAAAAGTCTTTTGAAAACATTTTGGCAAAAGCAGAAAAAGTTGGTATCAAGCATTTTCTCCTTTTCCAACAATGTTTTCTTCACTCCCGAAAAGAAATTTTAGTTTTTGAGTCGCATGTATTTTGTCATCTGCAAATGCTTTCAATGTGGACAAGTAGAAGAGTTTGTCGTTTGGTTAAGAGTTGAAATAATGAAAAAAAATCAGTCTTACCTTTGACAAAACTTTGGGATTCCCAACTATGATGATACCATACCTGCACAGAAAAAGAAACTTATTTTGCATGTAAAAAGGCCATTAACTCTTTACAAAACAATCCCTAGAGAAAATGGCTTAAAAAACATTGTGGGAAAAGGATAAAATCCTGAATACCAGCATTTCGTCTTTTTTGCACAATGTTTTCTACCATTTCAAAGAAAATTTTATCATTTGAACAACAAAGAATTTGTCACCTGCTACAAGTCTGAATTTCTCTATAAGAGATCAGGAATCTTGATATAATGCCATGTTATTGCTGTTGCCAAAAACACTTCACATATATCACATGACCTAGTATTTAGCACTTTTCCTGATTTAATTGAAAGCAGAGCTGGCAACACATAGCCCTTGAAATACCAAGGTTGCAGGTATGCACCCTAGCTAAGCCAAATTTTAATTTATTCTTTGAATCTGGAATCATTTTTCTTGCTCAGCTTAAAACACTTTTGGCTTAGGATTAGGATTACAGGATAGTGCCTTAAAGGGCCCTAGTTCACAACCGAAAAAGGTTGTAATTTTTGTACTAAGAGTAGTTCAACTTACTTTGCCCTTGTCAAAGCCACATTGAGACGGCGAGGGTCATTCAAAAACCCAATACCTTGGTGTTCGTTAGATCTGACGCAGGACAAGATAACAAAGTCTTTCTCTCTGCCTTGGAAAGCATCGACACTTGCAACTTCAATGTCCTGATATATAAAAACAAGTTTGTATTAAAATATTTACCAAATGATACCCCAACACTGAGGAGGATGGCTTTAGAAAACATCTTACGAAAAGTAGAAAATGCTGGAAACGGGCATTTTCTACTTTGCCATAATGTTTTCAACCCTTAACATACCCCCTGAATATGTACAAATCTGTAGAAAGAAAAGAACCTCTCAGGCATTCTAATTCTATATTCCATGACTAGTTATCTGTCTCACCCGAACACAAGGCTGGTCTTGGAAGTGAAATTCACTTAAAACTATAGAATAGCTAGTGAATATATTACACATACACTACACATGATAATAATTTCAGTACATAAACTACGTCTAGAGACATCAAAGACTTACCACATAAAGCTTTTTATTCAAAGATCCGCTATACTGCATGTACTGTACTATGTAAGCTCTCTGTCCTTCATATGGTGTGATGATACCAATCTGTTCTGGTTTCACTCCTGATTTTAAAAATCTTGTTGCCACTTTCTCTACACTAGCTGTCTCAGTTCTGGATAAAACAAACACAATAAATTATATAACCATTTAAACTGATTCAAGTCTCTTGTATACTGGTATCTATACTGCACACTCAAAGATAAAATAAACTTTAAGGTTACAGTATCCTGTTTTGCTCTATCTTGTTTAGACATTTTTTTGTTCTTGAACCAACAGATAATCTATGAAACTATTTCACTTATATAACTAAAACACAGAAGACTGTCTTGTGGCTTTTGTTTTGATATGCTGCAATTAAAATTTGTTGAATTTTGACAGAATGAGAAGGCTTTTTCTGTCTAATGTGCTTAACTTTATCAATCAATCTATGCATCATAATCAAGAAAACTTAATAAATATGTCCAAGTTTTTATATACCATAGTAGTGTCATAAAAATTCATACTCTTTGCAAATTCCTTGTCATAAAATTTTTAGCAATGGCTATCCCAGTTTTTTACTTCGATTTCAGAGCCATTTTCATTAGCATTTTCTAAAAATTCCAACATTTTTCAGTACTGTGTATCAAAACAAAAAGCACACGATTGTCCCCCATGTAAAACGTTGAAAATCAAGGTAAAAAAATAACTACAAAGAAAAAATTGATACCTTCTCAAAACAAGCAACACTTTATTTTTTCTCAGTTTCTTTTCTTTTCTGCCACAAATGTATCAAGTCAGAGATCTTGTTAAAAAACTGGCCATTTCATTTACATAAAGCATGTTGTTAATACACTGAAAACAAATACCTGTTTAGATAGGAAGTTCCAGAACTGGATATTTCTTCTTGCCCAAGTGATGTAAAAAAAAACATGGGCTTATCAGGTTGGGGCCAGGGTATGTCAAGTTGGGGCCTCAGTCTCTCAGCTAATGTAAAATAGAAACATGGAGTATAAAATTATGCATGTACAATGATAATGTTGACAGAAGTGTAAATACCACTCATTCAATCACACATGAACAATGTATAAACTCATACAGCCCTAAACACAACTTCTGTAGTTATTATGGACAGTGAAGATCAAGATAAGACTGCATAGAACTACTTCTTGAATTTTGCCTCTGAAACATGCCAAACCTTGAAAACAAGCATACAGACACTGTTTTGAAGGGCAAATATATAAGGAAAACAGTCACACCATGTTCAGTATGCAAGTTCCGTTCTGATGTTCTATGACAATTACATATATCACTTTTATTAACCCTTCACCAAACGGTCTCAAATTTTAACAACAGAAATATTTTGAAAACATTGTGAGAAAAGGAGAAAATGCTGGTAACTAGTATTTTTTTCATTTTCCAAAATGTTTTCTACCCATTCTTACAGGAACCATGTCATTTGAGCCACATATAATTTGTTGTCTGCACATGCTTTCAAATTCGACAAATCTGTAACTTTTTCATCTGGTGAAGAGTTGGATATCTAATGTACTCTGGGGCTATTTTTACAAATCATTCTACATTCAATAATTTTTAAAATTCTAAATATGCATAGACTAGCCTTCTGGTTGGATAAGATGTTCTGTCTTAACCCTTTACCACACAGCAAAATTTTAGACCTATCCAAACTGAAAGCGTTTGCAGATGACAATTTCATAGTGTCCCAAATGACGCAATTTTTCTTTAACAGATTAGAAAACTTTGTGGGAAAAGGAGAAAATGCTAGTTACCAGCATTTTCTCCTTTTCCCACAATGTTTTCAAAAGGCTTCTTCCTCAGGGTCGTTAAAAGTCGTCATTGTGTGGTAAAGGGTTAACTATCAAATAGCTAGTCCTGGAAGTTTAGAATTCAAGTACTTTTATTAACTATTAGTGGGGTCCTGCATTTCTCAGTGTTGAAGGTGTTTGATTTGAAACCTGGTGGTCTTGGGCTTGATCCTTACTCAATCCATTGGATTTCGTGTATGAGAGTCCTTGGGCACTTCAGAGTCCTCCTTGTATTGGATAAACTCATGGATAAGTGAGCTATGGAGGTTCTAGGTATCAAAATCCTGCTGGAGGCTCTAGGTTCTTTTTTCTTTTTTTTTTCGGGGATAGTGCTTGGGCAAGACACTTCAGAGCCTTCCAAGTACTGGCTAAACACATGAATAAGTGAGCTATGATCCTGATATGACTGAAATAATGGTAGAAGCAACATAGAAGATCATTCAATCAGTTGATCAATAACTGTCAGTGGCTATGAACTTAAATGAAAACAATATTACACAAAACTTACATGATGTAACTCCATTTTGAAGCGATCCCTCGTAAAAGATGCTTGATGGGAAAGCACTGAGTGCTGGATGCATTCTATACTGAACTTGTAGACGAATGGGTCTGATTCCAAGCACCACAAGACGTTCAAACAGGGACTGGGACAGACCAGCCCTGGCCGCTTTCTTACACATAACGACAGGACCTAACTGACAATGGTCACCAACAAGGACAAGCTGGAAGGAAAAAAGATCAATAATCATTACTGTATGGATTATACATATATTAAATATATACAGCCCTGCCTGGGAAAAGGGGGTTCAACATATCTCTGTGATGCATTACACCCAGCAAGTAGTTGCTTTATAATGGATCCATAAAATCTGTTTTGTCTAAAAACAGACTGAATCATGAGGTAAACTGTTCCTTTGACATGCAGAATATTGACCTATAGCAAACACCAAAGACAGGCTGAACTTGGTTGATCCTTATTGCAGATGTGTTAAACAACTTTTTTAAACAGCACAAATTTTATGTGTGAGATTCTGTGGCCCAGGGGTGCAGGTGAAAAAATGAAAAGTCACCAGGTTCAATCCTCACTTAAGGCAGTGTTTTTTGCATGGGAGTGTTCCTTGGAAAGATAATTCAGAGCCATGGCCTAATACTAATCTAGGACTTGAATAAAAGAACTCTGCTGTGAGCTGTGATATATGGCTGAAATAATCTTGAAGCATTGTTACAAGCATTTTCTCCTTTATCCATAGTGTTTTACAAAGCCTTCTTCCTTAGGGTTATTTTCAGAGGACAAAGAAAGCATGGTTGAAACAAGATGTCTGTTTGTAAAACAGTCATGCCCCCCTACTGCTACATTGATACAGGAAGTGGCACAGTTCATAAACTGATATCAAAAGAATTGATTGGGAAATATCGATGTCATCTTTTTGATTTATAGCCCACTTCAATTGTTAAACTTGATAATCTGTCAACAGTTTGCATAATTATACACACCGCCATGTGTATACATACAAGATTGTAAACAGTCGCCGATACACAGACTGGGTTATCGATTTTCTTTTCGGCAAGCGCATTCGACTTCTGCTTTTTCCCAGTCGACTTCGATGCTTACTACGTCCCCGATAATACGCGAATAAAATGTTGGAGCCACAAGTTGAGCCACATATGATGATTTTTGAGACACTTTAATTTTTTTTTGAGCAAATGGTTCAAGTGGTGAACGGCAGCGCGGGCCCTGAATCATCTGGTGGTCACTGTGACCTTGACCTTTCACGGATTAACATTAAAATCGATAGGGATCATTTACACTTCAAGATGAATATCTGTACAGAATTTGAAGGACCTAGGTCAATTCTGTGTCTAGTTATCATCTGGACAAGGTTTGGTCTATATATCATTAAGTTGAAGGCCACTGTGACTTGACCTTTGATGAATTAATCTCAAAATCGATAGGGATCATTTACACTCCGAGATGAATATCTGTACAGAATTTGAAGAACCTATGTCAATTCTGTCTAGTTATCATCTGGACAAGGTTTGGTCTATATATCAAAAAGTTGAAGGCCACTGTGACCTTGACCTTTGATGGATTACTCTCAAAATTGATAGGGATCATCTGCACTCCAAGACGGATGTCTGTGCCAAATTTGTAGAACCTAGGTCAATTCTGTGTCTAGTTATCATCTGGACAAGGTTTGGTCTATATATCAACATGTTGACGGTCACTGTGACCTTGACCTTTGACTGATTGACCTCAAAATCAATAGGGATCATCTACACTCCAAGACGCATGTCTGTGCCAAATTTGACGAACCTAGGGCAATTCTGTGTCTAGTTATCATCCGGACAAGGTTTAGTCTATATATCAACATGTTGACGGTCACTGTGATCTTGACCTTTGACCGATTGACCTCAAAATCAATAGGGATTATCTACACTCTGAGACACACGTCTGTGCCAAGTTTGATGAACCTAGGTCAATTCTGTGTCTAGTTATCATCCGGACAAGGTTTAGTCTATATATCAACATGTTGACGGTCACTGTGACCTTGACCTTTGACCGATTGACCTCAAAATCAATAGGGATTATCTACACTCCGAGATGCATGTCTGTGCCAAATTTGATGAACCTAGGTCAATTCTGTGTCTAGTTATCATCTGGACAAGGTAAGGTCTACCGACGAACCGACCAATCGACAGACCGACCAACATTAGCAAAGCAATATACCCCTACTTCGTTGAAGGGGGGGCATAATGAAGGGATTTGTCTTTGCTGGTTACCAGCATTTTCTAATTTCCGACAATATTTTCCAGAGCCTTCTTCCTAAAGGTTGTTAAAACTTGGGATTGTGTGGTAAAGGGTTGACAATGTATTTCACTTTGAATTGGTATATGAGTTCACATACCTGTCTACAGCCAAGAACAACAGGGATCATACATTCGGGCTCGGTGGCCTGGGTACTCTCATCTATCAGCACTGATCTAAACTGCATCTTAGCCAAGCGTGGATCCCCTGCTCCGACACACGTACAGCAAATCACATCTGCATGCTGAAACAATAAACATTGTTGTTCGTTTTCTGTTATGAAATGGGGCATGGCATTTCAAGGTCCATACTTGTAATAAATCTCACTTCAATTGCAATAAACTTTACATGGTATGGATACTTTGCTTCCCTAATTGTCCAATATTGAATTCTTTCAGCACTAAATACAGAAACTCTGCTTTTTTTTTGATGGCTGAAAATATATTTGATTGAAACTGAGAAAGACTTTTATTCTACAGACTTCATCAATCAAGCAGACAGTATAGCTCCAAGATCGAACTTCACATTCTGTGCTGTCTAATCTTGATCTGCTCCATCTACAGAAACCTTTATTACCTCATATGGACCTGAAAGAGTTAATTAACATACTGAAAACTTAATGATCTTGCACACAAATCAAAATTTTATACATGCTTAGCTGTGGACTGCAAATGCTTTCAATTTGGTCAATTCTAGTCATGAGTAATCCTAGTATTCTACATACTGTAAGAAGTTCTCTTTCACATTGTTTCTTCAATGATCTATATCTCTTTTCATCATTTGAAGACAGCTCTCCAGTTTCATCTTTCAGCTGCTGCAGTTTTTGCAATTCTGGCATGCTAAAATAAGAAATTAATAGAGGATAAGAATAAATATTTAAGGGGTAGGTGACCTTTAACAGAATTTGACAGAATTTTGCCCCCCCCCCCCCCTTAATCTACCTTTGTATGCTGTTTGAGGCCCTTTTCAACATTATTTCAGTAATATTGCAGCAGCACATAAATCTATCAAAGCTTTCCTGGATTTTCTTTTACCAGTACTTTACACAATATTCTTCCCAAGCCAGGCTGCTTTTCCACATACTAGTAGTAACCATCGTCAATACAATGATCAGCCGAGAGAGAGGAATGAACCATATGCAATGAATATCATCAATCAACAAAAAGTGACTGGTCAAGCTGGGGATTCCAACCGTTGACCACCTGGTTTCAAACCCTATGTTATCAACTGAGCTAATGGCCTGAGCTTTGGATCTGATGAAAATGTTGTCTTTTTTTTTTTTTTAATACAATTGCCCTGCAGCATTTTTTCTACTTCCAACAATGTTTTCTACCCTTTCAAATACAAGTGCTACCATTTTTCATCTAGCTATAATTAAATTGTTGTCTGCAAATGCTTTCAATTTTGTCTCAGATTTTGTTATTTGGTAAAGAGTTAAATTGAAAAAGGGGCAAAACTATCAAAAATATTTTGACAGTTAATAGTACCTGCCCCTCTGGTACGAGTTCCCCATTTTATTGTTAGCAACAGGCCTGTGTTTTAACACTTAAAGTACTGACAGAGATATATGAAAATGTCAAAGCCTTAGCAGGACAATGAGACAAGTGACAGCAGAGCTATGACAATACTTTGATAATTTTTTTGAAGACAGTCTATTTTCATGAGAAGCAAATTCCTGAAATAAAAAACAGGACAATTTGATACCTTAGAATAACTAAGTTATACGTGAATAAGTATTGTTTTAACCCATAAAGTGCTGGAACCAACCTAAGCTATATTTGTGGACAGTGCAGATCAAGATCAGACTGCACACAATGTGCAGCCTGATCTTGGATCTACACTGTCCGCTATTACATTACATATTCTGGCCAAAAAGAAAATTGAAATAAAAATATTTTGGATGTATTACCAGATTGAAATTATCGATTTCATTAATTCAGCGCTGTTAGGGTTAAAAAACTTTTGATTACTACAGTAACCATTTACATAATTATATCCCTTTGCAGCGCCTGTGTTGGTCAAAATGACATGGTCCAATTTTGATGAAATTACCACAGAATGATAAAGCTTGAAATGCTGTTTCCAAATAAGCATGCATCATATCAGAACATTTGCAACGCTGTCATCCCAAGGTTTTTTTTTTGTAAAATTGAGATAAAAATTTCTATCTGACAGAAAGAGGTCATTTACAGCTTTTAACTTACCTCTCCATGTTCCGTATCTGATTATGCAACGCCAAGAAGGAGACGGGAGAGTCAATGGCCTCCCTACTCTTTGCACACAATCTGACAACCTGAAATAAGTAGGAAACAGTCTTCTTCAGAAGGGCTGTTAAAAGGTAGAACTGTTTGGTTAAAACAAGCATAAACAAATTTTATCAGAGAAGGCAAATATGTTAAAATGCACATTTCTTAAACAAGCACAATTTGAGTGTCCAATAAATGATTGCTTAATACAAGCTGTAGTGTACTTTATCTTTCCGGAGTAACAATCTGGAGCAACAATCATTACCTTCAGTCCAGTTTTGTGTATTTTCTCTGTCAGTTGATCCACAGCAATATTTGATGGGGCACACACCAGCACCTGACCATTGTTCTGTTTTGACAGGTGGTAAACAATAGTGGCTGATGTCACAGTTTTTCCTGTACCTGGAGGTCCCTATGTACAAAAAGAAAGTAATTGAATAAAACATGTTATATCCAACATTCTACCAAAAAGCATGTCTTTTTTGCTCAGTGTGCTAGGCTCAACTACAGTTGTTTTTTGCGGGTTATATGTAGATAAAGAGAAAACAGCATTTTGCGGAAAGTGTAGATCATACGATACAGAATGTGCGATCTGTTCTTTGTTCTAAACATTCTGCTTTTTTCAGGTTTTAACTCTTTGGCAGACAACAAAATTTCAGCCCTGTCTAAAGCAAAAGCATTTGCAGACAACAAATTAAATCTCACTCAAAACATGAAATCTGCTTTCAAAGGATAAAAAACATTCTGGGAAAAGATGCAAATGCTGGAACCAGCTTTTGGCACCTTTTCCCACAATGTTTTCTATTGTATTAGGGATAATTACCATCATCTTAGCAAAACTTATTTTGTTGTGTGCAAATACTTTCAATACAACCAATCTTAAATTTTGTTGTTGGGTATGGAGTTAAAAGAACTCTTTCAGAAAACATTTTACCTCTTGTAGAAGATCAATTTTGCAAACATAAGTATAACCATATGAGTCATGCTGGGTGAAAAGGAGGCTTAATGGATCTGCAAAAAGTATTGTCTCATGTCAGTCTGTGCAGGCTGACTTGTGTCGAAACTTTTTGCTATTTGTAAATCTTATGCCAGTCCAAGGACCATTCTACCATCAGGTTCAGTCATTTGATGGAGAAAAAGGTTTTTTTGATCCATAATTATACAATGACTTGCTTGGTATAATGCATCTTGGTGATGCATTAAACCCTCTTTGGCCAAATCATTGCTTATCTTTATTTCTTAACCCATTGTGGTACAAGTTCTTTGACTTCCATCAATTACTCTCAGTAATTGCTCAATGGAAAATTAACAGAACTTGCGCTTGATAACAAACAACCAATGTACTCTTCACACTGATTCTAGTTAATTCAGCAACCAAACATGATACTTTTCAGTCCTAAAGGATTGCCTAACAAAGCATTTTACTAAAGTATAGATCAATTCTGGTTTTATTCTTACCTGGATCAAGCTCAGTGGTCGTTGCAAGACAGTCTTCACTGCATACACTTGAGAGTGATTCAACTCCGGCAGGAACGGTGCACTGAACCTCTTTGGTAACTGACACTTGATCACAACATCCTCGACTTCATGTCCCAGTAGTTTATGGTAGATATATCCCCATACAGAGGTCTCGTCTACAGCAAATGTCTTTAGGGCACTCTGCATCCTGCAAGTTCAATGGTATTATTTCTCTAGTAACAAAACTTTTTTATTCTATTACTTTGCAAGACATACGGATGCTCCACAGCTCAGTGCTTAACTCTTTACCAAACAACACTCATCCAAATTGAAATCATTTGCAGATGACAAATCATCAGTGGGTTAAATCAAATTTGTGGTTTAAAGGGTAGAAAACATTATGGGAAGAGAAGAAAATGCTGGTTACCAGCATTTTCTCACAATGTTTTCAAAAGCATTCCTCTCCAGGGTCTTTAAAAGTTGGGATAGTGTGGTAAAGAGTTAACCCTTTACCAAACAACCCCGACTTTTAACGACCCCAAGGAAGAAGCCTTTTGAAAATATTGTAGGAAAAGGAGAAAATGCTGGTAACCAGCATTTTCTTCTTTTTCCACAATGTTTTCTTCCAATCTAAAGGCAAATTTAGTTCTTGAGCCATGCTGATTTTGTCGTCTGCAAATGCTCACAATTTGGACCAGTCTAAATTTTTGTCGTTTGGTAAAGTGTTAAGGCACAAAATATGCAATCAAGACTCTAAGTTTAATCCAAACTAGCAGTGCTTGTCGCAAGGAAGTGTCCTTGCAAAAAACCAAGACAGCGTACCTGTGTAATACTGGGCAGGAGGACATAATTAAGTGAGCTGTTGACATTTGAATAACTGAAAGATTGTTGAAATTGGAATGAAATACCGTTAAAACAAATACATCAAAGAGTGTTTTCTGCAAACAAGTCATAATTATATTTAACTGTTTTGAAATATTCAGAATGAAGTTTTTTCCAATCTTTGGTTTTTAAGATTTAAAATTAATCCTATTTTTCAAATGAAGCAGTTCAAAAATGTATTTAAGGCCACTAAAACAATAATTCAACGATTAAAAACCTTTGCTTATAGCAACAAACACAACATAAATGGATGCTTTCACACTCACCTGTCAAAGGATGTAGATTTCCAAACAAAATCGACAACAAAGTTGTGGGTACATTCATTAGGTACACCAGCACTACTCTTTAGCTCAATGGCTATTTCGTCACTGTGATCTAGTAGGTACTTAAGGCAAACAACAGACAAAAAAAAACTGTCAAGTTATTTTTTTCTTAACAATTTCCTATATACATTTACAATGTTTCACAAACCATGATTGAGATACAGCACTAACAGAAACAAAAAAAGCAGAAATTTTGGATTAAAAGTACTTGTCAAAGAATGTAGACTTTTGAATTTGGTTTAGTGGTTTTGGAGATAATGTGCCAGACACACCAACAAGCATGGGGACAGAAAAATGGACAATGCAAAACCTGTATCTCTTAGCCTTAGCAAGTAGTTAAATAAACCATTAACAGAGGATACTGTCTGGAATCTTGATCACATGACCCACACCTGACCAGTGTTTGTGGAGCTCTCCCATGTAGCGCAGCCGTAATTCATCTCCATGCATCAACTTCATTTCTGAAGGAACAAACATAGCCAATAATGCTTCTAACCCACTTAGCTCTTAACCAGAGGAGAAAATTTTAGACTTGTCTTAATTGAAAGACAACAATTTCAATGCAGCTAAAAAGCTCATTTCTGTCTCTGAAATGGTAGGAAACATTGTGGGAATAGGAGAATGCTGGTTACAAGCATTTACTCCTTTTCCCCTAATTTTTTCAAAAGCCTTCTTTTTCGGGGTCATTTAAATTCTGAATTTTTTTGGTAAAGTGTTAACCACACAAGAAAATTTTAGGCATATCCTTACTCAGAGCAGTTGTAGATAAAAACTCCAATGTGGCCCAAAAGATGGAATCATTCCTCCATAGGGTAGAAAATATTGTGGGAAAAGAAGAATTGCTGGTGTTAGATATACCATAGATAATGAGACACCAATATACTTGTTGCAATGGACTCATCCACAGTGAAAGGGTGTAAAGCATACGATGGGTCACAAAAAAAATCGAGACTTTTATTCTAAAACACAACTTGTAGTGTTTTCTCACATACCCAATTGCCTAGAATGACTAACTCAGACATTTCATGGCATAGAATCCAATTTGATTCCTGCATAGGTAATTTCACAAATACCTGTTCTACCTGTTTACTCAAGCATGATTGTGAGGTCTTGGCATTTTATATATACCAGTATGTTCTCCTGTTTCCCCCAACATTTTCATCAGCCTTTTTCCAACTGGTTGTGAAAGCAAGGGGTTAGAACATTTACTGTACAATACTTCTAATTTCCAACTGTGGAACTCTTCAAGTTAAAAGCCCATGAAGACCTAGGACCATGCATATACAAAATACAATCAACTGCAACTATCTTCATTAACTGAGGCACTTTCATTGCAATACAGTGTTATAAGCAGAGCTCCAGATATTAGAGAGTGATGGTATTCTAAATCCATTATTTCTCTTCAAAACCCAATGTTGTAGGTACTCATTAGAATCGTCTCATCGATACGATTCTAATGAGTACCCATAACATAGGGTTTAGTGGAGAATAATTATTTTTTTCAATTTTGAAATCAATATCACTCCCTCTATCTGGAGCTCTGTTATAAGTATATTCAGGCTTTTATTTCTCTGTTTTTCTCATTATGGGTTAGTTAATGCCTTTTCTACCTCATTGGCCCTGTATCTGACATAATATAGGGCTATCTTTCGTGACTCCTTTTTCTTACCAAATATGCAGAATGCAGAGGAGTGCTCAAAGAGAGATCACTCTATTGGACTGGTGATGACAAGCCAAAAGAAAATACAAAAAAGATGAGGATGCTACATAAACATTTTACCATCATTAGCCTTTGGTAAGTTGAAGTAAGCAATCCTTTTCTTGTTAAGTCCAAGGTCCCATCTCACTACAATATTATCTTGAGTTTGGGATTCCTTCAGTTTTTTGTCATAGTCAGCCTCAAATTTCACAAGTGGACCAAATATACTCTGATACTGGTATGCATCATCATATCTGCAAGATTTCATATATAATATGAGACTTAAGAAAAATATGCAAAAAAAACCACCCTTATTTGACTTTAAAAACACAAACCCCTGAATCATCTATCTACTTATTTGTGTAGACATTAACCCTTTACCACACGACAAAATTTTAGACCTGTCCAAATTGAAAGCATTTGCAGACGACAAAATAAATGTGATTCGAAAACTAAAATTTCTGTTTGGAAGTGTAGAAAACATTGTGGGAAAAGGAGAAAATGCTGGTGACCAGCATTTTCTCCTTTTCCCACAATGTTTTCAAAAGCTTTCTTTTTCAGGGTCTTTAAAACTCGGGATTGTGTAGTAAAGAGTTAGGCTGAAAACAGAGGCAAAAATCAGGATCCCAATTCATTAACCATTCTAGATTGCATTCTTAGCCTCATCCAGAACTTAAATAGTATTACAGTTTCTAATTGGCTAATGCATTGAATAGATGGTTTAGGCAAACAAAAATAAGACCCAGAAAGTTATTAATAAGAAAGAGCGCTGAATACTGACCCTCATAGCAAAAAACTTGCCATCTGATCTTAGATCTACACTGTTTACTATCTTGTGAAATATTCTGTCTTTGGATGACAGTAATGTAAGGGTAGAGCATCAGCCTCTCACACAGCAGAGGTTCTGGGTTCAAATTTTGTGATGAGCAGGGTCAACCTTGGGAAGTACCCATATTACAGCACAAGTACTGGTTAAGGTTTCCAAGGAGCAATTATCGAGAGTAATTAGAGTAAGTTGTAAATACTTATTTCACAGTCGATGTAATACAGAAATGTTTTAATTAAATCAAATTTTCCATTTAAAAAAAAAAAAACACTAAAGCTGCAATTCTGAGGTCTTTTCACTTGATCAAGAAAGTTGTTTTCATTTATCTAAGCCTTTACCAGATGATAAATTTTAGACTTGGCCAGATTGAATGTATATGTAGACAACAAAATAAAGGTGAACTAAATATAGAAATTGTCTCTGACAGAGTACAAAACATTGTAGAAAAAAGGAGAAAATGATGGTTACCAGCATTTTTAGTACAGATAACTGTTCCCAAAGGCGATGTTACTTTTTGACTGGTTGCCTCTGGGTACAGAGATGATCAAGACAAAAACAGTTGAAATCTCCACACAGATTTTGTGCGCAAGTTTGAACTCACATAATTTCACAAATAGCCCCCAAAACTAGGATTACAACATAGCTGTTGCTTGCATATTCAATAATCCTTCGCTCGAAATACAAATATTTTCAATTTGAATGCTGAACATAAGAAAAAATAGTTCATTTCACCTGCTACTCAAGTAATTTACCTTCCCGAAAACACACAAAATGGCCGCCATGCACGATAGATTTCGTTGGTGTTTTTTCCGAGATTTACATGTTATAAACGACTTCTACATGCTCTTAACTCTTTACCAAACAACAAATATTTGGACTGGACCAAATTCAAAACATTTGCAGACAACAAATTAAATCTTGGTAATATGATGATTTCTGACTCTGATAGGGTAGAAAATATCGTGGGAAAAGGAAAAAATGCTGATTACCAGCATTTTCTCCTTTTCCCACAATGTTTTCTACAGGCTTTTTTCTCAGGGTCGTTAAAAGTCGGGATTGTGTGGTAAAGAGTTAAGGTAATGAAAGGTTTAATAATTTATCTTTGGTCATGTTTGTTACTAAAAGTTAATTGCATTTTGCTGCAATACAGATTAAACCAAAGAAACAGAGTCAGTATAGAGCTCTATCTTTGCCACCGAAAAATTTACAGTGGACTTGAGATGGTACGGTGCACAATAAATATCCAAATATGAAAAAAAATCACCGTAGCGTCTCATTATTGAGACTACCAGCATTTTCTCCTTTTTACCACAATCTTTTCAAAAGCCTTCATGGTCAGAGGCATTAAAGGAATGTATGGTATAGGGTGTAAGGGTTAAAGGGTTAAACTTCACACTAAACTTAATACAACATCACCTGCTCATACAATTAAAAGTCATACCTAAGCAAAACTTGTTGAGGCTCCTCATCAATTCCAGGTTTTTCAAGATCCTCTAGCTTGGCCTCTGGGTTTTCTTTCCACAGTTCTTCAAGTTTGTTTATCTGCTGTGCTGAAATCTGCCGTGCTCTCAACTGTTCCTGGTCTGTAGGCACTTTCACCAACCAGGGCAGAAACTGTCTGTCTTGTATCAGGGGCTGCCACTGGCTTGGATCCCTGTGACAAACCCAAAAAATCTAGTGACCAATTTAATCAGGTAGGTGCTTATAAATTTTTTTTCATGCTCAACTCAGCTGATTATCTGATACACTGATATACTTCAAAGAACAACTTTTTACCATTTTCAGCTTCCCTTTCTGTCCTTTTATCAAATGAAAGTCTTTACTTTTCATTGTCGTACAGGCAGAAGTACAAATGAAACTGAAAGCTTGAGCATAAACTCTTTTGAAAAAGATAACAAATTTGGAAGTGGTACAAATAACCTGAAGTTCTTTGACAACAGGGAAAACATTAAGAGAAAAGGAGAAAATGCTGAAAAAGCTTCTTCCTCAGGGTCCTTAAAACACAGGATTGTTTGGTAAAGGGTTACAAAAAAAACCCCTAAACTAACCAGTTCATGTCTTTAAGATTGCTCAAGGTAGAGCAAGGCTGGCGACATAACAGCACCACCACAGAGTCTGCTTTAGCAGGTATGAATCCCAGCAAGAAGACATTACGGCAGCCACAGTTATAACACTCCAGCACCGTCTCGCCCAGCGGACCATCTTTATGTAAAGTTACTTCTTTGGCTTTTGCTCTCACCAGGTGATTGATGATGTGGCTGTAATTGCAAGAAGCATAATTTGTATGGTTGGTATTTAATGCCATTTTTAACAGTATTTTATTTTTATCTCTGAAGCCAGTGCACCTATCTACACCTTAGTAGTGTTTCTTTTGACCGGCACTTTGGGCAACACTCTTTCAAAGCCACTGGTTACTTTTCCCCCTTAATCAAAAATGGAACCAATGATCAGAAGTGACAATGGATTTAGTTCTGTCCCAGTGACTATTATCATTCCACCAAGAGTTTGGTGCAACTTGGATTCTAACTTGCAACCCCTGGCTTCCTTGCCTTGGGCAGTAACTGAGCTAACAAGGCCTTTACTTCATACATGCAGTGACCAGAGGTTTATATACAGGCAGTTTGGGTTTCAACAGAAAAGTCTTTCTTTAATTCTTCACTAATATCTATGTTCTGGGTATTTAGTAATTTCAACCAGAAAACTCTTTGGAATGGAGTTTGTGTAACAGCTCTGAAAAAGAACCAACCTGACCTGACCTGTTCAAGGATCAAACCTGGGACCATAGGCAAACGTTTTACCACATACCTACAAAGACTAGCTCTATGGCATATAGGTGTCCCCATATACATTCAAGTTACTAACATGTAAATCTGTCTGCGGGACAGACCAAGAAGGTAAACACATGCATATCTTCTATCTGTGGGACAGACTGCTATACTACATATCCATGAAAACTGTGTCAGGGATAACAATTGATCTTGACTGAAACTATTGAAAGTGTGATAAAAACTATATTAATAAAGTCACAAAAAACATGGTCACAAAATGCAATAGTTTTTATGTTCTAGAAAATTTTCAATAGCATCCAAAAGGATCTATGAGGGAAAGGACAATAGTAACTAAGCAAAACTCTTCCAAGTTTGACTTGTTAAAAGAAAAAATAAATACCTTCCTGAAGTATTGCCACGACCATTGCAGAACCATTTCTTGGTTGTATTACAAAACACCACACATGCAGGGTCATGTATTCCACAGTATCTGTAAAGATGATCCACAAAGCAATAACTTTTTAGCAAATAACAAAATTCTAGACTTGTCAAAATTAAAAAAAATTGCAGACACAAATTAAATGAGCCTAAAATGCAGAGTTTGTCTTTGAAAGGGTAGAAAAAGTTGAGGGGAGAAGAAGAAAATGCGTTAACCAGCATTTTCTCCTTTTCCAGCAATGTTTTCAGCATTTACCTTATTTGGAGTAATTAGAGTTTGGGATTGTTTGGTGAAGGGTTAAATGTCTGAAATGATCATCTTAAACAGAGTACAAAACAGTCCCTACAATGTTTTCAAAGCAATTTCCCATTTGTTTTCATTTGTACACAATTACAACATGAACAATGTATTTTTTTTAAAGAATCTGGCCCTGTTAAGAATCAAACCAGCAACCTCTGGGCTTCAAACTTTGTATGTTACCAACTCAGGCCCCATTTGTGAACATGAACCCTATAAAACAATTTAAACAAATGAAATCTTCATCCACTCACAAAAGATGCAATGTTGTTTACTACTTTGGACAACAGATAATCAGATAAGACCTTGATCTCCCATCTTATACGACTGTCACACAAATGAATCTTGTGTATGTGCACAGGAAAGAACACTCATGAAATTGTAAACCCTGAGGATTGCATAACATAGTTAGCAAGTAGAAATTGCTCACTTGTCACTGTCACCGTAACATTTTGTATTTATCAAAGAGTGTTGATCCAGGGCCAGACTGCATTATCTGTACAGTCTGATCTTGACCCTGTAACCTACACTGTCAGCAAAAGCCATATTTTTTGCATAGCTAATTTAACCCTTTACCTAACAATTCTGTATCATATCATCTTTTCCAGACTTGTGACAAAATTTTAGACATGTCCATACTGAGAGCATGTGCATTTGAATGAGACTCAAATGATGGAACTTTTCTTTATAAGGATAGAAAACATTAAGGCAAAGGGAAAAAATCTAGTTATCATATTGATATGTACTCCAAGGCCTTTTTCCCCATGGTTGTTAAAACTTGGAGCTGTTTTGTAAAGGGTTAATGAGTGTGAGGGAGGAAACCTTTGAGAACATCACATGGGAAAGGAGAAAATTCTGGTAACCAGCAATTTCTTACTTTCCCCTAATGCTTTTCATATGTTTCAAAAGCAAATCCTCTCTTTTTCAATGAATGTTTTTCACTGTTTCAGAAGCAAATACCATCTGTTGAGCAACAATATATTTGTCAACTGCTTTTAATTTCAATCCATCTAAAATTTCTTCTTGTAGGAAAGAGTTACTGAATTTTCATGAAAAACCAATCTCTAAAAACTTACGCGCAAGCATGTTTTGGAAGATCCTTCATGTAAAACTGCTCCTCATCCTCTTCCTCAAACTGTAATTCTGCCACTCCTTGGTTAACAGCATTGATGTTTATATCACCATTTTGCAGGGAGATGTCAATCCCATTTACCTGAGGATAGCAAGTATACTTCCATGACAAACTGTGATATTGATCAACTGTCAATTGTTTGGATTAATCTATATAACAAAACCTCAACAACATTTGTGTTTGACCAATAAATTAATGCCAATATTTGTCTCTGATGGGGCAGATAACATTGTGGGAATAGGAGAAAATGCTGCTTATCAGCAATTTTCTCCTTTTCCAACAATGTTTTCAAAACACTTCTTCAACAGGGTCATTAAAACATGGGATTGTGTGGTAGAGGGTTCACTAGACCTGTCACAGCTTTATGAGTTTTCCCTATTAGTTATTTTGTCACTTGATCAGAAAAAAAAAAACAAAGGTCCATAACTCCTATAGTAGTAGACTAATAATAATGAAAACTTCAGACGTACAAGTTTCTATGATATCTATGGAATATAGGTTTCTATTATGCCTTTCCCAAACAACAAATTCTATGCAGGGTTCATTCTAGAAATCATATCTATGACGCCGACCAGCCCCCCTCATGATAAAAAGTAGGGACCATCAGAGAAATTTATGGGGACAAGGGAAAACTACCTTAACCAATGGATTTTAATTTTATCCTTGCAACCAAAAGTTAGTCTTTCTTCCTTTACTGCCCTAATGACGTTTTCCCTCTGAATGCCTCATGCATGTGCACATGAGAAATTGTGTAAGCTGTGAATATGAGAAATTGTGGTAGAGCACAAAACACTATAATTTGTGTTTAGTACGAACGGATTAGTGACAATGACAAAAACATTTCTGCAGTAAACTGGCTGGATAACAGATAAATTTCTTACGGTCACTGGATTTGCACCCAGCAACTTCTTGTTTATCATTACTTCAAGGAAATTTGATAATCACTGTTACCTTGACATTATTTCTTTGGTTATTTATGCCCAGAAATATAAAAAATATCCGCAGAGACACTTGCTCTATGATGGTAGTAACAAGGTGTTTTACTATGTTTTCATGTATGCCGTTTTTTAGATTGGATATGTCTGACACACCCAGAGAAATTACCAATTAGAACCTTCGTAACTATTCACCATTCATATGTTTGCTGCACTTCATTCTTCAATAGTGTAAATTTGACAACAAATTTTCATTATCAAGTTAACACCTGGCGAAAAACGTGCTTCTGCTGCGCCAAACATGAAAAATATGCACCAGTGGTGCAAAGGCATGCTCTAGAATGAACCCTGTCTATACACTTCCAAATAAACAGCATTTGCAGATGAAAAATCTGAAAATGGACCTAAAGAACTAAAGTTCTTTGACAGTGAAGAAAACATTGTGGTAAAAAACGGAGAAAATGCTGGTTTACAGTATTTTTTTCCTTTTCCAGAATGTTTTCTGATGAACACTTTTCAGGATTGTTTGGCAAAGGGTTAAACGGGCCTTTTTAGAGTCTTTACTGCAAAATAACCTATTTGTTAACTCTTTACCACACAACAAAATTTTCACCTTTGCAGGCGACAAAAAAAGAAAACCTCAAAACACAAATTTATCTTTCACAGGTTAGAAAACATTGCGGAAAACACAGAAAATGCTGGTTACCAGCTTTTATTTCTTTTTCCTACATTTTCAACTGCCTTCTTTCCTCAGGGTTGTTTACAGATGGGATTATGTGGGAAAGGGTTAACCCTTTACCAAGCAATCCCTGGTTTTAACGACCCTGAGAAAGAAGCCTTCTGAAAACACTGTGGGAAAAGGAGAGAATGCTGGTAACCAGCATTTTCTCCTTTTTTCGACAATGTTTTCTACTCTTCCAAAGTCAAGTTTCAATTTTTGAGTCACCTTTATTTTGTAGTCTGCAAACGCTTTTAATATGGACAAGTCTGAAATTTTGTCATTTGGTAAAGAGTTACACAACAAGCCCTATCATGTAATATGCTTTTCTCTGCCAACGTAAAAACACTGGTAACATTTAGTAAGAAGCTGCAAATTTTGGGTTCTAATAGTGAGTTATTCGCTTTGCAATCTGTAATTCTATCTTTTTTGCTATGTAGCTACATTTTCAAGTCTAAACTTTTATCATCATGCCCTTTATTTTTTATCACATAAAACCTCCCCCGGCAGTGTATTAAACCCATGATTTATTTTTGATAATACACTAGCGTATTATCATGCTCCAGATGCTCCAGATAATACACTAGTGTATTATCATTTTTTGGGTCCCAGTTCTGATCAATTTTCAGTCATGAGCGCATGAAGCTTGAGACACCAACTACAGAAAATGCCTGAACTTTTTGTACTACTATGCCGTTTCCCGGAAAAATGACGTCATTGTTGCTAAGAAGCATAAGCGTGGACAATTTTTGATATTCATATTTAATTAAAAGCAAGAAACGCAGCGAAAGCTGCAGGAAATACAGGAAAGCTTTTTAAAACCACAAAATTGCTGAATAAGTTGCACTTACCCCCTCTAGAGACTGTTTTATTCTACTTTCGGTGTAAGTGTTATGGAGCTACCTGCTTGTGTATGTATGAAACCAAAGTACAGTTGTACACATGGAACCATGAATGGTATTTAGGCAAAAGGTGATGGGGCAGGATATTTTTTGTCTGTCATTCATTTTGTGTGATAAATAGAATCTCACATTTGTGTTTATGTATTATCATTTTTATAAAACTCATTGACTAAATTGTTATTGACGCTCGCCAAGGCTCGCATCATACAATTTTAGTCAACTCGTTTGATAAAAATATTAAATACATAAACACTCATGTAAGATCCTCTATATCATATTGCTTTCCTGCCATCACAACATCAAGTTTTCAAGTTGACAAGGGTAGTGGGGGTGGAGATGACTCACAATACTAAAGCGGTTCTACTAACAGTGTTGATACTTTCATATCGGAAATACCTGTGCCGTGGATGATTAAAAAGAATCACTGCCAAGTATTTTACTTTCCATACCTGGCTTTGACTTTGTCCTGTCTCTATTTGAGATGCTTGTGTCTGAGATTGGGTCTGAGAAGGTAGTGTAAAATCGGTGTAATCAAAATCCGTCCCTTGCGTATCTGCACCCATTAGATCCGTTTCCTCGGTATCTAGGAAGGTCAGGGCTTGAGAATTCGGTCCATACGTATCTACGCTCATGTTTGAATCTATGATTTGTTCTCTCCTCTATTGATTTATTTCATGCTCCTAAAAGTAAAGCTCGATTCGTACTCTGTTCTCTTGGACAGTCGTTTTAACCGAAAGTTGGAAAACACGTCAATAGTTCACGCCATTCTATTCCATTCACGTGTTGACGTCACATCTACACGCCTTTTCGTGACATTTTACTCAAAATATACATGAGGTTTTATGGTTACCTGCTTCATTTTAGCGCGAATTCGGTAAACAGGAAAATATTTTTTTTTACCACAATTTTTAATGACGTTTTCAGACCTAGTGGAAAGAAAATAAAACTTCACAGGAGTTGTGATAAGAAATTATTCAATAGAGAGTACGGTTCTTTTGTATAGCGTTTTAATGCTGTAGCGTACGGTATAGGCCTATCAATATTTTTTCTTGGGTTGGGAGGAAGGGGTTCAACTTCAAGTTTCCTTGTAAGCTTGTAAACATTCCAGAGAGTAACTGGTTTTCGTTGCTGATAATTGCTAAAAGGAAGAACAAAATAAACTCAAGTTGTAACAATCCAAAGGGAGAATGCTTTTGAAAAATGGTGGGAAACAAAAGGAGACAATGCTAGTATCCAACGTTTTTGCCTTTTCTCACCTTCTTTTCTACTCTTCCAAAGCACTTCAGCCCAGTTATACCAATTTTGAATTGGATGTCCATAGATGTTTTGAACTTGGAAAAGTCTAAAACTGTTCTCCTGGGAAACAATTAAACATTTAATTAACACTTTAAGACATTTTCAGGCTAGAAATGACATTCGTAAAATTGCAATTTCATAGGTGCTTTTGCCCTAAGCGTGACATTTAATTGGACAGTGTAGATCTAAGATCAGAATGCAATTTTTTAGACATGAAAGGTTCACTAACTCTTTACTAGGCAACAAAAGTTCAGACTTACTAAAATTGAATACTTTTCCAAGTGACCTATTAGCCCTTTACCACACAATCCCGAATTTTAACGACCCTGACAAAGAAGCCTTTTGAAAACATTATAGGAAAAGGAGAAAATGCTGGTAACCAGCATTTTCTCCTTTTCCCACAATGTTTTTTATCCTTCCCCAAACAAATTTCAATTTTTCAGTCACATATATTTTGTCCTGTGCAAATGCTTTCAATTTGGACAAGTCTAAAATTTTGTCGTTTGGTAAAGCGTTAAACATGTCATAAATAATGAAATTGTTTATGGGAGGATAGAAAACATTATGGAAAAAATGCGGACTTTTGCATTTTTTCCTTTTCCTACAATAATTTCAAGGTTTCTTTCACCGGGTGGTGAAAAATAAGTTTGTTAGGTAAAAGTTCAAGGGTTAACTGGTTAACTAACATTCCAGTAGCAAACATAACCCCTTACCAAACAATCCTGTCTTTTAATGACCCAGAGAAATGAACCTTTTGAAAACATAGTGGAAAAAAGGAGAAAAATGCTGGCAACCAGCATTTTCTCCGTTTCCCACAATGCTTTCTACCCACCCCAAATCAAATTTCAATTTTCAGGTCACATTTATTATGTCATCTGCAAACGCTTTCAATTTGGGCAATGCTTAAATTTGTCATATTGAAAGAGTTAATTACTTCTGCAGAGAGTCTAGATCAAGATCAGACTACACAATCCATTATGTCCAAGGTTGTGAGAGATAATCATGTCAAATCAGCCTTGAAATTGCATTGGGTTGTTTGTTTGCTTGTATTGTGTTAACCTTTTAGCACAGGACAACAGCAGTCAAAATTTAAAGTAATTGTAGACGACAAAAGAAGTGTGGATCAAATAATGGACTTTGATTTTGCAAGGGTAGAAGATATTGTGGGAAAAAGAGAAAATGCAGGGTATTAGCATTTCCTCCTTTTCCCAACAATGTTTTCAAAAGCTTTATTTCTAAGGGTTGTTAAAATGCGGAATCATGTGGTAAAGCATTAAAGGCTGTTTCAACATTATTTCATTTATATTATAGCATCAAGCACATCTTTCCATGCTTTCCTAGTGTTTCTTTTACCAGTACCTCATACAATACTCTTCCCAAGTCTTTTGGCCTCTAATTCTAAGGTCAATTCAGAGATCACTGTCATCCTCATTATTACATAGCAGTTTTTATTTGCAGTTAGTAAGGATTCTGAAATCCTTGTAATGCCCCTGCATTATCTGCTGAAACATATTTGAAATAGATGTCTTTGGAAATGTCCCAGTAACTGGCATCAATTACAATTAAAGAAACAAAGATAAATGGTATGATAACAATGTGGAAAAAGTAGAAAGTGCTTATAGCAAGCATTTTCTCATGAGCATTTTCCCCTATTGTTACAATGTTTTAAAAAATGGTCCACTGCAGAGGATGCTGGAAAAAAATCTACCAATGGTTGTATGTATTTAACTCATTACCAAACGGCAATATTTCAGACTTGTCGAAATCGAAAGCATTTGCAGACGACAAAATAAAAGTGACTGAAAATTTAAAATTTGTTTTGTGAAGAGTAGAAAACACTGTGGGAAAAGGAGAAAATGCTGGTTACCAGCATTTTCTCCTTTTCCCACAATGTTTTCTAAAGGCTTCTTTCTCAGGATTGTCAAAAGTAGGGATTGTGTGGTAATGGGTTAATTTCTTTTCAGATTGTAGGCATTGTACAATCTTGCCAACCACAGAGCCACAATTTGTTATGTTTACTTGCAGTTTGTATTTGCATGCTAGACAATGTACAGCTATAATCAAAATGGTCCAAACTATCGATATGATGATTTTCCAAGGGGTGGAAGTCATCCCAGATTTATGGGCAATCCTCCTATGAGATTTACGTCTCCACAGGGCTTCCGATATGGGAGATCAGTGATGCCAATGTTCAAATCAAACTATGACAAGAATTATGGTGTGTATTTTACTAAGAGTATAAAGAGAATAAAATAGAATAATAACATACTTTTACATTCTATGAAAATGAGAATGATCTGAAGGTTTAAATGTATCTATGTTGCTCTCAATTCTTTTCTTTTTTTAACAGTGAAAAAATATGTAGAGCCTGAGTATTTTTATTGGAATAAAGTTTGTACTGAAGGGATTATTTTTGAAATAATTCAGTTAAAAAAAAAAGTTGCGTAGTGCTTTTCTTTTGACTGATCATGTTTAGTTCCTTTTTTTCCTTTATTTCATAACTAATAGTCTTGTTTTTGTAGGGCTACTTATTTTAGCAATTAAAGTTAAAGAAAGCAATTTTTTCTTTTTCGAATGTTTAAACTGCACTCATTGAATACAGAGCACTGTTGTATTTATTGTTTAGTTTGATTTAAGAAATTCTTGTGAAGTTTGTTGGGGATATAAAAGCTTTAAAAAGAGATTTTTTTTTTTCATCTTTCTTTCACAGCTTTCACATCAAATAATGGTCCACAATCACTCCCTGGGAGACAGGAATTGTTTGATAATTCACTGGTTTACCATGGAAATAACAAGTAAGTTTTATTGTTGTTTATATCATTAGTGCCTGATAGGAATTTGTAGCAGAAAACTTTTAAAAGAATTCCATGAATTTAGGATTTATGGATTTATGCATAAAAACACTATGTAAAAAAATGTGGGGGTGGGGGAACAAGAGTGGATTTTGTTCCTAGGAAGGCTTTTGCCTCATTTAGGTTTTAGGAGAGTTTTGACACTGTTTGCAAAATGCTTTGTGTTTGATTTTAACTATTTACCAGATGACAAAATTGGAAACTTGTCCAAATTCAGAGCCTTTGCAGAGTACAAGTGAAATGTGTCCAAGATGGTTGGCTTTGTCTTTAACCCTTTACCAAACAACAAAATTTTGGACCAGATCAAACTGAAAGCATTTGAAGTCAACAATTTAAATGTAGCTCAGATGATGATTTCTGTCTTTGATAGGGTAGAAAACATTGTGGAAAAAGGAGAAAATGCTGGTTAGCAGCATTTTCTCCTTTTCCCACAATGTTTTCAAAAGGCTTCTATCTCAGAGTCGTGAAAACCAGGGATTGTTTGGTAAAGGGTTAAAGGAGGAGAAAACATTGTTGGTAGTTGAGTAGATACTGCTTAACCGTTTACCACACAATCCCGAGTTTTAACGACCCTGAGGAAAAAGCCTTTTGAAAACATTGTGAGAAAAGGAGAAAATGCTGGTAACCAGCATTTTCTCCTTTTCCCACAATATTTTCTACCCTATCAAAGACAGAAATCATCATTTAAGCTACCTATATATTGTCCTCTGCAAATGTTTTCAATTTGGTTGAGTACAAAATTTTGTCGTTTGGTAAAGAGTTAAGAACACTGTCTCCTTTTCCCAGAGTCTCGTTAAAACCCGTCTCCCACAGGGTCATAGTATCATGTGATTGTTTGGTAAGCAGTAAACTTGGATGTCTGATGGAATTTTTATGATTACCAGTATGCTGGGTCCTCCTCAGTATTAAAAGTATTTGATTTATAATCTCAAAGTGATGGTTTGATTCATGCTGGTGGGGTCTGATTCATGCTGGTGGTGTTTGTTATGGGGAGTACCCTTTGGCAAGTCACGGCATGGCCAGAGGCCCATATTTACCAACTGTTTTAAATTGCAGTTGAAGTCTGAATTTAGGAAGGAACAAATTTTCTGGATAAACATGGATAATTGATGAAAAAAACTGTTTAATGCAACATAATGTTTTCAAATACCTTCTTTCATGGAAGTGAAAAAACATGTGACTTTTCAATAAACTGTTAACTTTGATGTCTAGTGGAGCTTTCCAGATATGACTATGCAGGGTTTCCCTTAGCTTAATGGTCAAGGTGTTGATTTTGTAATCAACAGCTCTTAGCTTGATCTTTGCTTTGCAATATCTGGAGTGTCCTTTGGTGAAGCACAGCAGAGGCCTTGCACCGCAGATACCCTGAAAGATATGGATAAATGAAACATTGGAATAGAATCAACAAATCATTGAAATCTCTTGAAAGCGAGGTAAAACCTCATTTAACTCGTTACCAAACAATCCCTGGTTTTCACGACTCTGTGAAAGAAGCCTTTTGAAAACATTGTGGGAAAAGGAGAAAATGCTGGTAACCAGCATTTTCTCCTTTTCCCACAGTGTTTTCTACCCTTCCCAAAACAAATTTCGATTTTTGAGTCACTTTAATTTTGTCGTCTGCTAATGCTTTCAATTTGGGACAGTCTAAATTTTTTATGTTTGGGAAAGGGTTCAGCAAAGTCCATGCTGCAGAACCTATGTTTACCAACCATTCAAAGTCACATTTTCATTATGAAGAATTTTCTTTATTTCAAAGTAACACATTTCCTGATTGGCTTAATGGTTTAGCCAATCAAAAATGTGTTACTCTCGAAATTTAGAATGCTGTTTTTGTGGGTAAATATGTGACCAGGGTCTTTATTCACCAACCATTCTTAAGAACATTCTTAGTCTTATTTTCCAGAAATTTCTAACTATGAAAGAAACACAACTTCTGATTGGCTAAACTATTTGGTTTAGCCTGTCAGAAGTTGTGTTACTTTCAAATTTAGAAAATCTTGGAAAATACGACTAAGAATGTTCTCAAGAATGGTTGGTAAATACAGACCCAGGACCTGTATTCACCAACCACTCTTGACAACATTCTTAGTACAAATTTCAAAGAAACTTAATTTTTAATTGGCTGAACCATATGAAAAATTGGCTGAACCATATGATTTAGCCTATCAGAATTTTTGTTACTTTATAAGTTTAGCTCTAGACTGAGAAAGATGTTTTAAGTGCATGCTGGTTATGAACCCTGCTGTTCTTTGTTTTAGAAGATCTCACAACAGTGCAAAGAGGGTCGACAAAGATGAACCGAGGAGAAAGAAACAAAAACAAACAGATATAAAACCCCAACCAGGGAGCCTGTCTCTCTCACACACACCAGCTCTGAATGACAAGGTATGAGTCTAACCTTACCATTTACTCTGTACCAGAGGCAGTTGCTTAGGAAGAATATTGTGCAAGTATTGATAATAGAAACCCAGGAAAGCATGGTTTGGTGTACTGGAATGTTATATCTGAAATGATGTTGAAAATGACATTCAACAATACAAACAGACAAGAACTCAGAAGGGCTGTTGAAAATACTCCTAGGGGCATGGAAAGTGTACTGTAGGAAATAGAGCCAGTGGCTTGGAGAGGATACTTTGCAAAATACAGCCAGATGCGTTTAGATGGTTCTTTGCAATATACAGCCAGTGCTTTAACATTGTACTTTGCAAGATACAACCAGTAGCTTGGAGGAGTTTCTTTGGAAAATACAGCATGTTGCTTGTATGGGGTACTTTGCAAAATACAGCCAGTGGCCTGAACATAGTAATTTGCAAAATACAACCAGTGGCTTGGAGATGGTATTTGCAAAATACAGCCAGCTGCTTTGAGATGGAACTTTAGAAAATACAGCCACTGGCTTGGAGTGGATATTTTGCAAAATAAAGCCAGTTGTTTTGAGATGATACTTTTGAAAATGCAGCCAGTGGCTTGGAGTGGATACTTTGTAAAAAGGAAAAAAAAAAGCCAGTGGCATGGAGAGGATACTTTGCAAAATACAGCCAGTTCATTTAAGATGGTACTATGCAAAATACAGCCAGTGGCTTAGAGTGGGTACTTTGCAAAATACAGCCAGTGGCTTGGAGATGGTACTTTTCAAAATACCCCCAATGGCATGGAAAGATTATTAGGCTTAGAACTGGTAAATAAATCTAGTAACACATGCATAAATATGTGTTCTGGCTGCTGTAAATATTACTGGAAAACTAAGTTGTAAATGGCTGTACCAGACATCTTATCCACCCATCTTGCGGAAGAACCCTTGTTGGTAACGAGCATTTTCTCCTTTTTTAACAATGTTTTCTTTCTTTTCAAAGACAAACCACATTATTCTAGCTACACAAAAGTTTTAGTCTGTGAATACTTTCAACATTGGCCTGGCCGGGTAGCACTGTGGTAAGGGTATCTTACTGGTGACCTGGTGGTTGCGAGTTCAATACCTGATCGAGGCAAACTTTCTTCCATTGGTTTTTCATCTCTCACTTCTGTTGCATGTGAGAAAAGTGGTCAGTGGCTTGGAAAGAAAGTTGTGTCAGTACTGGTTTGAGAAAGCCAGGAAACACAAGTGTATGTGCACCTAGAACTGTGATATGACCTAAACTGTTAAAACAGCATTAAACTCCAATACAAAAACTTTCAGGATATGCAGGTTTAAAATTGTGTAATCTAGTAAAGTGAAACACAGACAAAAATCCCTTATAAAGAAACAAACAAGCAAGAAAATCTCTTTACAGATTACAGAAAACATATGGAGATATTATCAACAGTACAGACAGTCAGATCTACAATACAGACAGAAGGTGGACCTCAGGGATGCTCTCTATGCCATATTTAAAGATGTTTTTCCATGTATGTCGTCTGTATATTTACCCATACTTGTCATTGTTCCCCAGGCTTTTTATACAGTGGTGTAGAGAGAGAGCGTCAGTCTCTCATGTCAGCAGTTCTGGGTTCAAATCCAGTGACTTTACCATAGGACAAAATTTTAGCCTTGCCGAAATTGAAAGCATTTCCATACCACATGCTGGTTACCAGGATTTTCTTCTTTTCCCCACAATGTTTTCAATAGCCTTCTTCCCTTATAAAAGTCGAGATTGTTTGGTAAAGGGTTAATTTGCGGGTCAATTAATGGACTTTTTTGAGCTCTTTACAAAGTCATGAAAGTCTAGACTGGTCCAATTCAAAAGCATTTGCAGACAACTTTAATATGTCTTAAATGACGGGATTTGTGTATGAAAGGGTAAAAAACATTGTGGGAAATGGAGAAAATGCAGGTTACCAGCATTTTCTTCTATTCCCACAATGTGTTCAAAAGGTTTTTATCCTGAGGGTCATCCAAACTCAGGATTGTATGATAAAGGGTTAAACTTTAAAATTTTCCCTCACAGCAGCAATAGAACTGGTTAAGGTTTCCAACAGTGATTAGAATAAACCCTACAACTTGTTTCACATTTGATGTTAGATAAATATGTTGAAACTTGGGGTTCAAATTGAACTAGGCTTTCTATTTGTCAACCTTTTACTTAACTTAAAAAATTGTTGTCTATATTCTTGGCAGAATGGGGAAAAACAAGGCAAACTTTCATGTAATACATGTACTAAAATATAGAAACTGTGCTTTAAAACTCTTATTTCAGTAAAAGTGGAAGAAAAATATTTGTTAGACCTGTTTTACCATGCAAATACATTTTGCCATCTTTTAAATCAAAAGCTTTTGAAAATATTGTAGCATATTCAAAAAATTCTTACTATGAGCAGATGCTCAATTTCAAATTTTGACATAATCATGTGTTTTTGGTTATTTAGATCTTGCACCTCAAGTATTTAAATCTTCAAATTAGACATGTCACAAGTGTCATTAACTCTCTCCCACTGTCCCGAAAAAAAGTCTGTTTCAGAACAACTACAGTTTTTTTTCCTGGATACTACAGAGTCTTCATTTTGTTGCCTTTTTCCATTTTGCGACAGTTTGAACAGTACCGACTGTTGATTTTGCCACTTATGCAACTTAGGGATTGTCATGTTCAGTTTCTGTTATTTTTATTTTTCTATGACCCAATTATTACAGACTGTGGATTGTACATGGTGGGCTCTTCTATGAGTGGATTTGCCACCAAGACAAGCGATATGGACCTATGTTTGATGCTTAGTCCCAGCGAGGTAAGAATTACCTGCATTCACCAACCATTCTCAGTGTTTTGCCTAGGTAGAGAGGTTCTCGGATATTGGTCACTCTGAACTAGACAAATGTTGTCCCATCATAATGTCTAAATGCTGGACTTTGTTCCTTTGAAACCCATGTGAGAGTTTTTTATTCTCTGCAGTTAACTTACTTTATTTTGAAAATACATGTATCCCCTAGTTCTGCAAGTTTTGGTGACCTCACTGTGAGAGTATTTCTTTCTAATTTTTGTTCTAGTTCTGAGTATCAGGACTGGCCACCTGCCCAGCCGAGACAAAATTAGAACTGAATGTATAATGGTAGGTGAATAAGCTCCAAGGCTGCACTGAACCTGGAGGCATATATTGGATCTATACAGTCTCACATTTTGGGCAATACAACCACAAATAGAACTTGGCAATCTCATTCCATGCAAGAATTTACCAGCTTGTGCTACAGTGAAGGCATACTTTTATGTCTTAAACAGAAATTGAAGTGTTAGACAAGGTCATATTGAAAGTAGATGAAGATGATAAATTAACTGCAGCTCAAATGATTAAAGTTGTCTTTAAGAAAACAGAAAACATTCGGAGGACAGGGGACAGTACTGAAGTTTTTGAAAACTTCATTCATCAGGATCTTTACTTTTGTAAAGGGCACTGTATTCCTAAGAAATTGTCTATTTCATCTGATTTCTTAACCCTTGACTAAACAATTATTTGTTTCAACAGCCTTAAGGAAGAAAGCTTTTAAAAAATTGTGGCAAAAGGAGAAAACTCTGGCAATGAGAATGCTCCCAGAATGTTCCTACCTTTTCAGTTCTTTCAATTTGTTTGTTTGAGCCACTGTTTATTAGTTATCTACCAATACTTTCAATTTGGATACCGGTATGCCTAAAATTTTGTTTTCTGACATAGAGGTGAAAAACATTCATGTTATTACATGTTAAGATACTGATGTATTTTTTAATTTTTTTTTTTTTTTTTTTTTTTATATATCATGTCAATTCAGATTGATTGCATTGTGTTTTAGATTGATGGTAAGAGAGAGGCTGTAGAAATACTTATGGCCATACAGAGGGCTTTAAGAAAATGTAGTAAGTGTCTCAGGATATTGAGATTTTGTGTTTTATTAAATAGGCATTTTTTATTTTGTCAGTGCCAAATTACTTTTTTATGTACGTGTACAGTAATAAATATAAGAATATAGTCAGAAATTATTGTCACACAAAGTTTCATGTTTTCAACATGCTGTTGATTCCAACATTTTTATTACACTCACTATTCCTCTTATTTTTAGCTCATTTGTTTTCAAAGAGGAGATTAAGGTAATGTCATACTTCTATCATCTGTTGTTGTCATTGTGCCTAGACAATGACATTTTCTGATACCTCTGTTATTACGGAAGATACCCGCTTAACCCTTTACCACACTATGTCGACTTTTTGTGACCCTGAGAAGGAATAATTTTGAAAACATTGTGGGAAAAGGAGAAAATGTTTTCTACCCATTCCAAAACATACTTTAATTTTTGAATCCCATTTATTTTGTTGTCTGCAAATGTTTTTATACCCACGCAGAACGAATGTTTTCGGGGGTATACTGGAATCAGCCTGTCTGTCCATCCGTATGTCCGTCTGTGTACGAAATACTAGTAATTTTGTGTCGCAAACTCCTCCTACAGTTTTGCTGCTATTGTATTGAAAGTTTGTTGATACATTGATCTTATACTGAAGTTGTGCAAGACGCAGTTTTCAATCATATACGAGGGTTGTCGCAGATGTAAAAGGACTATTGCTGTAACATGAACAATTATTGGCGTATAAGCAAGAAAACTAACGCGGATTAAGTGCCATATCTCATGATTATTTCTCCCAAAAATCATCAAAATACATATAACAATAACGAAGCTACAGTTAAAATACATACAACGCTAAACGCCACCTGGCGCACAGAATAACGTTCACTGACGTCCAACATGACGTCGCTTATCATACTTTCTCCACATAGTCCCCACCAGTGCGAATGACGGCCTTCACGAAACTCTTTATGCCATCTGAACACTAATGAACGGCAACATTTATAATCGCCCGCTTCCTGAACAAGTTGGTAGGTCTTTGTAGGTGTTTTACCGAGCCCTTGACAAAACTGGATTACCGCCAGCAACTTGACATCTCCTGTGGACGACATGACGGTTTTTCTCCGTAGACTCTGACGTGCTGAAAAACGCTGTATCTCAGTTAACAGAAATGCTATGGCGCTCAAATAAACAGGAAATGACGTCATAACGCCACATATTGTGCAGCCGAACTTTCGCGCGCAAAAACAAAACGTAAGGATAATTATAGCGACATCTGAACAAGCAAATGTTATCTCTGCATTATTGAAACCGGCGTGCGCCGTGTACCTTTACCGTTACCTTGGAAACTCTGCATATTTCAAAGTACGTCAGATAAAATTTCATTTGGAGTACACATTTCGGGAGCAGACATGCTGAACTGTATTCAAGCAAAAATATATGTGTATGTGCCGGACAATAAGGCAGCTACAAGAAAAGTCCTTTTACTTCTGCGACAACCTTCGTACTCCCTATGATTCAAGGGTAATCTCCCCTTGAACTTCGAAAATTTTTTGTTAAATTGCCTGTTTCTGTCAAAGTGCTGGCGGGGGTATTAAGTCACATTCAGTGACAGCTCTAGTTCAATTTGGACTGGTCTTAATTTTTGTCATCTGGTAAAGAGCTGAAACTCACAGTAGTAGTAAAGTATCAGAAGAACCCATGCCAGAAGGGCAGATAACCCTAAAAATATTTTTGACACAGTTATGTCTGTTTTTGAGTTGGCAGGTAACCCTCAAAATATTTAATACAGAGTTATTTCCCTTTTTGGACTTAGAACTTTGACTGAAAAAGCAATTGCAGCCAAGCATTGGCATCTGCTTGCTGTTTTATTGTTTTTGACAGATTTGTTAATAGTTTTTCACCTTCTGTGATACTGTTTTCAGCGTTCATCAGAAGATCTCAGGTAATAAGAGCGCGAGTCCCTATCTTGAAGTTTGAAGATTATGAGAGGTGTGTATAAAACAGCATTTACAATGGAGTATAGATAAAGGGGGGAATGTTTGTAATCTGACTTTACGTTAACTCTATACTGAACAACAAAGTTTTAGACTTGTCCAAATTGACAACAAGTGCAGATGAACAATTAGATATGGCTCAAATGATAGGATATGTCTTTGAAAGGGTAGAAAACATTGCTGGAAAAGGAGAAAAATTAATAACCAGTATCTTCTCTTTTTCCTACAGTGTTTGCAAAAGCCTCCTCCTCATGACCGTTATATACGATGATTGTTTGGTCAAGAGCTTAAACCTCCTTGAAAAAATTACTGTAGATGATGTAGAAAAAATCACAGGAATTAATGTTTGGTACAAGAATATAGTTATATGAAAATGTAATCTTTGGTAGACCAAAGTTGAGAAATTGTTTGCCATGAATAATTTCTGCTCTTGCCACAATGTTTTTGAGAGAAATCTACTCACAAAAAGAATAAATTACGATACTGTTAGACATGCAACAAGATATGAAAGTGTCATATTTATGTTTCATGGATGATTTATCTCTTTTAACCCTTTACCATACAATCCTGACGTTTAATAACCTTAAAGAAGAAGACTTTTGAAAACATATTGGAAGGAGAAAATACTGGTAGCATTGTTTTCTACCCTTCCAAAAACAAATTTCAATTTTTGAATCATTTTGTTGTGAGCACATGTTTTCCATTTGGACAAGTCAAAAATTTTCATGTTTGATAAAGAGTTAACACTTTACTAGTTGATGAATTTAGACTTGTCTAATTTGAAAGATGTGCAGATAACAAATTAAATCTACCTGAGTGATGAAAAGAGTCTCTGAAAGGGTAGAAAACATTCAGCATTTTCTTCTATGTCTGAACTGTTTTCAAAAGCAGTCTTCCTCCGGGTCATTGGGACAAGATTTATTCCTCTTCCACCTTTTACCATTGTTTCCAAGATAGGTAATTGGGGTATTAGCCAGTGGATTGGCAAGAATATTGTGTGAAGTACAGGTAATAGAAACTTTTGGAAAGCATGGATAGATGCACTGGCCCCTACGAAAAGGCATTAAAACACCATACAAACATGCAAGTACTTCCTCAGGGTCATAAAAACATGGGATTGTTTGATAAAGAGTGAACCTAGTGTGATACAAGCACAGCTTTTTGTCCCCATGTGGTAGATAGCTTTTAACGATATCATGGGAAAAAGAGCAATTGTAACCAGCTTTTGGTCTATTGCCTTCAATGGTTGCAGTAGAATAACAAATCATTACTTTCTTTTGTCTTAAGCACTGAATTTATGAAAAGATGATTTTCAATTAGGAAAAACAGCTTTAATATTACAATTTTAAGGTTGCATTGAACAAAATAGGTAACAAAGTAGCTGACAGTGTAGATCCAAGATCAGACTGCACATTCTGAGCAGTCAGATCTTCATTTAAGTTGTCTGCAAAAGCAACCTAGGTTTTGCTAAGTGTCTTAGCTCTTTAACTCACAATCCTGAGTTTTAACGACCCTTAGAAGGAAGCCTTTCGAAAATTTGTGGGAAAAGGAGAAAATACATGCATTTTCTTCTTTTTCCACAATGTTTCCAACCCTATCAAATACAAATTCCATCATTTGAGGTACATTTGAATTGTCATCTGCAAATGCTTACGATTTTGACAAGTCTATATTTTGCTAATGTGGTAAAGGGTTAATATGTGATTATTTTTTCGATATTTCAGCGGCACTGAATGTGATCTCAACATTAATAATGCAGTGGGAATTAGAAACACACATCTTCTTCGATATTATGCTGCAAGTGAGTTGAATTCATGACTTTTATTGAGTTTTAACAGGTCTGTGAAAGATGCCCTTCAAAACAAAAATGTTGGAAAGGAAGTAATTTTTTATCAGTAGCAGTTTCTCTTTTTCCCACAGTGTTTCCTCCCTTATACGAGAAATTCAGCTTTTTTCTTTCAATTTTGAACTTTGTCATTTGCAGATGCTTTCAATTTCTGAAGAGTCCTAAATTCTGTTGTTTGGAAAAGGGTTATATAGTTTTACCCTATACTTAATAATCTTTTATTGTTGAGACTAAATATATGAACCATGCTCTGGCAAAAAAGGGCTTAGTGCATCTCCCTTATGCAAAATACCAAGGAAGTCATCATATAATTATGGATACATAAAATCCATTTTGTCTAATAAACGACTGACTCATGAGGGTAAACTGGTTCTTTGACATGCAGAAAATTGACTGACGGCAAAAAGTATTGGCCTAGGTTACCCTGCATGGACTGTGCATGCTGCCTTGGGTTGCTACCTTTTGCCGATGCATTAAGTCCCCTTTTCACAGAACATGACGTATCTTTTCTTACATCAAAATGAACAATCATCCTTGATATTTTAACAGTGGACTGGAGAGTACGACCTCTTGTGTTATACGTGAAAAAATGGGCACGTTTCCATGACATCAATGATGCATCCAAGAAGACAGTTTCTAGCTACTCACTGTGTCTGATGGTCATCCACTATCTTCAATGTGAGTAAGAGTAACCGTATCACATGTTCTCAGCCATCACTGTTCAACATACAATTCAGTTGCCTTTGCAAACAGGCTGGGATTGCACTGAATGTAGACTGTGTAGTACTCTGACCCAAGCAACTGTGAATGCCCAATGTCTTTTTCTTGTTCACTACTTTTAGATGTCACTTCATGTATTTGACACTCTTGAAAGCTATTATTGTTACACACAACACTTTATCACAATCACTTGTGGCTTTCTCCAAGTGAAGAAAATGTTCATACTGATGAAACCCAGGTAGGACATTTAAATGACTTTTTTTTGCTATAATGTGATTGAAATAGTTTTGAAGGTGGCACAAAATACCTTTCTATCAAAAAGGCTGTGTGTGTTACCTCTCTGAGATGCTGTGATTCCATGGAACAAGTTTCATCATGGTAAAAAGCACTGGAAAATGAACTGCTTTTCTGTATTGATTAACTGTAATCCTTTAAGCCCTGAATCAAACAATTCTAAGCCATAACGATCATAAGGAAGGTGTCTCTTGCAAACAATGTAGGAAAAGGAGAAAATGTTGGTAAGCAGCAGTTTCTACCTTTTCCAACAATTTTTTTTACCCTGTCAAAGATAGAAACCATCATTTTAGCTATTTTTAATTTGTCATCTGTAAATACATGTACTTTCAATTTGGTCAAGTCCAAAATTTTGTCATTTGGTAAAGAGTTAAAACAAAATGGAAACATTTTACAGACACAATAAGACTTTAATATAAATTCGGTATTAAGTAAGACCTCAATACCAGTGGATATTCTATATGAGCCATGCTCTGGCAAGAGGGGTTTTAAACAAGCCTAATCATTTGAGCAACATTTAATATGTGGTCTGTACATTTTGGATGAGTCTAAAAATTGTTTTCTGGTAAAGAGTTAACACTACTTGTAACATACAAACAGTGTTTTTTTGCATGAGCTTTTTTGTGCTGTAAGCTGCACATGACATGATTGAAATGTGCTAAATGGTGATTTTTGTATTTTTTCATGCTAGATGGCTGTTCCCCACCAGTATTAGACTCTGTACAAAAACTTTATCCAGTAAGTAGATACTCCCCAGAAAATTGTTATCTGAAAACAAAAAGTTTAGACTCAAAGCTATTGTAGACAATGAGTTGAATATGGTGAAAATGAATGGATATGTTTCTCAAGGAGCTAAAACTTTTTCGAAAAAGAAGAAACTGTTGATTTCCATTGGCTTTTCCCATGGTTTTGTATTATTTTGAAGATAAATCTCACAAAGAGACATGAAGATTAGATCTAGATACTTGTACCATTCACATGTATTAAATACACAGATGTTCTAGAAAAGAAACGATCAATTAAGTTTTGTTTCAGACAACCTGTGTCTGGAGAAGTGACACTTAAGATATTGTTTATATTGGTTTTTCGTTGATCTATCTTTCCACTATACATGTAATTGTTTAACCCTAAACGGAACAATCAGTTTCAACTTTCCTGAAGAAGAAAACATTTGAAAACACTGTGGGAAATGGAGAAAATGCTGGATACTGAATGGTGAATTTTGTCCGTTTCCCCCAATGTTTTATACTCACTCATAGGTATCTTATTTATGGTTTACAAATGTTTTTGAATAGACAATTCTAAAATGTTTTTGTCTTGTAAAGAGTTACATCTTAATAGTACTTTTATATGCAGAAATATTATATTTGAGTCGTGCTCTGGCAAAAGGGGGCTTAATTCATCTCCGTTATACACGATACTAGCCCAAGTCATCACATAATTATGGATCCATAGGAACCACTTTTTTCAATTACCGACCTAATCATGAGGTAGATTGGTCCTTCGACAAACAGAAAATTGACCTATTGCGAAAAGTTTCGGCCCAGGTCAGCCTGCACGGACTGCGCAGGCTGACCTGGGTCGATACTTTTCGCAGATGCATTAAGCCCCCTTTTCACAGAAGTTAACCTTTTGCCATACAACCCCTATGGTTGTACATTATAAAGTGAAGATTGATGATAGTCATTGCAACAAGATTCATTCATCTCTCACAGCTGATCATCGTTTCATGGATGGTTATGTGGGAAAGCATCCAGTGGCATTGAAAGAATAAGTATTATTAAGAGAAACTCCAGGAAAGCATGGGTAGGTGCACTTGCCTCTGCAATATGACTGAAATAATGTTGAAAATGGCATTAAACACCATACAATCAATCAATTAATCAGTTTGTATATGTATATGTATATTTTTAAACATTGTTGGAAATGGAGAAAATGATGGTAGTCAGCCTTTTTTTATTTTCGCACAATATATTTTCTACCTTTATGTAAGAAGTCCTACCTTTGAAGGCTTATCTGGCTGCAAATACTTTCTATATTTAGACCCTAGAGTTCATTTGATTGAGTAATTAATATGAAAAAAACTGTATTAAATTTCCTTTATTGCTTTTATTCTTTTACAGGACTTATTTGACTATGGGGAGGATATCAGAAACCTGAAGATGAATGTTCAGATAGAATTCAAAAGCAAAAATTCCAGCAGTATAGGGGATCTGTTCATGGGATTTCTGGATTACTATTCCTCTTATGAGTAAGATTTACTTTTTGTGCAATGATATTCACACACTAGCTGATCATTAAGATAAAGATGAGAGAACTTAAGTTCTTTTTGAAGGTAACATATATTATTTGCAGACTGTAGATCAAGATCAGACTGCATGAAACATACAGTCCAATCTTGTAGTTACCCTGTCCATCAATTGTGAAATATTCTGGCAACAATCTCCCCTGAAATTACATTGTTAAGATCTTTTTTTCCAGTCTGATCGCACATTTGAGCCATGCCCTGTGAAAAAGGGGTTAAATGCATCTGTAAAAAGTATCTACCCAGGTCAGCCTGTGTAGTCCACATCCAAGGACCATTCTGCCTCAGGATTCAGTCGCTTGCTAGACAAATATTTTATGGATCCATTACATGATGACTTGCTTGCAACCATGCGCAATGGAGATTCAATCAACCCCCTTTTGCCAGAGCATGGCACATTAGCTTTATTATGCACCCTGACCCAGGTCAGCATTTACATATTCTATACCACCAGATATAAGTGCAAATGATGTGAAGAAGGAGAGCCATGCTGTTGGAAAAAGGTGTTTCATGCTTAACTAAATACCATTTGGCTTGCAACACACGAAAAGGGGCATTCGGACATTTGCGTAAAGTGTCGTCTCGGATAAGTCTGCGCAGGCTAATCCGAGACGGCACTTTACGACTACATTAGATTTTGTGCTACAGTAGACTTGCGCAAAACAGAAAATTACAAAAAAATGGAAAGTGTCATTTCGGATTAGCCTGCGCGTGTTGCAAGCCATTTGGTTTAGCTCGTGAGAAATCCTGTTATATTAGCATACAGAAAATTCTTGAGAATAACACCAGGAATGCTATTAAAAACGGCTGCTGAATACAGGCCCTTAACTCTAAAGAAGAACATTATTTATTATATAGCTTTAAATTTTCAGTTCAATTTCCATTTCATCAATTTAGCAACATTACATTTGCTGTCTGCAGATAGTTTCAGTTTTGTGAAGTTCAGCATTTTTTTGTTTGGTAAAGACTTAACCCATGTGGACTATTTTCAGCTCGGTCTCTGATTTTATTAGTCGAAACATTACGTTATAATATTCATCTACCATTCATGAAAAAAGGCCCAGCCGGGTAGCTCAGTGGTTAGCTTTCCTAATCTGACTCGTGACCTGGTGGTTGGGAATTCGATACCCAGTTGAGACAAACTTTCTTTACCACAATTTTTCGCCTCTCACCTCTGATGCATGTGGGAAAAGCAGCCAGTGGCTTGGAAAGAAAGTTGTTTCGGTACTGATGTGGAAAAGCCAGGAAACACATGCGTAGGTGCACTGACCGCCGTGATATAATCTAAGCTGTTAAAATTGGCGTTAAATTCTTATACATACAAATCATGAAAAAAGCATTTCACCCACTTAAAATGGTATTTGGATTTAATTTTGTATCAATTTAAAATAAAATTTGTATGTGATTGTTGTTTATTTGTTAAAATTTGTAGATATATGATAAAAACAATTTTATGTTGTACTGACTTTCCTATGCCTTGTACTTGCATCTGCTGTGTATGAAAATGTTTACATCTCCTGAGATAGAATGTCTACAGAGATATCAAGTTTTCATTGTTGGTCGAAAATATTACCAGGAAAGTTACAACAAAATTACTTTTTATGTATTTACTTTATAGCTATGACAATGATGTTGTAAGTGTACGACTGGGCTGTAAGATACCTCTACACATGGTGATGAATCTCACACCAATAAACGAGCAGAAACAGTGGACCTGTTTGAAAATAGAAGGTAAAATTTTAAGCCCATTACCAAGCAATGCTGTGTTGTAATGGTCCTGAGAGAAGAGGCTTCTAAAATATTGTTGGAAAAAGAGAAAATGCTGGTAACAAGCATTAATTTTAGTCTTTTTCCCCACAATTTTTTCCTGCCCTATCAAACATATCCAATCTTTTAAGTAACATTTAACTCTTAACCACACTATGACGATTTTTAACGACCCTGAGAAAGAAGGCTTTTAAAAACATTACAAGAAAAGAAGAAATGCTCGTAACCAGCATTATCTCATTTTCTCACAATGTTTTTTACCTTATGAAAGACAAATTTTATATTTTGAGTAACATTTGATTTATGCAAATGCTTTCAAATTTGGACACAGCTAAAATTTTGTCATCTTGTAAAAAGATAATTTGAATTCTGCCATTCTAAATTCAGTTTGAATTCTAAATTCTTAAGATGAGACCTCTGAGTGGCCAATACATTCTATTGCAGCCAATCAAATGGTTATTCTTGGTATCTAGTATTAGAATATTATTTTGACCATTGCAGTAACTTTTCTAAGATCTTTCCTAATCATACAACAGAAGAATTAATATTTCTGTGTTTAGATCCATTTGACAGACACAATAACTTTTTTGTAGTAGCAATAATTTTTCTATGATCCTAGAGGCATTTGACAGAAACAAAGATAACTACATGTAATTTGATGTTTAAAAGTCATTTGACTAAAGCAATGATATTTTTTCATGTAGCATTTAACAGAGGCAATAACATGTATGTGATCTTTTTAGTCGTTTGACAAGCAGGAAGGTTCCTTCTATGTTTGAAAACTATAAGATTTCTATGTTTAGAACCATTAGATAGAAACAAACACTTCTCATGTGATTTTTAGAGTCCTTTAACAGAAGCAATACTATTTCTACATGTAGAGCCTTCTGACAGGAGCAATAACATTTTGAGTAGGTATAGAGTTACTTGACAGAAACAGTAACTTTATATTATTTTTTAGAGCCATTCGACAGAAGCAACACAGCCCGATCCTGTTTCGATGCACAAACATTTTCCAGAGTTCAACATGTATTTAATCGAAGTTGCAAGAGATTGAAACAGACAAGAGACCCAGAGTCCATTCTATCTGTGCCATTCTAGAACTGAGATCCAGGCCAGAACGTCAGAGATCAATCTAAGACTCTTCCTGATGTAAAGTTCAGTGAAGGAGTGGTGAGACGATGAGAGGAGGCTGAGCTATACAGTCACATTAAGGAAAACATTGTTATAAAAGTAGAAATTGCTCATTCTGAGCAATTTCTGCTTTGATAACAAAGTTTTTTAGAAATGGTGCTTGACATGCAAAACAATTTTTCAGTGTGTATGAAGCTTTGTTTCTGAACTATCTTCAAGTGGTAAATGATCCAGCATAAATAAAAATGAATTGCAATGTTGTTGTCTACAGTAAGTTGGCAGGAATTTTCCATGGAATTTTTGCCATTGCATTTGCAAAAATTAAGGAAAAATGAAATATATATAAATTGATAAGAAGGTTTAGTCCAAAAATGGGACCACAGTAACATAAAAACTACTTATTCAGATATTGAAGTGTGTCTGTTTTCTGTTACAGTAATTAGTTCAGGGTTGCATAGACTTTTGCTGTGAATAAAAAATGGGATGGGTTTTTTTTTTTTTTTTTGGACTTTGTAGATCAAGATAAGACTACAAACTGACTAATATTTTATACAGTATTCTGTACTGTTACTTGTAACATTAGTTTTTCTTTTACTCAGTTACTATCAATGGAAAATGTATGATTTTTTTGCATAGCAGGTAAATAATATCAAAAGCCTTGGTTTTTCCTGGGCTTACACTTGAAAATACTGAATTTCTTGCTTAACACAGTTTCAGATGAACGATAGTTTATAAAGATTGAACTGAATACTCAAGTCTGAAAGGGAGACAGAGTTGTTTTAAATTACACTGTACAATGTTGTAACAACAAAATTTCATTCTCAAGTGCATTGAGTAGAAAAATTATTTATTAGCATTGGTACAGTGTTAAGTTTTTTGTTTGATCATAGTTCCATCATAATTCCTTTTTGTACATCATCTTTTGTGATAAAGCTTAAAAAAAGGTACAATAATTAGTTTTATACTGTTTGACGCATCATAGATTTTGTTGAATTTGCTTTGCAGTGTCAGACCGTTGACCTGTGGAATTTTCAGATAGTCCTGATTTGCATTTAATGAGAAGTTGTATATAATTTGCGTACATGGTGCAATCTAGTTATAATATTATCATTTTCCTGAACTCCGTCCCCAATCCAAGCACCTTTGAATGCCTTTGCAATGAATGGAAAATATTGCTCTTAACCCCTTTACCACACAATTCCGAGTTTTAATGACTCTGGGAAATTGCACTTTTGAAAACATGGAGGAAAAAGGAGACAATGCTGGTAACAAACATGTGTTCCTTTTTTTTTTCCCCCACAATGTTTTCAAAACATTTCAGAAATATGTCCAATAATGTCAGCCATTTATCATCTGCAAATGTTTTTACTTGCTTTTTAATATTGTGCGACGATAAAGACTTAACCCTTTACCACACAATCCCGACTTTTACGGACCCTGATAAAGAAAGCTTTTGAAACCATTGTGGGAAAAGGAGAAAATGCTGGAAACCAGCATTTTCTCCTTTTTCCACAATGGTTTCTACCTATTAATGGACAAATACTATCATTTGAAAAACATTTGATTTGATAAATTCCTTCAAAATGGACGAGTCTCAAATTTTGCCATGTGGTAAAGGGTTAAGCAAATTCTACATCAGTCAAAATGTTTCCTTTGCTGTCTTTAGACTTAAACCCTTAGAGCACTGATGTATGAACCCGGCAGTCATTTTCTTTTTAAGCAAGATCCATATAAAATTGATTTCAAGGGTGCTATTGTAAAGATTGTCTCAGCAATTAGACAGTGTAGATCGACAATCAGTGCGCGTGCTTTGTGCATTCTGGTCTTCATATGCAACAAACACAAAAGGCAGTTAGTGTTGTATAAGGGGACTATGAGTAAAATGAGTTTTTTTCTTCTTCAGAGCCCCTTGACTCAGAGCTGTTGCAAGGGTATGATTTTTCCTCCTACAAAAGGATTTTCTCCCTTTGATGCTAGAATTGAAATTCAAAACTGTCCCAGCTTAGAAATGATGTATTTACTGATATATGGGGGGGGGGGGGGGGGGGGTTGCGTCAGGCATTTTCCTCCCATCTCATATTTCAGCAATTACAGCCCTGTGTTGAAAACTGCTCTTTGGGTAATAAGTCAAGCAATGTGATATTTTCTTTCATCTGTGGGTGCTCAGTTTCATTTTCTTTCATAAATGTGCTCATGTTATTTTCTTCATGTGTGTTCACTGGAACCACAAAAATTGTTATAACTTTCATAAAATCATTGAAAGCAATAAAAGCTGTTATTTTTTGCAATTAACAAAACCTTTTCTTTTTCTTTTTGTTTCTTGGTCACATCTTGTTGCATTAATTACAAATAATAGTAAATTACCTGTCATTAATGCAAGTAGGATTAGCTTTAGGTGAAGTGTTGGGCTGTTTATATAGGTGTTTCAGCTGAAGTTAGGGCATTTTACTGAAATGTTTGATGCCTGGGTGTGTTTGTATGCACTGAGTTCCCCAGCCAGGCGCCTTCATGGAATTTTGCTAGTTTTTCTCATCTGCTGTGTTTGGATTATTGGTGCTGTCCAAGATGGACTCATTTATGTCCAATAGAGATTGGTTCTTGCTTCTTTCCAAAATAGCTTCACTTATTAACCCATTACCACACAATCCCTACTTTTGACGCCCCTGAGAAAGAAGCCTTTTGAAAACATTGTGGGAAAAGGGAGAAAATGCTGGTAACCAGCATTTTCTCCTTTTCCCACAATGTTTTCTACCCTTCACAAAACAAATTTCAAATTTTCAGTCACTTTTATTTTGTCGTCTGCAAATGCTTTCGATTTGGACAAACCTAAAATCTTGTCGTTTGGTAATGAGTTAAACCCTTTCGGCACCATAGGCAAAAACTGTGACTTTTGCGAACAGCTCAGATCAAGATATAACTGCACAGAATGTGCAGTCTGATCTTTAATCTATACCGTTGGCTTGTTTAGCCAAGCCTATACAATCAAAATCTTTGTAAGTTTCAATGGATTGTATTTATAGCCGTCGAAGGAGGTCGAGTTTATTTATTTGGCGCTGAAAGAGTTAATAGAATGACTCTTTAATTCAGTGCCAAAGAAAGCTTCACCGCAGCAAAATGTTAACTTCTTCAAAGAGGGGAAGTATTATAGCCAGCATACATATAATTATCTCCCTTTAATTAAGGCAATTAACCCTTTATCACACAATCCTAACTTAACGATTCTGAGTAAGACATCAGATTGAAACTTGCATTTTCTCCTTTTTCGACAACATTTTCTAACCTTTTTCAGTCAAATCCTATAGTTTGAGCCACATTTTATTATTCATCTGCAAATACTTTCAATTTGAACAGTCAGAAATTTTTATCTTTTAGTAAAATGTTAAGATAGGCTAGGCAAAGTGTTGGGGTCCTTGGGTAAGGTGTTGGGTATAGCACCCGAGGTTGAAGCATCTGTATTGAAAAGTTGGAAGCTCTGGTCTGTTTGATTGCATGAATTGCAGCAGAGCCCTTCCTCAGCACTTTTGCCATTATTTGGCTCGTCCAATTTGCTCATTGTTGGGAAAATGTTAGTTGTAGATATGATTTGATTAACCCTGTACCACACAATCACAAGTTTTAATGACTCTGGGAAGGAACCCTTTTGAAAATATTGTTGAAAAAGGAAAAACGCTGGTAACCAGCATTTTCCCTTTTCCAACGTTTTCTGCCCTATTATCTCTTTACTACACAATCCCGAGTTTGAGCGACCCTGAGTAAGACGCCTTTTGAAAACATTGTGGGAAAAGGAGAAAATGCTGGTAACCAGCATTTTCTCCTTTCCCACCATGTTTTCTCCCCTATCACAGACAAATTTCCTCATTTGAGTCACATTTAAATTGGCGTCTGCAAATGCTTTCAGTTTGGACAAGTCTATATTTTTGTCACGTGGTAAAGACTTGAAGACAAATTCTATCATTTCAGCGACACTTAATTTGTCTCTATTCAGACAAGTCTAAAATTTTGTCTTGTGGTAAAGAGTTAAAGTACATTTTAAGCCTTTTTCAACATTTTTACAGTCATATCACTGCCACAACTCACATATTCATGTATGTCGTAGGTTTCAGCATTACTGGGCTAGGGTTCTGAAGTATCTTGCCCAAGGACACTCTCTCAAAAACCCAGTTCATTTGTACAGAAACCTTGAAATTTTCAATACTTTTTGTTTGTAAGACCAATGATTTTACCAAGATGAACATTATAATATTGACACATGCGTGAAAAAATCACTAGTTTCATCGGCATTCAGGTTATTTCAGACAAAGTACTAACAAATAAAATAAAATTTTGGTAAAAAACTAACATCCCACTACAAGGAAAAAAATTGTGAGGGAAAAAGGAGAAAGTACTGGTCACCATCAGTTTCTGCTTGTCCCACAATGTTTTAAAAGTTTTCTTCCTTGGGTCGTAAACTCATGGAATTGTTTGGTTAAGAATTAACACTTTACCACACAACTAAATCTTAGACTGGTCCAAATTGAAAGCATTTTGCAGACGACGTAAATGTTGCTCAAGTGATGAAATTTGTGTTTGATGGGGCAGAAAACTTTGTAGGAAACAGAGAAAATGCTGGTTACAACAAGCAATTTCGTTGAAATGATATCCCCAACCGAAAAAGACCTTTTCAAACATTTGTGCGACCATGTAACTCAAAATTGCTCCCAGTCGGCCATTTTGTTTCGAATCAACAAAGAAAAAGAAAAAAAAAAAGGACATCGGCGGAATAGGTTATTGTACACACGTATAAAGTTTCACGAAATTCTGTCCAATGGTATTGGAGATACTGTACCAGACGGATGGAAGGATGGACGGACAGACAATGCTAAAACTATATCTCTTCGCCTTCGGCGGATGATAATAATTTCAAAAGGCCTAGAGCTATCTCAAGTCATTATAACCCGGACTGTGTGATAAAATTTTAATACATTAAAGTTATGGGAAATTGTGTGTGTGTAAGGGGAGGGGGGAAAGGGAAACAAAAACATAACCACAGAATAGCCATAAATATATATATCTATTAGACCAGACTTTGCATACATGTACAGAACAGACTTTTTAATCAAAAATAGAAATTAAAACATGAAAAAACAAAACACCAGCCCCCAACATTACAGATACTTGATACATCAAAATACAATTTATATACTAGTAGGTGCTGTAGGGAAGAAGAAAAGAACACTGTGTGTGAGTGCTAAATCTCTGCTCCGGTTGTTATTTAACCCTTTACTAAAGCACAAAATTTTTGGACTGGTCCAAAATATGAGAAATTGCAGACAACAAATTGTATGTGACTCTAATTTAAGAAATTTTGTCAGAGAGTAGAAAACATTATGAGAAAAGGGGAGAATACAGGTAAAGAGGAATTTTCTCCTTTTCTCACAATGTTTTCAAACTTTTATTCCTTGGGGTTGTTAAAACTGCGGATTGTGTGGTACATGTGTAAAAGGTTACCTCATAATCCTATAACCTAATGACCTTTAGAAAGATGGCATTTCAAAGCAATGTGGGAAAAGCAGAAAATGCTTGTACCCAGCATACTCCTTTTCTCATAATGTTTCCTATCCTTTCCATAAGACGAATTCCACCTTTCAAGACAAACTTTAAATAAGTCACCTGCAAATGCTTTCAATTTCTCTGAGTATAACATGTCTTTTGGCAACAAGCTTAATGCCCAGTGGTGGCAAAAAAACAATGTGCGTGTTAAAAAACATTTAAATCGTACCATTTAAAATATTGAAATTGTGAAAATGACAATTTATTATTATTGCATACTTGGTCTTGGTGAATTTTAAAACCAGGTTTACAAAACGTAAACAAAAGATAGACCACCTTGGGAACTTTTTACCTAGTTTTAGAATTTAATGCTGGTCACCAGCATCTTCTCTTGTACCCCCACAAGATTTCCAAAGGTCCTTCTCCTCAGTGAAAACAGGAAAGTTTGGTAACAATCCTGAGGAAGAAGCATTTTGAAAATACGTATGGAAAAAGGACAAAATGTTGGTAACCAGCATTTTCTCCTTTTCTAACAATATGTTCTGCCCTGTCAATTGAGATATATTTCATGTCATATTCAAATGCTTTCAATTTGGACATGTCTAAAATTTTGTTGTTTGGTGACCATGAGTGTTAAGAAAGATGGATGAACTAGGCATTTTGGATTAAAAAGACATACCCAAATGTAATGTTTTTGAGGCAGTTAGCAAAATTGTCATGCAACATAACAAAAATGTAGAACTAAGATAAAACTGGAAAGAAAGCTTTGTCTGAGCAGTCTGGGTCTGTATTTGCCAACCATTCTTAAGAATATTCTTTGTCTAATTCGCAAGAATTTTCTAGATTTGAAAGTAACACAATTTTTGACTGGCTAAACCAAATGGTTTAGCCAATCAAAAGTTGTGTCACTTTCAAATTTAGAAAATTCTGGAGAATAAGACTAAGAACGTTCTTAAGAATAGTTAATGAATATAGACCCTGACCTTCACTGACCACTACTAGAGCTCCTACGAATCATTTTATTATTAAAACATATGAGTATGTAATTGCAAAATAAAGTGCAATAGAAGACCAAAACAGAAATATTTAGTGTCCCACGAAAAGGACAAAATCATGATAATGTCTACAATGATAGCAACTGCAGGTGCCCAGTAAAACAAGATTCAGATAAATGGATTTGTTTTTGAAAGGGAAGAACATATTATGGGATAAGGAGAAAATACTTATACCCTGTTTTCATACAGGCAAGTTTTCGATACAACCCTAGTTAGTGCATGCGACATAAGAGAACCTTTTGCTCCTTTACAAAAAATGTTTTAAAACACCAGTACCACCTAATTCAGCTCCGAGAAAAAAAAAAAGAAAATGCTTTTGTATAAATAGTTCAACATCATACCAATCTTTAAGATACATGATATCTGTCACTCTCAAAGACATGTATCAACAAATTCCAGGCCACAGTAGTGAAGGGGTAGAGCGTTGGCCTCTCAAATCAAAGGTTCCAGTTTCTAATCCCTTGATGCATTGGTCAACTTCTGGAACTACTATCACAGCATGGTACAATCCCGACTTTTAATGACCCTAAGGAAGAAGCCTGTTGAAAACATTGTGGGAAAAGAAGAAAATGCTGGTAACCAGCATTTTCTCCTTTTCCCACAATGTTTTCTACCCTCCCCAATACAAATTTCAAATTTTCAGTCACGTTTATTTTTTGTCATTTGCAAATGCTTTCAATTTGGACCAGTCTAAAATTTTGGTAAAGAGTTAAACAATAAATGTAAAATTAGTCTTAACTATGATATTCTAATATCGAGAATTGGTAACTAATGTAAGTTGTTGGACTTTGTTTCACAACTGATGTAAAATAAATAGATTTAAACAAAAGACATTCTTACATCGAAAATTGGTAACTAATGGAAACTGTGAAAACTTGTTCCACAACTAATGTAAAACAAATAGGTAATACACATTCTACACAAATCTACCATACATATTTAAGGCACATATCAAAATGAAACTAGAAGTGGATAATAAAATTAAACATGTATATAGGATTTCCAGATCGCCCGTTGATATCTCTTCACCAAACAACAAAACTTTAGATATCTCCATATTGAAAGCCTTTAACCCTTTACCACAGAATCCCGAGTTTTAACGACCCTAAGAAAGAAGCCTTTTGAAAACATTGTAGGAAAAGGAGAAAATGCTGGTAACCAGCATTTTCTCCTTTTCCTACAATGTTTTCTACCCTTCCCAAAACAAGTTTTAATTTTTGAGTCATTTTTAATTTGTCGTCTGCAAATGCTTTCAATTAGGACAAGTCTAAAATTTTGTCGTTTGGTAAAGAGTTAAGAAGACACAAACTCTTTACCAAACAACAAAATTTTGGACCCGTCCAAATTCAAAGCACTTGCAGACGACAAAAAAATGTGCCGTAATTAGAGACATCTGTCTTTAAAAGGATAGAAAACATGGTGGAAAAAGGAAAAAATCCTGGCTATCAGCATTTTCTCCTTTTCCCACAATGTTTTTTTGCTGTTTTTCTCAGGGTTCTTAAACTTGGGATTGTGTTGTAATGGAATAAATGTGGTTTAAGTGATGAATTTTTTGTCTTTGAACGAGTAGAATACATTGTAGAAAAAGGAAAATATGCTGGTTACAAGCACTGTCTCCTTTTCCCAAAATGTCTTGAACTACTAGTATTTTTTTCTACAGGGTTGTTAAAACTGTAGACTGATTGCTAAGGAGTAAACTAATAATTTCCTGCAAAAAACAATGGTCAGCTTCCCAAAAAAACTATCAAAAGCTAGTAAAACAGCCTCAAAAGAAAAATATTTGAAGACAAGGACACTGTCAGATTTGCGAATGGAAAATATTGTTGGAGAAGGAAAGTTGCTTTTTACCAACTAACTGCTCCTTTTCAAAAAACAATTTCTAATGATGAGGCTTTCAAAGTTGTACTAGAGCAGTTGCCTCTTTACCAAACCTTTGGTTTAACAAACCTGAGAAAGAAAGCTTTTAAAAACACTGTGGGAAAAGAAGAAAATGCAGGTAGCCTGAACAAGAACTTGCCTTAAACATATTTCATTCATTAGTAATACAAAAAGAAAAAGGTATACAAACAATTAACAAAGCTATTACAAAAGAAATGGATTGGAACAAAGGTTAGCTTATATTAAGCTCTTCTTTTACATAGCTTCTTAGTTACAATTTTTTCCTTGTGGTATACAGGTATTTTGAATATGGAAAAGTCTAAAATTTGTTGTTTTGGAATGGGTTAATTGGCTTAGAATATATAACTTTAATGATATAAAAACCATGCTCTGAGAAAAGGGAGCTTAATGCAACTGCAAAAAGTACTGACCTGGGTCAACCTCGGCTGAAACTTTTTGGTTTTAGTCAATTTTCTGCATGTACAAGTACCATTCTACCTCAGGATTCAGTCAGTTTTTATAGAAAATGGATTTTATAGATCTACAATTATAATTTTAATGACTTGCTTGATATCACAGATCATGGAAATGCATTAAGCCCCCTTTTGCCTGGGCATGGCTCAATTATATTAGCTAACATTAAATTAAACTACTTGAGAAAAAACATTTACATATAATCAAATAATATTTAACAAAGAACTGTAAGGAAAACATACTTTCTAACAAAATCCTACGAGATCAATAGTAGCGTATGAACTAAAAATGTGGCTTAAACCTTCACCAATCCCTGTTTTACCATATTTTTAACCTATTTCATCTATTTATCAAAAAGACTTTTGAAAACATTGTAGGTAAAGGAGAAAATCTCCCTTTCTCACAGTGCTTTCTATCCTGCCAATAATAAATCCCACTATTTTAACCACATTTTTTGTCTTCTGCAAATGCTTTCAATATGGACATGTCAAAAATATTGTCTGATAAAAGCTTAATATGCCCACCATATGCTTTGGTAGAGAATTGACTTAACAGTACTTTATTCCCCTTTCAACATTATTTCAGTTATTTCACCACAACAGCTCATATTCTGCATGTTGGGGTTTCACTAGCGCTAGCCTAGGGTCTTACCGAAGGACACAACCACGAAAAACCGACAGCTTCCAGTGAGGCATGAACCTGGGGCCTCCTGGTTACAAGTGCGACACTTTAACACAGAGCCATACAGGCTCAAATTTTGGTAGAGAAGATCAATGTTTACACTTAATGTAGATTACACACCACTGTCTAACTTCAAGACAAGATAATTATTAAACTCTTGAAAGCAACATCTGAAAATTGTTCATTGGTCATCTACAGTGAATGATTTATAACTGCACAAAGCTGCAAGGCAATGAGAACAAAAGGAAAAGGACTTTGTGACACAAATAAACCACTGTATATAGACTGACAGACAAACTATTAGGCTAATTCCAGTGTATCCCTTAACACTTTCCCACACAATGCCGACTTTTAACTGCCCTGGAAAAGAAGCCTTTTGAAAACATTGTGGGAAAAGGAGAAAATGCTGGTAACCAGCATTTTCTCCTTTTCCCACAATGTTTTCTACCCTATCAAAGAAAAATTGCACCATTTCAGCCACACTAACATTGTCGTCTTCACATGCTTTCAAATTGGACAAGGCTAAAATTTGTCGTCTGGTAATGGGTTAAGAGCATGTACACTGCAGGGGTTTAAGCACAAAAAAAGAATAATAGATTTTACAGGGCATTAAACCAGATTTTGACCCATTATTTTTTGTGAAGAAGAAATTTAACCCTTATGGCACCAAATAAACCTATCAGGCTTTTTTTGTATCCTAGAAATATGATACAAATAACTGCAATTTCATGGTTGCTTTTATCAACAGTGTTTTGGCAAAGTGGACAGTGTAGGTCAAAGTTCAGGCAGCACCTTTTGTACAACCTGATCTTGATCTAAACTGCCGCAAAGGCAACTATGGTTGTGAAAGGCGCTTTAAGGGTTAATATTTTGTAAGGAATAATCACACAGTTGTGAATGTTTACCCATAGTTGTGGAAAAAACGAAAAAGAGTGCTAAAAAGAAATTTCCACTGATGGATCTCGAACCCACAATCTTCAACTGAACTAATGGGCAAACTGATATTGTACAATGTTAAAAAATGCATTTATCCCTTGTCATGCTCTAATGGCTTTACCGTTAACTATCACTATAAAAAATTTTATAGTAAAGATACAAAACCCTCGGTAGTTCCTTACATTTACTTTATGCATTTCTGTCTTTATTTTAAATCTAAAGCCATCTTAGCATGTGAAATGAAATCTATCCGTCTTTGTTGAGATTTTCTGAAAAACCTGCGAAGCAAAATCTGGTTTAAAGCCTCTTTAATTTCATAAGAGATGGAATGTATTGTGACACAAGACTTCAAATGGAAAATTAAACTATTTGATACAAACAGAATATAAAATAATTTCTCTTCCCCAAGTATCATGATTGTCCTATTGTAATCATAATGACAATCTTGTTATATCAAAATTGCCCCTATTTCTGAATGTAAATGTCCAGTTTCTGAACACTTTGGGAGAAAATACTTTGTAGTTTATACCAGTGTTTCACAAAAATAAAAAGAAATTCAAGATGAAAAAAATCTAAAGTAAGCCCCTATAACTAACAGTAAACTATAAAACAGTTTAAACTGCACTCTTACCTAGCCAAGATCTATGAACAAACAAATTTAATACCACAATAGTATTACAATGATCTAAACAGAAAAATAATTATGTACACACTGCTTTTGGTGCAAAGTTCAAATTACAGTTTCTACAACATGGCAACAATAAAAACTAAAGACTATGCATAAAAACAAAACTATGAAGATAAAGTATGTTGTAGTTACAATAACTAACCAATGATCATGTGATCCTGTACCAACAATTACTGTGTAAACCCTTTATCAAACGACAAAATTTTGACCTGTTCAAATTGAAGGTGTTTGCAGACATCAAATTCGTTATACCTGAAGTAATGTTTGTTGTCTCCAAAAGTGTCGAAAAAACATTGTTTCTGCAAGTGTAGAAAACATTGTGGGAAAAGGAGAAAATACTGGTTACCAGCATTTTGTCCTTTTTCCACAATGCTTTCAAATGTCTTCTTAAGGGTCGTTTAATCTCCGGACTGAGTGGTAAAGAGTTAACCTCTCCCACAGTGTTTTCTACCTTTTCAATGGCAAATCTCATCATTTGAGCCATATATAATCTGACCTCTTCAATTTTGTTTTTTCAGATTGGACTAGTCTATAATTTTGTTGTCTTTAAATTTTGTCAACTGACACAGGGTTGACATAAGAAAAATGAATATTTTTCCTCCAACAATTTTACACTTTTAGGCAAGAAAACAAAACAAATATGGGACAGTATGGATGCAAGACCAAGTTCCATGTAGTCTCATCTTGACCTACACAACAGAAGCTAATGGTGTTTTAGGAAGTCTAAGTGTTCACAGTACACTTTAGGAAATCAACAGTTATGATATCAAGTTGGAGACATGCGCAGTAAAGAACTAATAATCAAGAAGAGGAAGTGGTCACAAAAAAAACTTTAAGACAAGTGTTTAAAAATATGCCATTTTTCACTTTGCCACAATGTTTTTCCCAACTTAATCCATCCATAATTAAATCATGATTATTAATATTTCAATATAGATGCAAGCATTCAGTGACTTTGATATATGCCCTGGGTTGTAGTGAAATCTTCATGACTATCTGTAGGATCATGATCTTAGTTATTTATAATTCAATTCAGTGCCATGCTCTGGCAAAAGGGGGGCTTAATGCATCTCTGTGATGCATCATATCAAGCAAGTCATCCCATGATTATGGATCAATAAAATCTATTTTGTTTAACAATGAAGTGGATATGGCGGTAGAATGGTCCTTTGCCATACAGAAAAAACTACAATACTCAAAACTTTTTCACCAATGTCAGCCTGCGCAGGCTGACATGGGTCGAAACTTTTTGCAGATGCATTAAGCCCCCTTTTCACAGAGTATGGCTCATTTATAGAAGGATAACCACAATTAACATGTCAAATACTCTATATATGTTTCTTTGTATAAATCATGTCATAAGTCTAAGCAATACTATTTAATCCTTTCCCCAACAACAAATTTTAGACTTCCAAATTCAACTTAGCTGTAGATGACAGCTTTGAAAAAGGTACAAGTAAGCTTAAGTTCTCTGTTAGGGTAGAAAACTTTGTGGGGAAAAAGAGAAAATGCTGGTTACCCACGTTTTTGCCTTTTCCCACTGTATTTCAAAAGCTTTCTCCTCCAGCTTTTGTCAAAACTCAGAATTGTTAAGTAAATAGTTGATAAAAGATGTTTGAAAACCAAGAAAAAGGTGAGAAATTATCTTTAAAGAATGACAAAAATACAGACTTATCCAAATTGAAAGCAATTGCCAACGTCAATTCAGTGTGGCTCAAATGATGGAATTTTTCTTTTATAGGGTAGAAAAAATTGTGGGAAAAGGAGAAAATGCTGGTTACCAGCATTTTCTCCTTTTCCCACAATGATTTCAAACATTAAAACTTGGGATTGTGTAGAAAAGGGTTAAGTTATGTCCCAATGAACCAACTTCATATTTCAAAAGTTTACAAATTGTAACACAGAGATTTATATTTCAATTTCTCTAGGAGTATTTACAAAGAAAGAGTATTCAGGTAAAAAATACTTATCAATAAATCTGTCGGCTAACGAGATTATCAGCTTTTCAATTGATTTTCAAGAAAAAAAATATTAGAGCAACCCGAACTCCAGAAACTTGCTGCAATTTCAAGGAATGTCTTGAGTATTGAACAAAATATTGGACAGTGCCGATAAAAGATCAGACTGCATGCTCTGTGCAGTTTGATCTTACACTGCCCTGTCTGAAAAAGCAACTAAAACTGTACATAGCGCTTTATGGGTTAAATCTTCATTAACACTTTACCAAGTGATCCTGACTTATGATGACTCTGAAAAAGAAAGCTTTTAGAAACACTGTGGAAAAAAAGAAAACATGCTAGAAACAGCTTTGTCTCCTTTTTCCTCAATGTATTCTAGCCTTTCAAAAACAAAAAATTTCATTTGAGTGGCATTTAAATTGTTGTCTGCATATGCAGCCAACTCCGACTAGGCTAAAATTGAGCTCTTTTGTAAAGGGCTAGAGTCTTAAAGTTTGTCTCCTGACGATACATCAAGATATGTGGAATTTACCAGGAAAACACTAACCCCATTGGACTATTGCATAAACTCTCTGCCACATAACAAAATTCATATTCAAAGCATTAGCAGATGACAAATGTGGCTCAAATGATGGACTTTCCTTTGGATAGGGTAAAAAAAAAATGGTGGAAAAAGGCTGATTACCAGCATATTCTCCTTTTCCCAAAATGTTTTTAAAAACTTTCTTTGTTATACTGCTAAAACGCAGGATTATGCGATAAAGAGTCAAGATGATAATATCCTCTGCTAGTTCACTCTTCACAAATCGTCAAAAATTCAGACATGTCCATACTGAAAGCATTTTGCTCATTGCACATGATATGAAGTTTCTTTAAAACTGTATTGAGGGAAAAGGAGAAACCGCTGGTTTACCAGTACTTTTTCATTTTCCTCCATTTGTCTCAAAAGTCCCCTTTACAGGGTCATTAACCCTTTACCAAATGACAAAATTGATGACTTGTTCAAATTGAAAGCATTTGCAGACAACAATATAAATGTTGCTCAAATGATATGCTTTGTTTTTGATAGGGTAGAAAACATTGAGGAAAAAGGAGAAAATGCTGGTTACCAGCATTTTCTCCTTTTCCCACAATGTTTTCAAAAGGTATCTTTCTCAAGGTTGTTAAAAGTTGGAATTGTGTGGTAAAGGGTTAAAACACTGTATGGTTTGGTAAAAGATTAAAGAGACACATAAAATGTATGAATCATGCTCTGTGAAAAGAGGATTTAATGCATCTGAAAAAGTATTCAAACTGAGTTGAAACTTTTTGCTTTTTTTCGGGGTCATTTTTTCTGTTTGTTTGTCAAAGGACAATCCTACCTCAGGATTCAGTCAGTTGTTACAAAATGGATGTTATAGATCCCTAATTATGTGATGACTTTCTTGGTATAAAGCATCACAGAGATGCATTAAACCACACAGGCTGACCTGGGTTGAATTTTTTTTACTATTGGTCAATTTTCTGCATATCAAAGGACAAGTCTACCTCATTTTTCATTCAGTTGCTAAACGAAATGGATTTTATGGATCCATTATTATAAGATGACTTGCTTGGTATAATGCATTACAGAAATACATTAAATTCCCTTTTGCCAGAGCATCACTCATATATATTTCATGATTTGAAAATTTAATTAGATGTGTGTAGTTATATGTTTAATAGGTGCGCCATTTTACACTCTTAACAGTTGTTTCTTATGTCTTCAAATGAAAAATATATTAAAAACGACTGAAACTGGACAAAAAAAAAATATATAAAAGACCTGTCCATTTTTGAAAGCATTTGGAAAGAGTCAAATGATGAGTTTGTGTTTAAAATGAAAGAAAAACATTTTGGAAAAACGAGAAAATGCTGGTTACCAGCATTTTCTCCTTTTCCAACAATGTTTTCAAAAGCTGTATCACTTAAAGTAATACAAAACAAAATTGTTCAGTATAAATTTAAGGTGTTAATAATATGACACCATCAACATCTTGTAAGATAATGTGTCATCACATCTGATGTTTATGAATATTGTCCTTAGGATCCATGTATGTTTACTGTTGTATATTGCACATTCAATATGAATTTCACATCAGTAACAAAGTAATCTCATCTCAAATGGTCCACTTTCATCTCCAGCCAATGGAAAACTAGCACCTATCAATGCATAGAAATAGAAAAGTTAATGTTCGTCTATTACCACTGAAATAAGTTTTGCCCTGCTGTCAAGAATATTTCAGTCATATCACAGTGATACATCCTGTTTGGGTGTCCTAGGTTTTACCAGGACATGGCTAGGGCTCTGAACATATATTGCCAAAGGACACTGGACACTATCGCAAAAAACAAGAGCACTGCATGCGGGTGCCAATACTCTGCTGCAGTTGCTTGATTTTCAGTGAAAATGCTAAGTCATAAAAAGCGGCATAACTATGTCAAATACACTTTGAAAGTTGCCTGCTTTTGTTGTATAGGTTTCCCTTTTGAAAGTGAACAACTTGTCCAAGTTTGAAGTAAATATCTTCAGTAATGATTGAGATATTAATGTCAAAGTTTTTGCACAATGTCTGCGACGCAGACGACAAGCTACCAGGGCTATGACAATACCTCGACGTTTCTCCAAATATAGCCCAGCACCTTTAGTGAAGCTCAAGACTGTGCCTGCAAGATTACAGAGACCTTCACCATTGAGCCATGCAGCATCTCCACATTCACAAATGGATCACTCTAACCCATAATCCTCTGAAACAAACTTGCATTTGGTAACTTCGAAAATATCCATGTAAGGCATTGATAAGTTTCATGAAGGATTAATGCATCAATTCATGTACAAAAAAAATACTTTCGCAAGAAGAGACATTATTTCTTCCTAGCAATCTCTCCTTCTGCAAAAGTATTTTAAGGAAGAAAAAAGGAATTTGCTGGTATCAGTCTATAACCCTTAACAATCCCAAGTTTTGATGACATCAGAGAGGAGTGCTATCAAAAACATTGTGGGAAGAGGAGAAAATGCTGGTGACCAGCATTTTCTTTACCAGCATTTTCTCCTTTTCTCACAATGTTTTCTACACTTTAAGGGCAAATCCTACTATACGCGTCACATTTGATAATTATGTCTTTTGCAAGAAATTTCAGTTTGGCCAGGTGTACGATATTGTTGTTTGGTAAAGTGTTAATTTTATAAACAAAATCCCTAAAATTTCAGACTCATTCCAATTGCAAGAATTTTCTACATTTCTCTTCTTCGACCATGTTTCTGTGCCTTTAAAGGAAAAATCCCATATTCTAAATATAACATATTTTGAATTGTTTTCTGCAAATGTTTGTTAGTTGGATTTCTAAAATATTGTCCTTGGGTAGCGAATTAATGTAAAATAAGTTGGCTGAACTCTAATGGAGGTCGAAAACCATTAAACGTGATTGTCATCACAAGAATTCTCACCTGTTTGGAATGAACAACCATCATCATTTCCGCCGACCATTTTGTTCAAACACTGTCATATCATCTTCATCATCATCCATGTCATTTCCTAACGGCTCCATCTCAAGGTCAGCACCAGTGGAAATAAGGCCATACTTTCTGGATTTATTCTTTCTTCTTCTAGTTCTGAGGTTAAAATAAATACATATTCATGATTTAAACGTTGTTGCCCCATCCAATAAGCTGAACTTTTTATATGTAGCACAGTGGATTATAAAAAAAGTCTGGTCAATTTCATCTTAACTCTTTACCACAGGACAAAATCTTACACTAGTTTAAACTAAATGCACTTGCAGACAAGAAAATAAAATTAATGAGACTCAAAAATTGAAATTTGTTTTGAGAATGCAGAAAACATTACGCAAAAAGGAGAAAATGCTGGATACCAGCATTTTCTCCTTTCCCCACAATGTTTTCAAAAGCCTTCTCTCTCAGGGTCAGTGAACTTTGGGATTGTGTGGTAAAGAATTAACTCTTTACCAATCGAAAAAATCTTAGACTTGCCCATATAGAGAAAATTTGCAGACTAATAAAAAATATAGCACTTGAAAAGGATTAGATTTGTACTAGGTGGTGTAGAAATTATCATTGGTAAAATATTCAAATGCTGGTTACCTATATTATCTTCTTTTTAGTATTTATATACTTTTTTTAGAGGCATTCTTCCTCACGGTCCTCAAAACTTGAGATTGTTTGGCAAAGCGTTAAATATTTACCACATCATCCCGTATTTTAACAACCCTGAGGAAAAAGGCTTTTGAAAACACTGTGGGAAAAGAAGAAAATGCTGGTGACCAGCATTGGTTTACTAATGCAATGAGTTTATACAAGTCTAAGATTTTGTCTTTTGGTAAAAAGTTAACTGTTTCAGGGTCCAGTAAACAAATTTGACATTTCTGTCCAAAAAAAAAAAGAACAAAAATGCACATACAGCAATATCAAAGCTACTTTTCAAAAAAATAGAAATCTCTACATTGTAGATTCAATTGTGTAAATTCCAGATCAGACTGCACATTTCCAGCTTTTCAGCAAATGCTTTCTTCCCTCTTAAAAGTAAGTCCCATTATCTGAGCCACACTTAGAGTAGGTCCGGGTAATATCTGACACGCGGGTAACTTCGGACACTTCGTTTGTCGTTAAATACAAAAAACAGAACAAGGACAAAGACTGGAAAAATCGATCAAGCCTTCACATAAATCTCTCACAAAAATAAAGCATATGTCATGATGACGTAATCAGTGCAATGTATGGGTTAATTCGATTGGATTAGGCATCGATGTTGTGAATATGCAGGTTTTTCGATTTCCTCCATAGGAAAGTACCGAAAACGGAAACATTCTAAATGCAAGTTAAACGACCTGGTAAAGGTATTTCATATGGTATTTAAAACTATTTACATATACAAAGTGGGTTTAAAGTACTCACAGATTTACATTTTCGGTCTCTGATTATGTTTTATTGTGATAAATAAAGCATTTTATTCCAAAAATCGAAAATAATTCCATGTCTGATAAAACCCTACACGTGAAAAATAAACAGAGAGGAACAAGTCTTGTATCGGACACAGTGCTCACGGATTTGAAATGAGGTTTATTAATGGTTTCAACAACTGTGTTAGAGCTTTTTAATTTCATGAATAAATTTTGCAGTGAAGCTATGAATTAAGTAATCATTTGTAGGGAAACTGTAGTGTTCTGAATGTAAACATACTCATTTTACATCAATGAGAAACAAGCTCTTACAACGTGTACTAATCTCTCACTTCAGTCTGCTTCCCGGCTACTACACAAGTAGACCAAGAGGGGAACTGATTGACAATAAACTGATACAAGTAGATCGCCAAAATAATGAGGGGGAAAGAAGCTATTGCTATCTAGAACTACTCAGTCAAAGTGGACTCCTGAATTAAACAATTTTCCCATCCAATTTGCTGTTGATGTTCCCAGAACCGAGTGTACAATACAAGACGCCATGTGTCCGATCCAAAACTACCTATACAGTATGAACAATATCGTTTATTTTTCGATGATAACCCTAAATTTTTGGAACAATATAGTACCAATTACGCTTTACAGAGGTTTGCCCAGTTGGTGACCGCAGAATAAACAACCCTGGTGAGCCAATGAACATGTAACAAAGCGTAGATGCCGAAAGTGTCCCATATCACCCGGTTCTACTCTACCATGCTGTCAGCAAATGCTTTCACTTAGAACAAGCAAGATTTTTGTCCTCCTGTAAAGAATTGGGAGATAAAAATGGAAGTGTTACCTCCAAGCTCGAATCCCAAAGTAAACAACAACAATCGCTGTCACTCCTAGAACGACATATAAAGTTCTGTGTAACATCCCTTCGTTCTTCACATACCATGCCGTGATTGTCCCATTCAACATCGTATTAGAAGCATTATGGGTTGTTGAATCCGCTTGAGATGCTGGTGCTGTTGATGGTTCTGCATTTGTGTGTCCTGTGTTGCCAGGAGTCGTGCTCCCGGTTGGGTTCGTCAACGGGTCGGACGAATCTATTGAAACTACGTCTACAAAACACAATATGCCTAAAACAACGCAGCAAATCTGAATCTTGAAATTCATGTCTGTTGCAATAATTTTTCTACATATATAATGTCAAAGTGTGTCACAAAAATTTCATTTAGCTGTCCAAAACATCTGTCTCCAGCCACATCACTTTCTCATATTTGGAGAAATTGCGAAAAGTCACGAGGCAAGGTATAATGTACAACTCGGTTTTTATCCTTGATGAATGAAAATCGCAATGTTTTGGTTAACGTCCAAAATATGCGATTTCTTCAAACGGTTTCTCGTGAAATTGACTTAGTCATGCCGTCTTCACGGCCATACATATATAAGCCGTGTTCCGTGGACAGAGGTGTTGGGGTATTCTATGGACCCATAAAACCCATTTTGTCCAAAGGATCATAAGGTAAATTAGTCCTTGGATATGCAGAAAATTGCTTACACAGTCTGCCTTGAATAATTTCTTTTTGCAGAAGCATTAAGAACCCATTTTTACAGAGTATGGCATATATGTATCCGTAAACACAAGAAATACATTTATGTATCTTTAAAAAAAAAAGATAGACAGTGTGCGAGGTACTGGAATATAAATATTGACACTCTTTGGTTCAATATGAATAGAAATGATTAAAAGTAACCTCGTAAACATTTGCCTCTTTTTCATCGTTCTCATTCCCATTTTGCTTATTGTTGAAAAGTAAAATCTTCAATCACAAATGTATATACATTTTTTTTTAAAATTAAGATGTTATTCCATATCGACGTAGATCTAGCAAAAGGTGCATGATACGAAGAACAATATAACAGACTGCCATGATGCTGTTCCTGCTGGTCTTCTAAATTACAAATAGGCTAGAAGGGCTCGGCAAAGTAAACATTTCATTTTATTTCAACACTGGCTTGGTTTCATTTACAAACAATAACGTTGGCCGAATTTCGTCAGCCTAAGTCCTGTGCCCGTCGTGCGTCCGTCCGTCCATGCCAAAACATTTTCAAACATCTTCTTCTCTAAAACTACCCATCCAATTTTGACAAAACTTCACAGAAATTATCATGCCTTGGTCCTCTTCAGAAAAATGGTTGCCATGGCAACAAAACAGAAGAATTTTGAAAATCTTTGAAAATCTTCTTGTCTGAAACCATAAGGCCTAGGGTTACCAAATTTGGCATGTAGAGTTCATCTAAAGGGCTTCTACTAAATTTCTTCAAATTATAGCCCCGGGGTCAAAACAGGACCGGCCCCGAGGGTCACAAGTTTTACATAGGCTTATGCAGTGAAAACTTCACAAGTCGTCTGGTACGAAAGGTTATGGCCCAGGGCTACCAAATTTGGCATGTAGCTCCATCTAATAGACTTCTACTTAGATTCTTCCAATCATAAACATGGGGCCAAAATTGGCCCCGCCCCGGGGGTCTCGAGTTTTCATGTATAGGCTTTTAATTTGTTTGTATTTGAGTTGAACGCCATCTGTTTATCAGCTTTGGTTATATCATGGCGGTCAGTGACGCACCCATGTGTTTTCTGGCTTTCTCATACCAGCACTGACACAACTTTCTTTCCAAAGCCACTGACTACTTTCCTCACATGCATCAGAGGTGAGAGGCGAAAAATCGCCGGAAAGAAGGTTCGGCGCAACCGGGTATCGAACCCGCAACCTCCAGGTCACGAGTCAGATACGCTAACCACTGAGCTACCCGGTCGGGCCATAGGCTTTTAAAGTGAAAAAAATTAAGATCTTTCGTTCTAAACCATATGGCCTAGGGCTACCCAGTTTGGAATGTAGCTTCACCCAGTGGACCTCTACTAAGACTTTTCAAATCATAGCCTTGTGCCAAAATTAGGCCTGTCAGGGGCGCCGCAAGTTTTACATGGACTTATATTTGGCCTAGAATTGTAATGTTTGGTGTCTATGGTTTGTACATATTAACCAGTGGTGCGATACAGGGCCTCCTTGGCCCTATTGTTTGAGAGAAGTCAACGAATGACTAGATTTACACCTACATGTATTTGATACATTGTGCATGGCTTTGACGAATCCACCAGAATGCATACAGACATATTTGAATAGCAACGTCATGGACTGATATAGGCCCATGCATTTACCACACCAGTACTTTTAGGCCTATTTATAAGAGACTCCAGTCATATTTGAGTCATGCTCTGTGAAAAGAGGACTTAATGCGTCTGCGAAAACTATCGATCCAGGTCAGCCTGCGCAGTCCGCAGTCTGCACATCAAGGACCAGTCTACCTCATGATAAAGTTGGTTATTAAAAAAAGTGGATATTATGGATCCTTAATTATGTAATGACTTGCTAGGTAGGTACCATGGATCACAGAGCTGCATGAAGCCCCCGTTTGCCAAAGCATGTCCCATTTGCAGACTCTATGGATGAAGAATACATTTTTGATCTACACTCTCGAATGTTTTGTGGGACATTCTCTGACGGTCAGCCTTGAAATTGCAACAGCTGGGGCGTCTTTGACTGAACTGAGTGTGCTTATATACAATGTATCTTCATTACGATATGGCACTCTCAGAAGGATCTAATGAAAGAACGCAGATGCTTTAACCCTTAGGCTACAAAGTGCGACCCACTGACCTTTTGCGGACAGCGTAGATCAAGATCAGACTGCACAGAACGTGCAGTCTGATCTTCGATCTACACTGTCCGATAAGGAAATACTTTTCCCTAAAAATAACTTTGAAATATTTAGCAACTTTTGGCTTTTTACTGTCGACTTGAATGTATCATTAAACTTATACAGCAGGATAAGGGTTAAAGCTTTCAGCACTATAGGCGAAGGTAGTGGCTTTTGCGTACGATATAGATCTAAATCAGACTTCTCAGAACGTGCAGTCTGATCTCGGAACTGCATCTGTTGTCTGCTTACTCTGTCAAGGCTATAAGAAGATAAAAAAGTCTTTGTGAGTCTCGGTGGATTGTATTTTTTAGCCGTTGAAAGAGCTCGGGTTTATATATTTGGCACTGAAAGAGTTGGGTATAGTGGAAAAAACCCTTTTCAAAAGAGGAACCAGACATCTGCAATGATAGGAAATCAAGCCTTGTCATAATAGGAACCAGGCCCATAGGGCAAGAAGAAATCAAGCCACGTTACTATAGGAATCAATCCTACGCGACAAGTAGAAATTAAGCTTTGTCATAATAGGAACCAGGCCTATGCGGAAAGTAGAAATAAGGCCACGTTACATTTAGAACCAGTCCTACGCGACAAATTAAGCCTTGTCTTAACAGGAACCAGGCCCATGAAATAAGTGGAAAGTAAACTTTATCGTAAGAAGAATCAGGCTCATAGAATAAGCGGAAACCAGCCCTTACAAGAATGAAAATAAACCCTTATTCGAATGAGAACCATGCCTGTGCAACTAGTGAAAATCCATGGTACGATAGGAACAAGACATGTGCAATGAGTGGACATCATTGTTGTGTGCGCATGTTGTATTCTTCGAAGGTTGACTTATTTGTTATGACACGTCACTATTCTGTACAGGATGAATATTAATACGCGGTGCGCATGACTTAAAACGATACCGCTAAAACTTAGCAAGCGGAAAAGGGCTATAAATCATACGTCTGTGGACAACTCAGACTTTTTGCTCCAAATTTATTAAAAGTATGATAATTTCAAACGGCATTTTTTTTTCCCAACAGAAATATCAATGTTTACTGCAAATCTTTGTGTACAGTTTCTAACTATAGATTTTGGGAGAATCATCAAAATAGTATCTTGTGCACGCGTGATCAAATAGATAATAAATTTTCACTCAATACAACCTATAAAACAGGAATACTTCCGAAATGAAAGTTGATAGACGACACAAATGCACATATATAGGCTTGAGAGATTCATGAATCCTTCCAATTGACGTTCTTTTGAGTAAACGCAAATTATCCTATTTTGAAATTCGTAACATCGATTGCCATCTTGAAAAAGTAGTCCGGTTCTGTACCCAGCGGAAGATAATGGGGCATCATTCGTTAAACTGGCAGTCTGGTCTTCGTGGTCATAATAGGAACCAAGTCAATGCAACTAACAGGAAAAAAAGTCCGAAAAACAGGGAACCAGGCCTATACAACAAGTGGAAACATAGTCTTGTTAGTATTGGAATCAGGCATATATGCATGCATCTGATGGAACAAAACCTTGTCAAAATAGGAACCAGGCCTAATGATAGGCCTGATGATAGGCGGAAATAAACCTATGCTATGACTGGAACCGGAGTCTGTACTCACAAACCATTCTTGAAAATGCCCTTCGTCTTACTCTCCAAGATTTTCAAAATTTGAAAGTAATACAAATTCTGATTGGCTAAACCAAATGGTTTAGTCAATCAGAAGTTGTGTTATTTTCAGTTTGTTTGAAAATCTTGGAGAATAAGACTAAGAATGTTCTTAAGAATGGGTGATGAATACAGTCCCAGGCCTATGCATCTGATGGAACATAGCCCTTATCATAATAGGAACTAGGCCCAATGATAAGTGGGAATAAGCCCATGCCATGACAGGAACCGGGGTCTGTACTCACAAACCACTCTTGAGAACATTATTTGTCTTATTCTCCAAGAATTTCTAAATGTGAAAATAACACAACTTCTCATTGGCTAAACCAAATGGTTTAGCCAATCAGAAGGTGTGTTACTTTAACATTTAGAAAATTCTGGAGAATAAGACTAAGAACGGTCCCTACGAATGGTTGGTGAAAATGGACCCAGTTCGATATAATTCTGGAACCAACCCGATGTTATTTGTATCGATAACTGGAGGGAAAATGATGGATAGTACTGAGACAGAAATGACACTGTCATAAAAAACGAAATCTATGAGTATCATCTAATTCGCCCATAATTTGCTTTGACAGACGTAGATTAAATGCAGATTGCGTGTATAACCAATTCGTCCTTTAGAAAAGACATTTTATGTAGGGATAAAAAATCTGAATAAGAGATTTTTATTGGGAGAGGCTCTTAGTGAGGTTTTTTGTTGAGACAGAGAGAGGGAGAGATGGAGACAGACAGACATTCAGACAGACAGACCGACAGACGGACAGACAGACAGAACTGTCTAGGGTTATAAATCTTGGTTTACAGCGTTTGGAAACATCATGGGAAAGGAGCAAATTCTTGAAAGAACAATTGCTCCTTTTCCCTTATTGTTTTCGAAAGCTGTCTGATGTTTTGCATACCATTGAAAATATGTTCTATTTTTCTTTTGTGAGAGAGGATTTCTGAATTTTTTTAACTCTTTACTCAACGACAAAATTTTAGACTTATTTGAATTCAAAGCATCTGCAGACCACAAAATAAACATGACTCGAAAATTGAAATTTGTTTTTGAAGGGATAGAAAACGTTATGGGAAAAGGAGAAAATGCTGGTTACCAGCATTTTCTCCTTTCCCCACAATGTTTTCAAAAGCCTTAGACTTTGTCAGGGATTGTGGTGTAAAGGGTTAATGTGATGGCAAGAATTACATAGGCTCCTTACGAATGAAAGATCGGAGCAACATGAAGTACCCGACTAGAAAGCTGTTTTTATCGGACAAGCGAATTTATGCACTGAGGCAGTTTTGAATTTTCCCCTCATTTTTTTTCATTGCACCGAAAACTGATATTATTCTTCTATAGGCTTTTTTTGAGTGTTTTGTTAGGGAGCAGTTCTAAGGGCATTGTCAGTTTGCTGGTAACCAGAATATTTTTTCTGCAATTTTTTCAAAGGCCTTTCAAAGGAAAGTGAATTTTCAAATCAGGTAAAAAGTAAGCAAATGATAGGGCGACCTGGCAACTTTTAACCTAGTTTTAGATTTCATTTTTCTACCGGCAACTAACACATGGACCGACCGTACAATAACGGATTGTCATCTTTACAATAATTTACATACTTTTAAATAGTATGATTTAAATCTAAATGCATTTTAACACCCTCGTTGTTTATATTTGGCAGCTATAGGGCCTTTAATCCTGTACAACACAATCCTGAGTGTTGACGATCCGTGTTATAAAAGGCTTCTCAGTCTTGACGGAAAAGGAGAATATGCAGGCAACTAGCACTTTCTCTTTTTTCCACTGTGTTCTCTATCATTTTAATGATAAACCTCATCGTTTGAGTCACATTTAGTTTGCGGTCTGCAAATGCATTCAATTTAGTCGAGTCTATGCAACAGTTTCCAAACAAATTAGCTCAACAAAAAAGATCGGAGTCGCCTTAAGTTTACCACAGTTAAGCAGAATTTCGTCGGCCCAGCGAATTTATGCTATTGGAAATTTTGCCTTCTTGTATCAATTAGGAAATGGTACCAGTCTGCCTACATGGCTCTATCGCTTGGAATCAAGTTTTATAACATTTATAGAGTGATAAATGGACAGATCTAGATTTATTCACATGTTTATAAACTCGGGCGCTTTTAATAATGGAAATGTTACAAGGATTTAAAAAGGTGAGTGGAAAAAAGATATATGTAACCATCAGTGGTTTATATATTTTTATATTTTGTCATCGCTTCTGATTTTTCAAATTAATCGCCAGGCTTTTTCGCTTAGAAGATCTTTCCAGAGTATAAGAAAGACTTTTTTTTTTTAATTTATGGTCGTGACAAATGAACAAACATTCATGGTAAATACAAATATGGAAACGTGAGTGGAAATTCTACGACGATTTCTAGAGGTGAGTCGAAGTATGTTGTGGTCATTTGTAACCTATGTATTAACGTTTTAATTTCAGTATTTCGGTTTTTAAGGTCTTCAAGTATGATCCATATACAATGTATGGTTGATTTACGGTGAATGAGACACTGACGTTTATTTTACTTTCTTCATCTATTTTTCGCAAAGGTTGACAAAACACATAAAGTAATTCCTTCAAATTTTAGTTTTGGCGTGAGGTAAACAACTTTACGGAAAGTTATCTTTTTAGGGTTAGGTGTAATCTTTTAATTATGCAAAGGGCATAAACTATATTTTATTTCATGCTTTCCGGTAGGTTATCGAGAAATATCGGTGAAATATTTTTCGATATTTCATGGTTACGACCAGTGAAAATACCGATTTTTATATTCTAACTCTTCAATTGAAGGCTGAAACAGTTGTTCCCGCGCGCTAGTTACCTAGGTAAAATGCACGTGCCTCACAACCAGATGGAAATATGACGTAATTTACCGTACATTTCTCGCGCTTGACGTAATATTGTAATGTGTTGCTATGCGGAAGGGGTACGCCACGGGGAATAAGCGAAAAGAACTGTACTGGATTTTGATTAAGTTCCCCCCCTCCCCCCCCAAAAAAGGGTTGAAAGCATGAAATAAATAGAATATTTGTCTTTTTTTTCAGTCAAAGATCGAAATTTATTTCATCTCGTGAACATCATCGGTAATATTTTGACTCGTGGCTGCGCCACTCGTGAAAATATTACCGATGATGTTCACTCGATGTAATAAATTTCGATCTTTCACCGTAAAAAACAAATATCCTCTATGTGTATGCCAATAAATACATTGGAATGGGGAAAAAAAAGTACAAATTAGACTACACGGTATACCGTAATGAACCATTATTTTTCACTTTCCTTTTTCTGAAAGGAAAGAAATCTGCAAACTTAGTGCTGATTAAAACACGAACCGTTGGTCTTGTTTGAATTTTATTTTTTCCTTGTTTTAGTCTCTGGCAGGAAAGTAAAACTGAACATAAAGTTGGCAACTTTAATCCTAATTTCATGATTCATTTTTCTGCCAGCGACTGGAATTTTGCCATGCTGTACTGTAACACATTGTCAGCATGTTAATGATACTTATCCTTTTAAATGGTATGGATTAAATGTGTATATTGACTTCCAAAATAGTTTACTTTTGGTCGCAAGTGGGCCTTTAAGTTCCCGCTGATTCGTTTTTTAATTTGTCGATAAATATCTTGCACAAAGGTTTTTACGAACGATCCTGTGTTTTTAACGACCCTTTGGGAGGGAGTATTTGGAAACATTGTGGTAGTAGACTGGTAACCAGCATTTTATCATTTTCTAAAAATTTTATTTACCTTTGAAGGAGAAATCTTATCATTAAGCCTCGCATGACTTTTCTTCTGAAAATATTCCCAATACGAACAGGTCTAAAATATTGTTATTTGGTAATGTGTTAAACACAATACGGACTAACGAACCGTTATTTGTACCATTGCATACCAAATAAAGAAAGGACACTAGGGGTTTGTTCAAATTCACCAACCTTTCTTTATAACATTCTTAATCTAATTCTCAAGAATTTTCTAAATTCCAAAGTGACATAATTTTTGACTAGCTGAACCTCGTGGATTTAGCCAATCAAAAATAGAGTAACACCTAGTTTTTAAATCTAAAATTAAACGAAGAATGCTAGACGAAGTGACACATTGTTTTAACGACCCTGAGGAAGAAGCATTTTGAAACCATTGTGGGAAAAGGAGAAAATGCTGATTAGCAGCATTTTCTTTTCCCCACATTGTTTTTTCTTCATACCTTTCCAAGACAATCTTGATATTTGGGCCACATTAAATTTGTCGTCTGCAAATGATTTCAGCATGGACGAGATTAAAATTTGGTCGTTCAGTAAAAAGACTTAAAATAGCTGATTGATATGGATCCTGGGTCCTTATTCACCAACCACTCTTAAGAACATTCTCAGTCTTTATATCTGATATTTTTCTAAAGTTGAAAGTAACACAAATTCTTATTGGCTAAACCAAATGGTTTAGCCACTCAGAATTTGTTTGGGTTTTCAGAATTCTTGAAAGCAAGACTAAGAATTTTCTAAAGAATAGTTGGTAACGGACCCTGGACCCCGACAAAAGAAAATCAGAAGTAGTACATTTATAATCCAAGCACGGAACCAGCGCCGAAAAAAGTATAAATTAGCAATTAGGTTTTGTGGAAATCTTTTCTCTCCGTCTATCCAACGACTTTCCGTTTTCTCCGCTGGACAAGTTAATAACGTATTCTAGAAAGATCAACTAGCATCAGTCAATATCCTGCATTGGTATCGTAACATCCTTTGCAGGTCAACTGTCCTTTTACCACACTGTCGACTGAATGAGCCTGAAAGTTATTGGATGGTATTTACCCCCAACTGAATTCAAAATTGCACTCTATTTTTAGTTCTCTAGAATAGTTTATGAGTTTCAAAGAACAAAATTTTTGAATGGTTTAAAAATTTGTAGAGCCAATCAGAAATTCTGTTACTTTCTACCAACAGAATTGGACTTTGAATTCTCAAGGAATTGTTGGTCAGTACTGTCCCTGGTTTTATGTCGAAAAAATTAAAGTTCTACTAATATCGGTGTAGAGCATTGCTGAGATAAGTGGCCATGCTCCAACGTTTTCAAAAGTTATCTACCGCTGCGGCGGAAAACCTACGGCAGCTTGGAAGCGACGTATGATTTTACTTACTTTAACCCTTAATCACGTAATCCCGAGTTTTAATGACCCCGAAGAAGAAGGCTTTTGAAAATATTGTGGGAAAAGGATAAAATACTGGTAACCACATTTTTTCCTACCATATATTGGAGACAGAAACCATCTTTTAAGCTACATTGATTTTGTGGTCTGCAAATGCTTTCAATTTGGTCCAGTACAAATTATTGTAGTTTGCTAAAGGATTAAATCGCGTTCTCACGAGATAAAATCTCGTTATCCTCGTTATCAGGAGATACCAATCTCGTTTGTAAGAAATGAAATCCCTTTTCAATATCATAGGATTTCATGCCCGAGAAAGATGGGACAAGTGTACTGATGCGAAGGGACTTACTTTGGAAAGGAATAAATTTTTATTTTTAAGTACGTGATGTACCTCTGCGGTTAATGACGTAATTTAGAAACCTATTTAATTCATCTATCACCCCTCGTATGTATCATTGCAACAACATTCTATCGCGTTCCCTCGACTACGTGCGAAATATATCTTTCATATGTCATGATTATATCTCGCTTGTACGACATAATTATCTCGTTCATATGTCATGAATTGTCTCGTCCTCTCGACATAATTATCGCATTCGGATAAAATCATTTCCCAGTGTAAATGAGGCATTTCATAATACAAACTCATTCGATAATTATGTCATGTGAAAAGGGCATTATATCGTGGAATCAATATAATTATCTCATGGGAACGAGATACATATAAATTCTGACATAAGTTGACGTATGAGATATATAGGATCTGACATAAGTTTGTGCTTGCGATGAAATTTTGTAAAATTTTATAAAACGACTCTAAGTAAAAAATGTTATTCAGTGAGCCTTTTGTTGTATGACTGTACCTCAAGAACAAGTTGAAAAATCTCTTTTATCCCTATGAGAAACCTACATATTCATGAATAAGACCGACCCACCGCTTTGACATATGTATAAAAATAGCTAAAATAGTTCCAAAGAGGCTGACATATAATTACTTAATCTTAAATCTGAGAATAATACAAATCTTGGCTTTAGCACAATTATCGAGTCACCGCTGAATTCACCAGGAAATTTGTGTCGAACATTCTTCTTTTTTTATATATATATATGTGGCAAGAATACAGTTATAACATATGACATCACATGACGTTCATAACCACATAAAACCTTACTGCAAACGTGTGTAAATATAAGAAAAGTCATAATGGCCTTAGATCTTTTCACTGAAAACAGGGTAAGTTATGTGATAAATTGTATAATGTCGTAGTTACGAGTGATAAAAATCTCACACTCCTTTCTGTGCAGCCGTAAAATTTGTATACTCTCATGGCAAAAGACTAAAACCTACAATCTAAAACTGCAAAGTTCGATGTACCCCCCCCCCCCCACAAAAAAAAAAAGAAAAAAAAAAAAAAAAAGCCAACATGTAAAATTTTGAATTTTCTGGGTCCGTAGGCTATTCAAAAACCACCCGTAAAAATATTCTTAATCTAATTCTCAATAATTTTCTAAATTTGAAAGTAATTCAATTTCTGAATGGCTAAACCAGATGGTTAAGCCAATCAGAACTTTTGTTTCTCTCTAAATCTAGAACGAGGCTAAGAATAAAATATAAACAGAGCAGAACAGAGCATAATTTTATTCAGACTTGTACATTACATACATCATCATAGCACAATACAATACAAAATGAAGAATAAAGAATGGTTAGTGAATATGAATACGGGTCCTGAGTGCAGACCAAGAAAACAATGCGCTAAATCAATATGTAGCTGGAGGACATTTGTGGTAAAAAGTGTTGGATTTTTACTCAGTAAACCCTGCTTTCATCTCTGCTTGGACGTTTGAACGCCCTTGGCTAAGGCAGTGTAGAACCCAAACCTGTAACTGGTGCAGCCCTTGAAAGAGATACATGTACCTAAATGAGCTGTCCCCTTCGCTGACTTAAACACTGTTGAGATCGGCCTAACACTCCAAACAAAGAGGCGTTACCCCTTTTGTGGGTCTTTCTCCATTTACCACGAAAGTCAGTCGCTCCGACTTCATGAGGGAACTGATTAACAAAGAACACGCGTGCTTGATTATTCAAGATATTCATGGACAAATTTAAATCGAATTAGATAGGCCGGGAATGACGTGCATGTTGTATGTCTCAGCATACTCCATAGAAACACGAATTCCGGATCCCTCTTTATCAACCATGTTAACTTGAATTGCATTCTTATTCTTATAATAGATTTAGAATGTAACGCAAGTTATCTTATTGGCTTAACCATTTGGTATAGCAAATCTGAAATAGCGTTTGTTTTTTAACTCTTTCAACGCCAAATAAATAAACTCAACCTCTTTCGAAGGCCCTAAATACAATCTATTGAAACTTACATAGATTTTGATTGTATAGGCTTGACTACACAAGCGGACGGTATACATCAAAGATCAGACTGCACGTTCTGTGCAGTCTGATCTTGATCTATGCCGTCCGCAAAAGTCACTGTTTTCGCCTGTGGGGCTGAAAGGGTTAAATGAAATGCTGAAGAATTTTATCATTTCAATGGATGGTAATTTCTGGTTGGCGTAACAAAGGGATAAAGCCAGTACAGACATTGTTTTCCTTTGAGATGGGAAAATTATTGAGCACTTTAAATTCAGAAAGTAACAAAATTTCTGACTTGCTAAATCATTTTATGAAGAAAATCTGATACTGCGTTTCTTTGAAATTCTTAGAGTTGGTATTACACAGTAGTTAAAAAAAATATTGAACATGGACCCAGACCCACAATAACACGGTTCACATAAAGTACCTAAAGTTGTCCGTTAAGTTTACTAAGAATTAGTTCGTGTACAAAAAAAAAAAAAAAATGAGCCATGCTCTGTGAAAAGGGGACTTAATGCATCTGCGAAAAGTATCTACCCAAGTCAGCCTGCGCAGTCCGCACAGGCTGACTTGGACCGAAACTTTTCGCCATTGGTCAGTTTTCTGCATGTCCAAGGACCAGTCTACCTCATGATCAAGTCGGTTGTTTTATTTAAAAAAAAGTGGATAATGTGGATCAATAAGTATGTGATGGCTTGCATAGTACCATGGATCACGAAGATGCTTTAAGCCCCTTTTTGCCAGAGCATTGCTCATTAATACTAGATACAGTACACTTTCGTCAGAAATATGATTCAAATGTTGTTTGTATCATTCTTTAAGTATGGGAGAAAATTATAAATTGAGTTACAGAAGACCGTGTTATGTATCAATAAACGTTCGATTCGTTTTTTTTTTTTGTCTGAATGACAATCCTGTTTTTTATCAACCGAATTTGTATAGATTCTGTTCGTATATGGCATTCTCGTGAACGATGTAAATGACAAAGATTGCGTTTTTCCATAGATATTTTCTTCATAACTATTATAACAGTCATTAACCCTGTATATAGCAATTACTTGCAACCTAAGAAACAGAACAGAACGGACATCTTATTCAGTACATTTAGCGTGGTACATTATCTCGTCAAAATGTAAGTTTTTGAATTAACTCTGTCACATGTTTCACATGTGTATATATAATGAAGTTTAAGTAACAGTAGACGGAAAAAAAGTGTTTAACCATAGTTACCAATAAAGGAGATAACCATGAAAAAGAAGCAACAAACATTTCTGCAGTCGGAAAAAAATAGTCTTGTCTTAATATATGAAACCAGACTGCACAGAAAAAAGTATAGGAAGAGAAATAAGACAAAGAACTAGAGAGATTTAAAATTGCTCAACTGAAGATAATCTTTATTTAAAGCACCACCCACCGAATAACACCAAGTTTATATTATTCCACTGACACTTTTAACCCTTAGGCTGCTAAGAACAACTCCCTGACCTTTTGCAGGCAGTGTAGATCAAGATCAGACTGCACAGAACGTGCAGTCTGATCTTGGATCTACACTGTCCGATAAGGAGACAATATTCCCCAAAACATACCTTTAAAATAGCAATATTTTGGTTTTTACTATCGAAGTGAAAATTTAATTTTAGTTATTTAGCAGGATAAAGATTAAACCTGTATAAGAACAATCAGCCATTTACTTTTAGCAATTACTTGTCTCCTGTCAACACTTTAACCCTTTACCACACAACAAAATTTTAGACCTATCCAAATTGAAAGCATTTGCAGACGACAATTTCATAGTGGCTCAAATGACGCAACTTTTCTTTGATAGGGTAGAAAACTTTGTGGGAAAAGGAGAAAATGCTGGTTACCAGCATTTTCTCCTTTTCCCACAATGTTTTCAAAAGGCCTCTTTTTTAGGGGCGTCAAAAGGCGTCGTTGTGTGGTAAAGGGTTAAATCTGATCTACAAATATTAACGCTTATCCTGCTAAATACGTGAAATGAAACTTTCAAGCTGATAGTAAAAAACCCCAAATTTTGCTATTTTTCAAAGTTATTTTTGAGGGAAAAATATCTTCTTATTGGACAGTGTAGATCCAAGGTCAGAATGAAAATTCTGTGGAGTCTGATCTTGATGTACACTGTCCGCAAAAGGTCCTTGAGTCGTCATTAGCAGCTTAAAGGTTAAACTTCATTCAGAGACCACCCGTCGCTCACTGGATTATTTCAATTTGTACAGAAACGACATAATTTTTGTATTATACATTGAGACCAAACGTGGAATTCGACCAAGTTAACTTCGCTTAACGACCACCCTTCATTGAAAGGTTAAGATATCTTTGCGTCTCACTCAGCGACCACCTGCAAGACCAAGATATCTTGGCGCCTTTGGATCCTTGACTGCAATAATAACTGTATATAGCACATATAGAAGATAGAGTTAAAAATAACATTCAGACTTTTGGCATTTAGATCGTGCATTTCTCTCTTTCTGCTTATATTAAGTCATAAAATCAATAGGAAATTACAAAACTGGGATTCAATTAGGTTTTCCTGAGGATGTTGTTTGTGAATTCAATGCAATCAAAAACCCACAGTATGTGTATACCAGCTTTCTGTTGAATGAATGAAAGACAATTATTGTTTTACGCTTGCACTAACTTGGGTGGTATGAATACCTTTTGCAGGCGGCGCAGATCAAGATCAGACTGCACAGAACGTGCAGTCTGATCTTTGATCTACACCGCCCGCTTCTTGATAATAAAGGATGACTGGAAAATATCTCTGTAAACCTGTGCCAAAAAATGATGAGATTTCATTCACATGGCGCTGAACGAACAATGTTGAACAGTATATCTTGATTACGGTGTAGGCGGGTATTCTGTCTCCGGTGTCTAGTTTATGTGTCATTGGGACAGATACATAATAACCATATAAATATGTGTGATGCTCTGGCAAGAGGGGTTCTAATGCACCTCTTTGATGCATTATATGTATCAAGCAAGTTATCATATACATGTAATATTGAATTAATAAAAAAAACATTTTGTCTAATGACCGACTGAATCATGAGGTAATTATGGTCCTTGGACATGCAGAAAATTTACAAACAGTAAAAGGTTTCGACCCATGTCTGGCTGCATTGGCCGCGCAGGCTGACATCGGTCGATACTTTTTACAGATGCATTAAACGTCCTTTTTACAGTGCGTGGCTCATGTAATTTTCTGCACCACATTAGTCATAAAACACTTTTTCAAACGATTCGGATATTTGTCATTTTTTTTTTGTTATTTCTGATTTATGAGTGTTTTAGTTAGCTTCCGGTCAGTGTATTAATTTTTGTAATAGAAAAGCGATATTATTTCGAGAAATTATGTTACTATGCCTTGGAACGTGATATTATATCGTGTTGAAACGTGATACGCTTGTATTATGGCGTTCGGCAAAACATGCTATTATGTTACATTTGTCGTGGGAACATGTTGTTGCATAAATAGATAAGAATTTAGTTGTCACGACATAATTTTCTCATTCCAACGCATTCAAACGACATAACATATCGTTCCAACATAATAAAAACTTTTGTGGGAACGGTATATCATGTCGTGGACACACGATATCATTTCGTTTAAAACCCAATATCATGTCGTGTAAACTCTATATTATGTTTTTAAGGGAATGCTGTAGTCTTCGTTGAAATGGGACTTTTTCGTCTTAATTCGTGGAAATGTGATATACTCTTGTAGGAACAAGGGAGTATGCGGTTGTTATTTCAAAATACAAGACTATATAGCATTGACGTGATATTATGTCATGGAAACGTCGCGATATATCGTGGGAACTTGACTTTGTCGTGGAGGAACGTTAGAAATAGCAATACTCTGAATCTTTAAAAAGTCTTGAAGTTTAGGCTTAGCATGCAGTAATGACTCGTTTGTAAATTGTACGGCCCCTGTTCACACACTTGGAATGTAAAAGACGGATTTTCGTTCTGTTCGCGTGACATTTTTCCCAGGTGCAATTAGCGACCTTTGTGAGTATAGGAAGGCAAAGCATCCTTCACTTTACTGATCTTATGCGCAACCCTTTTCGATGCGAAATAAATGAGTTATGCTTTGTGAAAAGGTGGTTTAATGCGTTTGCAAAAAGTATCGATCCATGTCAGCCTGTGCAGTCTGAGCAGGATGACTTGGGCGGAAACTTCTTGCTAATTAGGTGATCATTCTACCTGATGATTCTAGATTCTAAAGACAAAATAGATCCATAAAGAAATTATGAGACAACTTGCTTGGTATAATGCTATACGAAGATCCACGAAACCTCCTTTTTCCAGAGTGCTGTTTACTGAATTTTAAGCAAATTGCCTTTTTTGCGTAAAGTATGATTTCAAATGAGAATAATTGTTTATGGAATTATGGAATTGGATAGCGGACAGTGTAGATCAAAGATCAAAGATCAGACTGCACCTTCTGTGCAGTCCTTCTGTGCAGTCTGATCTTGACCTACCCTATTCGCAAAATCTTTCTGATGTCGTCTGTTACGATGACAGAGCTTAGCTAGTAAGCCTCTCTTATTTTTTCAGTAGGAAAGGTTCCGCGCTTGTTTACAAGTGGTTTACTATGGAATTAGGACAATTTGCTCGTAAATGGGCATTAATTTTGTAAGGACAGCCGTTTGCGGGCCGGAAACTTAATCAAACATATTCTCCTAAACCTTCCATAAACAGATTGGTGTAATGAGAATTTGAAATTAGCCCCATTACTTCACATTGCGGTGTTTGTGGGTTTGTCATTTTAAAGTGGCATACAACTAGATTTCGTTATTGCTAGTTTTCTGACAAAATCTGTTACGAAAACTGATTATTTTTATTCGCATATAGATATGGCTGTAACGTTGAGATATTGACGGGAGTATATGTAGAAATTATGTGGAATGTTCCATTTTTTGAAATATTTTTCTGTAAAATACGTTATCCCGTTTGTCACGGGGTAACTATTGTCTGTAAGAAGGGGAAATATTAATCCGTGGAGACTCAGTTGGCAGAGGCGCTGGGCTAAGTTCATAGGTTCGACCCGGTGCTCACAATCTTGGTTAACCCTTTACCACACGTGAAATTTTTAGACTTGTCCAAATTCATAGCATTTGCAGAGGACAAATTGAATATAACTAAAACATTCTTTTTTTTTTGAACCGGTAGAAAACTTAGCGTGATAAGGAGAAAACGCTGGTTACTAGCATTTTCGCCTTTTCCCACAATGTTTTCAAAACCCTTCTTCATCAGGGGTCGTTAAAACCCTGAGTTGCTTGAAAAAAGTGTTAAAAATAAATTATCTTTGCTAAGTCTTTAAAAGATACATCTATACTCGTTTTCGGGCAGTTTTCAGTCAGTTTTTAACCCATTTCATCCTTATTTTATGAAACTATAATCGTTCTTGTATTTTCATGCCAAATGTTGGCCCTAATGGCTGCAAGGTTACACAGATTACGACGGATAGAAAATGCATTTGATGTTTTGGAGGCCTTCAAAGTAATTGCTGTTGTGGTGTTCGGTTTTAAATGAGGAAAAATCCCTAGTGTTTTTCTATCCCTTACATCATATATATTGGTAATGTATATATGTTAACACAGCTGAGCCATTCCGCATACTTTCAAGTTTTCACAGCGTTTCTTCTCTATAGCTGTAAGGATGTGTCTTTAACCCTTATCCTGCTAAATAAGATAAATGAAACTTTCAAGCCGACAGTAAAAAACCCGAAGGTTTGCTATTTCAAACTTATTTCCAGGAGAAAAATATCTCCTTATCGGACGGTGTAGATCAAAGATCAGACTGCACGTTCTGTGTCTGATCTTGATCTACACTGGCCGCACAAGGTCAGTCAGTCGCGCTTAGCAGCCTAAAGGGTTATAACAAATCTGAAGCATACGACTTTGGTAATATCTTCTCAGTATATGGATGATCAACATAAATAAAGGTTCTGTAGATGAATACAAGTCATGCATGAGTACACACTTTGACAAAAGGATAAATTGCTAGTCTTATAGAACAATTTTCATTTTTGCCACAATGCGTTCAAAAGTTGCTCGCTGCATGACGAAAGTTATCGGTTTTAATCCGACGGTAAGAAAAAGAATCTTATGAAACGCATAGAGAATTATATCTTATAGACTTGACTAAACAAGCGTACGGTTTAGATCAAGCGGACGGTTTAGATCTAAGAAGATACTGCACATTTAGTGCAGTCTGATCTTGATTTATACCTTACGTAAAATCCCTCATTTTCACCTATGTCGTTGAAAGGGCTAAGGGTTGAAGAAGGATAAAGGCAATTTTGTATGTAAAAGCTAATTTAATAGATTTGTTGGCTGTTCATATTAGTCTTACAGAAAGGAAATTAAACAGAATCCAGTCGATAAGAGTAGTGTTGTTATTTTGTATAAGTTTTGAGATTAACAGAACTGCTACATGATCTAGGTGCCTTAAGCTGCTAGGGGCGACTCAATGCGCTTTAGAGGACAGTGTAGAACCAAGATCAGACTGCACAGAATGTACAGTCTGATCTTGGATATTCACTGTCCAATACGGTTAAATTTTGTCGTAAAAAAAAAACCTTTGAAATGGTATATATTGTGGGTTTAACTGTTGACTGAACAATTTCCTTCATTCAGTACTTAGCCTTTTAACCCCCTACCACACAATCCAGAGTTTTAACAACCCTGTGTAGGAGGGCTTTCAAAAACATTGTGGGAAAAGGAGAAAATGCTTGGAATCAGCATTTTCTCCTTTTCCCACATTTTTTTCTATTTCATCATAGATTTTAAGCCCATTTGTACCAATTCCGAATTTGTCGTCTGCAGATGTTACAAATTCTAAAATTTGTTGTTTAGGAAAGGAATAAACCTTTACCAAACAATCCCCTTGAAGAGGAAGCATGTACTCCTTTTCCAACAATATTTTCAACCCTATCAAAGAAAAATTACTCTATACGAGCCATATTTTATTTATTGTCTGCAAATTCTGTGAGTTTGGACAAATCTTACACTTTGGCAAAAAGTCCAGGATTATTGTTGTTGAGGCTAGTTAACACCATTTCCTCTTCAGTTTGTAAAGCTTGATCCTGTTCAACTATGATCAGCCGGTTCAAAGATCTTGAAGTGCTAGTATTTAGATGAAGAGATACTGTTGGAGTTCGATCAATCAATCAAATTTTGTTAACTGTTCCAAAAATAACTATCGTCGCCAAGGTATATACACATGTTTAAACAGTCCTGCATTGAATTGTCTCATATTTCTCCTTTTTCTCATATCTATCAAAGAAATTTGAGGCTTAAAAAGATCAGAATTTGGCCAAATACAGTACTTAGCTCTTTAAAGAATATGCGCACTTTCTTCCTCAATATTTCATTTCATATAACAGTCATCCTTCCCGAGAGGACCACAAGGTTAGGACAATTATGATGACGAATTCAGTCTTTTGTCTATGATAAAGAAAAAATGGGATTCCTTCAAGGAAAAGTTATTTTTATATATTATTGTCTCATGGAAAACTACTGTTGATAATGGCGCATAGCCGTTTTTACGTCTGCCATAAACAATGATAGATGGAAAGATACAGAACATAGAATACAAAATTTCAGACAAATCGTATCTGCACAATTGGTACCAGACAGATGGTACCCATGACAACTCGTACCAGGACATTTGCTACCTTGGACAATTTGAAGCTATAAAATTCAAACCTATGACACTTTGTACCTCATACAAATGGTGACTCTTTTCTCTAAATGTGAGTATCAGTAACTTTGGGTACGAGTTCTCTTTAGTACAAATTCTTCCAGATAGTAGATACCAGTTGTCTTGGGTACAAATTGCCTTAGGTATTAGTTGTCACTGAACGAATTTTGCTAAGTACGAATTATCCTGAGGACCATTTGTCCTATGTATGGCTTGTCCTGGGCCCCAAGTGTCATAGTATGAATGGTCTATGCCCGTATTGTCCACAACCTGGTTCTGTCCCGTTATCAATATAGAACAATTGGTACTCAGGACAGCTCGTACTAAGTACTATTGATACTAAGAACAAATCGTACCTGAGATAGTTGGTATCAATTAGGAGAACTCGTATCGTACCTGGACAATTGGTACCTAGAACAATTTGTAGCCAGAAAGTTTGCACCGAGTACAATTCGCTTTTAGGCCAGCTCGTGCCTCAGAAAATCATACCAATCTTGATTTACTCCTTCAAAAACAAAAAACTAATTTGTTGAAATGTCATGTGACATATTCTTTACTTGCATAGTAGTTTGCGATGTTAAGAATCGGTGCTTGCAAACTTTCGCCGTTTTACCTGTTTAAATCACCTGAGACTTGACTAATGCAATCATATATATTGTAATCATCAGAATCAATTTCCGTAAAAATGTCATGGAAAAAAGGGGGTGGGGGGGTTGTCGCGATCAGACAAGAAGTTGTCAAGAAGTTGCCTAAAAAAAAAATTAACAAGAAATTTAAAAACAAGAAAGAAAAAATTATCGCGAAAAAAAGTATATAAAAAGCTTCTACGATAGTATTTGAGAGCAAAAGTTTAGGCTATAGTTTCGAGTTTCGACTGCTCATTCTTCGTGCCTGCTTCAACAACCCCCCCCCCCCCCCCGCCTTTCCCCCGTCCCTAAAGATGTTGTACTCTCTTGGGGTTACGGTTAGGCATCTTCGCCTGGAATAAAGATTATTACTAAATTTCAATTTTTTTTCCCCAATTTCCTTCAAACTGGCCATGATGTATTGATCTGCGGTAGACTGACAGCGACCGGTGTTTAATTTATTGATTTGGTTTAACTTCTTACCAGACGGCAAAATTTTAAAATTGCCCAATTTGAAAGTATTGCAGACGGAAAATAAGATTTGTCTGAAATGATGGGAGTTGTCCTTGAAAAAATAGAAAAACTGTTGAAAAAAAATGCTGGTTATCAGTCCTTTTAAAAAGCCTTTTTTCCTCAGGGTCGTTGAAACACGCATTTGTATGACAAAAGATAATTTGAAGTAGTACACCTTAATTGCTTTTGCAGACAATGTAGATGTAGATCATATAGCACAAATCGTGCATGCTGATCTTGTATCTACATTGCCCGGTATTTTTTGCGAAAAGCAGCCTTGACATTGCTCTATCTAGGTCATTTGTTAAGGACTAAATATGTCCATTTCATTTTACAGGGGCTTCAAGGCTTGACCCATGGGTGCTAACAACCCTTGACCTACTAAGTAAGCTAAGTGAGACTTTCAAACCAATTGTAAAAAAAAACAAAATGTTGTTATTTTAAAGTTATTTATGGGGAAAAGGTGTCTCCTTACCGGACAGCGTAGATCCAAGATCCAAGTATTGACTTTCACTTTCTGTGCAGTCTGGTATTGATCTACACTCTCCGCATAAGGTCCTTGCCGCGCTTCTCCTTTTCGCACATTTTTTTTCTATCCTATCACAGACAAAATCCATCATTTAAGTCACATTTAGTTTGACGTCTGGAAATATTTCCAATTTGAAAATCTTTACAATCCTACTTTTTGGTTCAAAGTTAAAGATTTCATCCAAAGAATGTCAAATTCATCTCAAAACTTTAAGACAGGCCTAAGGGTCATGATTTATACAACGGCACCCTGACAAGGTTACAAGACAGTTTACTTACTACCGTTTAGCCTTCTTTGTTCTCAAGATTCCAATATTAATAAACAACACCGAACAAAGAAAACCGACATGAAGGTTTTGACACATTAAATGACGTTACATAACTCGAGCCTTTCAAACATTTCGGAGAATTAATCGGTTACATTTTCACTTCATTTCCTTCGTACATGAATCAATCTGACTGACAGGAAAATCAAAGGACCTTCATACAACCGTGTTAACCTTTTTTTTTAATTGGGTCAGATATCACCAATGAATTATTTACTCTTAAGGATAGGGCACACTAATGGGATTCGTGTAACATCACCTTTCATCGTACAGATTCGGCTAAGACTCGGGTAATCCGTAATCGATGCGGGAAACCAGCGTCTATTGGCCGATCGATTACGGATTACCCGAGTCTTAGCCGAATCCGTACGTTTTTCGGCGATGAAAGGCGATGTTACAGGAATCCGCATTAGGGTACCCTATCCTTAAGGATTTTTGGGGGGGTTTTTTTGGTAGGAGTATAACACTTATCCTTAACCCTTTGGCTGCTAAGTCTGATCTTGGATCTACACTGTTCGATAAGGAGTTATTTGTCCCCCCCCCCCAAAATAATTTTGAAATAGCAATATTTTGGTTTACATTATTGGCTTGAAAGTTTTGTTTAGCTCATTTGGCAGGTTAAGGGTTAAGATTGGCCTTACGACTGGCTGAGACGTCTGTCTTTGTGAATCAGTGGACGTTAATATCGACAAGTTTATTGTTTCTTCAAATTCTTAACCCATATCCTGCTAAATAACTAAAATAAATTTTTCAGTTCGATAGTAAAAACGCAAACATTGCAATAACAAAGTTATGTTTTGGGAAATAATATCTGCTAATCGGACAGTGTAGATTCAAGATCAGACTGCACGTTCTGTGCAGTCTGATCTTGATCTACACTATCCGCAAAAGGTCATTGAGTCGCGCTTAGCAGCCTAAGGGTTAATTCCAGACTAGCCATATTAGCAAGTTTACCGTGCCTCGCCTTTGACCATTGTTTCAATGATGTTATATATAGCAAAGCACACAATGGCTTTGACTGGTTTCAGTCTGTTAAATAGAGCATTTTTATAAAGAAAAAAAAAAATAATAATAATAAAACTGCAAAAAAAATTCACTTTTAAGTTTTTTTTTTTTTTAGATAAAAGGCAAATAACAACATATTTCTGTAGGTTTACTATAGTTATGAACTTTGAGTAGAAGAATGAGTCAAATACAGGGCCTGAATGCCAGGCTGACAGTGGCTTGGAAAGAATAATTTCCGAAGTAGACTATTGGTTACAGAAACTCCAGGAGAGTATGGATAGATTGTCCACCGCTATTTAACTCAACAGTTTTTAAAGACGGCGTTATACACCATTCAAACAAACTTAACTTTTAGAACGCCAAAGTCCAATAACTCGAGGATACGATTTCATCGTACATTAGGCAATTAATCTATGGCTTACCCATATGGAACAATATTGGCATTTTCTCGGCGATTCATAAATATTATGGTAAGACAAGTGTGTGGAAACGGACTGAGGCGGTATTCCTTTCTTGATTTGATAGGTTTTGTTTTATTGGACATTTCCTTTAAAGTGGCCTACACAGTTTCTTTTTTCGTGGGTCAATTTTTCTTGTAAAACTGATCGGTACTTCATTTTTTTTTTTTTTCTGCCAGCGTTTATAAACTGGACGGCTCAATTCAGAAAAATATGCAATGTTGGCGTTTCAATAACATGACGGTCGTTTTTCGATCAGAAACTCGATTAAGTTTTGTGAGCAAATATGACGTCATCTTACCGATCTGGATACGACTCCATAATCGACGTGTACTATAGATCATATTTCCATAGTCATTTACTCGAAATCTACAGATACTTTAAGAGGCCACGTATTCCTTAAAGGGACTTAAGTCCAACTTTTTTTTTTTTTCTTACACATCCCTTTCTTATTTGCTGACGTTTTACCAGCTATTGCTTTCTTAAATTTAAAGTTAATACATCTATGTTATATAGCAAGTTACATACTTTTCGCAGATGACAATGATCAAGATCAGACTGCACTGAACGCGTTGCCTCATCTTGAATATACACCGTCTGCTACTTTACATTAAACTTTGTGTTAAAATCATGTTTCAAATGTAGTTGAAATCTGTCTGCATAAGGCCTCTGAAATAGTCGACTGTTTTTGGTTTGTACCAAAACAAATAAAGTTAGTATATTTCTCGGGTTTTCCTCAAATTGCTTTTGTACTTTTTTGGTTGATCCTTTAAATCTCAGATTTTCGCAAAATCTACAGCTTTCAAAACAAAATTGGCTCAAGCATGTCGTTGTGGAGGGGGTGGGTCCATTAATAAAAGCGTCACAAACAATGTCTTTGGGTGAAAAACTGCTGCACTACTTTGTTCATAAGGCAGAAACCCTTTAAAAAAAAACGGTTCGATCATGCCGGGGTTTGGGATGGGGCAGGGGAGAGGAAACTTTGTAATGTTTGTTTCTTTGTTTATGGTACAGACAGTGTGCGGCGGAGAAGGATGGGGGAAGAGGATTTTTAAAAACATGTCTTTGGGAAAGGAGAGAGAGGGACAATAATTGTAGCATAACGTTGTTTTACCCAACTTTATTTCCACATGATATACGTACACTGTATTCTTTATATATTACAGTTGTTAAGATAGCATTCAGTATAATATGAAACGTTTTTTTTTTTTCTTCTTCTTCTTCTTCTTTAGAGATGACGATTATCCGTAAGTGTACTTTCTGACAGATTAGTTGACATAAAATGTATGCATGAATAAAACCGACCCGGACCTTTTTGTTTTCTCAGACGAATCATATTTGCATAAATCAGACCATCGGATATTGAGGCCGGGCACTATTGGGTACGATACGGAGAGAGTACTACAGCTTGATCTTGAATCTACTATGACCAGTATTCCGTGAGAAGTCTGATCTTTGATTTACATTGTCTCGGATATTTTGTAAGAAGTCTGATCTTGAATCTACAATGTTCGGTATTTTGCAAACTGCCTAATCTTGAGGTTTCATTGTTTGATATTCTGTGATCAGCCTGATCTTGGATCTGCATTGTCCAACATTTTGTAACCAATCTGATCTTGGATATACATATTCCAATATTTTGTAATAAGTCTGAGCTTGGATCTACATTGTCCAACATTCTGTTATCAGTTTGATCTTGGATCTACATATTTCAATATTTTGTAATCAGTTTGATCTTGATTCTACATATTCCAATATTTTGTAATCTTGAATCCACATTGTCCAATATTTGTAAGCAGGCTTGTCATGAATCTAAACTGTACATTTTTATGAGGTGCCTTGTTATGGATCTGACTGTTCGTTGTTTTATAAGCAGTCTTGTCATTGATCTTAACTGTCCGATTATTTTTAACGGCTTGTCATGGGTCTAAATTGACTAATATATAGTGAGCAGCTTTGTCATGGATCTATATTGTCCGATATTTTATAAGCAGTCTTGTTATAGATCTTAATTGTCAAAGTTTTTGTGATTAGTTTTGTCATGGATATAAATTGTCCAATATTTTGTGACCAGTCTTGTCATGGATATAAAGTGCCCAATTTTTTGTGACCAGTCTTGTCATAGATCTGAATTGTCCACTATTTTGTGACCAGTCCTGTCATAGATCTGAATTACCCGATCATTTTAGCAGCCGTGTCATGGATCTATATTGATTGATATTTTTGTGAGCAGCCTCGTAAATCTAAACTGTACGGTATTTTATAAAAAAAAAAATAAATAAACTTGTCATGGATCTAAATTGTCCGATTTTTTTATCATCAGTCTTGTAATGGATATAAATTGTCTAACATTTTGTAATCAGCCATATCTTGGATCTAAATTGTCCAACATGTTGTGAGTAGTCTTGCCATGGGTCTAAATCGACTGATATTTAGTAAGCATCTTTGTCATGTATGTAAATTTTCCAGTATTTCATAAGCAACCTTGTTATGGATCTCAACTGTCGAATACTTTGTGATTAGTCTTGCCTTAGATATAAATTGTCCAATACATACGCTCGTATATTTTGTGTGCAGTCCTGCATAGATTTTTTTCCATTATTGCAAGCAGTCCTGTCATTAATCTAAATTGTCGGACAATTTTTTAGCAGCCTTGTCATGAGTCTAAAGTGGCTGATATTTAGTGAGTACTCTAGTCATAGATCTAAAATGTTTAATAATTCATTAGCAGCCTTATCATGGATCTGAAGTGGCTGATATTTTGTTATCAGTCCTGTCAAGGGCACAAATTGTCTAATATTTTGTAAGCAGTCTTGTAATGAATCGAAATTGTTCAATATTTCGTAAGCAGCCTTGTCATGGATGGATCTATATTCACCGATATTTAGTGTGCAGTCTAATCTTTGATTCATATTGACCCATATTTTGTAAGAAGCCTGGTCACGAATCTTATTGACCGATATTTTGTGAGCACCATAGTCATGGATCTAATTCGTACAACATTATGTAATTAACCTGGTTATTGATCTTAATCGATTAATATTTTGAGAGCAGTATAATCTTTAATTTAATTTGTACGATATTTGACGATCAACAGTTACTAGGTCATGCATCTAAATTAATAAATATTTTATGAGCAATCTGATCTTGAAACACTGTTATATTGAGACCTATTCTTACAAATACGGACATACTACACTGTACTTGTAAATGTCAACTCCAAATGTCAACTCCATTTGACTGTGACTAAGTTGGTGCAGAAGAATTTTACATTACCCTTTTAAAATATGGATACTCACCAAATTTCGTTCTTAATTCTTTATGAAGCCTGTAAAAGATATAGGGCCTCTGGTACATAACACACATAATCATGCTCTGGCAAAAAGTGGCGTAATGCATCTTCATGATGCATGATACCTAGCAAGTCATCACAGTATTACATATCCCTAAAGTTGATTATGTATAACAACTTACTATATGATGAAGTACAGAGGTCCTTTGACATCAGAAAACTGACAAAAAAAAAACCCCACATACACACACACACAGCCCAGGTCAGCCTGTGCGGACTGCGCAGGCTGACCTGGCTGGATACCTTTTGCAATTGCTTTCAACTCCCTTTTTTTTTTTTTAAAGAGCACGGATCTTATATAAATCAAACTTACGGATAATGATACGAACATAAGTGAAAGCAATGTCGCAAATGGAAAAATTGCTCCTTCCCTGCTAACCACCTCAACCATTTTAACCATCGAGCAATTTTGTGAGAAAGTGCATATTACCCTCATGTACAGGTACTTTCCTGCCATTTGTTTATAATCTAGAATGATGTGAAATGCTCTCATATTCACTATAAACTAACATCTGATTTAATGTCTATCGAAATTTTATATATAGTATTTCTCCGAAGCAGAATAGAAACGTGAAAAGACTGTTAGAATTTATTCATCCATCTATTTTGTCTGTGAATTGATCTACAAATTTTGTGTCCGTTTATCTGCTATTTTCCACGCTTGAATTAATTTCATTTGCATTGTATTGTATTTTATTGTCTGAAAATGAGCTGTATGCTTTAAGTCGAAAATAAATGAGCCATACTCTGTGAAAGAGGGGCTTAATGCATGTGAGAAAAGTATCGACCCAGGTCAGCCTGCACAGTCCGCGAAGGCTGACCTGGGTCGAAACTTTTCGCTATTGATCGATTTTCTTTATCTCAAAGGACCAGTCTATCCCATGATTCAGTCGGTTGTTAGATAAAATTTATTTTCGTGGATCCATAATTATGTGATGTCTTTGTATAATGCATCACGGAGATGCATTAAGCCCGTTTTTGAAATTTTGACCGTTTAGAAGACAACCTCCACCATTTGAACCACATTTTACTTTGTCTTCTGTAAATGGTTTGGATTTGAACAAGTCTAAGATTCTGTCATCTGGTAAAAGGTTAAGCCGTTAAAAGGTAGATACAAGAAGGCCTGGTGGCTTAATATGGTCAATACAAACGGGCCATGCTCTGACCGTTGTCTGCGCATGTCATATTCTTCGAAGATTCGACCTGTCTGCTATGACGCATCACTGACCCCATATACTAGGGAAAAGTAGGGCTTATACCGAAGCTATTACCCAAGCCTGTCTGGGCTGTTTTCATGAATAGCCGGTGCATAGGTTACATGCTAGCTGATCATAGCTGAATGAATCGCACGAAGTAGCGTTTTTTGAGTAAACGTTTATTTTGTTTTGAAATTCAAAGTAATGGTTGTTGTTTTCAAATGTAGTCCGGTTCTGTACCCAGAATGCCCAAATTAGATAGATGTGTATTTGTAGAATGCCATCTAGCGGGAGATAATGATGCTCTGACAAAACGGGGTTTAACGCATCTCCGTGATGCATTATACCAAGCAAGTCATCATGTAATTATGGACCCCAAAAAAATCCATTTCGTCTTTCAACCGACTGAATCATGAGGTAGACTGGTCCTTTTGCAAGCAGAAAATTGACCGGTAGCAAAAAGTGTCGACCCACGTCAGTCTGCGCAGACTGAGTAGGTTGGCATGCGTCGAGACTTTTTCCAGATGCTTTTAGCCCTCTTTTACACAGAGCGTGGCTCAAATCTAAAAAAATATCCAAATTTATCCAATAGTTGACAAACTAAATGAGCCATGCTCTGGCAAAAGGGGGCTTAATGCATCGCCGTAATCCATCATTCCAAGCAAGCCATCACATACTTATGGATCCATAACAGCCACTTTTTTAAACAACCAACTTATTCATGAGGTAGACTGGTCCTTGGACATACAGAAAATTGACCAATAGCGAAAAGTTTCGGCCAAGGTCAGCCTGCGCGAACTGCGCAGGCCGACCTGGCTCGATACTTTTCGCAGATGCATGAAGCCCCCTTTTTACAGAGCATGGCTAAAATAAAATTTCTTTAATTTTGAAACAATGCTGATTGAGAAACTAGCAAATAAAAATTGACAAATATCAGAATCTAAAACTTTTGACAATGTTCTCCTCTATTTTCGTCCAATTAATTGTTCTAAATTCTGGGAAAATTCTGCACCCTAATTTATTATCACTAAATCAGTTTATTTTACCATGGAAAGACGTAAGAGAAATCTAACAAATGGTTTAAGCTCACAGTGATATTTTCCAAGATTTATACAGAAGTTTAACTTGGTGTCCGTATCTCCTGTTGGAAGAGAAGTAATTTACATCGGAACAGAATTTGAATTCACTGAGGATCTTTCTCTTTGAAAAAGGCCAGAAAACAAACCGTTTTTTTTTACCATACAAACATCTTTAAACTTACAGTGCCAGAAAAAAAATAATAACTTCGGCTAAAACTGTAACAATATTCGGATATCCAAAGTCCGGACAGTTGAATAGAATTTGAACATTCGGTGTGGGACGAATATTTGATAATTAAAAATAAATATTCGAATATCTTTTTTTGTTTGTTTCACCCCATATGAAAATATTGATAACGTGCTGCTCATTGAACTAAACGTCTGTATTTCTGCTTTTTTTGTTTAAATTCCCATGCATAAATCTGAGGTATGAAACAGAACAGCAGCTTTCCGGATCGCCAAAGACGTATCCGTTCTATGAAGTGCCATGAACTTCCGGTCCATGGCATAACATTAGCAGGCTAAAGTCTGGAAAAAAAAAATGTCGAATGTAAAAAATCGCAGAAAAAATCCATTTATCACTTGGAATATCAAACTACTCAAGTTTTACTATAAAGCAATATTGGATAGAATCGTATTATACAAAACCAGACCCCCTATATAAATTGATTAAGTGTAGGATGAAAGTTTGATGGCACAAAATTTGGCGATTTATCCCTGATATTCTCAAAGCAAATTAGTATTTACGCTTTCTCCGGCGTAAAAGAAAAAAAAAACATCAAGTTTGATGAAAACGTAAGGAAAAAACGATCAATACAGTATCTGATATTTCAGAAATATTTTCCTCTGCTCTGGCATACTCACATTAATTTCAAAATGAAACCTTCCCATAACAGTTTATCCGAAATATTTACAGATAAAATTAATATTTACGCTTACCCCAAGAAGTACAATATACTTCCTTGAAGCAGTAATATTCAGTTTGACTAAAGGACCAATACACAATATATTTTGAAATACTTCGCTTTGCTTTATTTAATTCTTTTTTCTACCCCCTTCCTTCCCCCCCCCCCCCCCCTTGTGAGTTCGAAGCCGGGGTTGTCCTAATTTCATTCCAATTTTGGAGACTTGACCTCTTGACCTAGATTATCGGAAAACAGCCCATTGCTTGGAAGAGATAATAAAATTGTACTGGTTTAACCCTTTATCACACAATCGCGAGTTTCAACGACCCAAATGAAAAGGGCTTTCTAAAACATTTTGAAAAAGGGCTTTCGAAAACATTGTGGGCAAAAGAGAAAATGCTGGTAACCAGCATTTTCTTTTTTTCTCACAATGTTTTCTTCACCTTTTGAGACAAATTTCATTATTTGAACCTTTGAACCATATTTAGGCCTAATTTTTCGTCTACAAATGCTTTCAATTTGGAGAAATCTAAAATGTTCTCATCTGGTAAAGACTTAACAAGAACCGGGTTCTGTATTCATCAACTATGCTAAATTGTATTCTTAGTATGTAATATACTGTCATATTATATTTCATGTGTCTATTTTTAGAAATGTTATGGGTAAAGAAATGTCGTAATTTAAGCTGGGGGGAATTATTTCCCCGTCACAGTGAATATTTTCCTCCTGCCGAAAATCTGGAACTACTTTTTAAAGTTTTTTAAGTTTTTAAGTTTTAAAAGTGGCATTCGTTGACAAAATAATCAGAGGAAATATAATATATAATTTATTTCATCAGCTTGTGGTTAATATGGGGAAATATTTGCCTCAAAAGGGAAAGGTCCGCGAAAATAACTCGTGCCTTACGGCACTCGTTATTTTCGCATACCTTTCCCTTTTTCGGCAAATATTTCCCCATATTAACCACAAGCTGATAAAATAAACTCTATTTACTAACCAGCGTTGGTTTGGCCAATCAGAATTTGTGTTACTTTCTGAATTCTAGAATTAGACTATGAATGCATTTCAGAATACTTTTGGCCTGGGTCCAGACGGTAATACTCTTTTAACCACTCTTATCGTCTCCTTTCACGGTCCATACAGATCTGTGGTAAAACGGTTTATAACTTCCGTCATTATTACCTCATTTTTGACAAAGTAACGTCTGATTATACAAAAGGAGAAAATGATCAAGCTGGAACCCAGGCTAGAATAGTTGGTGAATACGAGCCTTCCTGGAATGCATAGACAGTTGAATTGGACTCCGTAATGCAACAGAAAATAAGGTTGTTGAACAAACACCATTAAAAAAAAGAATTTGATGGTAGAATTATATATCGGGAGACTGACTACTTAATGATATATACCACAGTTACTTCTCAAAGTCCCACTCCGTATTGCAACTGAAAGTAATGTTGTTGAACAAACGCCATTCAGAAGGAAAAAAAAAACCCGAAAAACCTCGCAGAATTTGATGGTAAATTTATATATCGGGGGACTTTCTGATCACCCAAAAGCATTCAATCAGTTTCAAATCCTCAATGTCCTTCTCTGGAAGTCTAATGATATCTACTTAATGGTATATACCACAGTTAGTTCTCTAAGTCCCCAGTGTGTCTTTCTCATTCCTAGCTACTGGCTTTTCAACTAACTAAATATACATAGCTGAAATCAACCTCTGACACGTCTTCCGTCTTTATAGTATTTGGGCTATGCTTTGTGAAAAGGGGGCTTATTGCATCTGCAAAAAAGTATCGACCCAGTTCAGCCTGCGCTCTCCGCGCATGCTGACCTGGGCCAAAACTTTTTGCAGTTTGTAAATTATTTTCTGCAAGTGCAAGGACTAGTTTACCTCATGAATCAGTCGGTTGTTTGACAAAATGGGTTTCACGGACCATTATCATGTGATGACTTGCTTGGTGTAATGGATCACGGAGATACATTAAGCCCCTTTTTGCCAGAGCACGGCTCATTTATAAAAGACTGCAGACAGACCTGTGACCCTTGTAAACAGATGTCGTGTCGTGCTTTATCTAATTTTTTCTTTCATTAGAGTTAAAACTTTTATGAAATGAAAAGTAGACCAAAAGGTATGATCTATGGTCTGTGAAAAGGGGATTTAATGAAAAAAAAAAAAAAAATCAATCGACCCAGGTCAGCCTGCGCAATCCACGCAGGCTGACCTGTGTCGAAACTTTTTTCTTCTTGGTATATTTTCTGCCTGTCCGAGGACACTCTTCTGCAGGATTCAGTCGTTTGTTAGACAAAATTGGTTTTATTGATCCATAATTATGGGATAACTTGCTTGGTAAAACATTTCACGGAAATGCATTTAACCCCTTTTTGTCAGAGTTTGGCTCATCTAAACGCTATTTAGGCCTACCTAGGTACCACAAATGTATAGGTCCTACTTACTTGTATCTCTATTACAGATATATAGAGGATATTTGTTTTTTTCGGTGAAAGATCGAAATTTATTTCATCAAGTGAACATCATAGGTAATATTTTCAGCCACTTGTGAAACTATTACTGATGATGTTCACTCGAAGATTTAAATTTCGATCTTTCACCGTGAAAAAAAGTCTATTTATTTCATGCTTCTAACTCCTGTCCGGGGGGGAGGGGGGATTTTCATCAAAATCCAGGAGTTGTTTTCTGTCATTGCCCATGGCGTACCTTCCCCTACATAACAATGCATTACGATATTACGTAAAGCGTGAGAAATGTAGGGAAAATGCGCATAAATTACGTCATACGAGTAACTTCCTCTGGTTGAATGGCACATGTATTCTGTTTACCTAGGTAACTGCTGTTTCCGCCTTCAATTGAAGAGTTAGAAAATATGAAATCGGTATTTTTCACTGGTTGTAACCATGAAATATCAAACCGTAATTAACCATTATTTCTCGATAAACTACCGAAAAGCATGAAATAATTCCAGATATTTACAGATATTGGATATTTCATTATGATTCATTATTATTTTTGTTATTAATATTATTGACGACTGAAAGACGAAGATGCCCTAGGCCGCCCATCAAACGAACTGTGGAATTTACAAATACTGAAAAGTTAGGACAGGATTTGTCTGTGAAGGGTAGAGAACGTATTGGGGCAAAGAAAAATGCTTGTTTCCAGTATTTTTTCACCTCTTCCCCTCCTCCCACGTTTTTCAAAATATTTACCCTTCGGGATCATTAAAACCCAGGGTTTGTGTTGTAAAGAGTAAACTAAGCTGGTAAGAGATTTCAGAAATAAAACATCATTAGACACTTATGTGGTTTTAAGCGATGATTTGTTTTCCAAGAGATTCCTCGGTCATTACTCAGGATATTTCAGACTTTGAGAAACAGTTTCCGGGTAAGGGTAGTGCATTTGGATATTAAACGTCGTTTTACCGCAGTGTTTAACCCTTAGCCTGTCTAAACGAGACTTACTGACCTTTTGCAGACAGTGTAGATCAAGATCAGACTGCACAGAACGTGCAGTCTGATCTTTGATCTACACTGCCCGATAAAGACATAATTTTTTCCTCAAAAAATACTTGTGAAAAAGCAAAATTTGTGTTTGCACTATAGGCTTAAAAGTTCCATTTCACTTACATACATTGTAGCAGGATATAGAATAATCAGTTCAGAACTAGAGGCAAAGACAAGGTTTCTTTTCGGACGACATAGATCCAAGATCGGGCTGCACAGAACGTGCAGCCTGATCTTGGATCTATATCGTCCGTTTGTTTAGTCTAGCCTATAAGGTAAAAACCTTCTCCAGTTTCAGAGGACTGAATATTTAGCAAAGATATAGAGTTTGTATAAATAGCGAGCCATGCTCTGACAAAAGGAGGCTTAATACATCTCAGTGATGCATTATACCAAGCAGATCATTATGTACCTAAGCAGCTATAAAACCTATTTTCTTTAATAACCGTCTGAAACATGGGGTTAGACTGGCCCTTTGACATGCAGAAAACTGACAGCAAAAAGTTTCGGCCGAGGTCAGCCTGCGCAGACTGCACAGGCTGACCTAAATCGATACTTTTTGCAGATGTATTAAAACCTGTTTTATGGAGCATGTCTCAATTATTATTATGTATTTGAAACTGAAAGAGTTACGTCATTTAACGGCGGCCAGTGAATCATTTCATAATTTCATGTCCATGTTTTAAATACAAGCACCACACACCAAATACTGGCACTTTGCTATTTATTCAGTGTTTATGTATAATTTCATTTCAGTTAAGAGAGAATGAAAAAAATAAAAAGCAAACAAATAATTTGGTCACCTTTCATCTGATTTTTTTAAAAATTTCTTTATCAGACGACAAAATTTTAAACAGGTTCAAATTGAAATAATTGGCATACGACAATAAACTTGCCTCAGATGATATGGTTTTTCAGAGGGGTGTCCGTTGGTTGGACACGTCAGAGCCTTTACCTTGTACTAGCGAAATCCAGGACATGCATGAATAAGTGACCTGTCGCCGTGATATGACTGAAATAATTTTGAAAAACACCAGTCAATCAATTAATTTCTCCCCTACGCCAACAAGATAGTCTTCTTCCCGACTACCTATTATAAGATGACAATCCACACGCCCCCACCCCCTCTCATTCTGTCACCCTTGATAAGCAGCACTTATCTTGTCAGACGACACAAATGAGTCGAAACTACATGAACCTTCGTTTTTCGTAGGCGTCCTTTGACTCAGGATACATAAGCCAGTAAGCCATTTTCTTTATCCAAATGTCTGATTTTGTATCTCTATAAAAATGCCGAATATTTGTAAAATCATCAAAGTACCTCCTAAAGCTTGCAGCTGGAGACTTTGAAAACATCTTTGTTTAGTGCAAGTTATCACTTAACCCTTTAACACACACTTCCATGTTTTGGCGACCATAAAGAAGAGAGCTTTTGAAAACATTGTGGGAAAAGAAGTTCCCACAATGTTTTCAAACCTTTTGAAGACAAATACCATCACTAGAATTACATCTATTTTGTCGCCTGCAAATGTTTTTAATTTAGACAAGTCCAAAATTTTGTCGTTTGCTAAATATAAAGAAAATCAAGGTCTGACACATGAGTATTACGTGATAATACCGTGGCAGAAAGAGAAATTAATCGGTAAAAGTAGTTCCTCCTTTTGGCCACTATGTTTTAAAAACTAGTCTGCCCAAAGAAGAAAAAGACCATATGCATATGATAACATTTTGGTAAGTGGAGCTTTTTTCCCTATGCAACAAGTGTTTACAAGTAACGTTTAAACTTTTACCACACAATCCCGAGTTTTAACGATCCTGAAGAAAAAACAGACTTTTGAAAACCTTGTGGGAAAAGGAGAAAATGCTGGTAACCAGCATTTTCTCCTTTTCCAACAAGGTTTTCTTTACTTTCACAGAACATTACTTTCATTGCAGCAACATTTAGATTTGTCATATGCAAATGCTTTCAAATTCGACAAGTCTAAAATTTCATCGTTTGGTAAAAAGCTAAGTTGAACCGTGGTCTAATTATTTAGGGTGCAAAAACCATGTGCGTGTATTCGTTTGGTGAGGGATTAACCCATTGCAAAACAATCCCATGATATCTACGACTCTGAGGAAGAAAGCTTTTGAAAACATAGTGGGTAAAGAAGAAAATGGTGGTATCCGGCATTTTCTCATTTTCCCACGTTGTTTTCACCCCTTCCGATGACAAGTCGTATGAGTTGAGGCAGATTTATTTTCTCGTCTGCCGAGGCCTTCAGTTTCGACAAGCTCGAAAAATCTTGTCGTCTGGTAAAGATTTAATTGAAGAAGATACTGACAAAAGATTCACTCATAATGAACACGCGATTTCCGCGAAAAGTGAACTGAAGAGTGTTTGTGGCTGATTGGTGTTATCAGAGCGAACCACAATAGAGACGTGTCTTCAACAATAAAATCTCTGTCTCTCTGTCTCCATCTCCGTCTCTCTCTCTCTCTCTCTCTCTCTCTCTCTCTCTCTCTCTCTCTCTCTCTCTCAGTTTCCAAGAAAAGCCAAGAAAAGATAATGAAGAGTTTTTGTGGATGACTGATGTCAGCACAGCTGATAAAAATAGGGACTTGTCCTGAAAACTCTCTCTCTCTCTCTGTCTCTCTCTCTGTTCGTCTCTGTCTGTCTGTCTGTCTGTCTGTCTCTCTGTTCGTCCCTCTCTGTCCGTCTCTCTCTCTGTTCGTCTCTGTCTGTCTGTCTCTCTCTCTCTGTTCGTCCCTCTCTGTCCGTCTCTCTCTCTGTTCGTCTCTGTCTGTCTGTCTCTCTCTCTCTGTTCGTCCCTCTCTGTCTGTCTGTCTCTCTCTTTGTTCGTCTCTGTCTGTCTGTCTGTCTGTCTCTCTCTCTGTTCGTCCCTCTCTGTCTGTCTGTCTCTCTCTTTGTTCGTCTCTGTCTGTCTCTCTGTTCGTCTCTGTCTGTCTGTCTGTTTGTCTGTGTATCACATAAATGTATCTCTTTTTCTAGAAGTGAACACTATCACTGTAAAATCTTCTCTCTAATTACAATTAAGAGGAGGTACAGGAGGAAAAGGGAAAATAGATAGCGCGAAGTCGAAGTTAATTTTGATATTCCTTTCTTCTTATCTTTTCTACTGGCACCGTATTAAATATGTTTCAAATAATCTTTTTTTTTTTCAATAAGAATGATCTCTGACCTGCAAAATTTTAGACCTTTGCATATTGAAAGCATTTGCAGACAAGTAAAGTGTGGCTCAAACAATGGAACTGGACTGTTGAAAAAGTAGAAAATATTGTGGGAATACGAGAAAATGCTGGTTACCAGAATTCTGTCCTTTTCTCACAATGTTTTCAAAAGTCATCTCTCTCAGGGTCTTTAATATCGGGAATATGTGGTAAAACGGTTAATCTATGGAAGCGGGAAACAAAACAAGCGTTTCAAACTCCATATTTTCTCCATGACACTTATCTCTGACCTGTATCAAATCTCGATAACTATTAATTTACGATGAAAGACATAAAATAGCACACTAAGTGAATTTATTGCAGACTTTTATTGTAGTCGTTTTAATTCTCAGTAAACTCAGGGCAATACAAACTGCTCTTGCGGATACTGTAGATACAAGATCAGACTGCACAGAATGTGCTGTCTGATTTTGGATCTGTACCGTCCGCCATTTGTGAAATATTCTGACAAAAAAAAAAATCTCCTGAAATTGGAATTACAATGCTTTGAATAGTTTATCAGATTGAGAATGTCCATTTCATTTAAGCAGGCTTCAAATCTATAATTTCCTTATAGGGGCTGTACAGTCAAATTAGACTAGAGCACATCATGAAAGGAAACATGAAATGAACAAAACCTTTTCTCGGAGACAATTTGGATATTTTTGGATCACACAAAACAGCTTTTTCCCCTTCGATAAGAACAACAACAGCACATTGTCTTCTGTTAAATCTAGAAGTGATGCTAGAGCTATGGCACGAAATGGGCATTAAGTCTTAAGTTAGTTGAGTTTTTTTTTTTTACTTCTTGTATTAAATAAGCAAAACAACTTTGAAATTCTGTTCATATTTTTTTCTCAGAACCCAAATACGAAAGGTTGCCTTTTTAACTCCAACTTGCAGATCGTAAAAACTAAAAACTAAGAAAACTGTATTATCGCTCTCTCTCTCTCTCTCTCTCTCTCTCTTATAGTTGTTGGGTCATGGAAAACTCCATGGTGAAAATCCTAACCAAATGACAAAAACAACTTTAGATTCTCCCATCTTGAAAGCCATTGCACAAGACAAGTTAAAACTTGACTTCATTGATGGGATTTGCCTTTGAAAGGGTAATAAACTTTGTGGGAAAAGGAGAAAATACTGGTGACCAACGTTTTCTCCTTTTCCAAAAGTGTTTTCAGAACTCTCCTTCATTAGGGTCGTAGAAACTTTGGATTGATTTTGGAAAGGGTTAATTTAGAAGTCTTTGTAAGAACGTGATGGGATTGCCCTCAACAGGATAAAAACATTGTTTGAAAAGGAGACAATGCTGTTAATCAGCATTATCTCCTTTCCCTTCAATATTTTCAAAAGCCTTTTCTTACAGGGTCCTTTGCCTCGAGATTATTTTGCACAGAGTACATAGAGAACTGATTAATAACGTGTCGGTAACAAAATTATTGCGGAAAAGAGGTGTGTCTTTCCTTTATTCGCTTTTTGGCTTTCTTTTTTTTTTTCTGTCTGAATCATAGTTGTTGGGTCCTGGGACGATCAGTGGTTCAGCTAGTGGATTTGTCATCCTAGAGTTCAGAGTTAGATGTCTGCCTGCATGGTCTTGAGGGGTGTCTTTGGGCATGGCACTACTAAGCCCCAGCTTGGTGCAGATATTATACCCCCGTCACACCAAACTCGTTCTCACCCCGTTCCGAAAATTTTTGCCAAACAGACTTAAACTGTGTTCGCACGGAGTGGACGTATTCGCAATCTTTTACGATCTGTTTACGAATTTAATGGACGGGTTAGGACGGGAAGTGTGCTCCAGAACTTTGAGCATGCTCAAAATTTTTTGCCGTCCATCCCGTCCTGTAGTTAGACGGAGTGACAACGTACTTAAAACGAGATGGACGTACTACAAGCGGAACTGCCGTACTTCGATCCTATCAGAGACGCGGTGCAGTCGGGCATCAATTGGCAGTGCGTTTGCATTTTACCTACCGAAATTACACGTTTTTTCCCGACCGCAGCCCGTTTTACGATTCTGTTGATCAGGATAAGACTTTCTAAGAACATGTCTGGTGAAACGGGGGCTTCAGGCATTATCAGGCCAAAATTACACGTTCTACCCCGACCGCAACCCGTTTTCCGATTATGTCAGGACGGGGTAAGACGTTCTAAGAACTAGTTTGGTGTGACGGGGGCCTTAGATTCTCCAAATTAGAAGAATTTGCAGATGACGAACTGAATTGATTCGAATGATGGGATTTGTCTTCGAAAGGGTAGAAAACGTGACTAGAAGAGACAATGCTGTTTACCAGGATTTTCTTCTTTTACCACAATGTAACAATATTGTCCAAAGGTTTTTTTTTTCCCGTCGGGTCGTTTAACCGGGGATTATTTGGTAAAGGTTTAAAAATAATACATTTATTTACAAATTTTATGAACATTTAAGCTCCTGTAGAAAAACATTGAAAAGGTAACAAGTTGATGCCTCATTCCCATTGTTATAAAAAAGTAACAACAACAACATAAACAACGACGACGATGACGACGACGATGATGATGATGATAAATAAATAAATAAACAAATGAATAAAAAAGACATGTGTCTTTCATTCAAATATTACTCCTGTTTGTCAGTTGTACTTCGTAGTACAACATTGAAAACGGCATCAATGGTACTGGTTCATACAAATCTAAGTGCGTATGTACTTTTGAGGTTTCCGATGTACAAATTAATTTCCGCTATCTGGACTAATCAATGCTGGATACTTTTCCTTTAGTCCATGTAAACACTTACCTCATGACTGTGAGGCAAATAATGCTGATAAACTCATGTTTGTTTAGGGGTTTGGTTGGGCGTGGGAGAACTTGGGGTCGGGTTAGAAATAAAACTATGAGCGGGGTCTACTGTTTGCCAGTGGAAATATCCACATAGTATCGACCCCACCTGTACTGGCTAAGAATTCCAGGAAGCAATTTTAGATAGTTATTGATATAAGTCGTAGAACTTGTTTTACAATTGACGAACCGCCGTTTACAACAGTATTCCATTTAAGTTACGGCGGACAGTGCACCTGTTATGTACTTCTACGTATTCTTTTAGCAAAACACCCCGGCTGTAGGGGCAAGATCAAGGCAATGTTCAGAGGGAACATAGGAATAGTCCTTGCTGCAAATGCATTCATCAGTTATAGCCAAAGTTTTTTTTTGTCCGCAGCGATTTGACCTTGCAACTCCAGTATGAAGTAGCACACACATACTGAATATCAATGGAACATTTGAGATGTAAATCTCTTTAAACGTTAGCATTTCAGTGGTCAAAATTAATATGTACATCTCCCAATGGGTTAGCAATCGATAAATAATCAAGATGTAAATCTTTCTATGTAAACCTTAGTAATCGGTAGACTGTTAAGACTTTAATACATGTGAAAGTCAGCAACCAGATAAAAGTTCATAATTAAACCTCTTTGAAAACAAAAATCCCTTTAAATTAAGTTAGATTCAAATCTGTATGAGTGTGCTCAATGTTTAACAGTTTAGACGTTGATTTCTCTGAACGTCAGTAATCATTAAACAGTTCAAGTGAATAACTCTCAGAAAATAGGAATCCCGGTGAACAGTTTACTTTAAACTTTCTCCGAACGTTAGCAATCGGGGAACAATTAAGATGATACTCTCTCTTAACTTTAGCAACAGTTTGCATGTCACTATCTCTTAACCGGTAAGCAATCGGTAAAAAGTTTACACGAAAAAAAAAGCCGCTGAACGACATTAATCGGCAAACTGTCTACATAAATCTCTCTACATGTTAGCAATCAGTAAACAGTAAACAGTTTAGCCTACATGTAAATCTCTCTAAACGTTAAAAGTCGATTACAAACTGTTTACATTCAAATCTCTCTAAATGTTACTCCAATCGGTAAGCAGCTTGCATGTAAATCTCTCTAAATCTCTCTAAACGGTAGCAATCAGTCAATGGTCCAAATGTAAATCCCTCTATACGTTAGCAATCAGTTAATGGTTTAGATGTAAAATTCTCTAAACCTTAGGAATAAGTGAACAGTTTACATTTGTAAATGCCTCGAGACGTTAGCAATCAGTTAATACTTTAAATGTAAATCTTTCTAAACGTTAGCAATCAGTTAAAAGTTTTCGTGTAAATTTCTCTAGCCGTTAGCAATCAGTAAATGGTTGAAGTATAAATCTCTCCAAACATTAGCAATCAGTGAACAGTTTTGATGTAAATCTTTTCAAACGTTAGCAATCAGTTAATTGTTTAAATGAATATCTCTCTAAATGTTACCAAATAGATAAAGAGTTTACATGTAAATGCCTCTAAATGTTGACAATCAGTTAATGGCTTAAATGTACATCAGCCTAAACTTTAGCAATCGGTAAACAGTTTCATTTAAAGCTCTCTAAACGTTAGCAATAAGTTAATGATCTTTCTAAACATTAGCAATCGGTAAATTGTTTACATGTAAATCTTTCTGAATGTCAGCAATCGGCAACAGTTTACATGTAAATCCCTCTAAACGTTAGAAATCGGTAATATTTTGACCTACTGAAGCATTGGCAGAAATTCTGAATTACGGATGCAGTTTAGAACACGAAAGACATCATGACAATAGGAGAAACTGCCAACTTTCAGCATTTTATTCCCTTTTTACGATTCTTTTTTCAATCGCCTGTGGGAATCAATGGGTCTTGAGAGTCTTGGACATTTCTAGTTAGTAAAAAGGATACAGACATTTGTAAGTTGTTATGCCAGATCGGCTGTTATCTCTTTACCCAAAGACAATATTTTAGACCCAACCATATTTAGTACATTTGCAAACGACACAATAAATACGCCACAAATGATACAATTTGTCTTTGAAAAAGGTAAAAAACACCGGGAAACAAAGGAAATGTTGGCTAACAACATTTTCTAATTTTTCATTATGTTTTTCAAAAAACCTTCTTTCTCAGGGTCCTAAAATCATTAGGTTGCGTAGCAAAGGATTGAAATGTATGACAGTTAAATTCAAGACCAGACTGTTCTTCTCTGCAGTTTGATGTTGGATCTATACTGTCTGCGTTATCAACGAAAATCGTCCTTGATGTTGTGAATGCTGGGAGCAGCCAAGAGAAAACTGATGAAGATTGATGAATATTTTGTTTCACAGTGAACTCTTTCACTGTCGATGCCTACTTGGAAGCTATTGCGGGCGGTGTAGATCAAGATTACACTGCTGATAACGTGCTGTCTGATCTTGGATCTACACCGCCCGCCATCTGGTGCTAAGTAACGAACAGAAAAACAATTTTAATTGCACCGGAAATCACCTAGTATATCTCTGAAAACTTCAGATTTATTAGGTAGGCAGGATAAGAGTTATACCTTTACCAAACAATCATGTGTTTTAACGACCTGCTGGTGGAAAAGAGGCGTTTAAGAATATTGCGGGAAAAGAAGAAAATACTGATAACCAGCATTTTATTATTGCCCACAATGTTTGGTAGCCCTGCGGAAGACAAACCACATCATTGGATGTATCATTTCATTTTCGCTTGCAAGTGCTTTCAATTTGGATCAGTCTAAAACTTTGTCATCTGGTGAAGCATTAATGAGCTAGGCATTACAATAGACGAATGGAAGTTTCTTAGAGGTGATGGAACTCGGCAATTCATCTAGATGCATTCTTTTTTCTTTATTCAAATTAGGAATGACAGGCTCGGAATGCGGAAGAAACAAGAAAAAATGGCGGCGGATGAAAGAAACCAGCGCCACTATCGCTGTTGACATTTGGAACTACTTGTGTCTTTTTGTTCGAATCATATTGATGCCAGTGTATATCCATAATGTTGAGATTTATTACATGAAATAAGGCATTACCATAAGTAAATAGACGCTTAATCCTCTTTCCTATATAAATCATGATCACGTAGACAGACAGAAGAACAGTAATTGTTATAGCTTGAGAACAGAGCTTTGAGCAGGAATCAATAGATGTAGTAATATTTGTCCTCTTTCTGTCTCTGTTGTTTTCTCTCTCTCTCTCTCTCTCTCTCTCTCTCTCTGTCTTTCTCTCTCATTAGCTGAATTGCTGGCTGCGTGCTAGTTCCCATAAAAAGTGTTATACCTTACAAATGAAAACAACTCTTTTCATGTGAGGAAAATTTTCATAGCAACCCGAAATATAATTCATAAGATGGCTAGTAGTTGACATTATGAATGGTTGTCGTAGTGGTAGCCTTACTTTGGCGAATTCCGTGAATGATGGACTGTGCATGGTCGTCAAGAAAACCTTTTTTGGGTGTTTTTCGTAAACGATAGGTTGTAGATCTTTATTTGGACGTATTTGGTAAATGCACAGTTGTGCGTATGGTCGTTCTGATATCTTAAGCTCAGCGCATTTCGTTTATGATCGGTTGTGAATGGTCTTATCTCGGCGTTTTCCAAAGATGATAGGCAGTGCTTACTAGTTTAAACATATTTTATTTGTTAATTCATACGAAATGTACATGATAATTTACAAATAACTCAGAATTTTCTGCAAAATGGATCAGAACGAAAGTCATTTAAGCTAATATACTATACAGTGAGAGAAAAATAATACTAGTAACTGTTTAGGTATAGTGGAGAGATGTTTTAGTGGGAAAACATGAGATTAAATAGACAGAGAAGTACAGGAAGAGCAGGGGAAAAGATAAGGTAATGGAAAAGATAAGGTAAAGGAGTGTTCTTAAAAGGCTCTTATACCGTGCGAGTATGAATTTGTTTAGTTTTATAATTAGCGTCAACATTCCTGCTAAAATTGTATAAAGGTAAAAAAAAAATTATCATACTTGAAATCGATTGCTAATCCTAATAAAGTTTTGGACTTTAAGAAAAATCTTCTCATTGTCACGATATACACGATTACTTTTCACAAAAAGTAACATCTCAAGATCAATATTACCAAATACTGATATTGTATTAAATAGTCTAGTCCTAATAGCATCATAATTATTGCATTCAAAAAAGAAATATTCATTCGTCTCAATCCCACCACAAATACAGAGAGGGGAATCAACAATATTTTTCATAAATAAATGGTGATTCAGAGAACTACCTTTGTTTCTGATTTGTGTATATATAACCTGTAGCTTCCTTTCTCCAACAAAGTACAACTTATTGGGACTGGGTTTGTTCCGATTCAGATAGTACTTAAAACACGACAATGAATCTTCATTCCGTATTTCAATTGAAAATTCTTTCCAGTCCTCAATGACTGCGGGAAGGAAAGACTTTTTGTAAAGTTCAGTTCTACATTGTGGAATTCGGTGATTTTTAGAACCACGGAGGCTGTATGAGGATATGCTACCGACACTTTGAGGTACTAATGAGCTCAAGGTGTTAGGACTTAGTCCTTTGACCATTTTGAAATATACTGACAACCACATAGTCCTTTGACCACTATGTGCTTACTGACAGCCACATTTAGAATATAGTGCCCCGGTACTCTGCTTCCATATAGAGTTTCAGCTATGTACAACACTAGAGGCTGGAGTGATAGCACAATAGCTTTGCTGTTTTTAAATGTTTTATAAAAACAGCTGACCAATGAAATGATAAAGTCAACATCACGAGGGACAAAACTAGAACAAAATTTGATTTGCCGACACAGTCGCACGACCTTCATGTCTAAATATGGACATCAGCAAGGGAGTGTATCGTCCACACTTCAATGGTGTGTCGATTGATTTTGGCAATCATAGAAATATTTTATTGTTCTCAAAAATACATATTTACACGTATAACGGTCGATGTGTATTGCTCGGACAGAGGTTAACGTTTTGGCTCTCGGCGTTAAAGGGAATCTCTGCACGAAGAGTACATTTCCTTATAAAAGCTATCGTGTTCAGTGAAAGCTCTGAAAACGTGTTCCAAACAATGAATCCGAGTTTTTGCTACATGGACTTCGTATGAAGATATACGAGACACATAAAAGGCATCTTGCACTGTGCTAAGAGAAAGTCGGTGTGCCTGTACGGACATTCAAGATCAAGATCAGAGTGCACAAAACATGCAGTCTGATCATGGTCCTACATTTTCCGAAACATGATCAAATTCTGTTTTTGTCTTTGATTTTTTTCCAAGTTACTTTTTGTTTTATGAAAGCCAGCACCAGATCTAGAAGTAGATCTAATGTTCATGAATTCGATAAGGTAGGTTACACGTTAATAAATGTTACAGCCATCGACCACTTAACGACGTATATCACAAACTTTTCTTTAGGACAGATTTTTTTTAAAACTTTGGACATTCAAAGCTCATCATGTCTCTAGGAGATTACAGTAAAAAAAGAAGATATGGGTCACTGTGCTCATTTCTAAGAAATTTGCCTTTGAAAATGGTATATACGGTTCCAAAATTCAGCGTATATTGGATTCAATAGGCTTTTCTTCAATAGTCAGTAAAACAGGAAAAGTACCGGAAGAATATACAAATATGCATCATTTTTATGAAAATTCATTTAGTTTTGCAAAAAAAAAAAAAAAAAAAAACACACATATAAAAAAGCCTGGTTTGAGCACGGTAAATGTACAAATATGCATGTTTTATACATAGACCATTGTATTAAAAGGGGAGATAATTTGACCGAATTAAGGGTTAATCTTTAAAAAATACATTCTTTCCAATGGACAGATTTTTCTTAAAATTTCCACATTTATAGTATTTATAATTCTAAATAATAAGAAAAGATAAAAATGACACCTGTCCGTGCTTATTTCGTCAGAAAACAGGGATGAAGGTCACTGTGAAAGTTAATTTTTTCAAGGAAAAAAATAGAATAAAAGCTCAGCAGACATAGCAGGAAAAGGAGAAATTGCTCATTAGGAGCGATTTCGTCTGTTTCCACAACAATTTTACAAGTGGAAACAGCTTTACTTCCACAGCTTTAAATTTTCTGCTTTTGTTTGCATGTTTGGTGTGTGGCGCCGTATCAGTTGTATTTTAATTAGTTCACGGTGACAGTTCACAGATCCTTTTTTTTTTTTGTCTTTACTAATACTACCCGAAAAAAAGTGCTTCTTGTTTCAGTGCACCAATAGTATTACCATATGTGCGAGAAATACATAGGTGCACTTTTGAATCACTATCAATGACAAAAACACATGCGCAGTAGGATGCGCGCGAACATTTGTGATATATGTCGTTAAAGAATAGACTTGAAAGGGAGAAACTGTTAAGAAGAAATGAGCCATGCTGTGGTAAAAGGGGGTATGATGCATCTCCGTGATGCATTATATGGCTTGCAACACGCGAAAAGGGGCATTCGGACATTTGCGTAAAGTGTTGTCTCGGATCAGCCTGCGCACTCCGCGCAGGCTAATCCGAGACGGCACTTTACGTCAACATTAGATTTTGTCCCACAGTAGACTTACGTGAAACAGAAAATCACACACGATCGGAAAGTGTCGTCTCGGATCAGCCTGCGCAGACTGCGCGGGCTGATCCGGGACGACACTTTACGCAAATGTCCGAATGTCCCTTTTCGCGTGTTGCAGGCCATTATCAAACAAGTCGTCCTATTGTTAAAAATCCATAAAATCCATTTATCCAACAACCAACTGAATCATGAGCTAGACAGATCCTTTAACATGCAGAAAGTTGACCAACAGCGAAAAAGTTTTGAGCCGGGTCAGCCTGCGCGGATTGCGCAGGCTGAGCTGGGTTGAATTTTTTGTGGATGCATCAAGTCCCTTTTTCACAGAGCATGGCTCAAATACTTTTCTATTGGCCACAATATATTTCATTCCGTTTTCTCTGCCCGAAAGCAACCATTTCATCGGTTTTTCTTCTTACGAATGAGTCAAGCATTTATCTATAACATCAGTGGTAACTTTATCAGGTTAGTTTCAAGATCGTTGGGTGTTATTCGAGAACGCTGACACGTCTCATTACCATAAATAAATAAAGATGATTAACTTTATTACCATATTTTATAATCCATTAATTGGTAAAACACAGTTCGTCGATTGCGAACTTGTCCAGTGTGTGGATTTGTTTGGCTTGATGTTTTTATTCTGTATAATGTAATGATTCAAATACACTTTTTTCGACAGAAGAATACTTAATTTAAAGTGTTATTTCCTGAAACAAATCTGGCATTAAGCACTCTTGTAGAATAGGGATAAAAACATTAAGTTTTCTATTATTTTGAGGAAGAAGAAGAAGCTACCTTGAAAAATGAAAAAAAAAAAAAAAAAAACAAAGAAATAATAATTACCTCAAAATGAAGAAGAAGAGAGACAGAGAGAGATAGAGATAGAGAGAGACAGAGAGACAGAGAGAGACACAGAGAGAGAGACAGACAGACAGAGAGACAGACAGAACGTACAGTCTTGGATCAATACTACCCATTGGTTTAGTCCACCCTATACGACAACAAACTTTTTAAGTTTAGGAGATTGCCTTTCAGCCGTCAGAAGAGGTCGAGTTTTTAGTCTTTTGCGCTGAGAGAGACAAACCTTTGACGTTTGATATCAAGGACTGTATAAATCACGAATTATTCTAAAAGTTATTTTTATTTTTAAATTCAAGGCTTGCTTTCCGATGGCTTTGATGTTCTGTCCCAGCCATTCAGTTGGCTAAATTTGGAATTCATGGTTAACAGTTAATTTAGAATGATTGGTGTATACAAACTTGAGTACTATTGCAAAATACTGGTGAAAAATGAGTCTGGTGGATGCCTTACAAAAAAAACGCCTGAAATGAAATTCATAATGTACAATGTTCCTAGACATCCAGTGATGTAGGAGAGCAGAAAGAGTTTCGAGTTTGGAGGGAAGGTTCTTGCCATGTTTCCGAACTCAATTGCCATGTGACATGAGAAAACCGCCTGAAACTGTGTGATGCTTCCACAATGGCGCTTTTTCTTGCTTCCCCTTGCACTGTCTTAAAAAAAAAAAAAAAAAAGAATGGTGAAAATTGTGTTGAAAACTAAACTTCTATAACGGTGTAAAATATTAAATCGTCTACGAGGGTAAAAACAGTAAACTATTGGGAATTGGCTGTAAAGGATTTGGCTATGTTTTCGACCTTAATTGCCGTGTCTCCATGAAAAAACCGCCTGAAACTATATGTTGCCTCTACAATGGCGCGTTGTCTTGTCCTCCCTTGTCCTTGACTGTGGGCGTTGCAACCACTAAATTTTTTACCATATTTGTTTCAAAATCGATGTTTATACCCATTCACTTGTTAAAAATGTAGCAGATTACGATCTTTTAAACATCCTTCGATAATCAAAATAAATGGGTTCTGGCAAAAGGGTCCTTAATGCATCTCCGTCATGCATTATAACTGGCAAGTCATTACATAGTTATGGATCTAGTCCATTTAGTATTATAACCGACTGAGTCATGAGGTCGACTTGTCCTTCGACATTTAGAAAATTGACCGAAAGCAAAAAGTTTCGACTCAGGTCAGCCTGCGCGGGATGCACAGGCTGACCTGAGTCGATACTTTTTGCAATTCATTAACCCAAATTATAATACCAGAAAATACCGGATGGCACATATTGAAAAATGATCTGAATAATGGATAAGTAAATCAACCGAGTGACTTTCAGTGCTGAGAATGAAAGTTTTTGGATCCCAAAAGGACACGCTGGTTTGCTCATCCTGTTTTTATACTAATAACTATATGCTGAAGTAATAATACGATAGTTTTGCTTATGAAAAAAAAGATTGACCAATGAAATGACAAAATCCAACACGTGGGACAAACCTCATATAAATTTCTATTTTTTCATTTTTTTTTTTTCAGTCGAATTAGCCCACACTTACCAAATATTCTACAGAGCTGTCTTAGTCTAAAACTAATTTTAGAAAAGAACACAGTGTCTAATTGCCTAAACCATTTGAATCAACCAATCAGAAATTGCGTTCTGTAAAATTAAGAGCGTTCTTGAGAATAAGCCATTTAGAATGGTTGTCAAATACGACCCCTGTTTTCCTACAAAGCGTTCGTTACTATTTCCTGTAGAATTTTGTAAAGTACACTGGTAACTCTAAAATGAAAAATGAAATATAACATGAAGCCCCCTTTTTCCATGACGCAGCTATGAATCGCAAAACCTTGATAATATGCGCTAGGTCACATGATGAGAAACATTCTGTGAAAATTTTATCCAAATCCGTCGAGAAATGTGGGAGGAGTTGCGTTCACAAGAAATGGACGTACGTACGGACGGACGCAGTTTAAATTTGACACGAAGCCCCCTTTTTCCACGACACAGCAATAAATTCCAAAACCCTGACAATATGCACACATGATCTGTAAAAAAATCTCATCCAAATCCGTTAAGATATGTTCAGTAATTAAAGAGATATTGGTGAAAAATGAAATATAACATGAAGCCCCCTTTTTCCATGACGGAGCTATGAATCGCAAAACCTTGATAATATGCGCTAGGTAGCATGATGAGAGACATTCTGTGAAAATTTTATCCAAATCCGTCAAGAAATGTGGGAAGAGTTGCATTCACAAGAAATGGAATGAAATATAACATGAAACCCCCTTTTTCCATGACGCAGCTACAAATCGCAAAACCTTGACAATATGCGCTGGGTCACATGATGAGAAACATTCTGTGAAAATTTTATCTTGACAATATGCGCTAGGTAGCATGATGAGAAACATTCTGTGAAAATTTTATCCAAATCCGTCAAGAAATGTGGGAGGAGTTGCGTTCACAAGAATTGGACGTACGTACGGACGGACGAAGGGACGGACGGACGTACGGACGTACGGACGGACGTCCGGACAGACGGAGAAGATGACGCCTATACACGTCGCCTCCGACGGCGTATAAAAATACTATTGATGCCTTTCTTTTCATCCATTTGTTGTAGCCTATCCATTTGAATGGTAAATTTGCAGGCATTGCAAACAACGGACTTAACTTCATTAATTTTGTGCAAAATCTGAACTGATTTTCTCCTCGATCAATGACCTGAATTTCCATGACTGCCGGAATTTTATAATTTAAACAGAATTTCGATAAATTTTGACATTTATTCCTATCAGCCTTCTCAGAAGAAAAATGTACTGAGAGAAATCCTATATTTAAGAAGGCAATACGATCAGCACACGCGAATGCTAAGCGGAATAAACCATACCACCGTAAGCAAAAGTGCCTTGTGGGGGGGGGGGGGGGGAAAGGGGGAAACACACGAGGTTTATGTCTCAAGCGAGTGAGCCGGCGCACAATGCGAGAATCAAATGTGTTTGAAATAAACTCAAAACTTCTTACTTGTTAAGGGCTACCATGTGACCCAGGGAACAAGACATACGTTATAATTTTGCAATGGCTTTTGGGAATGTAACATGATTGATAATAGGCGTCGCGACATATAGGTACAATGACGTAATATCATAAATCATCGTGGTATCATAAACACAATAAGGCCTTTTATTATACTGCAAAGAAATTTCTCGAGATCTGATTGGATAATATGCCCCGAATATATGTATCATGTACACTTCCAAAACCCACGTAAAAGCAGTTTCCCTTTCGGGAGCCCCGTATACATGACTACACTTTTAGCACATCAACCAAAATGGTGGCGTCGATCGATCGATACGAGCCGCCCACAAGATAAACATACTGAGTAGCCTATATTATTACTAGTTTCCCTTGATGGTTGTCATTAAAACGGAAAGAATGGATTATTTTTGAAAATAAATGAATATAGAACTTTAAATGTATTATCGTTTGATGTCATTCTAAAACAAATACACGGGAGGTTAAAACGAGCCATCCCTTAGTCAGGTAAGAAGTGTCGAAACTTATACATTGTGCATAACGTTAAAAGGATAAACTAATGGTCGTTTGAGGCAACTAATGGTCGTTTACTTTTGCCAACAAATCATTAAAATTCATCGTTACTTACCTTGAATTGTTTAAATCCATGTTTAAATAAAAATACGACGAATGTCTATCGCAGAGACATCATCAAGATTATGCACCAAACTGCACGTTTTACCAAGGTTTCAGTGACGTCAGTTCACAGTGACGTCAGTTTTCGTTGAATTGGGGCACTCAGAAGGGAAATTCTGTTACGTCAGCTTACTCAATTTTTTACACCATAAAACAGGGAAATTTCGCTTAACACACATTGGAATGGTAAAATTTTGCAGAATAATAAATTCGTTGTAAGGTCAGGTGGCAGGGGACTTGGATACTTGTTTACGGCTGAGACGAATCATGTCGCCACCTCGCCTTCGGCTCGATTCACCACAGATGTGAACAAGTTTCCAAGTCCCCTGCCACCTGACCATACAACTAACAAAGGACAGGTCCCTATAAAGTAACAATCGGAATCGAAACGCAACAAAACGAAAAGGAAAACACGTTCCGTTTCGTTTCAGTTCAATTAGTTGCGTATCGTTTCGGTTCCGTTTCTTACCATATAGGAACCTCGTAGGGACATTCATTAAGTTTTCAAAAGCAAATTCTACCAGTAAGTTTTTTTTTAACTTCTCTTTATTACTTATCAAAACGAAATCTAGCGTTGAGACGCTTTAACTCTTTACCCGACGACAAAAGTCAGACTCACCTATATTGAGAGTGTTTGCTGATGGCAGATTGAATGTGCCTCAAATGATGTAATTTCTTTTAGAAAGGGTAGAAAACGTTTTGGGAAAATGTGAAAATGCTACTACAGGCATGTTCTCCTTTTTCCACGATGTTTTCAAAACCCCTCTACCCAACGGTCATTTAAAGTAAGCATTTTGTAATTCTTGAATAGCTAAACAAAGTAACTGTAAGAAGTGCTTTCTTAACACTGAGAGATGTATAAAACTTGTCTGTTCAATGGACGTGTTAAGCTTGAGATTTATCTCTTTTACAAGGAAATACTATATCAAAATTGCAGCATTTTTCATCCACGTACAAGTTATTTAGGACGTAATTTAACAGTTTACCAAGCAAAAAAATGTACACCCGTCAGTATTAAAAGCGTTTGCAGGTGATAATTTAAATGTCACTCAAATGATGGTATTTATTTTTTTAAGGGGGTGGGTCTAATTCTGAAATTAGAAAGTAAAACGATTTCTGATTGGCTAAACCATTTGAGCCATGTTCTGTGAAAAGGGGGCTTAATGTACCTGCGAAAAGTATCGACCCAGGTCAGCCTGCGTAGTTCGCACAGGCTGACCTGGGCCGAAATTTTTCGCTACTGGTCAATTTTCTGTATGTCCAAAGACTAGTCTACCTCAGGATTAAGTCGATTGTTAAAAAAGGTGGCTATCATGGATCCATAGGCATGTGATGTCTTGCTTGGTTCCATGGGTCACGGCGATGCATTAAGTCCCCGTTTCACAGAGCATGGCTCATTTGGTTTAGACAACCAGAAATTCCTTTCCTAAGAAAGTTTGAAAAAAAAATCACGTTTCATCTAAATTCAGAAAAATTTTGAGAATTGAAATTAGAATGCAATTGAGAATAGTTAATGAATACAGCTCCAGAACACATGTAATTTGGCGTTATCTCATGCAGTAATACAAAAGCTTTGAAAAGAACCGGTGAAACTTTACGTGATTTTTCCTGATTATTAGGACTTCGGTATTCAGTTACAGAAATGGTTTTCTCAACGCAATTAATCGTGTACCAAAACGACCCCGTCTTATATTGCCTTCAGAGAGAAATGCTTTTGAAAACGTTGTTGGAAAAGGAGAAAATGCTGGTAACCAGCATTTTCTCCTTTTCCAACAATGTTTTCTTCCCTGACCAAGACAACTTCCATCATTTGAACTATGCACAAATTCTGTCGTCTGTATTACGTTTTTAGTATGGATGAATCTACAATTTTATCGTCTGCATAAGAGTTAAAAGCGGTGAAATTTAAGGAGTGACGTTTCTTGCTCAAAGCGGAAGTTACTGACAGGGTTATAACGTGCTATCCGGTATGTGATACCGGAAAGAAATGTCATAAAATATCGCGAGAAATGAGGAAGCAACGCGAGATTTCGTGAGAGGTAATTTTAACCCTTGTCCTCATGTACACACACTTTTGTGCAAATGAAAAAATATAATGATGTGAATATAGTGTGGCATATGTTGATTTTTTTTTTCACTTAGAACAGCTTTTCTTTTGACACAATGATTTCTTTGGAAGACTGCTTATCAATCCTTATTCTGCTAAATCAGGAAAATGACACTTATAGGCAGACAGTAAAGTAAAAAATGTTGCTATTTCAAAGTTAAAAATTCTTGATAAAATATCTCATTAACGGACAGTGTAGATCCAAGATCAGACTGCACGTTCTGTGCAGTCTGATCTTAATCTACACTGTCCGCAAAAGGTTCTTGATTCGCGCTTAGCAGCCCAGGGGTAAGGTTTCATCCATCTACAGTAACTATTTTACTACATAACCATCGATTTGCCCAAAGTTGGAACAAAGAGTAAAAAATTGTTGCATGATCTTTTGTAACCAAAACAGTTCATTTTCTAACGACCCTTAGAATGATGGCTTTTTAAAACGTCTTTGGAAAAAAGGAGGAAATGCTGGTTAACAGCATTTTTTTCAATATCCCACGATGTTTTCTACCCTATAGGGGACATATACCATCATTGGAGCTACATTCAATTTGTCTGCAAATGCCTTCATTGGTCGATTTGAAAATTTTGTCTATTTATAAAGATTTAAGGGCCGATTTTTTCCCTTTTGAATTTCAACTGTCTCAAATAGTTTAGTGGTTAAAAAAAGGAAACCAGTGCCTTCAGTGATTAATCCTTTACTACACAATCCTGACGACCCTGAGAAAAAAAAAAAAAAAAAAAAAAAAAAAAAAATCCGGAAAACATGGTGGGAAAAGGAGAAAATGCTGGTAACCAGCATTTTCTCCTTAACCCACAATGTTTTCTATTGTTCCAAAGACAATTTTAGTTTTTGAGCGGGATTTAATTTGTCGTCTGCAAAATACTTTCAATTTAATTGACAGGTCTAAAATTTTGTCGCCTGGTAAAGGATAAAGCGTCCTCCTATGGCATCCAGTGGTTCGAAGTGTACCTCGGGTACTTAGCGCCTGAGAATCCATCTTTGGTTTTCAGTGCTTAAAAGTATACCTATGGTATGCCTATGGTGCTCAGTTATTAGAAGTCTACCTAAACACAGCTGTGTGGTTTGGCCAATCACAAATTGTGTAACTTAACTTTCAAATTTCAAAATCTTGGAGAATAAGACTAAGAACGTTCGTATGTATAGTATACCTACATAGGGTACTCAGCGCTTAAGAATCCATCAATGCTGTTCAGTGTTTAGAAGTCTACCTTAACAACCACGTGGTTTAGCCAGTCACAAATTGTGTTACTTTCAAATTTAAGAAAAACCTGGAGAATAAGACTAGGAATGTTCTAAAGAATGGTTGGTGAATACGGACACTGGTGTAGTATTTATCAGTTCTTCTTAAGTCGATTCTAGTTTTAAATCCAAAGTCTTGCCAACTTTATGAGCTGAAACAGACGGTATGTATGTTTGAAAAAGCCTCGATGCCACTGCTGGTATAGCAGTATTCAAGATGCTGATGTAGACGAACCCGCGATGTCTCATTTTTCACATTTTGCATTTTAAATCTAAAGTCTTGCCATCTTTATAAGCTGAAACAGACGGTATCTATGTAAGAAAAAAGCCTCGATGCCACTGATGGTATAGCAGTATTCAAGATGCTGATTTAGACGAACCCGCGATCTCTCATTTTTCACATTTTGCACTTTTGATATGCTCTACCGTTGGGTTAGTCGACTGGTTAGTCTGTCAGCCGTTTAGCCGGCCATCTGGCTGGCCAGAAGAGCAGCAAGTAAACAGACCAATTAGATGGTGAAAGAATCAGGTTCAGCCAGTTTAATCATGAAAGAAAAATAGAGACAAAACCCTCAGGATTTCTTTCCGTTCATTAACCCTTTGGCTGCTAAGCGCGACTCACTGACCCTTTGCGGACAGTGTAGATCAAGATCAGACTGCACAGAACGTGCAGTCTGATCTTGGATCTACACTGTCCGATGAGAAGATATCTTTCTCCCAAAAGTACTTTTGAAAAAAGCAAAATTTGGGTTTTTACTGTCGGTTTTAAATTTTGATGTTAGTTATTTAGCAGGATAAGGGTTAACTTATTCGACAAACCGGTCTTACATTTTACGATGATTATTTATTGCAAGACCTCCCTATGACAAAAATGTCCCTAATCTTATTTTTATTACAGACTTGATGAAGTTATAAAACCCGGGGTACTTAGTTCTTTAAATTGACTATCTCTAGAATAGCCGAATCCTTCTCCCCAATTAGTATTTTGCTTGCGCTTTTAAGTTGCCAGATATATGTCTAAGACCACATTCTCTGAAACAACACCGTTTTAGCTTCAGCATGGAAAATGCCTGTTCAACGTAAATCCAAAAGAAGGTTCTGCTACATATGAGCCACGCTCTGACAAAAGAAGGCTTTCTGCACCTACGTAATGAATTATACCAAGCAAGACATAGCATAATTAGGGATCCGTAAAATCCGTTTTGTCTAATAACCCACTGAATGATGAGGTAGACTGTGCAGGCTGGCCTGGGTCGATACTTTTTGCAGATACACTAAGCCCCTTCTCACAGAGCATGGCTCATATGTATCTAACAAATATCTTTTACATCTGATATTCTAGGTCAGTCGGAAACGTAACACTTGGAGACCCAAAACAATCACCATATTTAGACATTGATAAAAACCCAAAATATCGCAATTGCAATGACTCCACCTCCTTTCCTCAGCAAAAAAAAAAGCCTGAACATTTCACATTTTCGACAGTGTAGATCCAAGATCAGATTGCATGTTTACAGCAGTCTGATTTTGATCAAAAATATTCACAAAAAAAACCTCATTTCGTCTTTGCCAAAGAAAGGGCTAAAAAAAATCCTGGCATCAAGTTAGAATATTTATTGATATATATGATATATGGTTTATTCATATTTCTGATCTGACATTATCACAGCATCGGACAGATGAGGAAATCAATCGTGAAATACGGAACTCATATTTTTAGCCCAGATGCTTTGGGAGTTTGTCAGGAAATTCGATCTTCCACGGCTTGTTGGTATTGTACGTGTACTTGACTTCAGTTTTACACCCAGGTTGGAAAACTACAAAATATTTGCCATTCCTGAATTTCGAACCTATGACCTTCAAAACCATAATTGAGTGACAATTCAATTACCAACTGATTAACATGAGTAAATTTGTAACTAATTATGTATTTATCACATAACCTCCCTTGTTTTCAGTGTAATTGACCGTTACGAGTTTTCTTATCCTACACACGTTTTAATCTTTATAACTTAAAATCTATTGACAAAATACACATGAAATTTTTAAAGAAAATCCTTGGTGTAAGTCCTCAAACCCCAAACCTCGCTGTGTACGGAGAACTTGGAAGATATCCAATGTCACTTTTGGCGCTCGAAAAGTCAATTAAATATTCTTTAAAAATCAAAAGTAATAGAATGTCACTTATTCATACAATATTTATTGAAAATTGCAATATTCAAATTGCTAGTAGAAATACTTTTAACTGGTCTGCAAAAATTAAGGAAATTTTAGATAAAGCTGGATATTCATATATTTGGACAAGAAATAACATAGATAATTTTAATTTTGTATTCAAAAATATTCAAAGAAGACTTCGTGATAATTTTATACAAGAATGGCAATATTCGACCAGCAATTGTTTGAAATTAGAATATTATTGTAATTTCAAAATGAATTTTGAATTTGAAAATTATTAAACAAACATAAGGGATGAAACACTAAGAAAAACGCTAACACGCTTTAGACTTGCCTCGCATAAGCTTGCGATAGAAACTGGGAGAGTCCAAAATATAGACAGGCAGGATCGACTTTGCAGACTATGCAACAATAATAGAATAGAATCAGAATATCACTTTTTATGTGTTTGTCCAAAATATTGCGAATTAAGATCAAAATACTTAAATATCCACTGGTTTACAATTGCTAAATTTAATAGAATTATGTCATCTAAAAAGAGAAAAATCCAATTAAATACTGCAAAGTTCATTAAAAGGGCACTAGATTTACGAAACAGCTTTTTAAATAACGTTTAATATTATTGACCCTTATCTGGCTGATTTAATTAAGACAAATGCAACTTTCAAGCCATAGTAAAAACCCAAATGGTGCTATTTCAGTTTTATCTTTTGAAGAAAAATACCTTCTAATCAGACAATGTAGATCCAAGATCAGACTGCACGGTCTGTGCCGTCTGATCTTGATCTACAAAGTCCACGAAAGGTCAGTGAGACGTGATTAGTATCTTAAGGGTTAATCCTACTATAGTTTCGATTAATAAATTTTTTCTGATTCTTCTAGATTGTATTTGTACAAGCTTATGCTATATTTCATGTTATCATTTTTGTAAATGGTCAATGGCAAAATCTTATTTGCCGAATACCAAAATAAAGTCATTTGAGTTGAGTTGAGTTGAGTTGAGTTTAATCTCAATATTGAGACGTTTACGCCTTCTTGTCATATTTAGACGTTTATTGTGCACCGTACTGTCTCAAGTCCATATTTGTATTTCTATCTACATCTCAGTTTTAAAGCCGCCTTTGCAGGCGAAAAGATATTACTAGTTATTTTTTGTCATGCTTTTCTAAAAACTTGCGGAACGAAATAATGGCTGAATGCTGCTGTAAGATCAGCTAGGTATTTGATGACGGAATAAGAAACGTAATCCTGAATCCTATGTCCAGCTGACTTGAAGGGTCAGATTTTTTTTTCTGCCAAAGTATGAATTTCCTTTTTTTTTTTTTTTTTTTTTTTTTAAGGTATTTTTGGGGAAAAGCATGTCTTAACCGGACAGTGTAGACACAAGATCAGACTGCACGTTCTGTGCAGTCTGATCTTGATCTACACTGTCCGCAAAAGGTCCTTGAGTCGCGCTTAGCAGCCTAAGGGCTAAGTCACTGTGAAAATTGCTCAGCTATATTTATAGTTACTATGTAGGTAAACAAATGTTATATATTGATCTTCATCTGAAGACATTTCAAGACCACCCATCACTTTAAGGTTACATATACACACTGAATACAGCTCTGAAGTCAGTGCGTGGTGGCTTTTTGAAACGTGGACTAAATATATGAAAAAGAATAGAAATAAATTTGAATGTTTTAACTTTTAATTGAAAGTTTTCACAAAGTTTTACCTCCCACCTTGAAACACAAACAAAGTAAAACTTTTGCAATCGCTTTATATCGAAAGCGAAGGAAGGCAAGACATTTCTCTACCGAGTGCCATGATGGAAAATTGTGTGCCAAATAATTAAATGTTCTTGTGTGTACAGAGAGAATGTTTTGTGTTTAATTTGACTGGTAGACGCGTGAAGGACAAACACTTAAAACCAAGTAATCAACAGAGATTGGAAATAATTGAAACAATCGTACACGTTCTGCCTGTCTGTAGAAACATACCAAACAAAACATTTTGGTTTTTATATGCACCAACAAGGCCATACTTGGCTTTAACTCTTAGATGCAAACAATAAGAACACGTTTCCTTGTGTTAAACACTTCTTCCTTATTAAAAAAATTATTACAACTCTTACATATTTGGTTATAAAGGCAAGTTTGTCAAAAAATGGTCTTTGCTACCAACACAGAGACAAGATGGTCAGACGTTATAGGAAAGAATAAGGTGCTCTGCGAACGCTAACGATCATGATCAGCCCTTTACTACTTCATGTTGCGTAAAAGAGCTTTGCGAATAGCGTGGATGAAGATCAGGCCAGAGAATTTTCAGCTTTAAACTGGCACCATTTTGTCTGCTACTCCACTACTTGATGAGAAACTTTGACGAAATCGTCTCAATAATCGCAACAAAATTATTTTTTGGAATGAAAGAAACGGGGCGAGTTCGTTTCTAAAGAAGCAAAAGTATTAAATACAGAATAAGGTCTCATTCTGAAGGAGGGGTTTTAAACAACATAAAACAGGTTTTGTGATATCTGATATTGGATTTACATCATCCGCCACTTGATTCTAACATATGACTTCATTTCTAGAGCAGTCGAATTTAGGAGGAATCCTACACAACATAAATCAGTATTTGTGATGCCGTTCTTTCGAGATTCCGGATTTAACAGTAATTTCTTTGGCTTCGCAAGCCTTTAAGATATGTAAGATTTTACGTCTTTAAACCATGAAAATGGGTGTAAATGTACATGTGTGGCGTTCTGTTAAAAGCGGGCTTAATGCATCTTTGTAATGCATTATACAAAGCAAGTCCGTGCATAAGATGAATCTAAGTACTATGTCTAAGAGCCGGCAAAATCATTAGGGAGAATAGTCTTTCACATGCAGAAAGTTCACCTACAGCAAAAAAGTTCGACAAAGGTCAGCCAGCGCGGACTGCGTGGGCTAACATGGGTCGATACTTTTTGCAGTTTCATTAAACCACCTTTTCACAGAACATGTCTCACAGTCATTGTGCTTAAAAATAGGTGGTTTGTTGTACAAGCGTAATTGCTTGCCCGTGCAACATATTGACAACCGACAATTTTGAACGCTTCATTGTACAGTGTGGATAATTTCTCCTTTAGCCTCAAATCTTTAATAGTGGTCAGCTGCAAGACAAAAGGGTAGGCTGCCACAGGCAGTGTATGAAAGAAAAGCTTAGTTTCGGAGTAAGGCACTGCAACTGTGGAACGTGTCTCATTGACAATACCATACTAAGCCTCGAAAAAGTGATAAGCACTAGTTTAGTACCAGTATTTGTCATATTTTCACGTACCTACCCATGATTTTAAAAGGATTCACCTGTATATTGATTTTCAGTGAAGCAACAGTTTGTATCATCACTAGATATAGTGATGATATCAATTTTACCGTGACGATATTGTTTTTTAAGTGAACTATTTTGTTTTCAGATATATTAACTCTTTACAAAACTACAAAATTTTAAACTTGTCCAAATTGAAAGCATTTGCAAAAGACAAATAAAATACTACCTAAAATATGAAATTTGTCTTTCGTACGGTAGAATACAAAGGTGAGTCAATAAATAACCAGCCTAACTTATTTCTGGTGGAGATCGACCTCTTCTTTTTTTAACGTAATTGCCCTCCAGAACAATGCACTTACACCAACGGTGTTCCAGTGCCATCAGCCCAGAACTGAAGAAGTCAGGGTTCTTTCCACTGTTCCACTCCTCGGGGGCAATCGGAAATGGGAAAGGCTGGTTACTTATTGACTCGCCCTCATACATTGTGGGAAAAGCTTTTTTCTCAGGGTTGTTATAAGTCGGGATTGTGTGTTAAAGGTGAAAAAGATGAGCAATAAGGTGTTCGCAGATGTTCTCAGATGGATTGGATGTACCAATATTATGACAATGTTTTTCGTCTGAAAATTTTTATCAAAAAGATTATCACTAAATAGCCTCCACTTTGCCAGCTCTACTGTATTTTAACGCTTCACCAAACGACAAAATTCTACACTTGACAGGATTGAGGGGATGTGCAGACGGCTAACTAGATGTGGCTCAGACGATAAGATTTTTCTTTAGATGGCTAGAAAACATTGTGGGGGAAAAGGAGAACAAGCAGATTACCAGCACTTTAACCTTTTCCAAAAATGTCTCAAAGGCTTTCCTCCTCAAGGTCGTTCAAACTTGGGATTGTGTGGTAAAGGGTTATCAATACTAGATTAGTCCCCGAGAAAGTGTTTTACAGTATACGATGAACATGTTCCTCATTCATAACGTCTTATCAGGGGCTTTTTTTCATTTTGAGTGACGCAACAGTTTATATCATCACTAGATATTGTGCCGATATCACTTTTACAGTGAGAATATCATTTTCTTGAAACTGCCTTTTCTCGGGGAGGAGGTTACATTGAGTTTTTGAACAATAAAATTCATAGATGCTCTTAACTTATTACAAGAAAAATTAATAATAGATGTTTCTAAGAATTTGAGTTGTTCTTCTGGGGTTTTTTTTGGCATGCTTTACCAGACAGTATTTCAGAACAGTCCAAATTGGAGGGGTTAAATTAAATGTTTCTCAGATCATAAAATCTGTCTTTTGGTGATTAAACACATTGCGGGAAAAAGAGAAAATGCTGACCAGTAACATTTTCTCCTGTTTTTCATACTGTTCTCAAAAGCCTTCTTTCTCAAGCATGTTTTAACTCGGAATCGTTTGATAAGGGATTAACGATAGTTTACTTGTCCGCGCGAAAGTAATTTGCAAAAGTTGGTACCGGTGTTTTATATCATTACTACCTATGCTTTACAAAGATTTATCACTTAATTTTCAGTGACGCTACAGTTCATACCGGTATCATCGTTACATTATAGTGATGATATCACTTTTACAGTGAAGATATCATAGTTTTCCCGGAACTACTTTTTGTATCGACTGAAAAACTGAACGATTCACAGATGTTTTGAGATCATTAGAACCAGCAAGGAAAAAATTTTTTTTCTTTGTTACCTAATTGGTTGATCTGTAAATATACTGCCATTTCACAAAAAAATATATCACTGAAGATTCTACACTTCTCCACTGCACATTATGTTCTTTCAGCGTTCATCAGTAGTTGTGCAGAAAGTCATATTTACTTACCCTCGATTACAGGTGCATGTAACTTTATTGATAATTCACCTAACAAGAGTAATATTAGTGTTGGCAATTGCAATTTTGATGGATTTAAAGTGCCAGAATATTTCGCAAAAACAGACATTGTAGATTTAAAGATCAGACTGTCCGTCATTGCAGTCTGATTTTGATCCACATTGTCTGCAAAAGGCAGTCTTGAGCTGTGCGTAGTGCTGTAAGAGTTCTTATTTTTTCTCTTCTACAGAATCACCAACATCGGTAAACCCACAATGACAATCTTACGCCAGAAATAAACATCGATTCACCATGTCCGCGAAGATTGTTTTATTTGCAGCGCTCGTACTAATTCTTCCAAAAGGTAAGAACAATAAATGCATGGTCCGTATTGACCAGTAATTTAGATTGCAGTATTCTTCTTCTTATAGACAATATTCTAAAGTGTGGTTTAGTCAACCAGAAATCGTGTTCCTTTCTAAATTTAGACTAGGAATAAGGATGCAATGCCGGTGTATTGCTGAATACATGCTGGCGTAGAAATATGGTCCAGGGAGTACATTTTGTAAGTATATAGAATGAATATGGACTTGGGGAATACATTTTCTACGCAGAATGAGGACCGGTTAGTATAAATTCTATGGGAGCACAAACTCGTCATTAGACCGGCCCGGAAATTGCTGTGGAGAGCTAGGAGTAGGCATGTATTGTTTCCGGTCGCAAGTACGCGTGTCTTAAACTGTATCTTGTCGTGTGGTCACGTGTGAATGCATATTCATGAAATAAAAGAATATTTAGAGTATATTTTTAGAATGAATAATAAATTTTGTTTTGTGACGCAGCAACAACTGAGGTCATTTAGCGGCTATTTTTATAATGGAATATACCTCACACCCTGGAGTATTTTTGAACCCCAAATGAGGTGTAACGGTACCAAAATCTAAGAACAGGCTCATTAAACATCACTTGCTTTCCGTTTAGTGATACCTTTCTAAAAATATAATAATGTTCAGTCTACAGATTTATGAATTAACACTAAAATGTATACCAAATAAGAAATATTTCTTCTAAATTATGTTTGTAAACACTGTTTACAGTTGGCACGTGTTTACAAGCGCATCACGTATGAGTTCGCCATTAATAAGTTATGGATAACTCTTCCTCCAAAAGCGGAAGTAAATGTCAAATTCCGAAAATAGCTCTTCATTAGCAGGCGATCATCTCACTATTGATGAAAGATTCACGTGCTGCATCATACTGGTATGTTTCTACATCTGTATTACAGATAGTTTATAGCAACACGAAAGATAAACATTACCCTGTACGAGGTTTTTGTAAACATATTTTATTGCCAAGTTGATTTATAATAAATTTTACGTAACTGCACAATCTAATGGTAAGGTAAAAGGGTCTGACCTTCAGTTCTCTCAACTTAGATTCGGTCATTTCCTTTTCAAAATTGCAATTTTTAGAGTCGACCATTTGACTTTTTACGTTCTTACACTCTACACTTATCTTTATTCATGGTTGACAATTTTCTTCCAGTTACTGATGTCGTATTGACAATCAATAATTGAAGTTATTAGAGTGAAAATAAGTTAACACGTTTCTTGAAAAAAAAAACTCAGATTTTATATGACTGATGAATGATTATAGGTTCATTCGGCGCTGTAGCATCACTGTTCTGCGCCTTCGTGAAGAGATATTTTAATGTCCAGTACATGTACACGTATATCTACTAGTTATTTTTGATGCATTTTTTATTGATGATTCAGAATTGCAATTCTCACTGACGCTCCATTGGAACAATGAACCCGAAAATACTACTTCTTTTTTATTAGGGTGACTACTTCCGGTAACGCTTCGGATTATTACTATGCACCGCAATTGTGCATCGTGTAATCCCGAAATGGCATTTCTAGCTTTTCACACAAGAAAAGACTGCATAAGTCGGAAAAAAAAAAAGAGTTCTTTGAAACGAGATTTTCTCCTTATTGTCACGTGACCATGGTATTGTACTTCGAATATTTTTTTAAAGAAAAATATTCTCTTAGGTTTCTTTTTATCTATTGACCAGGATCTCAGCAAGGACAGAACGAAAAAAGACTATTGTATGATTTATTCACGAAGAACTACTACAACCCACTTGAGAGACCGGTAGAAAACGAGTCCTTGCCCATCATGGTGACATTTAAAATCATTCTTCAACAGATTATTGACGTGGTAAGATGCTTTTCTTTGAAAAACATTATATTAACTTTGTGGATATACAATATTTATGACAGACTTATTGTAGCTGATATCTTTCTAATCATGGTTACCACACAACTGTAAAAATGAGAATCTTCCTTACTTCCCCGTAAACAGACACAGGCCCGTAGGAAGCAAAATGTGATGGGGGGTGGGGGGCCAACGACAGACCTCACTGTAACTGACCTTCTACCCATGTCGGTTACTGTGCACATTGATTGTTTGCAACGGAGTATCCAGAAAATTCTTAAACAGTCTAATTATTATTTATGTAAATTTACACGTAAAACTTACTAACTCACTGTCTTATTTTTCTAATCAAGTAAGATCGAGATCTAGAGCTGTTAAGATTTTTGTTGGTACGCTTAGTAACATTGACAAAATTAAGGGGGGGTTTAGTAACATTTACAAAATTATGGAGTGGGGACCACGGCCCTCCGTGCCCTTCCTACGGGCCAGAGACAACGACACAACAAGCTGCAACTGTGATCAGCGGCGTGAAAATACAATTAATAAGTATCAATTAGTATACTTCACGCAGTTAGAGATAAAAGATTTGTCTGTATATTGTGAAAAAAAACCTTTTCAAGAAGTTAACTATGAGATACCATGCAGTATTAGCTGTCGTGTACGTCAGTTATCACGATTTACCTACCTTGTTTGCTTTCTAGCAGGTTAGGCCAGTCATGAAATGTCAAATAGCAAAAGCAAAACTTTGTCAAAAACGTTATTAACCTTTTACCACACACTCCCGTATGTGGGTTTAACGACTCTGAGGGTGAGAGTTTTTAAAAACATCATGTGCAAATGAGAAAATGCGTGTTTTTTTTTTTACCTCTTTTAATTGGACCAGTCTAAAATTTTGTCATCTGGTAGAGTTTAGGCGGGAAACAAGAAGCCACAATTCAAAATTAAGAAGCCGAGTACCTGAGCTCGATAATCTGACTGCACACTCTTTGCATTCTGATCTTCATGTACACTTTCTAAAAAGTATTCAAACCTGGCCTTGGCTCACAAAGAGTTTCTAAATATAAGATAACCCTTTCGAGGCCAAACGTGTATTTATTTGAAAGCTTTCTTCGGCTGGAAATACAATCCACGAAAACAGAGATACTTTTTTGGAGGCTTGAGTTAATAAGCGAACTGCATAGATTCAAGATCAGACTGCACGTCTTGTGCAGTCTGATCTTGATCTATGCCGTCCAAAAAAAAAAGACCTTTTTACAATATGGCTCTATTGAATGTAAATAAACATCATATACTAGTTAATATCAATGTCATTGATCTTTTGCAGGATGAGAAAAATCAGATAATTCACACAAATTTGTGGTTTCAAATGGTAAGTTATATTTCTAATGTTTTATTCGATCCTTTTCTCGCATTCTTATCTCGTCACCCTTGACTATGGATGAATCGTGCGGAAAGTATGGACCAAGATTAGGCTGTGCTCACGTAATGTCCGATCTTGGTCTACATTTTGCGCTTTCTGTTTATGGATTAAGCTTTTGCTATCTCCATTCAATCTTTACAAAAAAATCTCTTTAAGAATTCTGAAGAAACAGACCTATGAAAACATTGTGCAAAAAGGAGTAAATGCTGGTAAGTAACTTTTTCTCATTTTTCCCACAATGTTTTCTACCCTTTTATAGATAAATTCAATCATGTGCAACACTTAATTTGTAGTCGGCAAATGCCTACAAGTTAAGAAAAATACAAAATTTTGTATTCTTGTTACGGGCTTATATACCGATTGACTAACAGAAATATATTTAGACCAGACAATTTTATGGATTCGGAAAGGCATGGAGGGGCCAAAACTTTTTCACTCCAATTCTTCTCTTACCGCCGAGGAAAGTTTCAATCATGTTTTTATTTTATTAACAAACAGCCATTGACTTGGATATGCTCAGTGCTGGTGACAGAAGTACCCGTGAAGCAGTGGATAGGTACACTGGCCGCTGTTACATAAGAAAAAAATGTTGAAATACGGCAACAGACGCTGACATACAAGCCAGTCGGTCATTCTATTGAAATTATCAAGCCTCACTTCCTCTACAAAACTCCACCAGACCTATCTTGTTTTTCAGTCTATTAGAGCCATAACGAATGCTCTTATCTTACACACGTTTGAGAAATGCATAATGTGACGTCATATACGACGTCATTCTATACTACTTTCAGAGAAGTGAATGGGGTTTTACTAATGGAAATTTTACGTGTGAATGCTCGTAAGGTTTTGCATATTTTGACCAATAATTTGTTGGATATCGTTATGTGATGAAAAGAATCTGACATTCGTTGGCCTTTCAGACTTTTATTTTCTTTATCAAACTCGTCTGAAAAAAAAGTGACATTGAGTTGCCATAAGTAGCTCATAAACATTTTTCTAGACTCGTACATTAAAACTTTATATTCTTACGCCAGTTTATATCAGGTTCTATGAAGATCTGTGTAATTCTTTTAACCGATTATTATACAAATACGACTTCTTTAAGGTAGTATACCACTCTAACCATAGATAAAAATATAAATACAGACACACACAAAAAAAAACGGGACTAATCATCCGGTTACATTTATACAATGTAAACGCTATCTTTACAATTTACCGTTTTAGAAAGCGCTGTGACAAAAAGAGCATTTACGTGCTACAAGCAATCAATTCTTTTCTCACGATGCTTTCTAGATGATTAAAAATCTATATTTTCCTTTCTTCACAGGGTTGCCTTTTAGATTTCATTTACTTTTTGCTAGGTCTTGAGATAGCCTGTGAAACAAAAAGTTTGTGCCTTTAGATAATTTGAGCAATATAAGATTTGATCTTAAGTATGTTTTTCTCCGTCTGGAAAGATAGACTATTTGGTCTCAAAATTTTCACATAACCAGAAACAAACATAATATTTACATACGTAGAAGCTAGCCCTAAGGAGAAACCATATTCCATTACCAATTCGATATTACTTTTAATGTACATTTTGTTTTTTATGAATCATATTACCGAGGGCGAATTTCCATGCTAATGTCATATTACCGACTGATCCCTTTGTTTCGTAAATTATATTTATGTCCACAATTCTAGTAATACGAAAAGAAACTATAGATCTATGTAGATATAAACAAGATTAATGTGTGCAATTCATATTCTTTCCGCAGACAATGTTTTTTCGTATCGCAGGAAACATTGTGGCAACGTAGACCACTTTTGAACACATTTTGGCAAAAAGACAAATTGCTCGTGACGAGCAATTTATCTTTTTTCCACAATGTTTTTGCATATGTAGCATTGTAATAAACTTCGATCGATGTCTTTTATTCCATTGTTATTAGGATGATTACCAACCGGTTGTTTCAAATTCGTTTAATTCATTATCAGATGAAAAAAAATTAAGACTTGCTCTAAAGTGAAATCATTAACAGATGGCAAATTGAATTGGGCCTAAATGATGGAATTTGTTTTTGAAAGTGTATAAAACATTGTAGAAAAAGGAGAAAATGCTTGATCGTAAAAAGAAAGGCTAGGTCATAAAAACACTGTCTGGTTAAGTCTTCAGTCAAAGACTAGTAAAGAAAAATGTAGGAAGGTATGAATAGGTGCAATGGCGACAACTGTATAAAAAGGATATGGTTGAAACTGGCAGTAACCCATTAACAACCAATCCTGTGTCATAATGATCCATTGAGGAAGAGGCCTGTAGAAAATATTGTGAAAAAAGGAGAAAATGCTGGTACCAAGATGTTCCCCTTCTGCTGAAATGTTTTCAGCCTTTCCAAAGACAAGTGCAATTTTAGCCATGTGTCGACTTGACCGCTGTCATTTTTCAGTGGTATTCAAATTTTTTGTCTGTTAGAGAATTAAATACCAAACGAACAAAAATGAAATAATTTAGTGTCTGATATCTCTGAGATCGCATTCATTATACAGTAAACTGATAAAACTTCATTATTCGATATCTTTTATAGTTCCCATGTTCAGTTTTCCTAATAAAAAAAATCAACACATCGTTATCTACATAAGTGTTCATATCAGCATTTGTTGCACATCTGTGTTATCTGAATCTAGATAGTTCCATTTAGCTTTTCTGTATTTAAATCACTTTTACTAGTATTCTCAAACTTTTTGTTGAAATGAAAAAATCAGATGAGTTTTGTTCAAAGTTACTTCCTACGTGAAATATCTATTGCAAATTTGTTACAGATTAGGTTGTAACAAAACTCCCAAACTTTCAAATGAGTGATGTAATAAGACATACAGATTAGAAAATGTGGAAGTAGCAAATTCTCGTCAGGAAAATAGTTCTGTAAATACGAGCGTACAAGTAAATGCACTTAAAAAGAGAATCACGTTTTCCATAAATAGAGTGACAAAAGTGACACATCGCTTATCTATAGTCGTTTAACTGCAGTATGAATAAATTCAGTTTAAAAGCAAACTATCAAAAATTTCTATGTAAATGAATGAGACATTTTCCCCAAAATTCAGACAAATCCTGGTGCACACGGTGTAGCAAAAGATAAAACTGCACGTTTTATGTACTCTGATCTGATCCATACCGCCTCAAACTCTATATGACCTGCAACACGCTAAAAGGGGCATTCGGACTTTTGCGTAAAGCGTCGTCTCGGATCAGCCTGCGCAGTGCGCGCAGGCTAATCCGAAACGACACTTTCCGTTTTTATGTAATTATCTGTTTTGCACAAGTCTACTGTAGCACAAAAAGTAATGTAGTGGTAAAGTGCCGTCTCGGATTAGCCTGCGCGGACTGCGCAGGCTGAACCGAGACGACACTTTACGCAAATGTCCGAATGCCTCTTTTCGCGTGTTGCAAGCCATATGAGGCACGCTCTGGCAAAAGTGGTTTAAAACATCTCTGTGATGCACTATACGAAGCATGTCATTATATAATTATGGATTCATAAAAACCATTCTGTCTAAGAATCACTGGATCAAGAGGTATAGATGATACATTGCCATGCAGAAAATCAAAGCACTGAAGGTATAGAGGATGGTCGTTTCCTCTTAGAGAAGGTAAAGATATCGAACTTGGTATAACATTTGCCCAGGTTTATAATTAGAGACGACAGTATTTCAGCTCCCCGAAATTATGAATCAGAATCAGAATCAGAATCTTTATTGACTTATACATACACATGTATATCGTCATATACAAAATAATTTTACAAATGGCATGGTACTTAATAGAGTTTCTCTCTCTCTCTCTCTCTATTTTCTCTCACTCCATCTCTCTCTCTCTCTCTCTCTCTCTCTCTCTCTCTCACACACACACACACACACACACACACACACACACACATAAACTTACAATAAACAAATCTACCCGCATTTAACATCGGGAAAAAAAAAACTGTTGTGGACTATGTAAGAAAACTGTTTTTCATTGGGGCGTGTTTTTTTTTTTTTTCGTTGATGGAAAGGATCCCTATACTTCCCATTAAACACGTGACTATAGCAGGCTACATGCTGTCTAAAGAGGTTCAGAACGACCTTAACATTTTTTTGCTCTTGCAAACAACTTTTATTCATCTTGCAGCAGAAGAACTTTGAAAACGTAGTGGCGAAAGGGGCAATTTCGCCACAATTTTGCCACAATGTTTACAGTCACTTTTATCTTGTATCAAACCTTTGTTAATGTTGATTAATATTTTAACAGGGAAGTTTTGTAAAGTAGCCTGCTCCAAACTAGGGGTTATTTGAAAGTTCCTTATGGTTCTATTTACTTTTATACAGAAATGGAAAGCGGTCAACCTCGTTTGGGATCCATACGAATATGGCGGCATAGAATATATCAACGTTGCTGCTAAAGACGTGTGGAAACCCGATATTCTCATGTATAACAGGTAGTTTTCAATACAGTTATCAAAATCCTGCTTTCAAGTTTTTGAAAGCGGAAGCGATCCTTAAGAAAAGTCTTATTTATTGGCACGATTCAAGACCACCAATTTGAAGAAAAACCCGGAGAACTTTTTACCCTGTCCTATATAATCCCGGGTTTTTCAAAAATCTTTTGAAATCATTGTGGGAAAAGAATAAAATGCTGGTATCAGCATTTTCTTCTTTTCCCACAATATCTTCTGTCCGTCGAACAACAAATTTCAATTTTTGAGTCACACATTTTGTCGTCTGCAAATACTTTCAATTTGGACAAGTCTAAAAAATTGAAGTTTGGTAAAGGGTTAAACGAAATCTGAGATTAGTTGAGCTGTAATTAGCTATTCTATTCTATAATTAGTGATTTTATAATTGTTAAACAACGGTTGATTGCAATACAGTGGTGGTCAGTTATGCAAGTTAACTTTAGACCTTTCTGATTAAGACGTCTTGTCACAAATTTTGTAATATCAAAGCTTTTTTTTCTTGCCAAATTATGTGACAAAGTAAGGGATGGTGTCGATTAGATCGCTCGTTCTGTGCAGTTTGATCTTGATCTTCAAAAACAGCAAAAGAAGCATAATTCGTACAAAGCGCTCTCAGTGTTTGGAAGTTGTGAAAGTTTGTCAGAGACATGTAATTTATGACTTTTTTTTCATGCTAAAGCGCCGACGAGAAGTTTGATGGAACATACCACACCAAGGTTATTGTGAAGCATGACGGTTCCTGTTTGTGGATACCGCCTGGCATGTTTAAGAGCACGTGTGCGATAGGTAAAACAAGATTAAAGTTTGTGAAGTAGGCGATAAGCTGTAACCGTTTAAACTCTCATTCTAAGACTTAAACTTCAAAATGTTTTTAAAAATAGAACCATTTCCAAAGCTGAATCTAATCAGAGAGGCGTAATACAAAAAGGATTCACCAAATACAGCTTATTTCTCAAAATAACTTTGAATTTTGGCTTTAGCATTACAGAAAAATCGCATTAATTATGCTATTTATTGCAACATTCTTGTTTTGCATGAGTGAATATCTATATCTCAATAAGGAACTAAACAAAAATAAATAGTACTGGAAGTATTTTCATCTCTTATTTCATACGTACCTTTATCGTTAAAGATATAACCTGGTTCCCGTTCGATGACCAGAAGTGTGATTTAAAGTTTGGTTCCTGGACCTACGACGGTCGATGGTTAGATCTTAGAATGGAAGACGATAAAGGCGGGGACACTTCTACATTTATCAGAAACGGAGAATGGGAACTAATTGGTTAGTTCATTAATTAGTTGTCAGCATACGAGCAAGGACTTGGTTCACCACCGAAGGTTAAAAATGAACCTCAGCCCGAACAGTACACGTCGGTTGCTATACGTATATGGATGATGCATAGTTTGAAAGGAATACAGTACCATATTACATTGAACTATGGCAACTAATATGCAGTATTTTGTCAGACAATTGTTATACAATATATCGTTTCCTTGCTCGCTTAGGTAAACGAGCGAAAAGAACGAAATATTGGATACTAATAACTGCTCAAAATACTCCTTGTCAGTGTCCATATTTAGACGTCAAGATCATGCAAATTTGTTGGGCAATCAAATTTTGTATCAGATTTGTCCCTCGTGATGGCGATTCTGTCATTTTATTGACCACTTGTTTCATGCAATAGCAAATTTTGAAATAACGCTGTATATCTAAATGCTGGATACATGCCAAGCAAGTACGAGTCTTTACACTGCCGAGTAAAATCCCTTTGAAAATATTGTTGTCAAAAAAGAAGTAATTGCTTTTTTTTTACAAGCATTTGCCTCATTTCCCAATGCGTTTTCTATCCATTCAAAACATTTCTTTCCGTTCTAAATCCTTTTCCTGAGCGTCATTTTTAGCGAGGACTATATTAACGAGTGCTTTGCCATGTTCTACCGAGAGATGTCACATTGTGGAAATAAAACATAGGCACCTAGGACCACTAAATATAACGGGATATAGCTAACCAAGTTGTTTTTGGTTTTCTAATTTTTAATTATATTTCAGAGGTACCAGGCCGCCGTAACTTACAGACGTACGAATGTTGTGACGAGTTCTTCATAGACCTAGTGTACACGATACATGTCCGACGCCGTACATTGTATTACGGATTTAATATCATAATTCCGTGTCTTCTTATCTCGTCCATGTCTTTGTTATTGTTTCTTTTACCTCCCGATGCCGGAGAAAAAATATCCCTCGGTAAGTTTGAGTTTTCTACTGCTTAACAAGATTCAACCGAGACATCTGCTTATTCCGTGAAACTACTTCGGTAGACTTGTGTCCCGAACAGACTCGTTTACTATAACCATTTTTGCAACATCATAATTATCTGACCCTTGTAAGGTTGTCTCAGTTCAATAATGCCGCATTACATTCAGCGATAATAGAAGAATGGACCCTGTCCCATTGACTGTCATTAGTCGTCGGAAAGAATAATTGTCCATTTCATTCATTTTGCACTTGAGAGTCTTTAGAAAATACCCAGACGCCCTTTATTTCGAAATTTTCTTTAGTCTATGAAGTTTGTCCTTTACCAAATAGTTCCGTGTTTTTCGCGACTGAGGGTGAAGAATCTTGAAATGTACAGGTCTTCCAATTTCCACGATTTCCCTAAGTTTTACAAAGACATATCCCATCATTTTAGCACCATTTCGTCAGTCGTCTTCAAAAGCGTAAATATGGAAAAGACTAGAATTTTGTCATTTGATGAAGAGTTAATGTAATTTTTCACGTTTGTTTACCATGGATGTAGAAAAAGTGATATCACTTTTACAGTGACGATATAGTTTTTGGTGGAACAGCAATTTACACCGTGAAAGTGATATCATTACTAGTGATGATACTAACTGTAGCAACTCTGCAAGTTGATTAAGTGATAAATGTCTCTGAATCATGTGTAGGTACATGATAAATAATTTTTTTTTGTTCAACTCGGTATTAGAGAAAGTTTAACCATTTTAGGTGTGACGATACTTCTGTCCTTGATGGTGTTTCTTTTACTTGTGGCGGAAACAATGCCGCCGACGTCAGATGCCGTTCCACTTATAGGTTTGCCACTTTTGAATCTTTATTTTTTTTCTACAACATTTATCTTCAAAAAATCTTCTACATCTGTTGAGTTTTTAATGCTTTTGAAGGTTTATTTATTGATCTATTTTTTACTCTTTTTGATGTGCAATTTTCTAATTATCATTTTAAAATCTTGCAATATCTGTTATATTCTATATCTTTTTACAGTCTTTAAATTGTCACTTTTGTGGTGCATGTATGTCTAAAACACATTGTATGCTAATTGATCAATTACAGATTTGGCAACCTGGCTTTTTCATCTTGTGTATTAATTTCTTTCCTGCGCAGCTTAAATACGAATAGATGGACCTGTCCATTTGACTGATTTTTTTTTTTTTGGTGCAGGCAATTTGACAGCCATTTCACCGCAGAGATAATCAAGTTTGTCAGATCATAAGTTTGCATTTTCTGTGTTTCAGGTATTTACTTCTGCTGTATCATGATTATGACAACTTTATCAGTATTATTTACCGTGGTCGTGTTAAACTTCCATTACAGAGGTCCCGAAACCCACGACATGCCAAACTGGGTAAGATTTAGATCAGCTGGGACCCGTAATCACAAACAACTCTGAATGTCATCCTTAGTCTACTCCTAGGTTTAGCCAATCAAACCCCTTTACTTTAAGATGTTGAATTTCCTTGGGAATTAGATTAAGAACGCAATTCGGAATAATTGGTTAATACGGCCCATGTTATTTTTAGGTTAGCACTCTTCGGCAATTCCATATTCGGTTTAATTCTGAATTACAAGACTAGCTGTCTGATTGGCTAAGCAAGAGCTCTGAATATAGACGAAAATACTTAAGACCTCTGACATTTCAGAAGGAGTGCTTCAACCTAAGTTACTATGCCCTGACAATGTTCTACTTTTATATCTTATAATTTAACTCGTTACCAGACGACACGATGGTAGATTTAAATGTAGCTCAGATATAGGAGTTGTCTCTGAAAGGTTAGAAAATATCGTGGGAAATAGACAAAATGCTGGTTACTGCCATTTACTCTTTTTCTCACATTGTTTTCAAAACTCATTTAACCGGCTTGATAAAGAGGTAAGGGCGTAGACCACAACAACAAAGTGAATTTTTCAAGTTATTTGGTAAAATTTCGTTGTTGAAAGTAGCAATAGAGCCCCAGGTAAGATTGTGGAGATTGGTGTAGGAAAATCTAAAATTCTTGTTTCATCACTCAAAACCATGTTGTAGTTACTGACAAGATCTGTCTCATTCGATTAGGTACATGTAACTCTAGTAAGTATCAACATCACGCGTTGTGCTCGAGAAATAAACCGGTATCAGTCTAAAAAACTGATACCTATCCTTTAAACTGTGCCCAAAGGCTTCGCATGTCCAAAGTTATATTCTGTATCCCTCATTCTACATTCCAGGTGAAGATCGGGATCAACTGCCTTTTGGCTCGCATACTTTGTATGTCAAGAGCATCAAAGGTTGAAAAAAGGAGACAAAGTTTGATTCAAAGACAAAAACTTGGAGACATTCAAATGCATGACAGAGCATGCCATTCACTTCTCCCAAATCTTCTCGAAACGGAGGAAGACTTTCGCGCGTGCGTTGAAAACGGACGTTGCACTTTGCGCAATGATGATTGGATAAGAGTTCCAACGCCACACGGAGCTGGATCCAATCAAAGCACTGTTGACGACGTTGACAGGGGAAAAATATTGGATAATTCGATTTTAAAAAGCGATTTAGTGCTTATTCTACGAGAGATACGAAAGATTACCACAAAACTGAGACAGGATGAAGAAGAAATTGAGATAAAGAGTGAATGGAAGTTTGCTGCACTTGTGATAGACAGACTGTGTTTATGGATTTGTGTAGCTGCTACCACTATTTCTACAGCAGCCATCTTGGGGTCAGCGCCTCATCTTGTTGCGTAGACTGTGTGTGTAAAACATGTGTATAAAAACTTCGATATTTGGAATATGCTGGGGACCAAGCAATTAATTCAACTATTTTATATCTACAAATTTCCGACTCAAATACATGTACATTCATCGCTAAAATTCTAAACGGCGGAACCAATTCCGTAAACTTGACAGAAGTGAATACGTGCGCGAATATGGTATGACGACTTACTCTATTTGCAGAAAATGTTAAATTTTTCGTCATGACACTCATACGCCATTTATTATGTAAAAAAGTTATCACTCTCTCAAAGCAGTATTTGTTTCCGTTTCTCATTATTTTCATATAAAACTATCAATCATTTCAACATTTTGTTAAAATCTATAGATACATGTATATAATGGAATACATATTGTGTGTGTGTGTGTGTGTGTGTGTGTGTGTGCGTGTGTGCGTGCGTGCGTGCGTGTGTGTGTGTTTTGTACTTTTCCTTGGGCTTGTAGATCTACTTTCTTCTCGATACGTTGGAAAACTTTGATATCAAATTTTCCTTCGCACCACTAAGCAAATACAAGCCCCTGGAAAGTTACGCTACTACACAATAATCCGAATATATCGCATTAATTCAGCGAGTGAACGAGAAAGTCTCCCGAATTTTTCAAAATGAGTCGACCTATAGCTCATTATCTTCTGAGATAGATTTCAAGCAGAGGATCATTTCAACGTCACACGCATTTACCCATTTTGCCACGATATTTTGACATGCACTTTTGCATTACACCTCAAGTGATTTTAATTATCGATATTTCATAAGGACGTTTCGGTTAACGTTTAGTTTATTTAAAACTATAGATCCATAAAACATTACCTAAATAAGTATTATTTGTTTCGCCTCTCAGCAGATCAGTATTGCAAACAGCGTGGGAAAATTAGAATTTGGTTGTATGTATGTTTTACCATGTTGATAAGTTTTAATTGTACGAAGATGATTTGAAAGTCCACCGCTACAAAGTCGTTTTAAAATGAAACGAGTGATATGTAAAACTCATAGAAAGAATAAAGGTATATAGGAATGGCATAAGGTGGTATCTGATATATAGAGAATCTTGTAAACATGAGTGTTTATGTATTATCATTTTCATCAAACGAGTTGACCAAAAATTATATGACGCGAGCCTTGGCGAGTGTCACATACAGTTTAGTCAACAAGTTTGATGAAAATAATAATAGATAAACAGGAACGTGAGATTCTATTTATCACATAAAACGAATTAAAGCAAATATGTATCCTGCAACATCACTTTAAACCTATATATCGTTCATGGGTACATGTTTACAGATGTAGTTCGGTTTGAAATGTGTACATACACAAAAAGATAGCACTGTGACATGTACATCGAAAGTAGCATGAAACAGTTATACAGGGAGTAAATCGATATATTTCACAATTTTCTTGACTTTAAATAACTTACGCTGAATTTCGTGTTTTATACAACAGAAAATTCATAGTAATTTTCCGCACGTATACGTCTTAACTACAACGATGCCATTTTAGCGCGAAAGGGTGCAGTAGTACAAATTACTGCACGTGCTGCGGTTGGTTTCGCCGGCTTTACGCGCTAATAGCTACAAAAATAACCAGAACCGAGACCAAAAAAAAAAAACGGTATACACTAGTACATTATCAAAAATAAGCCATGGTTTTAATATACTGCTGGAGAAGGTTTTATGTAATAAAGCATTTTATCAAACATGTCTAGAAGATGTTAATAATCGAGACTTCGGTGTGCTTGATAACTTTTTTCTCGACGAATACAATAAGATTTAACCTCAAAAGCCAGCGAATGTTAGATTCTTTTTATCAAAGTACAGTATCTCGAGCATTATACTTTATAATATGCGAAAGAATAGAACTACATGCACAGTATTTATTGAAATTTAAACGATTCTGACCTATTCCGCTCTTTGACTGGTGTGTAAGTTGCGGACGAAAAACTAGTTCCAAACGAACTGACTTTAAATATATGGCTATAAAGAATCGTAGATTTTCACGATCAACAATTTTGAAAGTTATACTTACAGGAAACACTAGGCAAGACACTTTTTAGAAAGAAAAAGATTACAGATCTCTCACCAGCGACGACAGTATTTGCTTATCTCAAACGTATGTTGGGTAATACAATTCATAATGACTAAGTTACGCTGAAAACAAGTTATGTGATGAAATATTATTCAAAACTACTTTTTTTTCTTCTTTTTTTTTTTCAACTAATTCCTATAGATTTTCTCCCTTTCGTACTATATATATGGTTTTTGTCTAATGTTTGATGTATATTTTATTTTGTAAAATTTTATGTCGTAGATTTTTCTTGTACAATGTATGAAGTATAATTTTCGTCCAAGAATTAGTGTAAACTCGTCTGCATTTAACTCAAGATTACAGCACTAATAAATGAAATGGACTTGCTCAATCAGGAAAACATGCCAAAACATTACAATTTCAAATGCAAATTTTTCCCGAATATTTTTCCAAAGTAGCGGATATCGTAGATCAAATATCAGACTGCACAGAACGTGCAGTCTGATCTTGATCGACACCGTCTGAAAAGGCGTCTCATCTTTGATCTTCATTGTCTACAATAGGAACCAAAGTGCTCTAGGAGTCAAGTGCATGTACTTTTTGTATTACGCAAAAAGCACATTTTATGTCTAATGTTTGCAATACATGTTATTTCTAATGCTCATGTATAATGAGCATGTTTTTAACTAGAGTAGAGGGGACAATTATTTGTCTAATTTGTATAGGATATTTTCATGTTCTAGTTGTAAAAGTACTGTCTAATAGTATACAAGGAAATATTTATGTCTTACGTACGAGTATAGAGGACAATTATTTTGTCTTATGTGTATACACTTTATTATGCCGTCTAATGTATACAGGACAATGGGTTGTCTTATGCATATAGGGCAGTTTCTATCCAACTTATGAACATTTTTGTCTAATGTATAAAGTAAATGTTTTGTTTTATGTGTACAATAAAAATTTGTAGAAATAGATAATTACACACAAAATTTTCTCAAATAAATCATAAAATCGTGTGCATCATTTTCGTTGGAATTGTTTTCCGTAGAACGATCTTTGAGATTTACTCTGTCGTCGACCTCCACGTTAGTCTCTCAGATTACACTCCATCCCTAGCCGCAGAAAATTTGACTGCGGCAATCTGGATTTCATCAATATGAGCCATGCTCTGTGAAAAAAGGGGCTTGATGCATCTGCAAAAAGTAACGAGCCATGTCAGCCTCGACATGAGTTGAGGCTTTTTGCTATTTGTGAATTTTCATCAGGACCATTTTACCACCAGATCCAGTCGATTGTTAGACAAAATGTATTCTATGGATCCATTATTATATGATAATTGGCTTAGTATGATGCATCACAGAGATGCATGAAGCCTCCTTTTGCCACAGCCCTGCTCATATTCATGGGCTAAAAAAACCCTCAGTATTCACACAAACAAATCGCTGTGTTCACCTAAAAACTCTTCAATATGGAGTTTAAGTATTTCGACAAACTAGGTATTGTGTTACTAAGAAAATTTAGAACACGAAAATATTTTCTTACAAGTGATTGTAACGTGTACATTCTGTATCAAGTATTTCCCTTAAATCTCATTGTGGAGCCAATGAAGTGATTTATAAATTCGTCATGAGAATGAGGGTTAATCAGCTAAATATCCCACGGTACATGGTTGAGGTCTAACATACTCAGAGGATCGTGGATTACCAACTATAACTTTAAACCCAACGTGTCATTTTATTGGTCAAAATTCCATAAAATGTCTTTATGGAACCAATGAAATAATGCCCTTTATCAGTTATCACGAGGACAAGATATTGCTGGCCAATTATGAACGGGACATGGTAGATTGGTTACCTCCCCTGATACAGCAAGGTGTATATAACAGTATTATTCGGCGTAGCTGTATGATCGCACTTTTGACCTACTTTCAGTACTAGGAGGAAATGAATGGTTACACATTTTGTGATTGGCCAAATATAGGTAAACTACGCAAAAAAATAAAGGTCACGATAGAAATTTACTGACACTGGGTAAAAGTGTTCATGACTAGAAAATCACGTGATGATCACATTTACCTGTCTAAAGATGTACTTTTTGGCCATGCAGATGTTAAATCATATGGATAAACTAATAGCAATGAGTATTGGCGAGTTTTCTATTTTGGTTAGTGTAAGAGATTTGGTACCCGTTTTTCCTCGCGTAAAACCGAATACGAATTGCAACGGCAGGCTACCGCTCTATTGTCTTACACGAAAACGGGTTGTGAAACGACTGATTTCGTTTCTTATCATAATGAAAAAAGATGTTATGTCTTGAATTTGGTGAATTAATTCGAGACGTGAATAGCTATGCCTACCTGGGGGAACAATCGATTTTATTGCGTTGTTAGCGAAGAAACTGGGTTTCTACTAAATTAGTCTTAATAAAAGAAGGTGGGTCTGGTCAAGCATTGAGAGGGGTGATAAAACCCCGTCTTCTGATAACGACAAATAGTCGATGTTTGAAAGGTGCTTCATTTTTGTACAAAAACATGGAAATCTACTTTCTTTTCTTTTTAAAGATTTCATCGTATGGTCAAAACAGACCTTTATTTAAACATGATTCATTAATAAAAAACAGAACAAACGATATATTTCGAAACATGGCAGAATGTCGACTTTCATTATACGTTAAACATGAGAATTAATGTATTGCTCCATAACGCTCATTACTGGAGCTTCCTCATTCTTAAATCTTATTGAAAATTCTGCTTTCAACCATATGCAAAACAATTTATAAGAGGCTACTTTCAAAACTGTTTTCATCATTTCTCTTCATATTATACTACAAACGAATTTAAATATTCATATCCCAGTGCCTCTTACGCCGTCTGTCTTTTTTAAAAGATATTTCTTGTTATACTGCAAAGAAAATTTTCTCGATCTGACTGGATAATACGACCTGAACAGATATCGCTGTACTCGTACACTGGCAAAATCAACGTATTTTTTTAAGTAGTTTCCCTTACGGGAGCCCCGGTGTACTTAACAACGCTTTCAACACAACATCCAAAATGGCGGCGTCGATCTATACGAGCCGCCCACAAGACAAATATACTGAGAAGTGTGAACCGTATCATTATTAGTTTCCCTTGATGGTTGTCTTTAAATCGGAAAGAATGGTTTATTATTGAAAATTAATGAATATAGTTACTTATCGTTTGTTGCTATTCTAAAACAAATACACGGGTTTAAAACGAACAATTCCTTCGTCAGGTAAGCAAATTGTGTCGAAGTGTAAAAACTCATACATTATAACGTTAAAAGGATAACCTAATGGTCGTTTGAGGCAACTGATGGTCGCTGACTTTTGCCAACAAATCATAAAAATGCATAGTTATTACCTTGAAGTTGTTTAAATCCATGTTTAATTAAAAATACGCCGAATGTCTATCGCAGTGACATCATCAAGTTCATTCACCAAACTGTACGTTTTACCATGGTTTGAGTGACGTCATTTCACAGTGATGTCAGTTTTCATTGAATTGGGGCACTCAGAAGTGAAATTCTATTTCGTCAGTGTACTCAGATTCGTGAGGCCATAAAACATGGAAATTTCACATTGGAATGGTAAAACTTTGCAGTATAATAGATTCGTTGTACGGTCCGGAGGGGACTTGGAAACTTGTTCACTGTTGTGGCGAATCATTTCTTTTATTTTATCTTTTATGCTTTTCGCTACTTTATAGAAATCTTACAGTGAATTATATACTAATTCACTGGTGAATGTAAAAATAACTTTTATTTTTGACATACCACGGATATTTATAGAACATGAATGAATTTGTAGCAGGTGAACGTCACGTTTTATGACATTGTCAACATCACTAATGACGTCATTTTTACAGCTACTCTATATCCAACCAGATTGAATATAGATCTATTTCGCTTGAAAAACGCAAAAATTAGACGTAAAAAGAATGGTTAAAGTAGAGAGTGTAAAAGGACCAGGATAAGTGTTTGTTTCGGTGTATGATCGGAATTTCTTTCATCACATGAAAAGCAAAAGCCATGTTTTCACTCCTGGCTTCGCTACTCGTGAAAATGTAGCCCTTGCTTTTCACTCGATGAAAGAAATTTCGATCATACAGCGAAACAGACAATTATCCTCTACATCATGGGTAACCAACAATAATAAAATTTGCTCGAACCTTGTATTTGATGCTTTGATAACAGCAAAGATAGCTTCAACCTTTCATAGTTAATCCTTTTTTCGCTTTGGTCGCTTTTGATTGGTTACCTCCCCCGATACAGCAATGTATGTACATCGGGGACCCCAGTTTATCGCATTATCTTCCGCTAGGTGGCATTCTTTAAATACACACCCATCTCATTTGGGCATTCTGGGTAAAGAACCGGACTACATTTCAAAACGACAACCATTACTTTGAATTTCAATATAAAGTAAATGTTTACTTAATAAAACGCTACCTGGTACGATTCATTCAGCTATGGTCAGCTAGCATGTAACCTATGCACCGGCCATTTATAAAAACAGCCCCTACAGGCTTGAGTAATAGCTTCGGTATAAGCCCAGACACTTCTTGTTGATAAGTCTGTTGAAAAACCCATAGGGGTCCGTAGTTTGATTCCTGGCACCCATAGACTATATATTATAAACAAGGGATTTAACTATATGCGGTCCGTTACTCGCCCCCGGTTACAAAAAACAACGTATCTTTTCTACCCCATCAGTTATTCTCCTATTTTTTTCTACAGCTGAGAGCTAAAACATTTTTCTACCAGAAAAACACAACTGTTTGTCAGTGGCTAATGCAGTCTGGCTGATACATTCGCTCGAACTTGTAAACTCGCTCAAAAATCTGCGCCATTGACACGGGTTCGTACATCCGTTTTCAAGATATAAAATGCACTTTAGATCCAATGAAACGCAGCATTAGCGGCACCCACCCTTTAAACATGTTTAAAAATACTACTGACCTATAGTCTTTATCTTCAATAACGACGAAACGCCTCAGAATTCGTTGAATTTGTGATCCACGTTCTTATTTCGAACAGCTGCAACCATCTTCTGTCATGTGACATTGTTTGGATCGAGAAATTTCATCGGTTGATATGTACTAACAGTCGTGAATTCAACCAATGAAATTTCGTACAGCTTCTCACACCTTTTTGTCACGTGACAGTACGGTGACACTGTTTGGAACGAGAAATTTCATTGGTTTATATGCGCGAACGTCAGTATCGAATGTACGAACCCGTGTCAATGGCGAAGATTCTTGAGCGAGTTTACAAGTTCGAGCGAATGTATCAGCCAGACTGCATTAGCCACTGACAAACAGTTGTGTTTTTCTGGTAGAAAAATGTTTTAGCTCTCAGCTGTGGAAAAAAATTAGGAGAATAACTGATGGGGTAGAAAAGATACGTTGTTTTTTTGTAACCGGGGGCGAGTAACGGGCTGCATACAGTTAAATCCCTTGTTTTAGTCTATGGGTGACAGGAGTCAAACTACGGACCCCTATGGAAAAACCCTGCACGAATCCCGGTTTCTCTGAAGTCTTTATTCAGAAACTGTATTCAAAGATGTTCTTTAAAACAAGAGAATTTGTGAAAACTATTTTTCTTTTTTAAATAATTAGATTTCTAGATATTTGGAGCGAAAAACGGGCTACATTTTTCCACAGATGTATTGTTTATAGCCGTTTTCTCCATAGCTACTTTTTAGTTTAAACATATTTTATTCAATATAATAGTTACATATATGTTAATATACCAAAAATTCAAAATACATGAAAAGGATTGGAACGAAAGCTGTAAGCTTATAAAGTTCCTCTCCTGAAAGTCACGTCAGTGTCAGTTGTTAAACAGTAATAGAAATTGCAACAATATATGATCAACTCTTGAGTGTGAGAGACAGAAAGAGAGATAGAGAGAAAGAGAGACGTGGAGTGCCACCAACAAATATTCTGGTTTCAGACAAAAAAAAATCTGAAAAAATCAACTTTTAAAACGTTTAGTGTCAACAATATATGAGTGAACCGCTGAGAATATTTTTTCGTTATCGGCAAGACTGAGAGTCTCGTCTCCAAAGAGAAGTGTCTGCAGGCTTACAGTGGAAATTACTGACACGCTTTGAAATAAACTATTTCTAGGTTCGCGATAGTATTTACAGTCAAAGAAATAATGCTGATTTGATTCAATTTCACCACAAGCACAAAGAGGAGAATCAATTACGTTTTTGAAATAAAGGTGTTGATGAAGTGAACTACATTTAGTTCGCAGCCTAGCATGAATGATTTGAATCCTCCTCTCTCCAAAAAAATATAGCCTATTTGGATTTGCTTTATCTCTATTGATATAACGTTTAAATGCTGAAAGGGAGTCCAGGTTTCTAACATCAATGGGTAAAGCATTCCAATCAGTAACAACAGATGGTAAAAAGGAGTTTAGATAAAGATTAGTTCTGCAAGCTATATTTTGTAGATTGTGAGATCCTCTAAGGTTGTAGGATGAAGTACTTCCTACCGTTACGGGCACTATCGAATTTAAATAAGAAGGGGCTAGTCCTTTTACCATTTTAAAAAACAATAAAAGTTTGTGTTTATATCTTCTTTCACTAAGTGTTTCCCACCCTGACTCTTCGGTAAGATCCGCTAAAGACACAAGTTTACTGCATCCAGTTACAATTCTTGCAGCTTCACTTTGTACTGTTTCAATTTGTTCTTTCTGGTATTGAGATAGATTCATCCAAATAACATCTGCATATTCAAGAACTGGACGGATAAAAGAAAAATATATTATCTGTAAAGATGTTCGATCTAGGCGCAACTTTAGACTTCGCATAATTCCAATTCTCTTCCATGCCTTTTTTAAAGTATGATTTACATGGTAATCCCAAGAACCATCATTAGAAATGAAAATACCGAGATGCTTATGAACCTGCACAGATGGAATTTCAACACTAGACATAAAAAGCTTCGGGTGAACAGGTTTATTACGTTTACGGGATATTATTAAAGATTCTGATTTTGAGGGATTGAACTTTACAAGCCACCTATTTGCCCAGTCTGTAATTTTATTGATGTCTGTTTGTAAAATTGTACATGCTGTATCAGGATCACCTACCACCATGGATAAAGTGGTGTCATCTGCAAATAGGTTTATATTTGACTCAATATCATTTACTATGTCATTAATGTAGACTAGAAATAGGAGAGGACCGAGAATAGATCCTTGCGGGACTCCCGCATTAATAGAACTCAAGTCTGAGACAGCACCAGGGAGAACAACCCTCTGATACCTGTTCGAGAGGTAGTCCGAAAACCATGAAAGAAGTTTACCACAGATTCCAGTTTTGTGCATCTTAAATAGAAGCCCTTTGTGCCATACTTTGTCAAAGGCTTTACTAATATCAAAAAATATAACTCGGACTTCTAGTCCTTCATCTAAGGCTTTGCAGATTTTATCGTATAGAAATACAACTTGGTTGACGGTTGAGTCTCCGGGTAAAAAACCTGATTGACAAGGTGTGAAAAAATTGGTATCGTTTAGATGGTTGAAGACATGTTTAAATATTATTCTTTCAAATACTTTTTCCATAGTGTTTAATAGCGATACTGGTCGGTAATTAGATGCAAGAGCAGAGTCACCACTTTTAAAGATTGGACACACATTAGAAATTTTCCAAGAAGAGGGAAATACACCTGTGTACAAAGACTGATTATAGATTTGACTCAGAGGCTTAGATATTTGACGCGCAACCTCCATTAGAATTCGATTATTGATACCATCTGGACCAGACGCCTTACCTAAACGGAGCGTTCTTAACACATCTAACACCTCAGCGGGAGTAATCGTTATTGAATCTAAGGAGTTGCCATCAACTTGGTTAATATTATCAAGAAGATTATTGGATGAGTCGTCAATGGTTGATTGCTTTGCAAAGAATGAATTTAATACATTAGCCTTTTCATGTTCATCAACGACCATTGTGTCAGTTGTGTCATCAATTAGTGGAGGTATAGAGGAAGAAGACAATGGGCTTATAAAAGATTTCAAAACTCTCCACCAATCTCTTGGTGTTATATCACTTGAGCTTAATTTTAGTGCCAATTGGTCTAAATGGTCTTGCTTTCTTTGTCTAATGAGAGCAATAATTTCGTTTCTTAAAGCTTTGAATTTGGACCATTGATACTGATTGTTTGTACGTTTAGCTTTCTGGTATACTCTTTTCCGTTGCCTAATTTTTCTTTTTATCAAACTATTAATCCATGGAGGTTCATGTGGGTTAATAGCTATCACCTTATTTGGAATGCAGTTCTTTGATTCTTTGGTTATAATACTTGTAATATTTTGAGTAAAAGTATCAATGCTGTCGTCTTGCAGCTGATCCCAGTTAACATTTTCGAGGATATTTCTCAACTTGTTATAATCACCTTGTTCATATTTCCATATTGTGCGTTTGAAAGTTTTATATTTAGGTTTTAAGAAGTTGAACACAGCAAAGATTGGACAGTGATACCTTATGCTAAGATCAAGACATGGTTCACCGACTCCAGAAGTTAAAATGGAATCTTTGTTTGTTACAAAAAGAAGGTCTATTATAGCAGCAGAATTTTCAGTGAAATGGGTAGGTTCGTCAATGCACTGTATCATATTAAACTGATTGCAAAATGATTCTACTTTTCTAGACTGAATTGGATTCAATGTATTCAAGTTAAAATCTCCGGTGACTATTACATCAGAAATGTTTGAATCTATTGCTAGACCAATGGAATCTTCAATTAAAGAATTGTAGACTGAATCTGAGCTCGGCGGTCTATAAAAGACGCCATACAGAACATTTCTTTTGTTTTGCAATTTGATATGGATCCAGATACACTCTAGTCGATTTAACTCCAGATCATATCTCCGTGTATATGTCAATGTATCCTTTACATAAAGGATAACACCTCCATATCTATCACTGACTCTGTCTTTACGTTCTGGAGGATGAAATGTAGGGAAAAGCAGATCTTGTGTCGACACTGATGTATTTAACCAAGTTTCAGAAAAAGATACAAGATCAAAATAAGAAAATTCTGATATCAGCACATCAACTTTATTTGCTAGACTTTGCACGTTATAGTGTACGGTAGACAAGTGATTTGGAAGATTTAGAAAATTATATAAATCTGTCGAGCTTGACGAATGATCTAGATGGTTACCACTATCTGGACCTGGATTAGGATGAATATCACCACAAAGCAAAATGAGCCATCCAATCCATACAACAAAAAACAGAGTGGCAAAACGAAAAAAATGTGATACAAGCCAATATGAGTATTTTATATTTTGGTCCTGTCTATCGCTAATAAGAATTCGAGTTTTATTTTGATGCATAACTTGTTGGGTCAGACGAGCCGTTGACTTAATACTTAAAAGCATAGAATGTAGATGTACTGGGGAGATCTGGATTAGTGCAAAAGCAAAGACAGTTATCGTAAGACCGAATCTTAGTTTTGGACGGTATGCTGGCATCAAAGGATAAAAATCCCTACTTTGTCTCATGTTATATGATCAATAATGGACAGAAATAATACAAAGCACAGCATACGTCCATGACACAGTTCAGCTATTACCATAATAAAGTAAGTACACAAAAAAATGCAGAAAATTGGTTGGCACTCCACAGGCACAGGAAAAAGTGTAATAAACTTGTAAGTAGTAAATTGAAATAATGAAAGCAAATAAATGAAATAATAAAACATTTGTACAAAACTATATATAAATATATGTGAATATATGTGAATGCGTCATTTCTATCAAACATTACTAAGTTCTTATAATTTCAATCTTGATAATTAATAGGATGCTATTAAATGTACTGCATGGACATAGAAAATCGGGGGAAAAACCCGCACATTTTGAAATTAAACAGATAAGATATACATCTTCATGTATAGACATACATGTATTCATCTAAACAATATTTTCACAGCAAATTTTTGACCAGTTTACCGATAAGAAATCAAAACTGTTCGATACTTCCTCATCACACATTAAAGTTAACATTTTCATGGGTTGAAATTGTAGCAATATTAGAGGAGCGGATATATCAAGGTACGGGTTTTTGTGAGCAGTGGCTTTTTGTTATAATACTACAGATAAATGCAAATGAAACTTTAACAAACAAGTGAAACATGGAAAGAACAATAATTATTCATTCAGGAAAAAAAAAAAAAAATCAATGTGTCTAGGACTGTAGATTAAGATCAGACAGCCCAAAACGGGCTGTCTGATCATCAATCTGTTCTGTCTCGTATTCAGAGATACCCCCACGAAGCGACTGTGACATTACGATTTGAATTTTATATAATGACTAAAAGTATTCTCATTAAAATTACGTGTGTGTGTGTGTGTGTGTGTGTGTGTGTGTGTGTGTGTGTGTGTGTGTGTGTGTGTGTGTGTGTGTGTGTGTGTGTGTGTGTGTGTATATATATATATATATATATATATATATATATATATATATATATATATATAGACACACACACACACAGAGACCAGTCTTAAAGAAGAAAGAAAAATCAAATCATCAAATACTTGTCATGATGTAATACAGACGGAGGTCAGATCTGACTTGTCAGTGATTTGGTAAGAAAGTTGTGTCAGTACTGGTATAAAAAATCCAGGGAACACATGATTAGGTGTTCTGACCGCCGTGATGTTAAAACGCGTTACGATTCAATACAAACACATCAATACAAACAAATCAATACAAAAACTGACTAAAAGCAAAGACGAAAGCACATGTAATTACTTGATACAGAATTAGAATCGGTGAAAATAAAAGCCGAATTTTTATATGACTGTGCAACTGATATTGCTTTTACAGACAGTGTAGAGCGAGACCGGACCGAGAAGAATACGCAGTCCGACCATCGATCCTTTCTGCTGGATTTTTAGATGCTTACATGGAAGAAGTGATTCTGCAATGTTTGGCAATATATAGTGTCAGAACTACAGTGTCGGGTTTTTTTATGCTTACATGAAAGAAGTGATTCTGCAATGTTTGGCAATATATAGTGACAGAACTACACCAATGAAGAACATATAAACTTTCATGCAGAATAGTGGATGAGAAAATCCTATATTCACAGCTCATAACAATTAAAACATCGTTTTCCAGGTTAATGCATGTAAAGCTAGATCAGACCACCTGTAGCATGCAATCTTTTGGCCGTATACGGTACACTGACTGAAAACACGCTAATGAAATCACCTCCAAACACTTAATCCAAAATCAATGATGCTAAAAATAAAACCTTCAAACATTACAGACACGAAATGAACTGTGTGGAGCGTGATCAGACTGCCCGTAAGGTGCAGTCCGATCTCGGACCACAATGTCCAACATCCATAAGTTTGAGACATCCCTATACCAGACATGATCTTCAAAAATCACAAAATACTGAAATTATTTTTACGAGTGTAGAGCGAGATCAGACCACCCAGTACGTGTGGTCCGATCCTCATTGACGGAAATGTTCGAGATATCCCCATTAAATGAGTGACTCTGCAATAGCACAGTCTTACCTAGCGTTCTTATTGAAACCATGTTGATGAAAGCTTATTTAACCCTTTACCAAACAATCCCTGGTTTTAACTACCCCAAGGAAGGATCCTTCGAATACACCGTTGAAAAAGGAGAAAATGCCGGTAACCAGCATTTTCTCCTTTCCCCACAATGCTTGTACTCTTTCAAAGTCAAGATTCAATTTTTGAGTCACATTTATCTTGTCATATGCAAATACTTTCAATCTGGACGAGTCTAAAAGTTTGTCGCCTTGTAAAGAGTCAAAAAGTAATAAAGCAAAGTAAGTGATGATGCCAAATGAATCCTCAAATCCTTTATACTATCATTACTGTTTCTTCTAACAGGGTAGAACATGATCGAACCGCTCAGGACGCGCAGTTCGATTCCTGCTCCCCACTGTCCGAGACTTTAGTATAGTCTTATTAAAGAAATAAGTAGGCTTGCGATACTTGAGCCGTATACAGCATACAGGTTGATAAAAGACCATTCAAACATTTAATAAAGAAAAAAAAAAAAAATGCCGATCTAAGTCAGCCTCTTTAAAGGCTATTTACAACTACACGTAATACTGTTTTTAAGAACAGTGTTGAACGAAATCAGACCGCCCAAAACGTGCAGTCCGATCTTCGATCCCGACCGTCCGTCATTAATGAAATATTCTCAGTACAAAAGAAATAAGTGATCTTGTAATGCTTTGCCCATTTACACTGCACAAACTGGAAATAAATTCATGAAATCACGTGTTTTCTCCTAGAACTGAATCAATGACAGTACAATTCAGATCTTTGAGTAAATTTACATTTGATATATTAGTTTATTAGTTTACGAACGGTGTAAAGCGTGATCGGACCTCAAAGAACTTTCACTACGATCTTCGATCAACACTGATTTACCAAATATTTATAAACGTTTTAATGGTTGTCCGAACAGTCTAGACCAAGAATCAAGAACGCTCAGTCCAATCCCTGATCCTTACCGCTCGGTACTTTCAGATATTTCTATAAAAGAAACCTTGAAACTGCAACATTCCTGAATTATACCATGCACAAATCACAAATACTATCAGAAAATCACATTTTCACGCTTGAAACAAAATTTAATGATACCACGAATCGGCTTTCCAAATGCCAACTGAGTCTCTTTATTGTTTTACAAAAATGGTAGATCGAGATCGGACAGCTCAGAACGTGCAGTCCGATCCTCGATCCCCACTGTCCGCTTCCTTTGACATTATACTCAAACCTTAAAGCGCTTTTCATTACTAAACTTGTCTTAGGGGGCAAAGTAGATCAAAATCAGACTGCACAAAACATGCAGTCCCATCTCCGATCCACACTGTCCACCTTGCTGGAACACTACAGAAAAAAAGCCATCATGAGATCACAATCATCTCGGTCCTATTCCAGACTGCAAATGTCCATTGGGTTTATTCTGCACTTCACTGGTAAAATCTAGAGATGAGTAACACTATAATAATATTTTAGCCCGAAGTGATAAGTGAAAACTATAGAAATGAAGAAAAACAGTCAAATGAACATAGTCGATGGCCAGGCAGGAGTAAATAGAGTATTTACTGATTTGTCTCGTCGGCTGTCTAGGCATAAACACTAAGGATGGTAACTTAGTTTATTGAAACTGAGAAAGATCGTCTGCTTTTAGCACTCTGTGTATTTTACTGTTTTTGTCCTTCACCAAAATGACTCCATCGGATGTCCATACACTGGTGACGGCCCCTGACTTGAAAAGTTGCCTACTTTGATATAGGAGTCTGCTTCTCTGGCGCGTGAGATCTTCATTGACAAAGACACTAGAATGGCCACATTTACGCAGATTCACCCTTGACCGATAAAGCAGTTGTCTTGTTCTGTACGATGTGAATTTCACAATAATAGCCCGGGTTTTATTTCCACCAGGTTTGCCGACACGATGTGACCTATCAATGTCCTCTTTCTGGATATTTACTTTCAAGTCTTTACACATGTTTAGTATCACATTGTCTGTGTCTTCACGTGCAGGGTTCTCTGGAATTCCGGTAATTCGTAGACAATTACGTCTACTGTACTGCTCTAAAGACTCTGTTGTAAGCTCTAAACTTTCAATCTTTGTCTTTAATTGTTCATTTTCACTGGCTAGGCGTTGATTTTCTTTGACAAGATCACTATTCACTTGCTCAAGAGACAATACCCTGGCTTGTAAAGCAGACACTACCCCATCAACGATCGACTGAACTGACGCTGCCATCACAGACTTCACTAATTCTTCAAGGTCATTCTGAAATGATCCTTTTATAGCATCTGCAATAATATTAAGCTCCTCGACACCTAGGGCTATGCGTGGAGATACAGTAGGCTCCATTGATACAGGCTGAGGGTCACTCATTCTTTCAGTCAAGGACTTTTTTACCTCGGAATAATCGAGAGGGGATGACAACGGTCTTTTTACTTTTTAGAGACGTATTAATATTTATCCTGTACAGGATCTGGTGATGCGTCATAGCAGACAGGTCGAATCTTCGAAGAATATGACATGCGCAGAGAACGCAGTTTATTGGCGCTTGTTCCTTGGAAAGTTTTTGTGTAAGGCCTTGCAGAGCTCCATTCCAGTACCTGAGAGACCTAGGAAATGCATGAAAAATGAGCTTTCGTCATGAATTAACTACATTTAATTGGCTGTTTACAGTTGCATTAAACACAAATCAAGCTCTTTGTCTAACTACTGGGTCGAGAGCCGAACAAGGCCAATACTACCGACGCCCCTTGGCATGGTTTAGTGTTTTTAGTTTGTAAGGGACGTAACTATCTAGCCTAACCAGTTTGTTTTGTGAAAGGTTTGTCTCCCTTGGCTTAATTTCAGCGACGCAGGCAAAAACAGGGACTGTTGCGGACGGTATAGATCAAGATCCGACTGCACAGAACGTGCAGTCTGATCTTAGATCAATACTGCTCGCTTATATATTCAAGCCTATAAGATAAAAAAATCCGTGGGAGTTTCAGTGGATATTTATCAGTTGAAAGAGGTCAAGTTAATGTGAGAGCCATGCTCTATGAAAGGGAGTTTAATTATCACTGTGGTGCGTTATACCATGATTATACCTCACATGATAAAAAATCTATAGAATTAATTTTTGTCTAAGAACCGGCTAAGTGCTAGGGTAGAACGGTCCTTGGACATGCAGACAATTTAAAAGAAAAAAAAAAAAAAAAAAACTCGACATAGGTATCTGCAAAAACTATAGACCAAGGTCAGCCTGCACAATCTGTGCAGGCTGACCTTGGTCGATAGTTTTAGCAGATTCATTAAAAGACCCTTTCCACAGAGCATGGCTCATATACATTTAGCCCTGACAGAGTTATTCTAAACGCAATGTACCAATATATAAAAGGTTCGGCTCTGTCGTTAGGGCGTCGGGTGTGTTACCAGAAGATCCTAGTTCGATCCAGCAAGCTGTCTTCTCGTGAGGTATCGCTCCAGAAAGCAACGTCAAACACCATGCAAAATCTTTATACAGACCCTAGTGAGCTCCCGAACTCTCTCTACTCGTATAGTCGTCTTTTTAGAGTAAAAAAAAAAGTTCGCTCGTGTGTGTGTGTATTTTATTGTTAGGTGGTTAACAGTATTTTTAACCAAATATTTCTGTCGTAGAAGACAAATCATATTGTCTTTTTATTCGAAAAGATTTTTTTTTTTTTTTTTCTTGGGGGGGGGGGGGGTTTAAGGGCGAGGGGCGTTTTAACGCCATTTTAGCCAATTATACAGATAGATAGATAGATAGATAGATTTCTGTATAAAATATATGACATCATAAAAGCACTATACATGATATTAAATGGACATGATAATGAAATTATGACAAACTATATTTAAATACAAAGGATGACACAAAAAAGGGATTATGAATCCCTCATTTCCATTGTGGTCCTTGAAATAATAATAAAAAAAATGTGACATAGGAGGACATGCCTCATAATTGACAAAATCACAGTTAACTAAAAATGATTTATCGCAGTTTATGACTATTTGAAATATGACTTATCATAGTAAATGGCAATTTTCGAATAAAGACGCATTACAACAAGTAACTTTTTAAGCTGGATTTAAAAACAAGAAAGCTTTGGGTATCCCTGATTTGTTGGGGCAGTTCATTCCAGAGTAAAATCCCTCTAGAACAAAAAGACTTTTTGCCAAAGCCTTTGACCCTTGGAATTGAAAAGCGCCCACTCTCTTTGAAAAAATGTTCTGAGTCGTCACTGTTGCCATTGACAGTTACTCTCAGTCTAGTACTGTATTGATAGGTGTCGCTGATAGAAGTAAAGTTTTCATACATATACGGAGGTGGTGTATTAGCATTAATCTTAAAAACATGGCACAGGGTTGTAAAGTCAACCCTTTTAGAAACAGATAGCCAGCCTAGTTTTGAGAAATGTTCATTTTCAATGCGAGTTCTGAAATCAAGTTTCAGTACAAATCTGATAAGTTTGTTTTGTGTGGTCTGCAGTTTATTTCTTAATCCCTGTGTAATTGAGTAAAATCACACTGTTGAAGCATACATGTAGTCTAAGTGACACTGAATAATAGACATAACCAGTAACTTCTTGGTATGATACGACAAGAACTTTGCTTTTCTGTATAAAAACTTGAGACGTCCATTTGCTCTACATAGAACAGACCTGACCATGGATTCAAAAGAGAGGCTCTGATCTATGGTTGCTCCCAGGTATTTAACCGATTCTCTAGCTTCGATTGCTTGACCTTTGCATGAGACATTGAGCTTAGATTGGGTTTTGAGTTTGTGTTTGGAACCAAATAGAATAGATTCAGTTTTGCCCAAATGCAAAGAGAGTTTGTTACTTATTAACCATTCACTGAGTAATGATTCAATTTCATGAATATGTTTACCATGAACCAGGATGGCAGAGTCGTCTGCATATAATAATAACTTGTGTTTAACGACAGCTGACATATCGTTAACGTAAATCAGAAAGAGAAGAGGGCCTAATATCGAACCCTGAGGAACACCACATTCAATTTTAGCCTTGGGGGAAAATGTACCAGAGACATCCACTAATTGTTGCCGGTCAGACTGCATGGTAGGAAGAAAACCAGCGGACAGTAGACCCAGAAAGACCTAGGGCTTTTAGTTTCATTAAAAGAATGGAATTATTGATGTATCAAACGCTTTCTGAAGGTCGAGTAAAATCATCCCAACGTAATTTCCTTTATCGATATGAAAACGAATAAAATCAGTAAGGTGAATAAGACAGGTTTCGGTCGAGAATTTACTTCTGAAACCAGACTGATACTTACATAAAAGATCTTTTGATGTAAGATAATCATTCAGCTGGTCATAAACCACTCTTTCTAAATTTTTTTTAAATAATGTTTAAAATAGATACGGGGCGATAATTGCCTACTTCAGTCTTATCGTTTTTCTCGAATAAAGGAATGACACGAGCAGACTTTAAACTATCTGGTACACTACCCTGAATTAAAGATAGGTTAATTATATGAGATAGGGGATAAGCAATAATAGGGGCAGCGTCCGTGACAAATCGTGCAGGGATACCATCAAGTCCAGTAGCTTTCTTTGAGTTTAAATCATTCAGGTATTTGAACATCTTATTCTCAGAAACTAAGGCAAAGCTAAATTTATCAGGTTTAACACCTTTGGATGAATAAAATCTAAAACCGAAACTTTGGCCAAAATTTTTAATGCTTTCAGGTAATTTTTCCACAAGTTTGGCTGCTACAGATGTATAGAAAGTGTTAAACTTATCTGCCACTTTCAGTTTATCAAAACACACTTCACCGTCAATATTCAAGCCAATACAACATGAAGGTTGACCTTTTTTGGATGGAAGCCTAAATATCTTAAGCTGGTCCCATATAGACTTTGAGTCATTTGGATTACTTAAAACAGAATTGAAGTAGTTTTTCTTGGCATTAAGTATGCATGACAGAGCTTCAAGTCTTCTAAAAGCAGACAAATTTTCGTCTGTTTTGTTCTTTTTATAAACTTCAAAGGCAGTATCTCTGTCCTTAATGCACTTAAGAACATCTGAGTCAGTCCAGGCTTCCGTTCATTCTTTAATGCGAATACGTTTGACTGGAGCATTTTTGTCAAGAATATGTAAGAAATTTTTCTTAAAATTGTTCCAAGCCGAGTTAACATCATCACTTTATCAAAACATCAGTCCAGTCTGCCCAAACAAGAGACTGTTGGAATGCAACTTTGTTATAAGTCTTCAAGGACCGAATATCAACAGTATTGTGTTTACCAATAGTTTCTCGAGTAACTTTCCTCGTGCAAAATGTCAATAAGTGGTCACTTATACAACAATCAATAACACCACTTTGAGAAATTTTCTCCCAATCAGACACTAAAGTAAGATCTAGCCTTGTTGAACAGTCACGTGAAATTGTTGTAAAATCATTTATAATTTGCGTCAAGCTAAATAAACTACAGAATGATTTAAAAGTTCTGACTAAAGGACATTTTTTTGTAGAATGAACATTAGTATTAAAATCTCCTAATAAAACAGATTCATGGGAATTTAAAGATTCTAATTCTGTGAACACAGATTCTAAAATTTCATAAAAATTTGACTGCTTAGGCGGTCGATACATCACGCCGCATAAAATGAGCTTCGTTTTGGGTAGGAGAATGTCAACAAAAGTTGCCTGTAGTTGCTCATGGTCTAGATCATCCCCAGGGTTGAAAGCAATATCTTTCCATATATAAATGGCAACACCACCACCATGGCGGTTTCTGTCCTTGCGGCGTAGAGAATAGTTTGTAATGTTGACTTCTGAATCAAAAGTAGTGTTATCAAGCCATGTTTCCGACAAACACAAGCAGGCAACATTAGTGTGCTTTGCTAACAAGCGCACTTCATCGATATTTGACAGTAGACTCCTAATGTTCAAATGAATAAAAAGAAGACCTCTCCTGTTAAACTGATTATAGTTTGTAGAATATTCACCAGTCGGAGCGGGCCCAGGACATGGATGTTATGTCACTACACAGCAATAGTAATATACTAGTTCATGATTTGGAGTAACAGCAACACGTGTCCATCAGTTTATGTACTTTTCCACCATTTATTCTTCTTGGTACACTATTATAACATGTGACAAAGTGATAGTAAAAAGTCAGCTGCCCATAGGTTATGACACAGGGGAAATTCCCACAAAAATGTTGGTCCGAGCATATAGAAATTGCATTGTAACCGAAAAATGTATTGTCAGGATAAACACCAGGTTCAAATTTCTCGTGGCCGGAATTGTTTACAAGGCGCAACACCTGAATGATTAAAAAAAGGATGAGCTTCAATACTCCCATTGTCGATTTATGGACTTTATCGGTATTTAAAAAAAATGTTATAGCGGTGCACCTTTCCGTGTATGTATTCCTTAACTTTATTTGCCAGCACAACTCAAAACAACCTCTCCAAGCAAAGACAGGTTTTCACACTTAACAAAGTCGAAACTATGTCTACCGGTTGATTTGTTTGTTTGATTCTTTAGGTGTTAAACACCATCTCAACATTACATACAACAAGCCAGTACATTTATTCATGCCTTCCAAGAGTTTCTCTTACCAGTGCCCCGTAAAGCATTTTTTCAAGCCACTGGCTGCTTTCCCACATAAACGTCGCCGAGGTGATGTTCAAAGTGAGAAAGCAATTGAATCCTATCACAATGACAATCACCAACCACCATCCCCCTTCCCTGCCCCCCACCCCCCCTCCCCCCCGTAAAGAATTTGGGCTAGCTAGAGAATCATGCCAAAGACCCTGGTGTATCAAGCCCTGTGCGTTACCGACTGAGCTTTAGGGATCGGGGTCTTCTGGTGAGAGACCATCGGAAAGAACTGGTCGACTCGTCGATATGATTCAGTTCACAAAAATTAACGTTATATAAGCCTTCGTCTGGGTGAAAGAAAGACTACGTGTTGTTGTTTTGCCCTAAAAGTACTCTTTTTCTAGGCTATACAAAAATGCCTAGGTTATATTTTTTTTCTAGGTCATAAAAAAATACACAATTGCGAAACTCATTTTCCAGTTTTAATACGGTGGCACTATTATTCATTGACAGGATGGAATTCATTATGCAAGGTCTCAGTTAATCATGATAGATAAATTAACTCGCTAAAGGTAATACACACTAGTTAAATAGTCGTATTCAGGAAACTAATAGAGTTGGTTTTCGTAACCTTGTTTTCTTTCGCAAATGTTTGGATCAAATCCACGGTGCTTAATTATTAATCCCTTTGCTCTAAAAAAAACATTACGAAACGCCATGCACTATGAAATGATGTATAATCATTAATGTATCTGCAAAAAGTATCGACCCTGGTCAGCCCGCGCATTCTGCGCAGGCTGACCGGGATCGAAACTTTTTGCCATTTATCTTTTTTTTTTTCTTTCTGTTTATCAATGGACCAGTCAACCTCAATGTTCAGTCGGCTATTAGACAAAATGGATTTTATGGAACCATAGTTAAATGATGACTTGCTTGAAAAAATGAATCATGGAAATGCATTGAACCCCGTCTTGCCAGAGCTTCACTCATTTGTTTTTAGGGAAAGTGTAGATCAAGATCACACAGCATAGGACGTGCTGTCAGATTTCGGACTTACAATGTTCAATATTGTGAATGTGTCGTTGTCTGCGCATGTCACATTCTTCGAAGATTCGACCTGTCTGCTATGACGCATCACTACCCTGTACAGGATGAATATTAATACGCGGTATGTACTCGCCGCTAAAAAGTAGCAATGGAGAAAATGGCTATAAACAATATCTCCGTGGAAAAAAATCTAGCCTGTTTTTCGCTCCAAATTTCTTAAAAATTTGATTATTTCAAACGAGAAAAATAGTTTTTACAAATTATATTGTTTTACTGCACATCTTTGAAAACAGTTTCTGAATATAGACTTTAGGGAAACCAGGTTTCGTGCAGGGTTTTTCCAGAGATTTATCAACAAGAAGCTATTACCATAGCCTGTATGGGCTGTCTTTATAAATGACTGTAGCATAGGATGCATGCTAGCTGACTATAGCTGAATGAATCGTACCAGGTAGCCTTTTACTGAGTAAATGTTTACTTTAATTTGAAATTTCATGTAACGGTTGTCGTTTTGAAAAGTAGTCCGGTTCTGTACCCAGAATGCTCAAATCAGATAGGTCTGTATTTAAAAAATGCCACCAAGCGGTAGATAATGGTAAATGTGTTGACCTCCAGTAAAACCCACCCCCACCTTACCAAAAGGCCCCCGTAACTCTTGATTGAAAGCGTTTACAGACGACAATTCAAAAGTGGCTCTATTGATGGAATCTGTCTTGGTAATGGTAGAAAACATGATGAGAAAAGGAGAATATGCTGGTTACCAGCATTTTCTCCTGTTCCCACAATCTTTTCAAAGGACTTCTTTCTTAGGGTCGTTAAATCGTTTTATCTATTCATGTATTTGACCCCAAAGAGTTTATCAGCCATGTATAGTGACGTTCTAAAATAACGTATATTTTATTCTCGATTTGAGTTTGATAATATCCATCTTGGTTAACTCTTTACAACACAATTCCGAGTTTAAAGACCCCTAAAGAGAGGGCTTTTGAAAACATTGTGGAAAAAGGAGAAAACGTCCGCTGTGTAAAAAGAAATGTCACCGTTTCAGCTAAGTTGACCAGTGCTTCCGCCTGAACTAATGCCCGATCTTGAACCTGTGAATTTTTCTTCTGTGAATTTGTCAGCACTTTTTAACCTTTTGACAAAATTTTGTACAAGATGACACCATTTGCTGACTACGAATCAAGTGTTACTACAAACATGAACATTGTCTCGCATAGAGAAGACTGGTTACCAGCATTGTCTCCTTCGACAACAATGTTTTCAAAAGCCCCTCATTCTCAGGGTTGTTAAAACTCAGGATTGTCTGGTAAAGGTTTAAATCACAATATGTGGGGTTTTGCCAGACGGTGATTTGTCATATATTTTATTTAGCAGTTTAGACATTTATTTCGAAGGACAAGTCTTAACATCATTCATGTTAGAGGGCCTGTTTAAATTCTTTTCGTGAATGAAAATTCTTACTAAAACAACAGTAGATATACTAGAAGATATATTTTTCTCAGAAAGCGTAAAGAAACTGGACGATTGCATTCATTTAAAAGATGCAGTTTCGCCATTTAGCTCTTTTCTAAACTACAAAATGTTTAACTTGTCCAAACTAAAAGAATTTGAAGACTACAAAATAAATGCGACTCAAAATTTGAAATTTATTTCCGGAAGATTAGAAAACATTGTGGGAAAAGAAGAAAATGCTGGTTACCAGCATTTTCTTCTTTTTCCACAATGTTTTCAAAACTTGAAAAGCCTTTTTTTCACTGGGTTTTTAGAGATCGGGATTATGTGGTACAGGGTTAAAAATAGTACCGTCGTTTTGAAATCGGGAACTCCTTGTATTTTTATAATATCAGATATGACGTCATAAATGTACCTATTTGAAAGCGATCCCACGTATTCGACCCGTGATATTGATCATGTGTAATTCCCGCAAGCCACTTCGAAAGTTTAGTGCAAAATCTGAGAAAAACATCCTGTAAAAAATGGTATCTAAAATATGTATATTTTCTTACATATCTCTCAGTCATTGATAGTCCTCAAATTATTGCCCCACTTCATACGCTGATCATAAAACATTGTTAAAGTATGGTATAATTATAAATATTCATATAGTCCCTTTTGACTTCTAACATTTGCGAAAAGTATAATCGTTTTGTATCCCTTTAGTAAACATCAAAACATGCGCAAAACACACCTTGTTTTTGACACACCACGTAGAGGTAACTATGTTTCTACGCACTCTCACCTACGTACATTGGTGAAAATGTGACCAGCCGGAAATCTATTCAAAATTACGATTTCTCTGTAGAATTACCTGCAGAGGAGCGGCTTTAGAAAGCATTTGCCCATTTTCTTACAATAAGTTCTAAAGTCATCTTCTGTGGGCATGTCAAATGCCATGTTTGTAGGGTAATTTACCAAATACTCGTAAAAAACGAGGCTTATTTCAAAATCTATATTAGGACATTGTAGGTTTTGTCTGACTATTTTTAAAGCGGAGTAGACTGTAGCGTTAGAAATGAGGAATTGTAATACAAAGAGTTGGGTCCGTCTTTATCGAGGAAAGTGTTTCTTTTTCTTTTTTAATCTTTTCATCATATACTTCACACTATTACTTGCACCATTCCTTTTACGTCAGGTCCTCCTTTCCACCCCCACCCCCTTTTTTTTCTAAAAAAAAACAACAGTATTTTGTCTTTACGTTGTTAGGCCGAATAACGTTCATAATTAGCTCAGCTTGTAAAACAGGGTAACTGTTTATTAACCGCTGGCGGAAATCAAAAGGGACAGGTTTGGACGGTAAAGTTGGTTTACCTTGGAAGCTCTGGCCACAAAGCCAGCCTCCAATATCGGATAAAAGTGGCTTATAGTTGATTATCCGAATGATCACGTGACATTTAGGGTGGTTGTGACGTGTGCGCTTTATTTACTTAATATAGTTCTATTTTAAATCGAATTAGCATCACCATACGCGAACCGTTGGAGTTAAGATTGGCAGCACGCAGCGTGACCATGGTTTAATGATCATTGGAAAGATTTTATGATTGAAGGAGAAATGGTTTAATTTCATTGGTTCTATATGAATGTGGACAGACACGCTTATTAGCTTGGAAAAAAGTATTTATTGTGCTGTTTTTAACATATTATTCAATTTTGGCTTCTTTTTTTTTTTAACTTGATTTGATCATTGTATATGGTGGGTATAAATAGATAAAACTAAAATTGTCTCGTTCTTCACTTACTGGAGGCAACAAAGGTACAATTATACGACAGAAAAATATATCTGTTTGAACTATACAGAGAGTTAGATAATTTTAGGTGTTGTAAAATCGCCTTGAAATTAACAAATACATATACAGGAAGAAGAAAGACAGCCAAGTGACCTTGAGCAAGACATTCTTAACCCCCATGGATCTTCTGCAGAGATTTAATTTGATGTAAGTAAATATTAATTTGAACCAAGCTCTTCGAAAGGAAGACTTAATGCGTCTGCAAAAAGTATCGACTCATGTCAGCCTGCGCAGTCCGCGCAGGCTGACATGGGGCGAATTTTTTTGCTATTGGTCGATTTTCTGCATATTCAAGGACCATTCTGCTTTATGGTGCAGTTGGTTGTTAAAAATGGATTTTATGGATCCATAATAATGTGATGACTTGCTTGGTATATTAGATCACGGAGATGCATTAAGTCCTCTTTTACCAGAGCATGGCTCATTTCTTAGATTAATTTCAACATTTAAAAGTTGTCTTATACCGCTTTTAAGACTACTTAAGTAACAGTGAGGCGACAGCTCACCTCTTTTTTTTAATTGTTGTTTGTTTGTTTTGCCGGGTTTGTTTCAAGATCAGACTACATGTTTTGTGTCACTGGATTTTGGCTTGCATCTACAGCGTCTCATTGATTTTCATTTGTAATGGAAAGGTTCGTCATTTGTGATGTTTCGAACTCATAAACTTACGTATTCACTTATTTTGCCGCGAAAAAATTAAGGACGCCCATGGTTGTAATGTTCGGAAAAATCTTCAAATCCTTTTTACTTATTACGACCGGCAAATGGTTTTTACTTATTTGTTTATTTATCTATTTATTTATTCATTTATTTATTTGTAGCTGTATACGTGCACTTTCAAAAAATAGTCCCATGGAAGTATCTATTTCTTTATCAATCTTTATAAAATCTTTATATTCAGAGCAGGATATTTACCAAACAAATATGAGCTTATTTCAAACAAATACTGGTATATGCTTATCAAATTTTCAGTCTATCTCGTTTTCTTTGTTATCGCTGCTGATCTCTCATTTTTCACAGTTTATCTCTTTTTTCCGTTCGATGATTTCTGCTGGTCAGCTTCTTTCCGTTCACTCTCAAGCTACCAGAGGACAAAATGCTGTACTTGACTGCGTTGAATGTCTTTGCAGACGACAAATCAAACGTGACTTAATTAAATGATGGAATTTGTCTTTTAAAGGGTAGATAATATCGTAAAAAAATGAAACATTGCTTGTGACCTGCAATCTCTCTTTTAACCCATTTTTAATTCAATCTATTTTTATTCGATTGTTTTCAAAAGCCTTCTTCCTAGTAGGTATGACCTGGAGGCCCCGGGTACAAGCCTCGCTGAAAACACTGAGTTTTGCGTTGGAGTGTCCATGAGCCCTAGCCTAGTACTTTTGAAACCCAGGACATACATGAATATGTGATCTGCCACCGTGATTTGACTGACATATTGTTAAAAGCGGTGTAAAACACCATTTAACCAATCAATTTTCCTAGTAGAAGTTACAGACAGGGATTGTGTGGTAAACGGTTACAAAATGAAACGAAAACCCTCAAAGAAATGACCAGCTGTATACAGAGAGCATTCAATTTCAAACCACAGTAGCTTCTTAACTTTTATGCTACAAAGCTGGGCTTTTGCTGACAGTGTAGATTAAGATCAGACTGCACAAAACGTGCAGTCTGATCTTGGATCCACACTTTCCGATTCGGTCAGATTTTCCAGCAAAAAAAAAAACAACATAGGAAAGCGCAAGAACTATGTGTCTAAATTGGGCTGGAAATGTTTGGTCAATAAAAGGGTAAAAGCGGAAATTTAACCCTACCACTGGCTTGTTGACATTTAGAAATCATATCTAAAACATCTGTACGTTTGTTTGAATCGTGTGTACGCTGCTTTTAACGGTATCTTAGTTGTATCACGGAGACAGATCTCTTATTCATGGTTGCCCAATTTTAACCAGTGCTATGGTTGGAGTTGTTATATATGGCCTGCAAAACGCGAAAAAGTGCATTCGGACATTTGCGTAAAGTGTCATCCCGGATCAGTCTGCGCAGTCCGCGCAGGCTAATCCGAGACGACACTTTCCGTTCTTATGTGATTTTCTGTTTTGTGCGAGTCTACTGTAGGACAAAATCGAATGTAATCGTAAAGTGTCGTCTCGGATCAGTCTGCGCGGACTGCGCAGGCTGATCCGAGACGACACTTTACGCAAATGTCCGAATGCCCATTTTCGCGTGTTGCAGGCCATATATAGCGCTTTGCCCAAGGACACTCTTACGTTACTGTCGCCATTGAGATTAACTCTTTACTACACGACAATAATGTAGACTTGTCCAAATTAAAAGCATTTGCAGACGACAATTCAATTTGTCTTTGATAGGATAGAAAACATTGTGGGAAAAGGAGAAAATCCTGGTTACCAGCATTTTCTCCATTTTTTTATTTTTTCAAAAGGCCTCTTCCTCAGGGTCGTTAAGATTCGGAATTGTGTGGTAAAGGATTAACTCTTTACCAAACGACAAAATTTTAGACTGGTCCAAATTGAGAGCATTTGCAGACGACAAAATAAATGTGACTAAAGAATTGAAATTTGTGTTAGGAAGGGAAGAAAACATTGTGGGAAAAGGAGAAAATGCTGGTTACCAGCATTTTCTCCTTTTCCCACAATGTTTTCAAAAGGCTTCTTTCACAGGGTTGTTAAAACTCGGGATTGTGTGGTAAAGGGTTAAACCAGGATTTCTTGATGACAAAGCAAACGTCTGACATCCCCATCAATGTAGATTCTATCATTTTTTGAAGGGGAAAGTCGATATTTTGCAAGAATAATAATTACGTAACTTTCTTTTCTTGGGGGGAGGGACGGCGGGTTAACCACAAAATATACCTGATATTACAATGCTGTGGTTGCGACCCTGCGACCACACGCTCTCTGCAGTCTTATCTTGATATACGTCGTTTGCATAAAGTGATTTACGTCGCAATCAGCAATTTGGAGGTAAAACCAAGGGGGTTCACAATCGCTAATGTTTAAAACAAAAATCACCTTTCGTCTCTTCAACGGGGGCGATTAATACTTGCAAACAGCAGTGTACATTTAAATGGTCCAATCACGAATATCCGGAATAAACACGTGACCTCTACACTCCTTTTCGCGGATTGTAGGAAACTTCTTCTGGAAATATGTGAACAAGGGGGAAATCCCTAGTAAAGAGCAGCTTCTTCTTGTTATTAAGCTCACCAGAGTCTTGCTAAATAACAATTTTTCTAGACTCGTATAATAAAATATTATCTCAAATGCCAATTTATGTCAGATCCTACATTTACATGATGATGACATCCAAATTCAGCTCCAGCAAGCTTGTTTCAGGAGGTACACATTCAGTATCTTAACTCTTTACCACACGTCAAAAATTTAGGCTTGTCCAAATTGAAAGCATTTGCAGACGACAATTTCAGCGGGGCTCATATGGTGCAACTTTTCTTTGATAGGGTAGAAAACTTTGTGGGAAAAGGAGAAAATGCTGGTTACCAGCATTTTCTCCTTTTCCCACAATGTTTTCAAAGGCCTTCTTCTTCAGGGTCGATAAAAGTAGGGATTGTATGGTGAAGAGTCAACCCTGATCCTGCTGATTAAGGTAAATGATACCTTCAAGTCGATAGTAATTTAAAAACCCAAAGGTCGCTATTTCAAACTTTTTTTTTCTTGGAAATATCCTCCTGCACGTTCTGTGCAGTCTGATCTTGATCTACACTGCCCGGATAGGGTCAGTGAGTCGAGCCTTGCAGCCCCCGTAAGGTTAATAAAGTAATTAATCAACGGTCCTTGTAATATTCATGACCATGCTTTCAATTTACTTTGAGGGGCACAAATCTACAGACCAAAGCTGAAATAAACACTAAATGCTTCCGGTAGAGTTCTTTTTCGCCTATTTTTCTCTTTACATGAGACTTTTGAAATCATTCGTTACGAGCAGTTTCTCATTTTTTTCCATAATTCTATAACTTGGCTATTGTAAGAGTCGTCCATTTAAATCTCTAGTTGAACGTACGAAGTATACGCTTTAACAGACAGAAATATTTGAGACAGGTCCAATTTGAAAACATTTGCAGACGACAATGCAAATGTGCCTTAAATATCAGAATTTGAGAGGAAAGATGACATGGTGGGTAAAGGAGAAAATGCTGGTCACCAGTATTATCCCCAACAGCCTTTTTTCTTCAGGATCGTTAAAAATAAGGATTGAGTTGTCTCAGTTTCTGCTGTGACTGTTGAAACTCTGGAAAAACACGTCTGAACTTTTGCCAGGTGAATGGGCAAAAAGGTTGTTGAACGTTGCGAAAATCACGATAAAAATAAATCATTGTGTTTTAAAGGTGCAGACATTAGGGTGATACTATTGTCAGATATCGACAGTTCAGGTGTCAAGACAGAAAACTGTTTCGGATTATCATAAATGTTTACATTTAGTCCAGTGTTTTAGCCATCGGACCCGAGTACAAAACCGTTACATATTCTTACGAACATGAAAGTTCGCAACAAATGCATAGCTGAAATACAAACCGTCCAGGCTGGGATTCGAACCCGTGCGATAAAAAGACTTTCATTCATAGGGGCTAAAAAGACCGATACGCTAACCACTGAGCTAAAGAGAATCCTCTTTATGTATTAGCTCGGTCGTTAGTGTATTGGTCTTTTAAGCCTCGATAAACAAGGATCTTTACCGCACGTGTTCGAATCCTAGCCGGGGCGGTTTGTATTTCAGCTATACATTTGTTGCTGACTTTCATGTTCGTAAGGATATGAATAGCTGATAACAACTATGTAATGCAACGATATGATAAACAAAATTCTGTTGTGATTTCCAAATAGTGAGTACATGCTCGTGAATTCAAAAATTATTCAAAAGAAACATGAATTAACTTAATTCCATCAGTATACTGTTTCAAAGCTGAAACGTTTTGAATATATCATTTAGATTTTTTAAACTATGGTTTTTTCTATCACATAATAATAGGGTGAACCATTGAAAAAGCTAGTATTTTCCATAAATTTAGATAATAAATTGAATGAGGAAATAATGTTCATCTTAAATAACAGAAATATTCAGCTTTGAACAAATGTGACACATATTTATGAGGTCCTTAGTGACAGAAGGTAAATAGAAGTGAAAAATTCAGAAGACAACACAGAGAAGGAGACATGAAAGAGAGGGAAGGAAGGACGGACGGACAGGATAAGGAGGGAAAAGAAATGATTATATCATTCGTTTAACTCTTTCCCTACCAAATAAATAAACGACACTTTTTCAACTGCAGCAAGTATAGTTCAATAGCAAGATCAAGAAACAGCTCGATCATAATGAAAGATTACAATAGTGGACAGTGTAGATCAGAGATCAGACTGCACGTTCTGTGCAGTCTGATCTTGATCTACACTGTCCACTAAAGTTTTTTGTGTCGTCTTCAGTAAGGAAAGATTTAAACCTTCCCAGCACATTGTTTTCCTATCTTCCCAGGCGATAATTAACTTCCATTTGCTATCTGTAATATTGATGTCAACATTGAATGTCAGAAACTTACATTCACAAACAAATACCATGGTCGACTTTAATTGCTTTTTCGGACGGTCTAGATCAAGATCAAACTGCAGAGAACATCTAGTCTGATCTTCGATCTACACTGTTAGATATCTCCAGAAATATTGCGTTGAAAAACAGTGAAACAAGAATATCCGAGTCTGTTTTACTGACCGGAAATGGTAAATTGCAATTTGCCGTGTTTTTTACGAACCGGAAACAACCATTTACTTTCTCTAAGATTTGAATAATTATCAAGCAAAAACCGACATATCTTTGCGTAGTGTGGCTATCAAGATCACGCTGCATAGAACATAGCCTGGTCTTAGAGCGAAACGTTGTAAATAAATGAATAAACCTCGAAATTGCAAGCTTAGAATCTATTTCTACAAGCAAGCAAAGGCAATTTTCATACGTTTACATATAGCAACCTTAGGACTGACACAAACTATGTTTAGACAAACATATCCTAAACCTATTTAGAAAATGAAGAACATTTTCATCCAGTGGTAAAAACCTCCGTATGGACATTTCAAAATTTTATTCACCGAAAAATATCTCACGGTATTGGACATTGTTGATTCACGATCTGATTGTAAGTTCTGTGCAGTGTAATATTATCTACACTGTCTGTAAAAGTGCCTCGAGTGGCGATTAGCAACCTAAAGATAAACAGATTCAAGTCAATTGCGTCTTGTAATATTGCTAGTGGTGTGGTGATTCTACCTATATTTCTGCTTGTTCCTTTTAAAAGATTGACATTGGCGTGGTATTATACGATACAGTAATAAGATTTCATTAAGTGTTAAACTACATAGAACACTCGGAAAACATCAAGTGATCCAGTGATAAAATCCCTGGGCTTATATGGCTTGCAATACGCGAAAAGGGGCATTCGGACATTTGCGTAAAGTGTCGTCTCGGATCAGCCTGCACAGTCCGCGCAGGCTAATCCGAAACGCCACTTTCCGTTTTTATGTTATTTTCCGTTTTGCGCAAGTCTAATGAAGAACACAATCTAATGTAGTCGTTAAGTGCCGTCTCGGATTAGCCTGCGCGGACTGCGCAGGCTGATCCGAGAAGACACTTTACGCAAATGTCCGAATGCCCCTTTTTGCGTGTTGCAAGCCATATTACGACGGGTAATAAGTACCGACAAGGTACATGTTTTCACCTAAAATAGACCACTTCATCGTTCTTAGAACTGTAAGACTCCGCTTTAAAAAGAAAAAGAAAAACAAGAGTCCCATCTTGCTATCGAAATATTTTTTAAGTTCATTTCCGTAGACAAACACTTTGTAAATTCATTTTTAACGTGGTTTATCAATTCCGTTGGAAAATTTCATCGACTGATTGATACATGTGACGAACTTCGTAGTGGTTGTTGTTGCTTTGCTAATCAATTTCCATCATTCGGCAAACGAGTTTATCGGCTGTATTAAAATGGATGATATGCGCCTAGACCGTACATTTCTTGCCGGAAATAGACCTTTCCTACCGTTCCTAAAATCGTAAGACTCCGCTTTAAAAAAGAAAAGACGGGTCACCATTTTCAATAGAAATCTTTCTACGTACATTTGTCAATTTATTTATTAATGTGGTTTATCAATTCCGGTGGCAATTTTCACTGACAGATTGATACATGTGGATACATGTAACTTCACTGCCATGTTTATGATCATGTGACTGACAGTATTTCAAAAGGAAAGTTCCTTGATACGGACGAAGTTTGTTGTGGTTACGGAATAGGCCGATTTGTGACGAAAGCGATTTCACGTGCGCCGCAATGTTTATAATCATGTGACTGACAGTATTTCAAAATGCAGGCCTGCTTGATATGGACCAGGTAAGATGCACTTACGGAATGGATCTATCTCTGACGAGTGCACATCTATCTTTCTACTTGTGACATCTGCATATACCGCCAATTTTAAGAAATTTGGTGCAGAAGTCGATAATTCTGTAAAAAGCTATTTTTTTTCCATATCTATTACCTTGAAAGTTTACCATCTCGTTCGTTCGTTCGTTCGTTTGTTCGTTCGTTCGTTCGTTCGTTTGTTCGTTCGTTCGTTTACCATGATTTGTCTGTTTATACCCCTTAAGACCGTACAATATCTATTACTTTTTGATTAATTTAATTAGATCTTAATCTATTTTACCCTTAACCAATCAATTCCATGTCTTAATGAACCAGGGGAAGAAGGCTTTTGAAAGTTTTCTTCTTTTCCCACAATATTGTATACCTTTTCTGTCACAGTTTCTATCATTCAAGGTGCATTTAATATGTCATCTTACTTTTTTTTTCTTTTTCTTTCTTTCTTTAATCTGGACCAGTCCAAAATTGTATCGTCTATCACAGAAGTACATGCCATTTAGTATCCCAAAAAATTCTCAACATGATTAAACTCCAGTACTAGTACTCTAGTACGATTCAGTAGAAATTTAAATTGACGATTTTCATTCTTTTTTTGTTTGACCCCAGGGTTTTATGTTATAAATTTTTATGCTATAAACAGTCTGTTTTGGTTATTTATTCTTAGCAGTCATTCGAGTAAATAATTCATTTTAGAATGGTGAAAAAATTTCCTTGTGCCAGAAAAAAATCTTATCTACTTTATTGTTTTTTAAAGTGCCAAAAATAGAAATGATGAACCAGTCTCTACTGCTCTTACAAATCTGATCCAGTTATCGACGTTTCTTTATTTGTTGTGTAATGCTGGTTTCAAGTGTCCACACCTACCCGTTACTAGCAAACACCCATCATTTCAGCTACATTAACTTGTCGTTTGCAAATGCTTGCAATTTAGACAAGTCTAAGATTTTATCGTTCGGTAAAGACTTAACTATAATTAATTCATATCACCACGTCCAGTGCATCTGGGCGTACTTTCCTGGCGTTTCCTAACCAGAGAATGACCACGACGCAATCCGGCTATGACAATACCGAAAACAGCCGACCTTAAAGTAAACGCCATACTTTTAAATAGTTTAAATGAAACTTTTCTGTATTTTATGCATAGTTTGTAAACATTTTGCCGCTACTGGACCTTTAATGAATTAAACACGTGAGTTTCTATATTCGTTCTACGGTCACGTGGATTGAGTTTCCCCTGTTTCGAATATTCAACGCTTGATTTACGGAAAACCCGTCCTATCCCAAGAATTAACGACCCCGAGAATGAAGGCTTTCGAAAAAGTCGTTGAAAAAAGAGGGGGTGGGGGGAATGGTAACCAGAATTTTCTCCTTTTCCCCCACAATGCTTTCTACCCTTTCTAAGACAAATAGTTCATTTAAGCAACATTCAAAGTTTGTCGTCTGCAAATGCTTTCAATTTTGGTGAGACTGAAAATGTATTGTCTGGTAAAGAGTTAATTCACAAACTGTTTGAACCATTTCTACCGTGCTTCGGGCTAGAAATTCAATCGTAGTCTATATTTAGTTATGTTATCGTAGATTTACTCTCATTGAGTCGTAGATCTTATATTTTTGGCGACTAGTTTTTCTTTAAATAACAACAATCATCCACATTGCGAAACTTTGCCTTTGAGACTATTTTTTCATTCATCAAACAAGATTCAGGTGATGTCACACCGGAAATGACATCAATTTGTCATGTTTTGACAATCCCTTGGGGCGGCCATGTTGACTTATGACATGTACCTTGCGACAAGATCTCGGATTCTGATTGGCTGATGATATTACAGGAGTTTCCAGATTACTTTTGAATTTAAAAAGGGAAACATGAAACACTCCTTTTTACTAGAGATTTATGTTCATTTTACCACCTAGTAAATCATAGTAGTGACATACGACATTTTTGCACCTCTACTATGACGGTGTCTACAGAACATTTGTGTATTTCTACGCTACGAATAACATCCAATAACCGATGGATTGTTTAGATACCCTCATCACAACAATTTAAAAAATAAAACGCAATGTGACATACAACGGTAAATTGTAATGGTTAATTGATAATTTTATTTAATTGGGGAATATGACTTATATAACTCATTTCCTCTGTGTTAGAAAAATGTATCTAATGGCAATCGATTCTCTCGAGGATTTGTCCACCCTTTTTCGGCAAATGTTTGAGGATGTCAAATATACCCCAGATAAATGATCTCTGTAATATACACTGCAATTGAATCTATCTCGAATCTTATACAAAGTAATACCCTTCGAATACATGTACTCTACCATGCATTGATTTGAATCAGGAGTACCTTGGGTCTGCTTTGGAAAATGTTATGCAAGTATAAATAGATGCCAAATAGGGACTCTAATTGTATTAGATATTGCATTCTGGGCTTGAGGCCTTATGAAATTGTTTGAAGACATTACTTTGTTGTAAAAAAAAAAGTTTCGTGGTCCCATTTCTTGTCGAATTACCCATCGCTTTATCAAACGATTTCGTGTTTTTTGCAACCCTGAGCAAGAAGGCTTTGAGAATAGTGTGGGGAAATCAGAAAATGCTGATAACCAGCATTTTCTCCCTTACCCTCAATGTATTTAATCCTTTCAACTCCAATTCCATCGTTCAGGACATATTTAACTTGTTATCTGCAAGCACCTTTAAACCATCATTATTACTATTATTCTTATTATTAATTATTATCATCGTCATTTATTATTATCATTATTACTATTATTTGTTATTGTCATCATCATCATCATCATCATCATTATTTTTTCTTTTCTTTTCAGAGTGTCATGAAAATTCGACAAGATTACAAAGTTGGAGGCTGACAAAACTATGCCTATAGGGTATTTTATGCTGGTAAGTAACATTTTTTAATAAATGTACATATCTGTGATTTATAGGCATTTATCAGTTATTTAAGTCTTAGAGTTCTTACAGTTCTGCCGTGTCTGATGATGACATCACTTCTAAATGGACTATTTCTTGCTCTACTGGATTCTCTTTTTCTGAATGAATAATAATGATAATGATAATAATAATAAATGCACATGTACTAAGTGAACATTACAATCTACTACCCTAGTATATGACACCTTATATGACCTAGGTTGAAATTTACAGGGTGTGTTATGCCAAAAGAACGTGTATTTGACCTAGTCTGGATTACCTGCCCCTAACACTACGTTATCGGATCACTCAAAGCGCGACAATGGCGGTCTCCATGACGGCCCAAAGCGTAGCCCTACATGCTTTCGTGTTTTACTCGATTTCGTGTGATTCAGTTTGATCAAAAAATAAACTGAGATGAATTACGTACAAATTATACATTACCTAATCTAAAATGTGCCGTTTGGGAAATGGATTAGGTATAAATTGGACGTTTAATCATTTTAAAAGTAGCCCTGCTTTCGGATGCTATATAGGTCCCTTTATCTTCCGCTTGGTGGCAATTTTCAAATACAGAACAGAACAGAACAGAACAGAAATTTTATTTTGACACATAAGCATACAAGCTCAATGGTCATAACAATTAATTACAAAGCATGCAATATATATGACATATTTTAATATACAAATATTGAAGAAAATGAATTATTTTAGTGATTAAGTGGATCGATGATGCGTCATAGCAGACAGGTCGAATCTTCGAAGAATATGACATGCGCAGACAACGTAAAAATACACATTATCTTCCGCTAGATGGCATTCTTTGAATACACATCTATCTGATTTGGGCATTCTAGGTACAGAACTGGGCTACTTTTCAAAACGAAAACCGTTACTTTGAATTTCAAAATAAAATAAACGTTTACTGAATAAAACGCTACCTGGTACGATTCATTCAGCTACGATCAGCTAGCACGTAACCTATGCACCGGCCATTTATTAAAACAGCCCCTACAGGCTTCGGTAATAGATTTGGTATAAGCCCAGACACTTCTTGTTTATATCTCTGTGGAAAAACCTTGCACTAATCCTGGTTTCCCTAAAGTCTATATTTAGAAACTGTATTCAAAGATATGCAGTAAAAGAAGAGTATTCTGGAAATTATGGTTAAAAAAGGGAGCATTCGATTATAGGGATTTGGGCCATGCTCTATGAAAAGGTGGCTAAAGGCATCTGAAAAAGGTTTCGACCAATGTCAGCCTGCGCAATTCGCGCAGGCTGACATGGGTCAAACTTTTTGCTTTTCGTGAATTTTCTGCATGTCAAAGGACCTTCCTACCTTCAGATCCAGTCAGTTGTCAGACAAAATATATTTTATGGATCCATAGTTATGTGATGACTTGCTTGGTGTAATGCAGCTCGAAGATATATATTAAGTCCCCTTTTACGAGAGCATTGTTTTCTGTTACAGGTTCTGCTGCGGTTAATGTGGTTCACCGACCGGACTTTCGCTGTTTATACAGATGAACCAGACAGGACGGGTCTTCTTCGTCAATTCTTTTTGGAAAATAGGTAGATGCACTTTAGTTCCACTCTTTACCACACACTCGCGAGTTTTATAGACCCTGAGAAAGAAGACTTTTGGAAGCATAGTGGAAAAACGAGAAAATGCTGATAACCAGCATTTTCTCCTTTTCCAAGGAGAAAGAAATAATGATTTGAGCTACATTCAGTTTGTCGTCTGAAAATGCTTCCCATTTGGACCAGTGTAAGAGTCTGTCCTCTAGTACAGAGTTGAACATGTTCTATTCATCAAAAAGCTACAACTTTCTAAAAGACAGTCTAATATGGCTTGCAACAAGCAAAAAGGGGCATTCGGACATTTGCGTAAAGTGTCGTCTCCGATCAACCTGCGCAGTCCGCGCAGGCTGATCAGAGACGACACTTTCCGATCGTGTGTGATTTTCTGTTTCACGCAAGTCCACTGTAGGACAAAATCTAATGTTGACGTCAAGTACCGTCTCGGATTAGCCTGCGTGGACTGCGCAGGCTGATCCGAGACGACACTTTACGCAAATGTCCGAAAGCCCCTTTTTCGCGTGTTGCAGCGCATATAATAACAAAAAGACTGATGATTATATCAGAACGAAAGCCAAGCTTATATTTTTCTTCTTCGGGTAACATTTAAAGATACATCCTTACAGCTAGAGACAAAAAACGCTGTTAAAACTTGAAAGTGTGTAGAATGGCTAAGCTTTGTAAATATGGATAAATCACCAATATACATGGTGTAGAGGATAGGGATTTGTCCTCATTTACAACCGGAAACGACAACAGCGATAACTTTGAAGGCCTCCAAAACATGAAATGCTTTTTCTATCCGTCGTAATCTATGCAATATTTCAGTCATCAGGGGCCACATTTGGGATGAAGATACAGGAATGATTATAGTTTCATAAAATAAGGATAAAATGGGTCAACAGCTGGCTGAAAACTACTTGAAAACGAGTACAGATGTATCTTTAATTGCTTGATTTTAATGTAAAGATTAAGATGAATGTCATTTGAGAGATATGGGGGGGGGGGAAGGGGGGAAGCAATGACAACAATAACATGAAAAAGCGTAGCAGCTGGGCTTGGAGAATTTAAGAGAAGTATTTCAATTGGAAATTTACCTATCATGGTAAATGCTGAAATGACAGCTTTTCCGACAATGACTAAATGAACAAATATTCCTTGCTAATATGACAAGAGCTCGTCGTCAGCAAATGTTTTCAGTTTGTGCAATTGTAAAATATTTGGTTGGGAATAAAAGAAAAGAAGCTGATACATTCGAACCTTCTCTGCTCAATGCATCTACAAAAAGTATTGCAGTCCGCGCAGGCTGACATGGGTCGAAACTTTTTGCTATTTGTAAATTTTCTGCATCTCCAAAGACCACTATACCGCAAGATCTAGTTGATTGTCAGACTGAATGGAATTTATGGATCCATAATAATGTGATGACATGCATGATATAATGCATCACGGAGATACATTAAGTCCCCCTTTTTTTACCAAAGCACGGCTCATTTACATTTAGGAAAGAAAGTGAAATACCTTAAAAGTCTTGAATGGGATAATCTATGCTCCCATAAAAAAGGACTGAACGTTCAAATCAAAAATATCAAACGCTGAAATAAATGTATACTTTCAGATACATGCCCACTGCCAAACGTACCCCTGACTACCAACCTGGAATCGTAGAAACGTATGAATGTTGTCCTTCTATTACCAGAGGTATTGCCCCGTTAGGGGGCCTTTCCAGGGATGGATCCCTACTGCAGCTTTTTCGAGACTCAAACACGGTTCAAAAATTTTATGAGACTACATGTGCGCCGGGTGTACATAACAGTTCGTGTAAGTTTATAGACCCGGCTTTTTCTTCGCGCTGTGTTCAACAATACTCTTACACATATGCCATTGTAAAGGACTTCAATGTAACCCAACCGTATCGTTTCGATCTAATGAAAATCAAATCTGGATGTTCCTGTGTGGTCGACGTGCGCATACCGGAAGCGGAAGTAGTGAATGTCGAGAAACGACTTATTGACGAACTAACGGAAGAAATACTACTACAGGTGTGACCCATACGTATTATCAATACTGTCCTGAGAAAAAAGCAGTGCCTCGTAAAACGGAGCCATAATGAAGAGTTTCACAAATTTAATCCTAAATGACTAGTCACAGTTTTAGACTTTTTTTTCCAGACATTGTAGTCAAGATCAGACAGTCTTATGCAGTGATCATCAAGATCAGTCTGCACAGAATATGCAGCCTGATCTTGGGTCTACACTGTCTGCTACCTTGTGAAATATTGTGTCAAAAACAGCCTTTAAATTATCGTGTCTTGGTCTGTTTTCCTGACTGAATAAGTTCATCTCATTTGTTTTGCGCTTTAACTTCTCGACATGCAGTTAATTGACCAATAGCAAAAAGTTTCAACCCAGGTCAGCCTGCGCGGACTGCGTAGGCTGACCTGGTTCGATCATTTTTGCAGATGCCACTTTTCACCGAGCATAGCTCATTTATTTGGCGTTCTAATGGCAAACAAGAAGTGGTCCAAACGGTGTTCCATATAAATACAGAAACTATATCTATTTTTTGAAGGGCTGTATACCTAAACCATTCCGATTCGCAATCCAGTTCCCGAGAATGTTGTAGAATTGTAAAAGAGTTCAGTTTTTGACTGGTTTACGCATATGGGTAAGCCAATCAGAAATTATGTTACCTCTCTTAATTTTAGAATCAGCATGTCATTAAGAAAGTCCGGTGAATCCCTGGTTAAAAACATTGATAACCATCAAAGTTTGGCATATATTATGAAAGAGAAAAAGTGACGATAATACAGGGTGTCCGGAAAGTAAGGTAACATTTTTCTACGTTTATATTACAGCTTTTTATTTCAGATAAAAAAGATAAGTATATATATACATGTACATAAAAATGTAAGTTTTTTGTGTGATAGTTATTTTCAATTTTCATTGCATTACGCACATTTATTCAGATTTTAACTCAGAAGTACCTTTTTGTCATTAACGTCATTTTAGTGACTCATGACATTTTTAATTTGTCGAACTTTTATGCTCTTGCCATACCGAACAGGCTCGATGAAATTGTCAATCACTCTGGCACACATTCCAATATCAGTCTTCTTAATTTCACGTTCAATGTTCTTTAAAAACACGTCTTTGATGTCTGGCTTGAGATTGTACACCTTTGACTTCAATAACCTCAAAAGGAGAAGCCGCATTGGTTAAGGTCAGAACTGCGTATGCCACGACATTCTGCAATCTTTTACCTCAGAAATCGTTTCGATAGTAACATTTTTACCCTATCACCGAACGTATCGTATAAAAAGTCTATCTTGGTATGTGTCTGTCGAGGCACCATTCTACATAAACTATGTGTTTTGCAATGTAAGAGACTTCTTTTCAAGCGCAGGAAGAAACTTGTTTTTCAAAAGTGATAGGTAGCTTTGGAAATTAATTGTCTTTAAAGTTATATGGTCTAATAACACCGTGATATGACATTGCACACCACAGAGTTAGTTTTTTACTGAGCAGCGGTCTCTCTGTGAGACAGTATGGTTGTTCATGTGTCCCCTAAAACACCTTTGTCTGGGATGGACCCAGACAACAGGAATTGAAACAACGTCATTTATTACTAAAATTACGCCGATAACAGAAAGGTACTTTTAATTTGAATCTGTGTAAAAGTTCGTAATTCAATGAAAGTTAAACGAAACTTTCACACAAAAACCTTACATATTTTATATACATGTATATCTATTTTTAACTTTTCATCTGGAATTTAAACCCATATTATAAATGTACAAAAGTGTTACCTTACTTTCCGGACACCCTTTATCTACGCAAATTGGGGGGGGGGGGGGGATTTCTATTGGGAAAATATGTATCAGGGTACGAATTCACCAAGCGTTTTAAAGGGCATGTTTATTCTAATTGTCGTATATTTCTTAATTCTAAGTAAAACAATTTCTGATTGGCTAAACCATTTCAGAAATCGCGTTACTTATAAATCTAAAATTAGACTGCGACTGGTATCTAGACTGGTACGTAAACACGGACCTGACCAATCCTGTAAATGTTAGCCGGTATTTAGTGTTTTGCAATAAACAGAAAATATTGATTCAAAAGATCGCCGATGTAGTCTCTGTAAGCATCATTATTGTATAGGTCTGAAAATCTAAAATCAGTCTTTAACCCTTTACCAAACGGCAAAGTTTTAGACTGGTCCAAGTTGAAAGGATCTGCAGTGAACAACTTTTAAAAGCGTGACTAAAAAACTGAAATTTGCCTTTGGAAGGGTAGAAACAATTGTGGGAAAGGAGAAAATGCTGGTTAGCAGCATTTTCTCCTTTTTTCTCCTTTCACCACGGTGTTTTCCAAAGCCTTCTTCGTCAAGATCAATAAAACTCAGAATTATGGGATAAATGGTTTATACGGTACAGAAATTCAAAGAATAGTCAAAACATTATGAAAAACTGCTTTATTGAGGTACAACTTCCTTTCAGTCGAGTCAAAAATCTTAAACTATAAATTGATCAGCTTACTCTCAATTGTTATCAGTAGTTAGATATACGTATCGATGGATGAATTATTAGCATAAAATTATTAAATATGATTTTTAAGAATGATTAATTCGTTAGTACTCGTTACTGGGGAATTCTCTACAATCAGGGCCCGCAGTAAAATACTTACTGGCAATTTATCTAACAACAACTCGTTTTACCGACCTTCAGTGAAATAGAAGTAGCACCATTGTACTAGCATTTTCTCCTTTTTTAAAAATGCTTTCTAACCTTTTACGGATGAATCACATCATTTGAGCCATATTCGATTTTGTCGTCTGCAAATGCTGTGAATTTGGAGAATTTTGTCATCTGCTGAAAAGTTCAATCCGAGAAAGGGAATGGGCTTGTTCCACAGGACTGACATATTCTTTTACCACCAGGGTCGTGGACTCTAAGTGGGGGTATATTCATCCCTTTATTTATTATCACTCTCAAACCGAGATTATTATGATAAAATGCAAATCATCACTGTGGCAATAGGAGAAACTCCTCGTAAAGAGTACTTTCTCCTCTTTCCGCAATGTTTGTATCATCAATGTCATCTGTTTTTCTGTTTTTACCTTTTACCAAACAATCCCCTGTTTAAACGACTCTAAGATACAAGACGTTTTAAAACATGATGGAAAAAGGAAGAAAATGCTGATGGCCCGCATTTTCTCCTTTCCCCCATTTTTGTTTTTTACCTTTTCATAGACAAACAACATCATTAGGCTTGCAACACGCGAAAAGGGGCATTCGGACATTTGCGTAAAGTGTCGTCTCGGATCAGCCTGCGCAGTCCGCGCAGGCTAATCCGAGACGGTACTTTACGACTACATTAGATTTTGTGCTACAGTAGACCTGCGCAAAACAGAAAATTACATAAAAACGGAAAGTGTCGTTTCGGATTAGCCTGCGCGGACTGCGCAGGCTGATCCGAAACGACACTTTACGCAAATGTCCGAGTGTCCCTTTTCGTGTGTTGCAGGCCATTATGAGTTACATTCGATTTGTAGTCTATAAAAGCATCCGAGTTGGAAAAGTCTAAAATTTTGTCGTTTGATACAGTTTAGTGCTTGATTCATTTTAATCAAGCCAGCCCCGATTGCTCAGTCGGTAATGTGCAGGGCTTAAAAACTTGGAGTCGTAGGTTCGAATTCCAAGCTCAGCCATTTATATCCGAGGATCGATGATAGTCATTGCGACAGCGTTCATTCCACTCTCACCGCTGATCACTGTTTCGAAGATGGGAAAATCGCCAGTGGCTTGAGAAGAATATTGCGCGAAATACTGGTAAAAGAATCTCCAGGAAATCAGTTGTTGATGCATGATGATGATGATGATGATGATCAAAAACAAAAACAAAAAGAACAATAACAAGAATTGATCATAATGATCAACATCATAATCAATGTCGGGATATGCTGCCTTAACTACAAGTCGCGGCGCTGGTCTTGCTGGATTTACATTTGGTAGAGCGGCAAGGCAATGCGCAGCGCCAGCTAGGTACTGGTGAAAGCCGGGAAAGACATTAACAAGTGAACTTTAGCCTTAGAACTACTGAAATACGGTTGCAAGTGGTGTAAACAATGGTTCAAAGAAAAACTGTGAAAAAGAAATGGTAACTAAACAATGGAATATTGGTCGGAATTTGAAGTTACAATTTTTGATTGATAAAAAAAATGATGAGAAAATTAAATCTCGGAATACTTATTTGTTTCTTGGAGTTTTTCGTGGGAATTTCCTTTGGCAAGACAGTTCAAAGGCACAGCCTAGTACTGGTGAAACCGAGGACATGCATGAAAGTCCGAGCTGTTGCTGTGATATGTTGAACAATGTTGAAAGCAGCGTAAGACGCCATTCAGTCAATCAATTATTTGTATCCACCTTGCAAAGAAAAAGCATGTTATCAAATAAAGGAAAGTTCTCATTCCATGAATTCAACGCATAAATGTTGGTACAAAACCCGTAACTAACAACAATTCACGTAAAAAAATAATTGTACGATAGTCGAAACAACTATTTACGTAAAAAGTAGTGCGCCTACACCGGAAGTAAAAAAGACCTTATATAAAAGAACACAAAACCGATCACGATCGTTGCACATCCCCTTCCCAAGCCCTTGTAAATAACTCCGTCAAAATGTAATTAATAGACATTAAATTGTCTATCTCCATTGATGCAAACCTTATTAAATTGTCTATTGGCACTGACAATGGGAATCCGTCGAATAATCCCCGCCCGTTCTTCGTAATAAAAATCGCTTCCTTTCTGGTCGGTGTGGATTGATTTCAAAGGTCAAAGGGCATTAAAAAAAAACAGGATTTTCGAGGGCGTTTTTTTTTTTTTATTCTCTTGGAAAAAGTGAGGGTGTATTACAAATGAAATTTTCACAGAACTCTTGACAGAAATGCTTAAGGTTCTTTTGATAAATGACCGTCTGTAGTAACGATGATTCTTAAATGATATCCCGTATATATTATCATTGTAAAGGGTTGACTCTTTACTCTATGATATAAATTCTATACTCGTCCATATTGAAAGATGTGGCAACAGACGAATTAAATGATACTTAAACGATAAGAGTTGTCTTTCAAACAATAGAAAACATTGTGAGAAAAGGAGAGATGCTGATAACCAGATTTTTCTTCTTTCCCACAATCTTTTCAACAGTCTGCATCCTCGGGGTCGTTAAAATCCTCAGTTGTTAGGTAAAGGGATGCGGTGCAATTAATTTTTCTTTATTTTCCGTGTTTTTTATAAGGTTCTAATGATTTCCGAGACTTGCGCTGAGAGGGGTTGCCAGCATGGAGCACAAGCACGGACCTGCAGGTTGCGATCAGGGGCCGTCTTTACCCACCATTCTAAATCTTGTTCAAGTTCTATATTCGAAGACTAAACTTGTGATAGGTCAAGACGTTCTATCTTAGTCATTTTAAGTGCCGAGTCTTAAAGTTGATTTAACGTAAAAATACATTTGAGCAATGCTCTGTGAAAAAGATGCTTAATGCATTTGCAAAGAGTATTGATCCAGGTCAGCCTGCGCAGTCCACGTAGGCTGACCTGGGTAGATATAGTTTGCTTTCAGTAAATTTTCTTCATGTCAAAGTACTAGTGTACATTGTAAATCGGTTGGTCATTAGACAATATGGATTTAATAGATCCATAATATTGTGATGACTTGCTTAGTATCATAGATCACGGAGATGTATTAGGCCAAACCATGGCCAATTTTTAGTTTCTTTTTTTATTGTGGAGAAGTTACCTTTTTCCGTTCTAGGCTTTACATATTTTCATATTACATAATAAAATGGTGGGATTATTGCCTATGAAATGAAAAATACATTGTGAAAACACAATGACTGACAAAATACGAGTAATTATACTGTTTGTTATGAAAAAGAACAACTTTATTGCCCGTCATACACGCACCCAGCAAAAAAAAAAAATCCGAGACATAAAGCCATTCAACCATTCGGTTTATTTTCCTTCTTCCGCTGATAGAGCGTCAAGATGGCCGCCGCAGTTCCCGTTACGGGGCGCACCATTTCCGGTAACACCGACCAGCTGTAGGTGTCAAGGTCAAAGCATTCAACGTCAGATGGACGTTCGCGTGCGTTCCAGTTATATCCGCCAAGAAAGTAGATCTTCTCTTTGAAACATGTGCAGCCGAATTCAGATCTTGGCGTTCTCATTTCTGTTATTACTGTCCATTGGTTCGTGGTTACTGAATATCTGTAGAGTATATGAAGGCATATGCTAGTTTTCCTTCTGTAAGGTGGAGACTTAAATTGGATGATAATTGTAAAATCATTTTTGTATAGGATAAGCAAGAAAAAGTGAGAAAAAGTAGAATATCTTTAACCTTTTACCACACAATCCCTAGATTCAACAACCCTGAGCAAGAAGGCTTTTGAGAACATGAAAACATGTTGGTAACCAGTGTTTTCTCCTTTTCCCACAATTCAATGTTTGAGTCATATTCAATTTGTCGTCTACAATTGTTTTTCATTTGGAAGGGTGTAAAATTTTGTTGTTCGGTAAAGAGTTCAGAGTTTAATGCATTCGAATGCCCTTGTCGTGATATTGTTAAACATAGGAGAAAAATCAACAATTTGTCTGTCTGTCTACATCCATTACCACCATCTCAGTACCATTTGCAGTCGACCCATGTTTTGTCTAGCAGTCGAATACTTTGAAAACATTGTAATCAAAGGAGATAGTGTTCGGAACGAATAATTTCTCCTTGGATCCAATTGATTAAGGTAGATTAAATTTTTTTTTTTTTAAGCTCATTTTCAATTATAGATTTTGTAAGTATCTTTATAAATGTAGTCCATCTCAAACTTGATAATTTCATTCCTGGATTTAAACATTGGTGCGCTGGGGGCCTGCAGTAACCTGCCTAAGGACACAACTACGTGACCAGCACCGCAGGTTAAAATCGATCACAGGATTTAACTCTTGGACAACAGAATCTTAGACTTGTCCAAACTGAATGCATTTGCTGACGACAAATTAAATGTGACTCGATTTATGAGACTTGTCTACGAAATGGTAGAAAACATTGTGGGAAAAGGAGAAAATGCTGGTTACCACAATGTTTTCAAAGGCTTTCCTGACAGGCTTACAAAAACTCGGAATTCATAGGTGAAGGGTTTAACACCTTAACGAATGAGACATGCAGGACCCCCATGCTAAGCTTTATAATCAGTAAAATACCGCTCTAACAAATAATTGATATCGAAACGAGTGGACCAAAATCAGACTGCTCGAGCATGCAGTCTAATTTTGGTCTTTTCCCTTCGCAAAGGGAACGTCGTGCACGAGTGCGTTCAAACTTTTTTTTTTTTTTTGTTTCGTTTCAGACAAGGCTGAACTCAAAGCTTCAGTTACATGTATGTAATTGTAATTTAATACATGTCTATCCCATAGAATCACTTCCTCACTTACAGATGTTTGCTTCCTTTCTTGGAATCCTGCGTGGCTTAGTGGTAAGGTGTAAGACTCGTAGCCTGGAGGACCCGGGTTCGATCCTCACTCAAACCTTCGGATTTTATTGTGGGAGTGTCCTTGGCCAAGACGCTTCAGACCTCCAGCCTATCACTGGGTTCACTGATTGATTGTATCGTGTTTGACGCCGTTTTCAATATTATTTCAGTTATATCGCAGCGGCCAGTGCACCTATTTATGCTTTCCTGGGATTTCTCTCACTAGTACTCCGCACAAGCCACTGGCGGCTTTCCCACATCACCAAAGCAATGGCCAGCGGTGAGCAGCACTATTCATGTCAAGGACATGCTTAAATATATGTGCTGTCGCCAGGATATGAGTGAAATAATGTTGAAAGAGGCGTAATTAATCAATCAATCAATCAATCAACCCTCCTTTCTTCTTTACACATAAATCTTCATTTCAAAATTTCTTACTAATTGAAACCTAAACATGTAGTTCGGGCACGACCTCATCTGAGCACGAACCTAAGGTTTATAAGCACGTGACACAGGACTGTGTTTTTTTTTTAATCGCATTATACAGTCTTCGATGAACAGCGGAATAAGTGGGGATGCAAGAAAAGAAAATCGTGGCCAAAAGATTAAAACTTTTGGCCGCCACCAAAGCATCTCCTGGCAACGCCTCCTTAGTATCTGGTGGTCAAAGGTAACTATACAATGGAAATAAACTTCTTGCAGTGCCTGAAGCTCTCATTTTACTTTGAAAAATATCTAATGGCAACGAGATAGATCGTGGAAACGATATCAATCTTCTTTTCTTTCATTTTCCTCTCTCTGCGGCCATATCTTGTATAACAACGGCTGTATCTATGTAAAACAAATAAGAAAATATGATACAGATTTGATCAAAAACCAATTGCCAATATCATGGAGCCAATAGGTCAAGATAGGCCAGTTACGGGATCAAGTATCATTTACTTACTGTTCTATTTCTGAAATACACACTATGTTTCCTGTGTCATCTAATGTAGCGCCGCCCACCAGGTACAGATGATCTTTGAACGGAATTAAATACCCAAAAAATCTTGGTACGCTGATGGGTCGTAAAGCTTCCCACCTATTGTCATGGTAACTGTATCTTTCAACTCTACTGGACACCGCTTTTTCGTCTAAATTGATAAATATAAAATTGTTATTCAGCTTATTACGCAAATTCAGCGGCTGAAAATACAACCCACTGACAATCAGAAAGAATATTTTTTAATGACATAACTACCCATATTTTCAGTATAATGCACCCATTACGAAGTTTCTAATCGTACACTCAAAGGGGATCAGCAAATGTTTACGTATGCTCAAAGCTCTGTAATCATATGCCTTATTCCTAAAACATTGCTGACTTGGATTTCTATGTGAAATTCAATGTCAAAACTGATAATTGTCAAAAATAGGTCTACGGATTTTATCATCTTTAGATTTAAAAAAAAAACCTATTATATGCAAGTTTCTTTGGAGCTACATTTCGTCCATGATGAACTAACCTGTCAAGGAAGCGAATAGGCTTTATTTAAATTAAAATAAACATGTACATGAAGGGCTTTGTTTTAGCACATCATGAACTATATTTCTTGAGATACAGCTATGTGACAAAAAGTCTGACATTCGTCGGCTTTTCAGGTAAAATTTTATTAAATTCGTCGTCAAAAATATAAAGATCGCAAAAAGATCGCTTAGTAACATGACTATCTTTTCCATACTTGTTTAATGAAATTTTCATAACTACCCTTGTTTTCAGTGTAATACAACCATTATGAATTTCTTATGTGTGAGACAAGCAAATAGTGCCTTATTTAGCCTCACTTCTAACGTATTCCTGACCCAGATTTTTTTGAGAAATTGGCTGTCACAATTAGTAGTTGTGACAAAGCTGCGAATTTTATCATGCAGTTTCCTTTGGAACTATTTTTCTTCCGTAATGTACCTATCAGAGAAGCGAACAGGCTTCATGTAAATTTCAATGCACATGTACATGTAGGCCTATGCTTAAATACATCATGAAGTGCAATTCTTGATATATAGATATGTGATAAAAAAAAAATTTGGCGTTTGTTGGCTTTAGGCTCGCTTAAAATTTTTTTCCAGACTCATTTAATAAGATTTTATCTCAAAAGCCAACTCATTTCAGATCCGATATATTCAACGGACTTGACTAAACAAGCAGACGGTAAGATTCAAGATCAGATTGTCTGTTCTTTGCTTGCCATAGTACTACTACAACGACTACAGCAGCAGTAGCAACACCGCTGCTACCACAACAACAGCAACTACTACTACTATTAATTCTAATACTACTAATACTTTGACTGCTTATACTACTAATACTTATGATAACAATAGATAAACAAATAATGAACAGATAACAGTGATAATGATGTGATGATGATGTAGATGATGATTGAAGTTCGGGGCGCAAAACCATCAGTAAGATATTTTAGGCAATGAAAAGCAAGACCTCTCTCCATACGAGCATTCAAGAATTGCCAAGTGTAGATAAGGAATATTAATAAAATAAATTACATTGACCTCTGCTAAATGCTTAATGCCTTTTCTTTTACCTTTCAGGCTAATCTTATTAAGCCTTTCACGACAAAAACGATTTTAAACAGACGTTTATTCAACTTAAAGACTTAAGAAGGTAACTTTAACTTAAAGACTTAAGAAGGTAACTTTATATAATTGTACCATGTTTTTTTTTTTTTTTTTTCCTGGGGTGAGGGGAGCGGGGGTGGGAAGTGAGTCAAACTGAGGTGAGTACTCGTATTTAGCAATTTCCCATTTGTCATCGTACTAGATGTCTTACATTGCAACATGGTCAAATGTCACAATATTTAACTCCCCCACAACAAAACCTTAGGATCTACAACATTGATAGCATTTACAGACAATTGAAAAATAGGTGAAATTATGAAATTTGTCTACGAAGGATTAGAAAAAAATGTTGGAAAAGGAGAAAATGCTGGTTACCAGCATTTTCTCCTTTTCCCACATTTTTCAAAAGCCTTCTTCCTCAGGGCGGTTAAAACTCGTGATAATGTGGTAAAGGGTTAAAATGACTTACAAAACAAAGAGGTCAAAAGTCACTTAAAAAACGAGGGAAACAGTGAAAAATACATGTATCCAGTCATTAAAAAGGTTGATTTCTTTTTTTTACTATCGGATGTCACTAATACTTTCGAATATTTTATATCCTTGACCTTTCATGGTTTCGTCATATTTCCCTGTGGTGATAATTTCACTTCGAAAACGGTGTGATAGATAAATTAGCTGGTTTTACCCCAGCAAAGAAAGCACACCAGAATCACCCGTCCGTCTTTCTGTTGGTCCCTATTTTAGCATAGCTTGCGGTATACATCTTCGAAAACTACGAGTATTTCCTTCTACACTTTTCTCGGTCCGTATTTATTCAAAAATCAAAAGCATGATAACAACCATAGTTTTACGCAAGCGTTAAATATGTATTTCTGACTTTTGCCACACCAGTGCTAAATTTCAGTGTAACGAAACTTCTGATAGGCAAACCAAATACTTAGGCAAATCAGAACTTGGGTTACTTACTAAATCCAAAGTAAGACTAAGAATTTAATAGAAAATAGCTGGTAAACAAGGGCCCTGAATATAACGATGCAGGAGCGTAGCTAAGTAGTTTGGATTGGTACGGCCCACGGCGAGGGGTCTGGGGGCCGCTTAGGCAGCGCCCTTGTGGGCGGAACAGTGGGACGAAGCCCTCCCCCCTCCCCCGAAGTTCCTGCATTCCAGAGATATTCTATAGTCTCGAAAGCTTTTAAATCAAGCGAATCTGACTTATCACTTCGGTCTTAAAAACAGTTCGGCAAGGTAGCTAACAGTATCATATATATGAAGAAGTCATGTCTTCCCTCTAATAACATTTTTAATTCAGCTGTACTCTAACCAAACACAAAAGTATATAAACAGGGCTTGACACATGAATATGTGGCTTAAAATTTATTTAGATTGCGAGTAAAGTTAGGTAAGGCTAAAATTTTGCTAAACTTTACCGTAGCTTAACACTAACGCAACCATTTGCCATCGAAACACCTCAATAATGCGACCTTTGCTCAGTGATAATCTGTTCATTAGCAAATTAATGGTGCGGCCAAAGCCGTACCGGCTGCACCGGTAACTAAGCCACCTGCAATGTATATCTGACCCTTAAAAATATATCTAAAGCACTAGAGTACATACTTGAACCACCGACTGCATAAAGCTTCCCGCCTGAACTGCACACAGCTACACAACGTCTAGGGTAGGCAAGCGGTGCAACTTCGTCCCACTGGTCATGTGACGGATCGTACTTCTCCACTGAGGACAAAGATTCGTTCCGGCTGGCTCGTCCTCCTGAATGGAAAAACGTCATACATTCTAACTTTCATGGTACTCAAGAGTACTCATATGTGGGAGACAGCGGTGTACTGGTGGAGCGTCGGCTTCTCACACCAAAGGTTCTCGGTTCGAATCCCGTGATGAGTGGGGTCAAACTTTGGAACTGCCCACATTTCGGCGTGAGTACTGGGTCCTTACTCACCGACCATTTTTAAAAATATGTCTTTTACCGAAGAATTTCCTAAATTTGAAAGTAACACAACTTCTGATTGGCTAAACCATTTGGTTTAGCCAATCAGAACTTGTGTTACTGTATGAAACTTTGAGAATAAGAATAAGAATATTCTTAATGGTTGGTGAATACGGACCACGGTTAACGTATATATACATCCTGTGAGCAATCACTGGGAGTGATTTATAAAAGTTTTAAGCACTTGTCTCACTATCAATGTAAAATGAAAACTTTTTACCCTTAACCTACGGTGGCACAAATGTGACATGGAAGATATATTTTATACTACGTGCGCACGCAGTAGCTAATACGTGCGCACGTAATAAGTAATACGTGCGCACGCAGTAGTATTACGTGCGCACGCAGTAGCTAATACGTGCGCACGTAATAACTAATACGTGCGCACGCAATACTATTGCGTGCGCACGTATTAGCTAATACGTGCGCACGTAATAGTTATTACGTGCGCACGCAGTAGCTAGTACGTGCGCACGCAGTAGCTATTACGTGCGCACGTATTAACTAATACGTGCGCACGTTATAATCGACCAATCAGTTTATCACGAATCAATAAATGTCTATCTTCCACTTCCATCTTGAAACAATGGCTTCCGTTCATGATTCTGATTGGTGGATTATTACGTGCGCACGTAATATGTAATACGTGCGCACGTATTAGTTACTGCGTGCGCACGTATTAGTTATTACGTGCGCACGTATTAGCTACTGCGTGCGCACGTAATACTACTGCGTGCGCACGTATTACTTATTACGTGCGCACGTATTAGCTACTGCGTGCGCACGTAATAACTAATACGTGCGCACGTATTAGCTACTGCGTGCGCACGTAGTATAAAATATATCTTCCATGTCACTTTTGTGCCACCGTATTAACCTGCTAAATAAGTGAAATGAAATTTTTAAGCCGATAGTAAAAATCCAAATATTGCAATGTCAAAGTTAATTTTTTCGGGAAAATATATCCTTATCTCGGACAGAGTAGATTCAAGATTAGACTGCAAGTTCTGTGCGGGCTGATCTTGATCTCCACCGTCTGCAAAAGGTCCTTGAGTCGCGCTTAGCAGCCTATTGGTTAACATAAGTTGTAAGCACTTGTCTTACACTCTACATAAAATAGATCGGCTTAAACTAGGTGATTCCACCTGGTGTGGTCTCGTTTTACGACTGTTTAGACCGGGATCAGACTTAAAAGAACATAATTTCTGATCTTGAGTAAAAATAGTCCAATTAATGAAATATTTTGATGAAAGGACATCACTTGCAATATCTTTGGTTTCTGATTTAATTCACCCGATAATTTGCGAAATATGCTAAAAGATGGAACAAGAAATATCTTTAAAAAGAGATAGACTGCGTAAGAGGTATTGGAAATAGAATATTAAAACTCTTTTGTGGTACAATATGACCAGAAATAAGAGAGACAGACAGACAGACAGATAGAGAGAGAGAGAGAACTCAGAACATTTTATTTTGTAATTAAGGCCTCCGGCCCTTCGTTATCCCCCCTTTTTTAAATACAAAACTGTTGTTGATTTTTCAAAAATAAACATATAGACAAAGCTCACACACACGCACATACTCGTGTGCACACATACAAACACACACATACCCATTTATATGTAATATATATACTAATGAACAGTGGAAGTTTGAAAACATTGTAATGAGGGGGAGAGAGAGAGAGCAAATAAACCAAGAACTGGAATTGGCCAATTAATCTTTTACAAGCAACCCTGACTTTATCTAAACTAAAGAAAACGACTTCTTAGGCGTTGTGGGTAAAAGAGAAAATGCCGTTAAACAGCATTTTCTCCTCTTCCCACAATGTTTTCCACCTTTTTTGCTGGCAAGCTCAATTCCATCATTTGAGTCCCATTTAACCCTTAATTTGCTAAGAGCGACTCGCTGACCTTTTGCAGACAGTGTAGATCAAGATCAGACTGCACAGAACGTGCAGTCTGATCTTGGATCTACACTGTCCGACAATGAGATATTTTTCCTCCAAGAACTAAGTTTGAAGTAGTATTATTCGTGTTTTTACTATCGGCTTGAAAGTTTTATCTAACTTATTAAGCAGGATAAGGGTCGTCTGCAAACGCTTTAACCCTTTACCAAACGACAAAATTTTGGACTAGACCAAATTGAAAGCGTTTGCAGACGACAAATCAAATGTAATGCAAATGATGATTTTTGTCTATGAAAGGGTAGAAAACATTGCGGGAAAAGGAGAAAATGCTGGTAACCAGCATTTTCTCCTTTTCCTACAGTGTTTTCAAAAGCCTTCTTTCCCAGCATCGTAAAAAACCAGGGATTGTTTGGGAAAGGGTTAAAAAATGACAAACCCAAACTTTATGGTCTGTTAAGGGGTAAAGAAGACCAAGATCAGCTCACAAAGACGCACGCCATTTGAATCAACCCCCTTAAAGCACGGTTAACCCTAAACCTGCTAGATAACTAAAATAAATTTTTCAATTCGATAGTAAAAACCCAAATATTGCTATTTCAAAGTTATGTTTTTTGGGGAATAATATACCGTTTTCGGACAGTGTAGATCCAAGATCAGACTGCACATTCTGTGCAGTCTGATCTTGGATCTACACTGTCCGCAAAAGGTCAGTGAGTCGCGCTTAGCAGCTTAAGGGCTGAAAAAAAATCTAAATATTATTATTCTATTTTTGGCATAAACTTGGAATGCGGTATTCTTCATTCTTTCCACTAGTGTTATCGGCTGATTTATTTCGACTGCGAGTAACTTGACTAACTTCTAAAGATTTATGTGAGTCTCATTAAAGTTTAATCCGTACATACGTCACTTCCTGTCAGATTGTAGTCAGATAACGTTTATAACGATCATCCCACGCCATTCGTGGTTTTGTTTGTTTATTCTTTTGTGTTGCCGGGCCTGGTGCCACAGTCGGTAATGTACCCAAGGGGAGGGGGTCGTTGGTTCGATTCCTAGCTCGGCCTAATTCTTTCGGGGGATTTATGATATTCATAGCGATGGAATTCATTCCTGCCTCACCACTTTACATTCTGGGGCAGCGCTGGCCGCAGCGATATAACTATGCTGTTCTATTTGTTGTACATTATCTTCCGCTTGGTGGCATTTATCAAATACTGACCCATCTGGCTCTGGGCATTCTGCATTAATTATCTTCTGCTAGGTGGCATTTTTCAAATAGTGACCTATCAGACCGTGATTTGCGTGTGACAGTCAGTTAAAGGTCAATCGAGGGACACACAGTCATGTACAAAGGTGTGGTACACAAAGCGACTCCCATCTTTGTAGGCGTCTTAGCGCAGACTAGCGTATCAAAAGCGCGGATCAATCTTTCGGCGTAGCTGAACTGGCGTGCCCATTATCTTCCGCTTGGTGGCATTTTTCAAATATATATCTATCTGATTTGGGCATTCTGGACATTATCTTCCGCTAGATGGCATTCTTCTAATACACCTATATCTGATTTGGGCATTCTGGGTACAGAACCGTACTACTTTTCAATTGACAACCATTACTTCAAAATTCTAAATCTATCAAAGATTTACAATGAACATGTATGGTAGATTTTGTAAATAATTTTCACGTGTAAAATTACGTATAAAATTACCATATTTTTTAAGGAAATTTGGAGCGATATATAGGTTTGATTTCTTCACATACTTATTATTAATAGCCATTTTTCGCTTACTTCTTTTTTAGCAGCAGAGTGTTTTTTTACAGAGCGCGTATTAATATTTATCCTGTACAGGATATTTATGCGTCATAGCAGACAGATCCAATCTTCGAAGAAGATGACATGTGCAGACAAAGATTTGTTGTACTTTCTCCACCATTTTCATGTATCACATTTAACATTCACTCGTCACAACTAAGCTGATTCCGTACCTACATCTAACGTCGTTCGCATATCAAGCAGGCTTCCATTATAAAATCAAAGTGCTGTCAGCACTGTAATCGGTCGCCACTGAATAACCACACTGTTTTGAAACTCACAAATCAAATGGTAATTGTTCGAACTGTGTATGGGAGTAAGAACCCCATATTATATTGCCTTTTATACTGGATTAGAACCTTGATAATGGATTAAGAAATCCATTCTTATCCTTGCAAAGGACTATGTGGAAATTATCGTAATTCAGTGATGAATTGGTTGATTGATCGGCTGTTTTGTGTATTTGGCTGCTTTCATTATTATTTCAGTCATATCGCGGCAACAGCCTGCTTTTCATGTATGTCATGGATTTCACCCGTACTAGGCAAGGGCTCTGAGGTATCCTCCCACGAAAAACACAGGTGTCGAATCCTACACCATACAACTGAGCCACCTAGGAACTTTTTTTTAACCTATCTTTTACAAATAAGTAGTTTAACTGGATGTTTTAAGTAGATATTTGCCAGCCGTCAGCGATTCTAATCAGCAATACCTATTATCAAGCTTTAGACGTCACTCTTACAATATTATCAGTACCTACCACCCTTTCATTAAAGAATAAAAAAGAAAACACACACATACACAAACATAAAATTTAATTTTCTTTAGCAACTTTGGTAACTTTAATTCTAGTTTTAAGACTCACTTTTCTACCAACGATTGGAACATAGACAGACTGTACTGTAACACATTGTCAGACTCTTAATAATATCCATACTTTTAAATAGTATGAATAAATCGTATAAAATGTGTTTGCATTTTGACTCCCAAATTGTTTATTTTTGGCCGCTAGTGGACTATCTATTTCTCCATTTTTAACAAGCCATTGTATTTACCTAGATAAATTGTCCTACCTAATATTTTGGCTGGCTAAATCGTCCTGGGTCGAATCACCCAGGCCAAAACGCCTGCTTGCCAAATTTTCCTACCGTACTTCCAAAGAATGTAGCTAATACTGGTAACTATGTAACAGTCAACTCTTCACCAACCAACAAAATTTTAGATTTGTCAAAATCGAAAGCATTTGTACATTACGAATTGAATTTGACTGTAGCCTAAATGATGAGTTGAATCATTGAAAGGGTAGAAAACATCGTGGTAAAAGGAGAAAATGATGGTTATCAGCATTTCCCCCTTTACTACAATGGTTTCAACAGCCTTTTCCCTCAAGGTTGTTTAAATGGGATTGTGTGGTGTAAAGAGTTAAAACTCTGAGTTAACCTACTGGCCTTTTCCAGTCAGAAACCAATATCCAAACATTACAATTTCATGGTCGTTTTTTATTTCATGTAGATCTATATCCTACGTGAACCTAACGTTATGATCTAAGATATCTATGTGCGTAATATTGATCCGCACTGCACTCAAAGGACAGTCTAATTTTGATCTTTTATTGTCTGCAAAAGCAACTTTTCTTAACCTTGACCAATACAGGTCATGTATATGATTCATTCTAATAAGCGAGGTGCAAAGCTACAGTAAACTTTGTGCTCTTTATCTGTAAAACAGGACCTTGTGGAAAGGATGAGAATCAACTAATATGACTCAAGTATCCGATGAGACATACATGTTGTTGACAGTTTTATTTTAAGACCCTGAATTGATGAAAGAGACATGTCATGCTCGGAAAAGCACCCTGATTATTGAAGGGTCATTGCTGTCTTGTCTCATAGAAAAGCTGGCATGACAGATCCAAGTTCTGAATGCATGTTCTATACAATCTGGTCTGACTCTGCACTCTCCGCAGAGGCAACATAAGTAATGCTTAGTCCTCTAAGGAAAAAAAAAATGATAAAAATACATGCTCCTAAACTTTTCCCTGGTCCATTGATTCAGACATAGAGAATTATGATATCTTAAGTGAGCGTATTCATGTTACAGTTTCATGAAAATGCCTTATTTAAGTCAACCAAATGACAAAATTTTATTTTGAAAACTTTCATATGGTTAAGAAAATGCTGTTAGAAAAAGACATAATGCTGGTTACAAGCATTTTCTCTCTTTCCAACTATATTTTCAAAGCGCCACAGGATTGTTTTGTCAAGGGTCTGCAGACTTATTCCAGTCTAAGCTCATCAAGAAGAAACACGTCAGTGACCGTACAAAATGGTAGTGCCTTGTCTGTAAGAAGCTATAAAAAAATAACATATCTGACGCTGAAAGATGCGTTATCAGGTATACGAGTATATGCTTGTCAGTATTGTGAATGGACAGTCTGGCTAGTTAAGTTGCAGGCGTGGGATCGCCAGTCCATTCTGAAAATGCTTACGTTATGACCTCTCCGCCACTGAGAAGTTAGAGGTCATAACCCTTTCACAACTTTACATCCCTTTCCCTCACAGCTTCACACCTTTTTGCCTCATTAGCGATAAACAACCCACTGCCAGTCACTATTTTAAACGTACACATGTTACGAGTTGCATTAACACAACTTGGAACCCTAGATGATCCATGAACTTTTCAACACCTGCAACATATACGGACAACACTCGTCACAACTCGGCCGAACCCGTAATATTTGCATATTTGAAAAGTTGACAACGGGATTACTTGACGCCTTCTTACTAGGACTGTTTCCTCATTCTTGCGCTCAACCGAAAGTAGTAAATGTAATAAGGTCACGACAGGCTTGTTAAGCGTTGTAATGTTGTAAATGAATGCTGTTACGAGTTGCGGTTACATATCAGTTTGCCCTCAGCTGACGGATTTTCGAAATTTGTGGTCTCTCTAATCGTCCGGCTCACGCCGACCGATTAATACTGCCGGTCACATGATTTAAATATGGCGGCGCCCTGTAAATCGATTAGCAACAACAATAACAGCCACAGTGATAAGCATCCTGTCGCTATAAATACCAACGTAATTGAAAGACCGAGTTTGAAATGAATGTACAAACTGTTTGTCATCGCTGACCGTATTTATTAGATTTATTACTTCCCTTTACAATTTTAAAAGCTCTTTCAAGTGGTACACAACACTCGGAATCAAATAGCAGATAACGTGTATACTACTCGATGTAAAAACTTTTTCAAAGTCATTGATAGTAAATTTATGGCTTATCAGTGTTTCAGTGTTCTTCAGTCACCTACTTCATTGTATGTTTATAAATTTTTTAATACCATAGAAATCTGCATTCGGTACACAATCCTAACGTCTGCAAGGCGTGCTTAGACACGCCAAAATGCTTTCAATTGAAGGAGGACATGTGCGTAACGTGCATATGGCCGCCATTTCTTGAGACCTAGCCTCTCGGGGTTCGGGTTGGAATTAAATCATAGTACGTAATAGGTCTCTCATAACACGCTTCCAAAATAAACGGTATGGGGCTTACAATGCCCTAGGTAATCTGAACATCAACAAGAAAGATAACACGAACACATTGCTGGACAGATATTCCCTAGGTAATCAAGAACAGCCACAAGAAAATATCACGAACACATTGCTGGACTGAGATTGCCCTAAGTACTCAAGACCATCCAACAAATATATCACAAACACATTGCTGGGCTGAGATCCCCTGAGTAATAAAAAACATCCACAAGAAAATATCACAAACACATTGCTGGACTAGGATTCCCCCGAGTCATTAACCCTTATTCTGCTAAATAAGTGAAGTGAAACTTTCATGCCGATAGTGGAAACCCGAAGTTTGCGATTTCAAAGGGTATTTTGGGGGGAAACATAAATCCTCTTCGGACAGTGTGGATCAAAGATCAGACTGCACGTTCTGTGCAGTCTGATCTTGATCTACACTGTCCGCAAAAGGTTCTTGAGTCGCGTTTAGCAGCCTAAGAGGTAAGAACATCAACAAGAAAATATCACTAATTCACATCGAGGTGCAGTGACGATTGTGCTTACGTATGTTTTACGTAAGTTGAATGATAAGAAATGTTATATTCAATAATTTAAAACACAAAGAAGAGAACTAGCGCAGCGCTTTGAACATTAAGGGCTGGTTGCATAATACAAGTTTAAAGATAACTTCGAGTTTGAACTCGAGTTTTACGCTGTTCTATTGCACAAACATAGTCCCTGTAGACCCAGATTAAAAGTTTAACCCTGAGGTTTTCTTTATTAAAGTTTAGGTTAACCACAAGTTTAATATATCAGCGTGACACGTGAAATCTTAACCTACAAGGGGGCAGGTTTAAGCTTTGGTATAAGGTGAAAACCATAAATTATTTCACTTTAGAAAGAGAAGATGGCAGGCAACATTCTATTTTTGGTTCAATGTGCCACAATGCGAAATAACCTGCGCAGGACGATTTGGACTACTGGCTTAGGATACCTAATCTGACGAAAAGTATTTAGTACAATTTGATCTGATTAAAATGTTAGCAAATTCTTAACTTTTTACCACACGACAAAATTTTGGACAAGAAATTACACATTGCTCGAATGGTGGAAATTGTCTTTGAAAGGATAGAAAACATTTTGGGGTAAAGGGAAAAAGTGTGGTCACCGACATTTTCTTCTTTTCCTACAATGTTTTCAAAAGTGTTTTTCCTCAGGGTCGTAAAAACTTGGGGTCGTGTAGTAAAGGATTAAATGATTTTCCGTTTAATTTTTCGTCTTGAAGTCATTCGTGGATACCAAAATCTAATTCCAAACACCGATTTTTCCATATCAACTTACTTTGAAAACAAATACGAACTTTGGAACGATGTATAAAAGACAAATTTTCCTACAAAGTTTTCTATTTGTTTAAAAACTTTTCAACAATGTTCCGAAAAAAAAAAAAGGATTATAGCGCCAATAACGTTTTGACAATGCATGGACAGATGTTTAAGTCCAATGTGGTTAGGTTAACTAGCCCTCTTTATCCGACAACATTGTTCTACATCTAAAGAAGACGCCATCCTTACCAGCATCTCTGACATAAAGGTGTTAAAAAAGATAAACAGTGACCGAAATTACTATCAAGTTTGAGAATTGTTTATCTTCATGTTTCCGTTCGCTACCATAGGCTGCTGTGATGGACAGTATAGACAAACATTCGTAAGCATACATATTTTAGTCCATACATTAACTCCTCCTTAATCAATTTGCCTTTTAGGGTGATAAGCGCTATTTACTGACCTTTTGCGGACAGTGTAGAGCAAGATCAGACTGCACAGAACATGCAGTCTGATCTTGGTCTACACTGTCCGAGGAGATATCTTTCACTCAAAAATCCTTTGAAATAGCAAAATTTTGGTGTTTACTATCTGCTTGAAACTATCATGTTACTTATTTAGCAAGGATACGGGTTAAACAGTTTCGAGAATTGAATGAATTAGTTCGGGGAAAGAGAATAGTAAATAGTGTACTCTTCCCATTGTTTTCAGCATGGTAGGATTTCATGAAGACAATCAGATGGCTAGAAATACATTTCCATTGTAGAGGAAGATCCTTCGTGTATTATGTACAATCAAACTGAGTACAGTTTAGTGCAGGACCAGAAGTTATGAAAAGCTTTGACGGTTAATTATTTTGGGTAGACGCGCTTCCTTAACCTTTTACAAGCTAAGCCCTGGTTTTTAGGATTTTGAACAACATTGAGGAAAAAGAAAATGCTTATTAATTTGACGTGTGCAAATGTTTTCGATTTTGACCAGATAAAAATTTTGTCGTGGTTCAGAGTAAAATATTTCAGTATTATTATCACCAGAACACCTAACTGTTTATTTACCAAAAATTTGTACGAATCTATTATACTGAGGCCACTTAGACATAATGTCTATTTTTAGACCAAATTTCCGATAAAATAAAAAGCCGGATTTGTGATTTTTATTACCTCCCTTTATAATTTTGAAGTAGTTATCAGATGATGCGAAAAAGAAAAGCAAAATAAACAAAAAGGATAAGTTTTCAATAAATATAAATGTTTATTGATAAAATACGACAGTAACAAGCTTATTTCTATAAATATTTTTTCATTTTTATACCTGTTTTATTGTTTAATTCTGTTTAATTTAAAATGCCAGAAATTTATGAACAGGTTAACAATCCTACGTCTGCAAGACGTGCTAGACACGTCAAAATGCTTTTAATCGGATGTGGTTGGTGCGCAACCCGCACTGATCATCATTTCTGAAGACTCGGTCCTACGGGCCTGGGTTGAATCAATAACAATATATCAGCGATCACCAACCGTAGCTCAGAATCCTCCAATCACAAGAGGAACGCGGTATCAACGAGACTCGCAATATTCAAAAGGTATAGCCATTCTGGTATTGTTTAAGTTCATGAATGCGAAAGATTTAGAATGGTTGTTGAATACGGTCGCTGGTCTGACGAGGACGGAATGTCTCGCTATGAAACAATTTGGCGGACTGCTTGCTTATATATAATTAGTCTAAACGCAAGAAAATATCGTGAGTTGAAAATTACGGAACTAATACAAAGCAAAGGGTTAGCGCAGAACGTTCATGGCTTAGTTTTAAAACATGTTTTATAGTCATTTTTACCGTTACAAAATGTACATACGACTCTCAAAAAAAAAAGGCAAAATGGTCTTACACAAGTTCTCTGAATTAAGATTCAGGCATTCCCTTGTAGAAACTACAATTATTATCTAGAGTCTTTCAATTTAATCGTTCAGTTTGTATATAAATCTACAGTACGTTGATCATTATTCATTTAACCTTTTCCAAAACAATCTCGTGTATTACGACCCTGCGGAATAAGTGACTTTTGAAAACATTGTGGAAAAAAGAGAAAATGCTGGTAAACAGCATTTCTGCTTTACCCACAATGTTTTCTACCTATCCTAGGCCGAATTTGATCTTTAAGCCACATTCAGTTTGTCGTCCGCAACTGCTTTCAATTTGGACAAGTCTTAAATTTTCTTGAGTGGTTAAGGGGTCCTGCGTGGCTCAGTGGTAAAGTCTAGGACTCGTGACCTTGAGGCCCCCGTTTCGAGCCTCACTAGATCCACCGGGTCTTTCGTGGGAGCATCCTTGGACAAGACACCTCAGAGCCCTAGCCTAGTAGGTGGAGCCCAGGAAATACATGAATATGTGAGCTGTCGCTGTGATATGACTGAAATAATGTTGAAAGCAGTGTAAAACACCACTCAATCTTGTCTGGTAAAAAGTTAAAGAGGGCAGTTCAGATGTTAATAACTTCACGAAATTTTGAAATGGATTCATCGCTGAATTGAGTGAGTCGATGGCTGGCAAACCATCAGTAAAGATGCAAGACGACACAAACTCTATGATCGATTCATCGCTGAATTGAGTGAGTCGATAGCTGGTAAACCATCAGTAAAGATGCAAGACGACACAAACTCTATAATCGATTATATAAAGAGGGCAGTTCAGATGTTAATAACTTCACGAAATTTTGAAATCGATTCATCGCTGAACTGAGTGAGTCGATAGCTGGTAAACCATCGGTAAAGATCATCAAGACAACACGAAACTGAAATTGATTCATCGCTGAATTGAGTGAGTCGAAGGCTGGCAAACCATCAGTAAAGCTGCAAGACAACACAAAACTTTGAAACTGATTCAACGCTGAATTGAGTGAGGCGATGGCTGGTAAACGATCAGTATAGAAGAAAGACAAATGTAATTTTTTTTTCAGGGGTATTTTCCAATGGGCTACATGGCCTCTTTAGGTATTTTTTTTTTATTTCACACCAGTATTTCGCAAATGCCTGTGTGGATTATGTTGGCCTGTATTCAAATAAACTCGATGACGTTTTTTTTTTCTAAATCTCATATGAATAGAACAGAACAGAATTTACCGCCAAAAATCTATAAAGGCCCTATAAGTGCCACACTTTTGTTCCAGTTAATTCATGACATTCTTGTTGTGACTTAAAAGTCTAATACTTGGAAGGTAAAAGGAATGGTATCGTAATTTAACTACAGAAAGAAAAATGAAAATACTTCAGTTAAAATAGTTTATAAACGATTAAAGAAGAATCGTATGTCAGTGGGTTGCCAATATCCAGGCAAACTGATGACAACAAGGTAAGTGGCTTTGATGAAAGAGTTAGTTTAAGAAAGGGTAGAATTTTGAAACAGACAAGGTCAGATGTAGTATCGATATGAGAAGCTACGGTGATTTTTTTCATATTTTTCATATTTGGACCTTATTTGTGCACCGTACCAGAAGCGACCAGTCAAAAAGTAATTCAGCGACAGTTATCTGTACTAAGGTTAGATGTAGGTACAGAATGGGGGGGCCACCCGTTACAACTCGGCCGATTCGATAATTACGCTTTCATCAGCAGATCCACCCACCGTTTGCCGATTCACGTGCTGTTTCAGGCCTAAAACCTATTTTTAGACTCGAATGTCGATAAGATGTAATACAAGTGAAAGGCCGAATTTGTGGGACTTATTACTTCCCTTTATGAGTTTAACGCCATACCGATTGTTACAGAAAAGATGGAAGAAAATAGAATACATAAGACCGCATATTAATCAATTTATACGTTAAAAAATAAATTTTTAAAAGAAAAGTACCCTTTTCTTGATAAGATTTCCATTATTTCCCTGTTTTATTGTGAAGTAGCGTATTTATATAAAAAACCTTGATACATACGCAATTCAACGATCCTACGTCTGCAAGACGTGCTTGACACGTCAAAATGCTTTCAATTGAAAGTGGTCGAGGCGTAACATGCCCTTGATCATCTTTTCTTGAGACCTGGCCCTTCGGGGTGCGGGTCAACTCTACCAAATTAAACAAGTTATTCCCAGGAGAACCCCGTGATGGTGTTGGAAAGCGTCTAAAGGCTGTCGACAATGGACAAAATGCTAGCGACCAGCATTTTCTGCCCTTTCCACCAATCCTTAAACAAATTCGTCGCCTACAAATGCTTTTAACTTTGACAAATAACATGTCGAATCCCCAGCTCGGCCAGTTTCTTTCCTAGGATTGATGATAGTGATTGCGACAGGATTCCTCCCTACCACTGATCTTAAGCTCAATCACCAGAAAAATACCGAGAAAAACATCGCAAAGAGCTGAACTATAATTATATATGTTTTGTTTCTATTTTTATCATTGGAGAGGTCATCAGACCTCTCCAACAGTGGTGAATTTAAAAGGCAGACTGCCACAGAATTTGCTGTCTAAATCCATTTTTCTTGCGAAATTGTTCTGATACACAGTCTGTTTCGTCATGGTTTTGTAAATAAAGCGAAATCAAAAAACCGAAACAGGAAATAGACGTGGTTTATTTTTATATGACGAATTTCAGAAAAGATTTGTTATATTAATTTGCCAAGGTTGCAAATAACCTCTCAAATAATTGAAAATTTTCACTAAACAAATAAATATAAGCAGAAGAATAAATAAGAAGAATTTCGTTAAAAAAGAGAAAGAAGACCGCTGGACAAGATCATGCGACTTGAAAAAGCGGAAAGAAGGTCAAACGACCGTCATGTAAAGCATAAGAGGTTTCTACGCGGCGGCTTTTTTACTTGTTTGTTTACATGTACCAAAATATAATGAAATTAAAAGCTAATAAACTATTTGAAAACACTGATACTGACCTCTCCTGGCTTTCTTTGTAAAGAAGCCAACTTGTATACCAGTAAATTTTCCGGCTTCAGTACATGCGTTGCAATCGAATGAAATAACACATCCACACTATTAATTGTCTCATTTTGTTTGCCGTTTTCGAATAACACGTTAATAATTGCAAAATGTTGTCGTTGGAAATTGTAGGTATATAATAAAACATCCTCGTTGACCCAGTTTCGATTCATTCTGTAATCGACCCTGGGTTATTTCGCTGGCGTTTCCTCGTTCTCATGAATTATTCATGAAGCATTTTGATTGGTGATCTCAGTTTTTCCTTGAGAAAATTTAAACTATTTTTATCACAAATACGTCGTCATTTCTATTTTTAACTTGTCCATATCTAATCACATCATTCGTTGCAAATCAAGCTTAGCGATACTTTAAATCTGGCGTCGCCCATCAACACCACATTCGAGAAGCGTTTTTAAAAAAGAGATTGTCGGCGTACACGAAGATCGATAGTGTCGTCCCTGTATTGCAGAATGGCATATCTCACAGGAGACAAGCACGCCGACGGGCCATATTTGTTGACAACCTCGGGTTTTTTCCATAGTGGGGTTATTTTTTATAACGGAAGAAATGAAATTACCCTCTCTACAAGAGAATATCGTAATGTTATCGATCTTTCGATTGGCTATTAGGGTACTTCCCGACCATATGAATATTCATAAGAAACGACGAATTGCTAGTCAATTATCCCAGGGGTAGTTCATGGAGAGTAACGTAATGCTTCAAACCTGGGTTCCGAGGATGATAATAAAAGGAATATTATGTTGTAGTAACTTTCCTGGTGCTTGTATTTACTTCTCACTGCGTAAAAAAATTTTGACATCGCGCGAGACCGATATCAAATATTCTCACGCTCCTCGAATGAAATACATGTACCAGAAAAGTTACAACAACATAATATTCCGTATGTATGGTATTGGTTAGAAGGTAAACTGATACTAAGGCGCAGCGTCCATAACGTACAATACGGAAGTGCGTAACGTAGAGAAATATTTCTGCCGCGAGATACGAGATAGCTATTGCGATAATTTAAGAGAACTATCGTGATAAATTAAAGTTTTCTGAAAATATTATCTAGATAATAAAAAATTTCACGATAAAAATATCGCGATAATTCTAACTGTTATCATGATTTTTTTTGCTTTCGTGCCCATAACTGACATTGACGGTATCTATAATTAGATACGGTTTCGGAACATCTTCGTCTACAACCTTATGAATTTCCTTTTCCCTGAATGGTTTTAAAGTTGTTCGTAGGAGGCATTCGAGTCGTCTTTGTGATTTTACAGGCTTCTGTTCATTTCGAGTCTTGTCAAAATTTACCAATTAAGCTACAATTGTTAATGATTCGAATTTTTACTCACTGCAATCTTGTGAAGTCAAAAACTACCGAGTTCATCCAAATGATGAATTTACTATTTATATATATCGAGAAACAGATAGAACTATCACGATAATTTTATCTCGATGTCAGCTTCGTGCACGATTGAGAAAATTTGCGTTAAAATATTAAGTTTACCATGATATTTTTTTCACGAAACTTTCACTACCTCGATGAAATTTCCAGGAAACTTTAATTTATCGCGATAGTTTTCTAAAATTATCATAATAGCTAATTCGTATCTCGTGGCAGAAATATGCCACCATAGAGGAAGAAATGAAAACAAGCGAAACATTCTTTTATCACTGTATAGAACAACTCCATCTTCATAATGAAGCCTAAAATTTTTTTTTTTAACTATTTCCAACCGGTAATAAAAAAGCCAAATGTTGCGATGTCATCCCATTTCTTTTCGATGGAAAATCTCATTTTATCCGAAAGTGTAGATCAAGATCAGATTGCACATTCTGTGTGGTTTGATCTTGATTTACAAAGTCCGCAAAAGAGTACTGCGTCACACTAAGCAGCCAGAGGGTGAACCAGTACTGAGAGCGAAATGATTCTTAACCCCTTGTTACGCCTCTGGATAAATTTTTTTTTTCCATGCAATTCTGTTCTGTCCTCTATAACTAAGACAATCCCAATAAAAGCAAACAGGGCGTAACACGTGGGTATCATCAGTGAGGGGGAGCAATCGACAGGAAGATATTAAAGCGATAAATCTGCACATCCACACTTTACCAAATAATTCCGAGTATTAATTAATGAGCCCGAGAAAAAAGGACTTTTGAAAATATTGTGAAAAAAGGAGAAAATGCTGGTAAACAGCATTTTCTCCTTTTCTCACAATGTTTTACACATTTCAAAGACGAATTCCATTACTTTGGTTATCCATCGTTTTGCGACATATCCTGTAAATTCTTACTTTCTTCAGCAAGTCTCTAGTTTTGTCGTCAATAGTAAAGGGTTGAATCTTGGCGAACTAATCATGAATTTCTTGAGTGCTTCGCTGTTTAGCGGGTATCCATTCGCATTGTGTAGATTAAGATCAGACTGATCTCTGATCTTAGATCTACATTACTATTTAAAGAGAGAGAGGCCCGTTTTGCAATTGGAAAACTCGGTCTGTTTTCATTGACCGGTAGACCTGATAGTAATTATGACGTCATCGTACATGTAATTAAAAAAAAACACACATACATAATCGACACGAGCTATTGATCATGTGATATTTCCACATGTCTTTGTAAGCCAATATAAGCAGGGAAGCTTAGAAAATAAGTAAATAGGATACGTATCCTTTTATTACACACACACGAAGACAGAGTTATTTTCACATTTATTTCTTCTTTGTCATTTTAAATCGTGGTGAGTGTACCAAGAATTGACTTCTTTTGAACAGAAAAACATTTTTCGAAGGATGAAGAAAACTAACACTAGCCCCATCCTCACCCCGTCCCCACACCCACCCACACCCACACCCCCATTCTCGCACTCCCCCACTCAAAAGTGTGTTGAACAAAACAAACAACAAACAACCAAATAATCGAAGGGATAGCCGCCGACTGGTATCAAAACAAAACGAGTCATGCTCTGTGGAAAAAAAAAGGGGGATGGTTAATACATCTTCAAAAGTATCGACCCAGGTAAGCCTGCGCAGTCCGCGCAGGCTTACCTGAGTCGAAACATTTTGCTATTAGTTAATTTTCTGCATGTCAAGGGACCAGTATACCTCATGATTCCGTTGGACTTTAGATAAAATGGAATCTATAGATCCATATTTATGCGATGCCTTGCAGCAAGTTGCTTGGTACAATGCAACACGAAAATGCATTAAAGTCCCTTTGCTAGAGTGCAGTTCAAATACAAGAACCTTCGATAAGCGAAATGTCAGAAAGCAGCACTGGCTTCACGTCAGAAGTGCAAAACGGTTTCGTGTTAGAAACTAATTACAACTATAAGGCACTCTAAGTCAAAGAGCAACCCTTTCGTCGTCGGATATTCTTTCTTGGCTTTGGCAGACAATGTAGATTAAGACTAGACTGCACAGGACGTGCTGTCTGATCATGATCTACACAATCCGATGTGTTCTTTTTTCTAAGATAAACCACTCAAGCTTTGACATTAGAAATCATATTCGAGAATATAGTTTGAAAATATGATTATTTAATTCATTATGCTTTTAACTCTTTGAGTCCCAAGTACATAAACTCGACCTCTGTCGATGGCTGTAGATACAATCTACTGAAACTAAGAAAGCTTTTTATGGTACAGGCTTGACTAAACAAGCGGATGGTATAGATACAAGATCAGACTGCACGCTCTGTGCAGTCTGATCTTGATCTATGTCGTCCGCAAAAGCCCCGGTTTTCCCCAATGGTGATGAAAAGGTTAAAGGCTTAACTCTTTACCATACAATAAAAATTATATTCCACCAAATTGAAAGCAATTGCAGACGACAACTTGAATGTAGCTTAACTGATGATTTCTTTGATAGAGGAGAAAACATTGCGGGAAAAGGAGAAAATGCTGCTTTGCAGCATTTTCTCCTTTTCCCACGATGTTTTCAAAAGACTATTCTCTCAAGGTCGTTAAAGGTCGGAACTGTGTTGTAAAGGATTAATTGGGCTTCCACACCCTGGTCGAGTTATAAACAGATAAAATTAGCTGAGCGCACGGCCATTTTTCTGTGTCTCACCGTCTTTGATGCATGGTATCATCTAAATCAGTTGATTTAATCTAACCATGAAAGGTTGGCAGAAGTGGGTCGAATACATGTACTCTCGCTGTAAGCCGGGTAGATTTGAACATTGTTTCTTTTAACTCTTTACCAAACGGCAAAATTTAAGACTGTTCAAAACTGAAAGCATTCGCAGACGACAAATAGAAAGTGTCTCAAATGACGTAATTCATCTATGAAAGGATAGAAAACATTGTGGGAGAAAAGAAAATGCTGATTACCAACTTTTTCTTCTTTTCCCACAATGTTTTCCAAAGTCCGTACCTTAGGACCGTTAAAACTGGGGACTGTGTGGAAAAGAGTTAATAAGGTTTGAGCTGACTGGTGTCCGTATTTATTAACTGTTCTTAGGAATATTCTTTGTCTTGTTCTCAATAATTTTCTAAATTTGAAAGTAACACTACTTCCGATTGGCTAAACCAAATGGTTTAGCCAATCAAAAGTTATGTTACTTTCAAATGTAGAAAATTCTTCGGCATATGACTAACAATATTCTTAAGAATGGTTAGTGAATACGGACCCTGCGGAAATGAAATCTATAAATCCCGAGAGTATTTTGCAGAAAGTCTTGGACTACATTAGACTCATTTATAACTCTTTTAGTACCAAATATAAACTTGACCTCTTTTAACGGCTGAAAAGACAATCCCGTGTAACCATGAAAGATTTTTATCTCATGGGCTTGACTAGACAAGCGGACAGTATACATAAAAGATCAGATTTCATGTTTTATAGCATCTAATCTTGATTTCGTCAGCTAAAGCCCGTTTTTTCTGAGTTTCAGTGAATTGAATTTTCAGCCGTCTTCAGGGGTCTTCGGGAGTTGTTAAGTTTACACATTTAGCGCCAAAAGAATCAAAGTTCGTTACAACAGAACTAATGCAAAATGAAGACAAGTAGTCTACCCGAGCACCCAGTCCCTTGATGCTGGGAGTGAATTTAACTACACATCAAACGCACTATTTAAAGGAGCAATCTTCTCAAGCGGAAGATAATCGTTCCAAGATAATGATGACGGACTATTTTCAGCGGACTAATTTACTAAATTTAGCGCCATCGATCCCGACTGATTTTTCGTAGATAAGATCGGCATTTAAGAGGTGTGAAAAAAGATGACGTAGACGATTACAATCACTGGAAATAAATTGCTTACTTCGTGTCTTACAAGTCACAGGATTTATCACGTGACTTAGTGACATTTGAAAAAAAGGCAATGGGATTATTTTTAGCTCTGTCATTTTTTTGTTGCGTAAGTGAAACCCGTCAAAGTTTTCGTGGTTTGAACTTCATCGACTTATTTTAGTTTAAACATATTTATTTTACATCGACTGAGAAACAAGTTCTTACAATTTACACTAATCTCTCCCGACTTATTTTGAAAAGTAACTTAGTATCTCTTCCAAAAACTACGATTTCTCAAAACAAGCAATCTGTTTTCTGGTCCAATGAGGGCCATTCTTCAGTTATTTCCCTTGATTCCTCTGCAGTACTACATTGGTTCTGATAAGGGGATTACTTGGATTTTATCCTTGATTTTCTTGCACTGCACAGCTATGTTCTTGAGATAATATTTCAACTAAATCTAGTTAGATTGTTTTACAAATCGATTTATATGTAGTTCCTGATGACTAAGAATAGAATTTAACTTGAATTACATGGGGACCTTACACATGTATCATAAATCATATTATATTTATCGCAACATCCCCAAGGGAACCAAGGATAAAAACAAAGGAATACAGGTGTAAGAACCAATCTGTTATTTGGTTACCTTTAGTCTTTATCTGGCAAGGGAGACAATTTAACTTACAGGAATGGCCCCCATTGTCAAGATATTCTTTTTAACTTCAAAGAAACGCAATTTCTGGTTGGCTAAACCAAATGGTTCAGCAAACCAAAAGTGACCTTTCTTTAAGATTTAGAAGATTCTTGAGAATTGGAATCTTCTAGCTTTCAAAGTAAAGCAATTTTTGTTGCATTCTCGTCAAGGAAATGTATTTCTGCTACAATAATATGTCGATCTTTATCATAACCATTCGTGGAGTTCACTATATTGTTGGGTTTTCTAGGAAAAGAGATTTCGTTTCTCATATTTTACCCATTCCCACACAAAAAATTCTAGACTCTCCCAAATTCAAAACATCTGCAGACGAGAAATTCAAAATTAATGAAAAATAACCTAAGTTCTCTGATAAGATAGAAAACATTGTGGGAAAAGGAGAAAATGCTGGTTACCAGCATTTTCTCCTTTTCCCACAATGTTTCCAAAAGACTTCTTCCTCAGGGTGGTTAAAACAAGGGATTGTTTGGTAAAGGGTTAAGTGAATTTTGTCGAGTGCTACAGTCTAGGCCTGATACCACAGGCATTTGGTTTGAAAAACTTTGCCTTATATAATCTTATGATAGGCCATAAAGTTTACAGAAAGCAAAGTGTGCCCGTGTTTGCTACCTGTCAACTCTTTACCAAAAGACAAAATTTTAGACCAGTCCAAATTAAAAGTATATACAGACTACAAAATAAATGCCACTCAAAAAATGAAATTTCTTTAACGAAGGGTACAAAACATTGAAGGGAAAAGGAGAAAATGCTGGTTACCAATATTTTCTCCTTTGCCCATAATAGTTTCGAAAGGTTTCTTTCTCAGGGGTCGTTAAAAGTCGCGATTGTGTGGTAGAGCGTTAAAAATCCCTTTTCAGCGACAAGTGATGAATATATTTTTGCTGTATATCTAGATAAAAAACAACGGCCAGCCATTTTCTAGTGTTTTATTTTTACCGAACTGGAATGGCATTAGTCATTACGTTTTTCGCCTTTCGCTGTAATTCATCTTCGATTTGGTACATAGAAGGAGGTGTCGAAAGCCAAAAGATACCATCTATCGTTTAGCTTAATGATGCAGGACCTAGTTTCCTCTTACAACCTACAAACCACAATAGCAAGAGTAGTTTGCGTGTGGCGGTCAGTTTAAGGTCAATCATGGGACACAAATGTACAAAGGTGTGATACACACAGTGACTCCCATCTCTGTTGGCGTTTTACGAAAACACAGACCAGCGTATCAAAAGTGTGGCTTGATTTTTACGAAAGCGCGGAAATATAGGATCTGAGATGTGCTGGTATTTGATATAGATCAAACGAGTATAGAAAATACCATATACTATAAACTAAATACGAGTATAGCACGTCGTCCGTCGTGCGGTCGTCAACATTTATCTTTTGTGCACTCTAGAGGCCACAAATTCAGTCAGAACTCATGAAACTTGGTCAGAATGTTTTTCTTAATAATATCTCGGACAAGTTCAAAATTGGGTCATGTCGGCTCAAACAGTAGGTCACCAGGCCAAATCTTAGAAAAACCTTGTGTGCCACATAAAGGCCACATTTTCAGTCTGATACTCTTGAAACTTGGTCAGAATGTTAGTCTTGATGATATCTCGGGCTAGTTTGAAATTGGGTCATAATGGGTCAAAAAGTAGGTCACCGGATCAAATCTTAGAAAGACCTTGTGTGCACTCTAGAGGCCACATTTTCAGCCTAATACTCACGAAAATATGTCAAAGTGTTTGTCTTGATGATATCTTGAACAAGTTTGAAATTGGGTCATGCCCGGTTAAAAAGGAGATCATAAATAAACCTTGTGTGCACTCTTAGAGGCCACATTTTCAGCCTGATACTCATGAAACTAGGTCAGAGTATTTGTCTTGGCGATTTCTCAGAGAAGGTCGAAATTGGGTCACCTTGGGTCAAAAAGAAGTTCACTCGACCTAATCTTAGAAAAACACTAGAGGTCACGTTTTAAGCTTGATACTCATAAAACTAGGTCAGAGTGTTTTTCTTGGTGATACATCAGAGAAGTTTGAAATTGGGTCACCTCGGGTCAAAAAGTCGGGTACTTTGCCAAATCTTAGAAGAACCTGTGGTGCAGTCTAGAGGCAACATTTTCAGACCGATACTCGTGAAACTTGATCAGAATGTTTGTCTTGTTAATATCTCTAATAAGTTTGAAATTGGGACATGTCGAGTCAAAAGTAGGTCACTGGGCCGAATCTTGGAAAAACATTGTGTAGGCCACATTTTCAGCCTGATACTCATGAAAATAGGTCAGAGTGTTTGTCTTAATAATATCTCATACAAATTCGAATTTGGTCCTTGAAATTGGGCCATGTTAGGTCAGAAAGTAGGTCAATAGGTCAAATCTTAGAAAAACGTTGTGTGCAGTCTAGAAGCTATATTTTAAGCTTGATGCTCTTGAACTTTGGTCAGAATGTTTGTATTGTTCATATCTTGGACAAGTTTGAAATTGGGTTAGGTGTAGTGAAAAAGTAGGTCACTTACTCTCATATGTTTTATATCATCACACTCAGGATCTCTTCAGCTTTTTCGACCCTAGATGACTTTACTCAGGTGACCACTTCAGGGCCAATGGTCCTCTTGTTTTATTTTTTTCGATGAGTTTAATGAAAAATTCACCTCAAAAGTCAACGAACGTCAGAGTCGTTTTATCACATAGCTGTATCTCAAATAATAGTTACTAATGGGTTTGAGCCACATTTAATGTGTCGTCGACATAATATGGCTTGCAACACGCGAAAAAGGGCATCCGGAAATTTGCGTAAAGTGTCGTCTCGGATCAGCCTGCGCGAACTGCGCAGGCTAATCCGAGATGGCACTATACGACTACATTAGATTTTGTGCTATAGTAGACTATCGCAAAACAGAAAATTAAATAAAAACGGAAAGTGTCGTTTCAGATTAGCCTGCACGGACTGTGCAGGCTGATCCGAGACGACACTTTACCCTAATGTCCGAATGTCCTTTTTCGCGTGTTGCAGGCCATATGCTTTCGACAAGTATTAAAACACGAGATGTGTTGGTAACAAAAAATGAAAATAAAACATCAGTAAAGTTGCAAGTGCCTCGAAACATGGGATTTGTCTCTCTCTGACAGGGTAGAAAAAATTGTTTGGAAAATAGAACATTCTGGTTACAAACATTTCTCCTCTTCCCACAATGTTTTCGAAGGACGTCTTTCTCCCGCTAGATGGCATTCTACAAATACACATCTATCTAATTTGGACATTCTGGGTACCGAACCGGACTACTTTTCAAAACGACAACCGTTACTTTGAATTTCAAAATCAAATAAACGTTTACTCAATAAAACGCCACCTGGTGCGATTCATTCAGCTGTGATTAGCTAGTATGTAACCTATGCACTGGCCATTTATTAAAACAGCCCCTACAGGCTTGGCTAATAGCTTCGGTATAAACCCTACTTTTCCCTAGTATATGGGGTCGGTGATGCGTCATAGCAGACAGGTCGAATCTTCGAAGAATATGTTATGCGCAGACAACGCTTTCTCATGGTATTTAAAACACAGAATTGTTTGGTAAAGGCTAAGAAATAAAAATACCAACAAAGTTGTACTTACCAACTGCATACATAGTGCCATTCAACACTGCTAGCTGGAAGCTCTGCCGGCTGTGGTTCATACTTGCAACCTGCATCCAGGTCTCTTGTCGTGGATCGAACCTGTACACAGTTGAAACAGGGTCACATTCGCCTTGGGACCTGTCACCACCGGCAACAAACAGGAAGCCGTTCAGAACTGCCACTGAAATTTAAAGATAAAGAATACTAGTCTTTATATGAAAAGGGGGCTTAATGCATCTTGGTAATGCATTATAGCAAGCAAGTCAAACTATGGCCTGCAACACACGAAAAGGGGCATTCAGACATTTGCGTAAAGCGTCGTCCCGGATCAGCCTGCGCAGTCCGTGCAGGCTGATCCGAGACAACACTTTCCGTTTTTAGGTTATTTTCTGTTTTGCACAAGTCTACTGTAGCACAAAATCTAATGTAGTCGTAAAGTGCCGTCTCGGATTAGCCTGCGCGGACTGCGCAGGCTGATCCGAGACGACACTTTACGCAAATGTCCGAATTCTCTTTTCGCATGTTGCAGGCCGTATAATAATAGATCAATAGAATCCATTTTGTTTTACAAACGACTACATCTTGGAGTAGAATGGTCCTTGAACCTGCAGAAAAATTTTCGAATAGCAAAAAAATACGACCCAAGTTAGCCTGCGCGGACTGCCCAGGGTGACATTGGTCGATACTTTTTGCAGATGCATTAAGCCCCATTTTCATACAGGACGACTCATATATATCATAGGCAATAACTGCCTTTGAGACTACCTGTATTAAGCAACCATTTGCTCGAAGAGACCACTGTTACGATTCTGTAGCCTCTCTTAGACAAACTTTATTAAATTTGTGTTAAAAAACCATCTGTTGTAAGAAACCAGTTTTCTTACTTCCCCTTAGTGGTCTCTGAGGACAGGTTTGACCATACATCCAGGTATGTATGTTTATGTCCCTCTCTTAACCCTTTCCCAAACGGCAAATTTTGGACAAGACCAAATTGAAAGCATTTTGCAGATGACAAATTAACAGTTGCTAAAAAGATGACTTTTCTATATGATAGGGTAGAAAACATTGTGGGAAAAGGAGAAAATGCTGGTTACCAGCATTTTGTCCTTTTCCCACAATGTTTTCAAAAGGCTTCTATTCCTGACCCGTAAAAACCAGGGATTGTTTGGGAAAGGGTTAAAGAGGCATCAAATCAGATTTTGACCTATAGGCTATAGTCTGAGGGGAGACGGGGGTCAGATGTTGGAAGAAAAACCATGTTATTTAAGGAAAAATCATTAAAAACGTCATCACTGTTTTTACCCACAGGGACTCGATCCAGTATTTTTTTTTGTATCTTGTAAGTAAATAAAGACAAAGGGTCGAACTTGACCGAAGGGCAGATATTACCGGGTTTGAATTAAGGTCCAATTACAAAGTCAATATTGATTCAATTTTGTCATGAAATGTACCAAATCACAGCTAAACGAATACGTTCTTCGATGATGCTACAGATTATAACCATAATCAATCCGTTTACCGAACACAGATCGAGATATCGAGCAAATTAGGGTCAATTTCGCAGGTCGGACACGACCGTGCAACTGGGACACCATTCTACTTTCAGGGTTGAATGCCACATCTCGTCCATTGACAGCCGGTTTTCCTACCACGCATCGATTAAAAACATGTTAATGAATAACTCACAGGCAATAAATTTCTGTTTCCTCCGAAGTCAACAGCGTTTTCAGGTTTATAATCTTTCAAATCGAAACCGATGCCATTTTGACAAGCTTTCATCTGTATGCTTGGGATGATTTCATTGGTCAGCGTTGCTGGTTCTCTGCCCTCCACTAATTATCAATTACAAAGCCGGTACACTTACAGTAGAGCAACTGGTCAAAAGTGAAACTGAAAGTAGATTTCTCTGTAGGAATTGGGTTTCTTTTGCTTTACTGAGGGTAGATTTCGAATAAAAGTTTTAGTTAAGTGAAGAAAATTATCTAAAGAGCCAGTTAACAAGCATTCCAGATTTCTACGATTAAAAGTCAATACTCGCAGTAAATGACATCATAACATGAACCCCGCTTCGTAGCCGTAGTAAGACTAGGCCGGGGCCAGTATCAACCAATCAAATTTCGTTTTACAAAAGCGTCGTTTCGGTCTAGTATGGCGTTAATTGGAAATTCGTTGCGATAAGGTAATGAATAATTGGTTTTGTTCCCTGGTTGATCAATGTGGAAAGAAATAGTCGTCTGTAAGTTACTTATTAACATGTTTTTAATCGATGCGTGGTAGGAAAACTGATTGTCAATGCCTGAGATGTGGCATTTAGTCCTGAAAGTAGAGTGGTGTCCCAGTTGCACGGTCGTGTCCGACCTGCGAAAATGACCCTAATTTGCTCGACATCTCGATCTGTGTTCGGTAAACGGATTGATTATGGTTATAATCTGTAGCATCATCGAAGAACGTATTCATTTAGCTGTGATTTGGTACATTTCATGACAAAATTGAACCAAAATTAACTTTGTAATTGGGCCTAAATTCAAACCTGGTAATATCTGCCCTTCGGCCAAGTTCGACCCCTTGTCTTTATTTACTTACAAGATACCAAAAAAATTACTGGATCGAGTCTCTGTGTTTTTACCCATAGTTTCGGGAAAACAAAGAGAAAATGTCGAAAAGAAATAGTTTTAGGTGGAACTCGATCCCACGGCCTTCAAAACCATAGTCGGCAATTCTACGCACTGAGCTATAGGGACAACCGATATCATTTAAAATTCAATTTCCCTTGTTATACAATAATGGCTATACCGTGACTAACGGAATAGGAACTTAAACAGTGAAAATACAAAAACGTCCACGGTAATTCCTACGTAGTTGCACAAATTTTGATGTATTGTTTCTTATAGGAAATCATTTTTGGGCTACATATCCCTAAAAGATTCTTTTGTAGTTTCCGAGAACGCAAATGTACCACATGACCTCCATTGTACAGTGTAATATACACACCACGAATTCTCTATTCTCACACACAATTGAGATGAGATTTTGTGACGTCATAGGAGAGTTATGTGACGCCATTTGTTAAAGTATTGTTTTCATGCCCGTTATTCTTTCCAAAACACATCAGCCACAAATTTCCAAATCTTTCCAACAAAATTAGAGATCGTGGCTAAATTAAGGTTTGTTTCATTTTGAGGTCTGAATTCAAATATATGTAATCTGTCTTCTTCTGTGGAACTATTTCTATGCTAAACGTACAATCTGTAAAAGCAGTGAGACGGTTCCATTAATAAATATATAGCTTTTGCATAATTATAGATCAGGATCTTACAAGTATACCAATATTTTTTGAGATACAGATACGTGATAAAAAGAATCTGACACTGGTTGATTTTGAGATAATATCTTAGTAAACTCAAGGAAAAAAAAAAGTTCTAATGCCAGAAGCTTGCTTAATTAAATTTTTGTAGACTCGTTTGATAGAATTTTATCTCACACGCCAACTCATGTCAGATCTTATATTCTTACGATCAAAGTCCGTAACAAAGAAACAAATTAACAAATGTATAGCAGAAATACAGGGACCGGCCAGGATTCGAACCTAGAACGCCCGGACGAAAGGCCAACACCATAACCACTGAGCTAAAGAGAATTCTTCCTAACGCAGTTGTTAGGTGTTGTATTTAAATCGGGATGAAGCCATGCATGAAGAAGTGGTCTCCCGTAACACACCCCCTCTTAAAGTCGTTATTTATTGATGACTCAAAGCCTTATTGGGCAGAAAGTCCGTTTTTGGATAACAAATGGGATTAATGGCTCAATGGCCATTCCCGGACGAGCCCCCATCTTACGAACAAAGTCCGCAACAAAGAAACAAATTAACAAATGCATAGCAGAAATACAGGGACCGGCCAGGATTCGAACCTAGAACGCCCGGACGAAGGGCCAACACCATAACCACTGAGCCAAAGAGAATTCGCCCTAACGCAGTTGTTAGGTGTTGTATCTAAATCGGGATAAAGCCATGCATGAAGGAGTGGTCTCCCGTAACACACCCTCTCTCAAAGTCATCATTTATTGATGACTCAAAGCCTTATTAGGCAGAAAGTCCGTTTTTGGATAACAAATGGGATTAATGGCTCAATGGCCAATCCCGGACGAGCCCCCATCTTACGAACAAAGTCCGCAATAAAGAAACAAATGAACAAATGCATGACAGAAATACACGGACCGGGCAGGATTCGAACCTAGAACGTCCGGACGAAAGGCCAACACCATAACCACCGAGCTAAAGTTATGGTCAACCTGTGCAATTCGTACAGTCTGTCATAGGTCGAACCTGTTTGCTATTTGCAAATTTTCTCCATGTCAAAGGACCATTCTACCTCATGATTCAGCCGCATGTTAGAAAAAATAGATCCGTATCAAATTTCCTGGACAAAAAGTGTTTGTGAGATTAATTCATACAAGTTGCAAAACATTAGTTTATAGTCGATTTTGACATTTTCTATCTGATGGTGCGTTTGATATTCAAGGAAAACTATAGCATTTGAGCAATTTGATATATATGAATACAAACAACATACGACAGGGCGTGGTAAGCTGAACAGAATTTATTAGCAATTATCCGTGATTACAGCCCATGAAAATTATTTCCGGGTCTGTTTAAAAAGATCAGAAACACGAAATCTGATTCTAGAGTATAAATCAACGAACATTCGTCCGCCATCATTGTTGCTAATTCAAGCTGCGCTGATTGGTTGATCAGATCATACTTCACTGGTACCTGGTTTCTAATCTGTTTATATTTAGAAACAACCGTACATCAAACTGACAAACGAATAGCTTTGTTTAACACGAATGAAAGTTAAAACCCGATACCATAAGTGTATTCACATCAGCTCGAAACGGAAGGTCTATCCAGTGCGAACACATGAAATTTTGAGTGTTAGCATAAACTGGTTTCCTGCTTATTTGAAGACTAGTTTTATGATTCCTATAAGTGATAAAATGTAAAAAAAAAAAAACCGCTCTTTACCTGCATTTTAGGTAATACGATTTAACTACAAGCTGTTTGAGTAGAACTGTTCCTATATTCGTAAGGAAAAATGTTCCTATTTAAGCAACAACAATTGTAAAGTCTAGCACTGAGTAATTTTAAGCGTATCGTGATCAGGACAGTAAAATTCCGGTCACCGAGAAAAGAAAATTCAAATACTGTACTCGTGTGCTGGAACGTGATGCCAAACCGAAAATGTAGAATTTGTTGCCATACCCTATTGCCAGTATACAGTTACCAAAACTGTTCATGTATTTTTAGTACTTGAAATCTTTGTATGTTATTATTGTTGTTTTACATAAAAACATGTGTACTTGGCAATTAGATATGAGCCGTCCTTTGGCAAAAGGGGGTTTAATGCATCTCCGTGATCCATTATACCAAGCAAGTTGTCACGTAGTTCTGGATCCATTCAATACATCCGACCGTATCTTAAGGTAGAATGGTCCTTGGACACGCAGAAAATCTACCAAAAGTAACAGGTTTCGACGCAGGCAATCAGCCCGTTGGGACTGCGAAAGCTGACTAGGGTCGATACTTTTTTTCAGATGCATTAAGTCCCCTTTTCACAGAGCATGGCTTATATGTTGCAACTAAACAAAACTAATATCCAAATGCCCATATTCGGATTTCGATATTATATATATCAACTGATTGAATGAATTGTGTTTCACGTCGCTTTCAACATTATTTTAGTCGTATCACGGCGACAGCTCACATATTCATGTATTTTCCAGGTTTTACTAATACTAGGCTAGGGTTCTGAGGTGCCTTGCTCAAGGACTCTTCCACGAAAAGCCTCAGTGGATCAAGAGAGGCTCGAGCCCGAGGCCTCCCGGTCACGATTCCTACACATTACCACCGAGCCACACAGGACCCCGTTATCATATCTAACACGTGCCCTACAATTTACTGACATATCTAAATCTTTGTCTCCCAAACATTCTTATTTCAATGCTGTTTCGGCTGTAATTGCTCACAAAATGTTTGACCAGATTTCAGGTCTAAAATTCAGCCTCTGACTTACTAAAATTTAACAGTCCTAAAACTGTGACTTGTTTTCAAGTTGGATCCTAAATATAGTGGGCGGGGGATCACGGCATACAGGAGCAGACATGTTCTCCTTTTCCCATATTTTTTCTAACCTTCACAAACGACAAATTTTTAGACTATTCTAAATTCAAACCATCTGCAGACAACGGGTTCAAAATTGGTAAAATGGGCTTAAGTTCTCTGATAGGGCAGAAAACATTGCGGGAAAAAGAGAAAGTGCTGAGCATTTTCTCCGATTTCCCACATGTTTTCGAAAGCTTTCTTACATAGGGTCGTAAAAAGGAAGGATTGTTTGGTAAAGGGTTAAGTTTCGTTATTTAGACTACAATTACAATTACGTCAGCAGATGCTTTCATTTTGGACGAGTGTAAAATTTTGTCGTCTGGTAGAGACGTTCTATTGCTTGAGTGGGTGGTTTACAGTGAGTGGGTGGTTTACAATGAGTGGGTGGTTTACAAGGAGTGGATGGGTTACACTGTTACATTGCTATTTACACTGATACCAATCATGGCGGAAGTTAAGTTGTATTGAAATTCCATCTGGTTAGGCAGCTAGGCTTCCCTTTTTTTGACATTATAAATATCCACGTAAACTAGATTAATCCTTTTTACTATTGGCAAACATCACATTTCTAAGAATAATCATTTATTTTATATATAAGCACTATTTGTTTTTAAGAACCTTTTTAGGTGTGAAATTAAAGCTTATTTTCTGTAATTTTAACTAGAGTTATCCCCTTTGAAGAACTATCTTTGTATTTTGCTCCGCAACATATGATTTTCTCTTAATTTTGTTTACTCTGCATACATTATATTATTATCATCCGAGCGTAAATTAAAAAGAAAAAATCTGTCCGTAGGGAAAACTGGCATATGTCCTTAAAACTGGGGGTTGTTTGGTAAAGCGTTAAACGCGACTGTTTACCAAACGACAAATTTTTGGACTGGACCAAATTCAAAACATCTGCAGACAACAAATTAAATCTTGGTAATATGATGATTTCTGACTTTGATAGGGTAGAAAATATTGTGGGAAAAGGAGAAAATGCTGGTTACCAGCATTTTCTCCTTTTCCCACAATGTTTTCTATAGGCTTCTTTCTCAGGGTCGTTAAAAGTCGGGATTGTGTAGTAAAGAGTTAATCTCAGTGACAGGCAAAGATGGAGGGTAAAAAGCCGTCACGGAGACTTGATTCCACGACCAAATATCAATGAGGACTCCAGCTCTAGCGATTCGACATGAAAAGAATAAACACGGAAATGGTTTTAATAATTAATAATTTTAGAGATTTATGGTTTTTACTAGCTTTGTTTACGATTAAAGAGACCCAATTTACAAAAATGCACTTAATATGCTAAATGACCTCTGTAAGAAAATACTTTCTAGACGTTTTTACAATCAAACATGACTCTGGCATAATTTCACAACTATATCAGCCTGTAAGGAAACGATTGAAATTCGAGTACATCTGTTTACCTGAGTGTGGCTGAATTGGATAAAAAATATCGAATTAAATACGAAATCACTATTTCAAAATGTTAAAAATAACCATGACAATGTATGGTGTTTTAAGAGAGCCAATATATTTCATACGAAACGCGAATGCAAATGCTTAAGCGAACTTCTTAAATGTCGTGAGAGAATTGTGCAGTTTTGTTGTTTTTGTTGTTGTTGTTGTTGTGGTTGCCGATGTTGTTGCTGAATAAACTGTTATGATGATAATGATGATGGTGATTATAAAAATAACGGAAAAAACGGTGACAACGAATATTATAATTATCATTATTATTATTATTATTATTATTAATATGCAGATTGATATTGATCAGAACTCTCGATACACAGGGTTTATGTAACAATTCACCACACGATCGACAAAGAGCCACTATAATAAAAGAGACCTTTTTATGGTCCTTCGAGGGCACTGTGGTCTATCTATGCATTTAAATAGATTTTCATTGTGACTAATAATTGGTAATGGTAACAGAGGTCGCTGGACACACAAAAAAAGTGTTTTTAAAATAAAAAATAGAAGGAAGGTTTTCATAATGGCGCTTTCAGGAGATTGCTCGTACATAGTCTCTGAGTGATAAAACAGTCATAATGATCCCTGAACTTGCAAGAACATCAGAGATCGCTCAACACATTAGAAATGTCGTGAAATGCCTAAATTAAGTGACGGTTTTCAGATGGCGCTATCGGAACACCGTACCGTCTTTTTGTAACATTTTTCCATTCACAGATTTTCATAAGTATTAAAGCATCCATAATGACCTCGAGAAGTAATGAAAACATCAGAAGTCTCCGACGCACATACACATACGCAATTGTGTTATCGTGAAAGGGACAGAGTACAGAAAATTATTCAGTATGGCGCTATTAGGACACCGTACTCTCTTTTTGTAACTTTTTTTTTTTCTTCATTGATAGATTTTCATGCGTTAAAGCATCCATAATGACCTTATAACTGATAAGGAACGGAAATAAAATATGATTTATACACATCTTGATGAATGGCGGTTGTAGGGACCAACCTCAACCAATTATACGCAATTACGGCTTAGTTCGATACCATTTGCCGACGAAGTTTTGTCACGATGACGAAGCCACTTTTCGTTAAAAAAATGTGGCAAAAGAAGAAATTGCTCGTAACGAGCAATTTCTCCTGAGGCCACAACGTTTTCAAGTGTATACATATACGACTATTGAACCTTAAGATTGTTTTTTTTTACAAATGTTATGAGAAATGTTTGTTACCACTTTTGTTTCATTCAGGGAGGTAATGGGTTAAGTTTGTCTTTATTTTTACATGAATGACGTTTTTTTTTTTTTTATTTCTGTCAATCGTATCGATCAATCGATCAACTATTAACCTTTAGGCTACAAGGTGCGACTCGCTGCGCTTTTGTGGAGGGTGTAGTTCGTGACCATAATAAGTCCGAATCCCCAATGGCATACATGTATTTCCAAATAAACTTTAAAATGAAATTCTATAGCTATAAAAACTTATATCAAAATAAAGCAAAATAAAGCAAAAAGAATATATCAAAATAAAGCAAAAAGAATTTTTAACAATGAAATGTATAGTTTCAGACTCGATAAAATGTAATATAAGTACCCATGTTTAAAAAGTAATCAACGTTTCCGAAAAACGTTTTTTTACATTGACGTCAGTGGCGACGTCGCTACATTTCGGCGGAAAAATAACACCACTAAGTTATAGAGTGCTATAACTTTGATGTCAGGCGACGAACGCTAATACTTAAAGTAATCTCGGTTACTAACGTACCAGAAGATTTTTCCTTATGATTGAATGACCAGGAGAAGCGTAATTGTGAAAAAGGAATTTGATGATATAATTATGGCCACTAATTGTTAGCAGACTGACGCGCGACAAAACGTGCAGCCTGATCTTGAATTTATATTATCCGATAGAGAGATATATTTTTTTCTGAAGAAAAAAAAATACCGCAGGCTCTAAGATCTGTTTGCTGAAAATTTTAGTTTCATACATTGAGCAGTTTTAACGGATTTACTCTTTCAGCGCCAAATATGGCTTGCAACACGCGAAAAGGGGCATTCGGACATTTGCGTAAAGTGTCGTCTCGGATCAGCCTGCGCAGTCCGCGCAGGCCAATCCGAGACGACACTTTACGACTACATTAGATTTTGTGCTACAGTAGACTTGGGCAAAACATAAAATTACAAAAAAACGGAAAGTGTTGTTTCGGATTAGCCCGCGCGGACTGCGCAGGCTGATCCGAGACGATACTTTACGCAAATGTCCGAATGCCCCTTTTCGCGTGTTGCAGGCCAATTATATAGACTAGACCATTCTCGACAACTGAAAGAGTTAAACATTCCAGACTACATATCAAAACACTTAAGGGCAAGAAAAAGTGAGTTTTCATCGTGATATAACTGAGCAATAATCCGTAGTTACTATCGTAGATTATCCAAGTTCTGCTGGACTAGGTTTGTCAAAATGATTATCCTCGGTTACCAACGTACACCGGACCAAGGTAACCCAAAAAAAAGCTATCTTCGGTAAGCCACGTACTCTGCATCAAGGTATCCGAAATATTGGTAATTATACTCGGTTATCCAGGTAAACTGAATCAAGGGTACCAAAATGATTCACTTCTGTTACCCAGGTACACTGGAATAAGGTTACTGAAACAATAATCCTCGGTTACCAAGGTACACTGGATGAAGGATACCAAGATACATGCAATTATCTTCGGTTACCAAGTTATATTGGATCATGAATATTAAGCTTATTATCCTCGGTTACCGAGGCACAATTGATCAAGGCTACCAAAGGATAAAAGCTGCTCTCTGATAATTGGGACCTTAATGCATCTCCTTGATGCATTATGTATATACCAAGCTAGTTATCACATAATTATGGATCCATAAAATCCATCTGTCTACAAACCAATTGAATTATGAGGTAAACTGGTCCTTTTAAATGCAGAAAATTAACTATTAGCAAAAGATTTCGACTCAGGTCAGCCTGTGCAGACTGACCTGGGTCGGTACTTTTTGCAGATGCATTAAACCCCCTTTTCACAGAGCATGGCTTATATACGAGGATCGCTATTAGTGACATTTTGATTGGCAATGATAGGTTCCAGGGGAATATTTCAAAGCTGGATTACCGAGGACCGAAAATAGTAACAATTATACCAACCTGCATGATGATGCCTTGGTTCTGGAAGTTTAGTTACTTGTTCCCAAGTGCTTGTGAAGTAGTTTAGTCTCATGACATCATCAGAGACTGGATCTGTGTTGAGCCGATGTGATCCGCCTACTGATATCAGGCACATTTCGGCTTTGCTTCTTGGCACTGTACGAGGGGACTGAAAAATGTCAAACGTGTGGGTGAATCAGAGATTAGACGGCTTAACCCTGTTGTTAAAGCGAAAATATGGCGCTTTGGAGGATGGTATAGATCAAGATCAGACTGCACAGAACGTGATGTTGGATCCCGTCCATCCGCATGTTAATTAAGTCAATCTATTTCAAAAGATTCTTCTGAGCTTCGATGAAATGTATTTATTTTCAGCTTTCGAAAGGAGTTGATTTTACACTTGTATAGATCTATTTGATCTAGGCGCTGACGGGGTGAACTCTTTACCAGACGACAGAAATGTAGACATGTCAAATTGAACGCACTTGCAGACGACAGTTTAAATGTGGCCCAATTGATAGAATTTGTCTTTCATACGGTAGAAAACATTGTGGGAATTTGAATCCATATTGACTTTCAATGTTTTTTTCGTGTGCCGTAAATTTTTCTCAGGGAATAATGCGATAAATCTTTCCCAGACGACAGCATTTTAGACCAAATCAAAAGTATTTGCAGACGACAAACCACATGTTACACACACAAAAAAAAAAGAAACACGAAAATAGTTATTGGAAAAATAGAAAATATATCAGGAAAGGGAGAAAATGCTGGTAACTAAAATTTCCTAGTTTTCCAGAATGTTTTTAAAACCTTCTTATTCAGGTTCGTTAAACTGGCATTCTCCTTTTCCAACAAAGTTTTCAATAGCCTTCTTCCTCAGGGTCGTTACACAGGCATTGAGCCACATTTAATTTGTCGTCTGCAAATGCTTTCAATTTGGACAAGTCTAAACTTTTGTCGTCTGGTAAATGGTTTTAAGACAAGGGTTGGTGGACAAGCATTCAGGTTTACCTGTAATAAACACTGTCTGGAGGGCATAAGGTGATAATGCAATGCTTCTTTGACTAATTTCTGGCACTCCCCAATGTCCATTAGATAGGAGCACCTCTCCACGTTGTCCACAACTTCCGTCGGCGTTAATAGAGGTAGTCGAATGGTGGCCATAACATCGCCGACATTTTGCAGATGGTTTTGCCTATCTTCATTAATCCACTGTAAAACGCTGTGAAACACTTCAAGTTCGTTCTGCACATCCAGATCGTTTCGTTTAAGCATTGGGATTAGATGTTCCACCGAGAGTTTCTTAAACACAGGTTTTCTAGAGATGATTTTAAAGTTTCTAGCGGCGATTTCTAATGCTGTATCAGTCAGTTTCGATAGGCTGTACTTCATGGACGTTTCTAAAAGTTGTAAGCAGTTTTCCTTAGCAACGTGTTCCATAAGGAAGTCTTCACATGCGTCCAAAACATGGTACATACCTAGAACATTCCCTGCCGTTAGAAGATCGTCAACGTTTTTCGCCTCGATCTTCACTCGACCTGTGTACATTGCTTCTATTACAGTTTCTAAGATTTGTCCGCTCATTTCTTCTATTTTAACTTCACGGGAGGAACTGGATGGCGTGTCGCCATGAAAATGTTCATAAAAATAATCAGAACATGTTGCCAAGACAATCTTATGAGCAGATATACGTTTATGGTCCGGTGTAACAAGATCCACGTCACACATCAAGTTTTGGCGCCACAGTACTTCGATTCCAGTATGAATTGTTTCCGGTAGTTTACCAAGACTTTTATACCCTTTTTCGTTACCTTTAAACGACTTTTCCAGAAGCTTTTTTCTAACGAATTCCGTTCTGTAACTCTTCGTCTGGGGTTCTGTTGAACGGAACTTTACCTTTTGAGTCCCAGGAATAGAAGTCATGTTAATATACGAATCATGTAACATCCATTTTTATTGGTTTTTCTTACTTCAAACAAGGAGTGTTTGTGAATACCATTGACGCCTATGAATGCCTGACGTTGTATCTATGAAAATAATGACGTCATTTGCAGGCCATACTAACGTCACTTCCTTTACCCCTTAGGCTGCTAAGCTCGACTCACTGACCTTTTGCGGACAGTGTAGATCAAGGTCAGACTGCACAGAACGTGCAGTCTGATCTTGGATCTACACTGTCCGATTAGGAGATATTATTTCCCAAAACATGACTTTGAAGTAACAATATCTGCGTTTTTACTACCGAACTGAAAATTTTATTTTAGTTATTTAGCAGGATAAGAGTTAAATGGCGTTGAAGCTTGTCTAAGATGACGTTTGTAAAATAGAAACCATGTGCGCACAAATCTAGCAATACGAATTAATTACATTCAGCTAGTAGTCTACAAGTATTGTTTCCGGCGCCATAGGCGAAAAAAAAAAGGCGTTTGCAAAGGGCATGAATACAGGTTAGACTGTGCAGAACGGGTTGTTCACGCAAGTGTCAGAACATTTTTTTTTTTTTTTGGAAACAAGCAGTTTCGTTGAAATAATATCCCCCGCCGAAAAAGACCTTTTCAAAAATTTACGCGACCGCGTAACTGAAAATCGCTCCCAGTCGGCCATTTTACATCGAATCAAAAAAAGAAAAAATGTATATCGGAAGAATAGGTTATTGTACGCATGTATAAAGTTTCACGAAATTCCGTCCAATGGTAACGTGTTATTAGAGATATTGTCCCGAACGGACGGACGGGCAGACGGACGGAAGGACGGATGGACGGACGGTTGGACAACGCTAAAACTATATCCCTCCGCCTTCGGCGGGTGATGATAAGCATTTGCTTGATACAACATACAACTTTTTTACCAACATTGTTTTCAACATCCTTAGCTCTTAAGCAAATAATCTCGTATTTTAACGACCCTGTAGTACACGGTCTTGAACACATTGTGAGAAAAGTAGAAAATGCTGACAAAATGCATGTACTCCGTTTTCTAAATTTTTTTCTTCCCCTTCAAGGACAACTTTCATCATCTGAGCTAAATCGGATTTGTCAGCTGCAACTTCTTTTAACTCTTTACCAAACAATCCCTGGTTTTTACGACCCTGAGATAGAAGCCATTTGAAAACATTGTGAGAAAAGGAGAAAATGCTGGTAACCAGCATTTTCTCCTTTTCCCACAATGTTTTCTACCCTGCGGGAAACAAATTTCAATTTTTGAGTAATGTTAATTTTGCCGTCTGCAAGTGCTTTCTATTTGGACCAGTCTAAAATTTTGTCGTTTGGTAAAGGGTTAATTAGAATACTAACAACAGTTTGGCGTCAGGTAAACTTAACCCTAGTCCTGCTGAATAGATTAAATGAAACTTTTCAAGCCGATAGTAAAAACTCAAATGGTGCTATTTCGTATTCATTTTTTGACGAAAAATATCTTCTTATCGGACAGTGTAGATCCAAGATCAGACTGCACGTTCTGTGCAGTCTGATCTTGATCTACGCTGTCCGCAAAAGGTCAGCGAGTCGCGATTAGCAGCTTCAGGGTAAAAGAAAAGCTGCTTACTTTCCCACATGCGTCTACCTTACGGTACCAGAGCTAGTTATCTAAAATTAATCGAAATGAAAACGAATAAACGCTTGACCAAAGGAAAATAATATCTGGACTTGTTTCATTGAATCTTTGCAGACGACAACCATTGTGGCTCATATTAGGGAAATTATCTTTTAAAGAGTAAGAAAACGTTGTGTGGAAAAGGAGAAAATGCATGCAGGTTACCAGCATTTTGTCCTTTTCCAACAATGTTTTTTAAAGCCTTATTCCCCAGAGTCGAAAGAAACGGATTTGGTCGGAAAAGGGTCAAGACTGACTAGACAAGGCCGTGAGAGATTACTCACCATGGTAGCGGAAATCAAATTTCTGCTTGATTGTTTTTCTAATTCTAATTCCAGATTATAAAATCAATGCACTCATGTAAGGTTAGTCCATGCGAATAAACTGAAATAGCAATGTGAGTAAAGAGCATGTTTGATTCCAAGAAACAGTTGTACTTACATGCAATAAAAGTAATGAATGTGGAATACACAGCCTTGTTTAATATAAAAAAAAAAAATGGCTGGTCAAAACAAGATTGAAGAAAAATGGTCTAATCCGGTTATTAAGTCCGACCCGGTCGAGTCTGGTTATTTAGTCTGGTCCTGTTTGACTCGGTCCAATTCGGTTAAGTTCGATCCGGTTCGCTCCGGTGACTATATACACACGTTCAGGGCCATTGTCATAATTAACAGAATCACGATTTCTAACAGGAAAAAAATCTTTGGAGCATTACTTGGCGACAGTTTGGTGTTTTTTTACATCTGACCCTGGGTCACTTTCGAGGAGGCTTCGCTAGTCAAATTAAATCGAAAAAGGAGCATAACTGTGTCAAAAATATTTAGAGGGTTATCCGTCTAATAATTCACAACTAGCCCGAGTCATGGGATTCAAACCCGGAACCTTTTGATGTGAGAGGTTATTGCTCTACCCCTTCACTACTGTCAGCCCACAAGAATACTTGTACACGCGAAAAAGTTATGGCAAAAGAAGAAATTGTTTGCAAGAATATTTCAATTCATGTGTAAGGCTTTACCAAACAATCCCATGATTAAATGACCCTGAGGAAGAGGTTTTGAAAACATTGTGGGTAAATGAGAAAATGCTGGTAACCCGCATTTTCTCCTTTTCCCACAATGATTTCTACCCTTTCAAGGACAAATTGAATTGATCATTTGAGCCACACTTAAGTTGTCTTTTTCAAAAATTTAAAAAATAATGGAAGTTTTCACTTTTGTCACCAGGTAAAGATTACACCTTGAGGATACCATCAACAAAATGTTAGACTTGTCTAAAGTGAGAGCATTCACAGAGGACAAATCAAATGTGGCTTAAATAACATAGTTTGTCTCTGGAAAGTTAAAAAAAATAAAAACATTGTGGGAAAAGGAAGAAAATCCTGTTTGCCAAGAGGCTTCTTCCTCAGTCATCAAAACCCAGGATTATTTGGTAAACTCTATACCACACAATGCCGAGTTTTACCAACCAGTAGGAAAATAGCCTTTTCAAAACCTTGTGGGACAAGGAGGAAATGCTGGTAACCAGCATTTTCTCCTTTTCCCACACGATTTTCTACACATTCACATACAAATACCATCATTTCAGCTACGTTTTATTTGTCGTCTGCAAATGCTTTCAATTTGGACAAGTCCAAAATTTTATCATTTGATAAAGAGTTAACCCTTTACTACAAAATCCTGAGTTTTAACGACCCCGAGAAAGAGGCCTTTTGAAAACATTGTGGGAAAAGGAGAAAATGCTGGTAACCAGCATTTTCTCCTTTTCCCACAATATTTTCTTCTCTTTTAGACACGGGTTCTACCATATGAGCCATATCTATTCTGCTGTCTGCAAATACATTCAATTTGAATAAGTGTAAAATTCTCTTGTGTGGTAAAGGGTTAAATGATGTAATACTCCATACTTTACAAGGATATTTTCAAAATTGTCTGCCTCATATTGGTTTCAGGATGAAATTAGTAAATGATCAAAGGGAACTTTTTGTAAAAAAAAGATAGTGCAAGAAAATTTTGCAATTAGTGGTAAACATGAAACCACTAAATTCCAGCAAAAAATACATATCTTATCATGTTTTCCATCACAAGCTATTCTTTGAACGTGGTCTTTACGAAGAAACTTTATATGGTACTGTAATTTAAATTAGCCAAAGGAAATGTCAACAAACATTAGTAAATAAACTTTAGATGGCTAAATAAATCATATTAGAGCCATGCTCTGTGAAAAGGGGCCTTAATGCATCTACAGAAAGTACTGACCCAAATCAGTCTGAGTAGGTCAACCTGGGTAGAAATCTTTTGATATGCATGAATTTTCTGCATGTCAAAGGACCAATCCACCTCATAATTCAGTCGGTTGTTGGACTGACTGGATTTTATGAATCTATAGTTATGTAATTATTTGCTTGGCATCATGCGTCTTGGAGATGCATTATACCCCCTTTTCCCAGAGCATGGCTCATTTATAATTGTTTTTCTCTTAGCCTACATCATTGTGAATACTGCAATTTCATTGCTGCTTTGAAAAAAAAGTAAAGAAAAAAAAAAATCTCAAAATAAAGATCCAAAATCCCATTGCATAGATCTATTTTGTGAAATCTGACTTTCATCTTCACTGACCACAAAACCACTAAAAGTTGCTTTTAGTATTCTGGTGGTAGATAACCCATCAAAAATGTCAATCAGCCATAACATTTTGTATGTAATATTGTTCAGAAACAACTTTATAGTTCTTCTCTATTGAGTAGTTCTTCACAGTTTTAAGACTTAAAACAAAGTTGGGGTACCGTATACTTTACTCTTGCTCAACCAATCCCCTGTTTTAACACATTACAAAACCATCAAAGTTTTAATAACCCTGAGGAAGTATGCTGTTTGAAAAAATTGTGGGAAAAGGAGAAAATGCTGGTAATCAGCATTTTCTCCTTTTCCCATCATGTTTCTTCCCCTTCAAAGACAAATTCCTTCGTTTTGACTACATTTTATTTTTTCTCTGCAACTACTTTAAATTTGGGCAAGTCTTTTTGGGCAAGTCAGATTTTGTTGTTTGGTAAACAGTTAAGGACCTGAGGAAGAATGCTTTTGAAAACATTGTGGGATCCCTTGATGTTTTCTACCCTTTCAAAGACAACCAAAGACAATCCCCAACATTTGAACCACATTTAACATGTCATCTTTAAAGGCTTTCAATAATTTGAACCAGTCTCAAATTTTGTTGTGCGGTAAAGTGTGTACTTGGAGTTTGTCTGCTTCCAACTTCCAGAGTTCGTGTCTCGATGTGTTAGGATAAGAAATCTGCAGATTTAGCCCTTTCACCTCAAACAGCAAAGTCAGTCTCTTTTAGAGGACAGTGTAAATTTAGATCAGACTGATATTCAATCAAAACTCTCCAAGGTTTTGCAAGAAATCCAAAAATTTGAATATCAAACTCTTCTTTACTGACCAGAACAAATTCATGTGTCCTTTTTTTTCAATGAAAGTCTCATAATAAGTAATTTATTGCTTTCTGCAGGTGGGGTTCAGCTGGTCATTTTACAGAGTCCTTAAGGCAAGGCACTGCCCAAGATGATACTGGTGATACCCAGAAAAGACACTTCTAAATAAACATTATTTCAATATTTGTGAAGTCCATGGTTGTGAGGTAGAGTGTCGGCATCATAATCATAAGGTCGCATTTTAATACTCAGATGCGAGTGTCAACTTTGGGATTGTTCATTGGCCCACACATTTGGTGCGAGTACTGGTGTAGTTCCCAGGAAGTGGAATTGAGAGATTAGGATAAGTTGTAAGAACTTGTTTCACAATCGAAGTAAAATAAATGTTTTTAAACTAAATAGTAAAAAAGCAGTGGCCAACATATGACTAAAATAATGTTTACCAGGGTGCACAATTTTAGACTAGACCAAATTAAAAGTATATGTATACAATAAATTAATTATGGTTCAAAACATGAGGTCTGACTTTGATAGGGTAGAAAACATTGTGGGGAAAAGGAGAAAATGCTGGTTACCAGCATATCCTCCTTGTCCCACAATGTTTTCAAAAGGGTCATTAAAACTCAGGATTGAGCAGTAAAGGGTTAAAGTCTTGGATGCCACATTCATACAAAGTTTACAAATGACATTTTCTTTTGACAGTAAAGTTTTATTCATCAGACACACCATGCTGCTGTCACTCACAATGACTTAGTGTAACACTGCATTCTAAGTTGTTTATTTGTATAGAAGTTTAACGCTGTTTTCACAGCTTAGGTCATATCATGGCAGTCAGTGCACCTATGCTAGTGTTTCCTGGCTTTCTTACACCAGTGCCGACGCAACTTGCTCTCCAAGCCACCACTCCATTCTAAGCAATCTGGATTGGATCTATACAGATTGCAAAAGATCAATTTCATTTTATGTGTTTCATTCAATATTGATCCAGAACAGAATATAAATACAGTGTATGTTTGATACGCAAATGCATGACAGAAACTGACACATTTGAAAAAAAAAAATGTAGGAAAAGAAACCTTTCCAATTTGTAACAGGCAATTGCTCCTTTCCCCACATTTTTTATTCAAACTATTGAAATGGGGAATTTTCCTTTCCTTGAGAAATTTCCTTATGTTTAATTTTTAAGTTTTTGATAGGTCTAAAAGCTGACTGGAGAAACATAGGTCAAGAAAATTTAGATGACGGTTACACTGGCTTCTCATAATGCGAAGGGAAATAACTAATGCATGCTTTCATCCGAGCCATGAATGTGTTTCTTCCCTTAAGGCTAAGTCATGCATGGCTCAGAAGGATGCATAACTGAGCGGTCTTAGATTCGGTCCTAGCTCTAGGCAGTGGTGGTAGCAGTTTAAGAGTTAAGGAAAATGTCATTTAAATCATATGAGAAAACACTGGGAGAAAAGGACAAATTGCTTGTAACAAAATTTGTATGAATTCAGTAATGGATTAACCCTTAGGCTGCTAAGCACAACTCACTGACCTTCTGCCGACAGTGTAGATCAAGATTAGACTGCACATTCTGATCTTGGATCTACACTGTCCGATAAGGAGATATTTTTGTCCAGAAATTAGTTTGAAATGGCAACATTCAGATTTTTTCCATTGGCTTTAAAGTTTCATTTCACTTAAAGTCAGCAGGTTAAAGGTTAAACTTCGTCTAATTTCTTTGAATTTAACCCTTGGAGTGCCAAATTAACCAAACTTACACTTTCAGTCTAGAAATAAGATCAATATAGTTGCAATTTTACCATTGCTCATGTCCAGAGCAGACAGTGTAGATCAAAGATCAGACTGCACAAGTTGTGCTGTCAAAACATGTAGTTTGACCTTTGATCTTCACTGGCAAGCGATATAGGCAAATGTAGTTGTAAAAGACACTATAACCCTTTACCACATTGACAATGAAAGCGTCTGCAGACAACAAATCAAAGGTGGCTCAAATGAGGGAAATTCAATTTGAAAGGGAAAGAAACATTGTGGGAAAAGGAGAAAATGCTGTTTACCAGCATTTTCTCCTTTTCCCATGTTTTCAAAAGCTTTCTTCCTCAAGCTAATTAAAGCATGGGATTGTGTTGTCAAGAGCCAAGTGTTACAATTATCAATTCAACTTATGGATAGTTTTCAAATCTTGGATGGCTTTAATCTCCCCTTTCACCATTTTGTCCCACCATGAGAGAAGAAAGGTTTCAGAAATCATTCTAAACCACGGAGTTAACAAACACGTCTCCTTATCCTTCTCCAGTAATTGTTTCAACTCTTCCTTATCAATATAGGTATAACTTTTCACTTCATTTCTGTTAACGGCAACAGATACATCTGCCTTGATGAACAATATATGATCTATCTCATTCTCGCCAAATAGGCCATCTTCCGGAATGTTTTCAGCTTGGTACTGTACTTTTGTTATAAACCTAAATGCATCTAAAGGTATATGATCAGGCGGTATTCCTAGCTCGTGTCGAAGTTTGCGTTGGGCAGCTCTTTTGACGCCCATGAAATTCTTCTCCTCAGTTTCCAATGGGTATTTCATCAGCGGGTGACTACAACATGAATTTGTAAACAGACCAGGAAACGTTATTTTAGCTTCTGAACGTTGCTGAAGAAGTAACTTTCCCCCTGGATTGAACAAGAACACGCTAAAAGCTCTATGTAACATTCCGCTGTTTATATTTTCCAGTAAATGGCAATTCTTTTTACTTGTCATCCCTATAACTTCATCTTTTTCATTAACGAGTAAACATGGTTCCTTCATATACTGAAGCTGTATACTGTCGTACTCTGACAGTAGCCCGCCATGTATGTAATGCTTATGTACAGGTACAGGCCTACATACAGTGAGTTGTTCTAACATTGAACAAGTTTTCAAAAGTCTATGTCTTTTCAACAAAGCAAACATGGCTAAAACTTTAACAGATAAAAACAAGCTTGAGTGTGTATGAAATTGGTGACCTTCAATGATAAATCTTCTTACATAAAAACACCTGTGGATTTATGTTTATGTATCTGACATTTATGATTTTGACCATGTAGTCTTCTGTAAACTTCAACTTGCTTGATTTGATGGAATGATTCTGCCTTCCTTTATCAAAATTTTCATATAAAAGATGAAGTTAATGCAAGACTAAACCTTTGAATACCTAAATGTTTTTTCTGTGACTATATCTTTACAAATACACAGATCTTTGAAGGCCTTGATATTTTCCAGATTTCCTATAAAGCACATTAAAACGCACACTCCAGCATCTCTGAATTGGCATAAAAACCACACTCCGTTTCTCTGAATTCGAAACAAAAATTACTCTTTAAATTTCCACTCTTGTCTACACATAGGGCACAGCTGATGGACTTGTTGAGAGTTCAGCCACTTTACAATACAGTGAATATGGAAACAGTGGGAACACTCTCCCCAAACTAAAAATAAATTGGAAAATAAGAAATTATCAATCTTCACACGATACAACAATTTCTCAAATACATGTATATTGAGCCATGCTCTGTGATAAGGCAAATTAATGTATCAGCAAACAGTTTTGACAAGGGTCAGCCTGCACAGTCCACACAGGCTGACCTGGATTGAACTCATTGCCACCGGTCCATTTTCTGCATGTAAAAGGACCAGTTTACCTCATTCAGTTGGTTAGACAAAACAGACTTTATGGATCAAGAATTTTGTGATGCCTTGCATCGTCTACTGCATCGTAAAGGTAAACCCCCTTTTGCCCACACATGGCTCAATTACTGAGACATACACTGATTTGCTGGTTAATTACATATACAGGGTGTTTCACAATATATGTCCTTATTCTAAACATAAATATTGTCTACACATGTGAGTTGAAAATAAATGGAAAACTACCTCCTTTTTGCTAACACAATAAAATTTCATTTGATATACAATACACACACATTACCTAAATATTCTTAGATACACAACACTTTTTCGTTCAAGTCCAAATTCACAACAAGTGTCCTACGTCACGTCAATTATGGGACTCTAAATAACGCCAACTCTTTGTTTAAAGATTATCTTAGGAGCGTACAGGTTTACCAGCAGCAAAATTGGTTTAAAGCAACGGAGAAAGTGGGCTTTCACATTGAAAAAATGCTACACAATGAGACAATCACCTCATGGGCTGAGCCCATGAGGTGATTGTCTCATTGTGTAGCATTTTTTAAAAACAGCCGCTGTTTTTAGTGCTGACGGTACAGTGGTACCCATGTTTTTCGCAGACGACGCTGACAATGTCGACACAGTAAATGAGGAGGGCTATCTGAACATTCTGAGGAAGAATTTCGTTCTGATGCCAAAAGAAAAAGGCATTAACATTGAAGACATGTGTACTATTACATGCATTCGATTTTAGCAAGGAGGAGCCACACAACACATGACCAGAAGTATAATTGAATGAAATCTAAAATCATCCTTGAAAATATTAATTTCTTCCAGGAATGGTTACACATTGACTCTCCAGACTTTTTTTTGTAAGGTGTATTATTAAAGGTGCACAGCCCAATGTCAGGAGATAGCTACGTAGGACTTTAAAGCTGCTATCAAGAAAGAAATTTATGAAAAGAGAAAGGGGGGGGGGGGGGTAAAGCAGACGTGCAATGAAAAAATCGAACAATAAACTCAATCTCAGAATTGCTCAGAGTAGGTGTCATTGTTGTAAAATGGACTTACTGGAAAAAGTGTAGTGTATTAACTATTATAAAAGTAATGTCTATGTACTACATATCAAATGAAATTTTATTATGTATACAAAAAGTTGGCAGCTTTCAATTCAGTTTAAATTGAAATAAGTAGAAAAAATTAACTCTAAGAATAAGGACAGATAATATGAAACACCCTGTACAATGACAATAAATTATGCATGGCTCAAATAATTGGATTTGCCTTTGGAATGGTAGAAAACATTGTGGGGAAAAAGGAGAAAATGCTAGTGTCTCTTTTCCTTGCAATGTATTAACAAGAGGGCCATGATGGCCCTGTATCGCTCCACTGGCTATTAAGTAAAAACACTACAAGCCAAACATTACAATATTCAGCAAATTGATTTCAAACACGAGGACATGCAACATTTTTCTATCTAATCCTACGAGAAAGTTGTGATCCATGGGCAAAGCCAATTTTGATCGCAAAGCTATAATTATTTGAATCCTGGTGGAGTTCCACAATATAAAGCTCCATACCAAATAATTCAGTTCTTGAATGTTATAAACAAGAAGATTTTCAAATTTTTCTCAATGAAAAGCCCTGTAAAACATGAAACCCATGAGACAGGGCTAAATCTAATAGCCTTAGTCTTTATAATGGTTAGTAACATGATGACTTAAGATAGTTTTCATTACAAAAGCCCATGTAAAACTGGTGACCTTGTGTTCCGTGGTGTGGGGACAAACTTGGGTCAAGGACTATAATTTGGGCCCTCCTTGTAGAGGCCCACTAGATAAAGCTACATGCAAAATTTGGTAGACCCCATGGGTATTATTTTAAGGAACTTGGTAGAGGCCCACTAGATACAGCTACATGCCAAATTTGGTAGCCCTAGGCCTTACAGTTTCAGAGAAGAAGATTTTTGAAAATTTTCTATATTTTTCAGTTTTGTTGCCATGGCAACCAGAGTTTTTGAAGGAATAAAATTCTGTCATGGGATTCTGAAGAAGACCATGGCAGGATCATTTCTTTGAAGTTTCATCAAAATTGGATAAGTAGTTTCAGAGATGTTTGAAATAAAAGTTAATGCACGCACGGACAGATGGACGGACGGACCTTCAGTGCCAGTAAAAAACAAGTATATACATCAATCTCAGTTTGAAATATATCTTTTTAACCTATTACCAGACAATCCCTACTTTTGATGACCCTGAGAAAGAAGGCTTTAGAAAAGCATTTTCTCCTTTTCTTACAATGTTTTCTACTGTTCACAAAACAAATTTCAAATTTTCAATCACTTTTATTTTGTCGTCTGCAAGTGCTTTCGATTTAGACAAGCCTAAAATATTATCGTTTGGTAATGAGTTACATGTGTGCTAACAATTGTCATAATAAATCACTAAGATTTTTTTTCAAACTTATTTTATTAATACTTTTTCTAAGCTAGTCATCATCAAACAGTAGACATGGTGTATTAATATGAACACTTCATAGTTTGTAAACACAGTCAGATATGTGGAGGATAATTTTTTGTTTTGGTGTATGATTGAAAATTCTTTTATTGAGTTGAAACAAATGCTAAAAGCTCCCCTTGAGCACGTTGTGCTCAAATGAGCTAAAAAGTTAACATACGGATGGACGCACAACGGACAACGGGCCATAACATAAGCCTGCTGGCCTTCGGCCAGTGGAGCTAAAAAACTTGTCTAGCACCAATCATGTATCACTGCAGCTTGATAATCAAGGGAGGTAAATAGTAACAAACTTTATCTTTCATAAAAAGAGTTATTTCCCTTGATTAATGTTTAAATTGAAGTGACAATATTTTGAAGCCCATGTTAAACTTGCGATCCCTGGAATGAAGGCAATTTTGACCCCAGACCTACAATATGAAACTAGAATGTGTGGTTATAAACAAAAAGATTTTTTAATCTTGCCCAATAAAAAGTCATGTAAAACAAGTTTGCTGAATAAAAGGCCCTGTAAAATATGTGATCCATGACACAGGTTTATCAAGTTTTCACTATAAAAGCCAATGTAAAACTTGTGACCCCTGGTGTGGAGTCAAACTTGACCCCCAAAGTTAAAATTTGGGCCCTCTTGGTAGAGGCCCATTATATAAAGTTACATGCAAAATTTGGTAGCCCTAGGCCTAAATATGGCTATGTACAAGTAGATTATTAAAGTTTCCTTATATAAGACCATGTAGAACTTGTGACCCCCTGGGGTGGGGCTACATTTGACCCCCTGGGCTATAATTTGGGCACCCTTGATAGAGACCCCCTAGATAAAGCTAAATGCAAAATTTGATAGCCCTAGCCCTTATAGCTAGATGCGAAAGATTTTCCTATATAAGCCCGCCCATGTAAAACATGTTACCCCCCGGAGCGAAGTCAAATTTGACCCTCGGCTATAATTTGGACACCCTTGGTACAGGTCCACTAGATAAAGCTACATGCAAAATTTGGTCGCCCTAGGCCCCATGGCTAGGTCAAAGAAGAATTTTAAAGTTCTCCCTATATAAGCCCATGTAAAACTTGTTATATAAGCCCATGTAAAACTTGTTACCCCCGGGCAGGGCCTAATTTGACCCCAGGGCTATAATTTGAACAATCTTGGCAGAGGTCCACTAGATAAAGCTACATGCCAAATTTGGTAGCTCTAGGCCCTATGGCTAGGTAGAAGAGGAATTTTAAAGTTCTCCCTAAATAAGCCCATGTATAACTTGTAACCCCCGGGGCGGGGCCAATTTTGACCCCAGGGCTATAAATTGAAGAAACTTGGTAGAGGTCCACTAGATAAAGCTACATGCCAAATTTGGTAGCCCTTGGCCTTACGGTTTCAGACAAGAAGATTTTCAAAGATTTTCAAAATTTTTCAGTTTTGTTGCCATGGCAACCAGAGTTTTTGAAGGAATTAAATTCTTTCAAGAAATTCTGAAGAGGACCATGGCAGGATCATTTCTGTGAAGTTTCATCAAAATTGGATGGGTAGTTTCAGAGAAGAAGACGTTTTAAAAAAAAGTTAACGCACGGACGGATGGACGGACGCACGCACGCACGGACGGACGGACGGACGCACGACTGACAACAGGCCATGACATAAGCCCGCTGGCCTTCGGCCAGTGGAGCTAAAAAGCCTTCTTCCTAAGGGTTCTAGAAATATGAGTTTACCTAGTATAGGGTTAACTCCTAAAAAGCTAAGCAGAACTGTAGGTGATTTTGAGGACAAAGTAGATAAAGATCAGTCTACAAAGAATGTGCAGACTGATCTTGGATCAATAATGTCATATCTAGTGTACCACTCTGGCTTAAACCTTTACCTTGCAACAAAATTTAGACCTGTCAAAATTGAAAGCATCTGCAGATGACAAACTGAACACTGCTCAAAAACTAAATTTTTCCTTGGAATGATAGAAAACATTGTGAGAAAAGGCTAAAATGCTGGTTAAAAGCATTTTCTCTTTTTCCCACCAGTTACAAAAGCCTTCTTCTGTAAGGTTGTCAAAACTCACAATTGTGTGGTAAAGGGTTAAACAAATTTACCCTTATCCGGATACATAAATGAAATGCAATTTTAAATCCTATGGTAAAAACCAAAATTTTGCTATTTCAAAGGTATTTCTAAGAGAACTAATACCCCCTTATTGGACAGTCAAGATCCAAGATCAGACTTTACATTCTGTGCAGTCTGATCTTGATCTACATTGCCCGCAAAGGTCCTTGGGTTGTGTTTAGCAGCCAAAGGGTGAAGAATCACAAGCCTGTGGCTGGATAATTCATACTGACTGAAAGTGTCTCGGTCATTCACCACTCTGAGTTGTTTGTTTATATTGTGTTTAAGCCCTTTTCAACATTATTTCAAATACATTGCAGCAACAAGTGCACCCATCTATGCTTTCCTGGATCACTCCTCAAAGAATTCATCCCTTTACCAGGTCATCCCAAGCATTCATGACCCTGAGAAAGAAAGCAGCTGAAAACATTGTGAGAAAAAGAGAAAATACTAGTAAATAACATCTTCCCACAATGTTTTCTACCGTTTCAAAGACAAAATCTTATCCCCTGTGCAATTACCTAATCCTTTACCTGACGACAACCCTTCATACAGGAATAAATTGAAAGCATTTGCAGACATTAAATGTTGCTCAAATGATATGAGTTGTTACAAGAGTTTTTATATGATTTTGTTTAAGATTGCCAGAAATGGAGAGAATGCAGGTTACTAGCATTTTCTCTTTTTCCCATAATGTTTTCTAAAAACCTTATTTCATTTCTGATCAGATTATTACAGCACTGGCTTACTTGGTAAAGAATTAATTTGATGTCAGCAAATTAATGCTTTTCAATAGGATGAGTGTGAAATTTCATCATCTAGTAAAGAGTTAGACAATGACCTTCACAGCTCGCTAAAATTTGTCAGCACAATACTGAATCCTATACCTAAAGGGCAATCGTCTCCAGGCAACTTGCAGTCAGGACAACAACCATCAAAAGCCATCCGACATATACCACAGTTTTCATCATTAGCTACCCATCTCCAAGTGGCCACAGCAGTCCAACTAGAAAGAGAAAGAATTTATTTTTTTTACCATGCATAAACAGCAATTTAATGATAGTAATTTTGGTACATATGAATGTAACGAGTGTAGCACAAGATATAGGATTTGTCTCTGAAAGGGTAGAAAACATTGTATGAAAAGGAGAAAATGCTGGTTCTCCTTTTCACAAAATGTTTTCAAAATCTATAGGATTGGGCTAGACACTGAAGAGCACTAGCCTAGTAATGGAGAAAGCAGTATTTTCTCACAATGTTTTCAAAATCCTCCTTCCTCCTGTTTATAAAACATACTAGTATATGGTTTAACTCATTACCAAACAACTTGAGGTTATTGACTTGTATAAATTGAAAGTACCTGTAGATAACAGAATAAGTATGACTGAACAATTGAAATTTGGAACAAGGAGAAAACATATTGTGGGAAAAGGAATTGCTAGTTACCAGCATTTTCTCTTTTTTCCACAATATTTTCATAAATCCATTTCTTTAGGGTTGTTGAGACTGGGGTTTGTTTTGTAAAGTGTTAAACACAGTCTCCGGTAGTGAAGCCAGGGTATAGAAGGGATCCTGCATGGCTCAGCAGTAAAGGTTTAAGATTCAAAACCTGAAGGGCCCCCTCCCCCGATACAATCTTCACTCAAGGCATTAGAGTTTTCATAAGACTGTCCTTTGGCTAGACACCTCAGAGCCCCAGCCTAGTACTGGAGAAACCCAGGACACATAATTATGTGAGCTGTCACCATCATACGACTGAAATAATGTTAATAATGATTAAATTAGTAGACAAAATGGCATAATAAAGAATCATACTCACCCTGTGTTTTGCAGCAACAACATGAAAAAAAAAAAAAAGTAAGTAAAAATCAGTCAATCAAAATTGTTCTAATACCACATAATCCCAAGTTTTAAATACCAACAAGAAGAAGGCTTTTGAAAATATCGTGAGAAAAGGACAAAATGCTGGTTACCAGGATTTTCTCCTTTTTTTCACTATATTTTCTACCCTGTCAAAGACAGAAATCATCATTTGAGCCTTATTCAATTTGCCGTCTACAAAATGCTTTCAGTTTGGTTGAGGACAAAATTTTGTTGTAAGATAAAAGAGTTTAACCCTTTACCACACAATCCCGACTTTTGACGACCCTGAGGAAGAAGGCTTTGGAAAACACTGTGGGAAAAGAAGAAAATGCTGGTAACCAGCATTTTCTTCTTTTCCCACCAAGTTTTCTACCCTATCAATTAGAAAAATAATCATTTTACCAACATGTAATTTGTCGTCTGCAAATGCTTTTGATTTTGTCCGGTCTAAAATTTTGTCGTTTGGTAAAGAGTCTAACATGAACATCATCCCATTTTAGGAGTATGAGATGGTTCTTGAAAACCTTCTTAGACTGATGCTTTTCCAGCAATGCTAATTTCCATACAACTCAAGAGGTATTTTCATTTATTTCATTTGTTTCTTCTTTGTATCCTTTCTACCACTTTTTTGCTGTAGATATGAAATTAGCTTTAATGGAATTGAGTTATCTTGATAATGTTCTTGCATATATAACTGTGGTAACCAGTATTTTCTCCTTTTTTCAACAATACTTTCAACTTTTTCAAAGACTTTTCCAACCATTTCAACCACTGTTGTTGATTGCAACAGCTCTGAATCTAGACCAGTCTAATTGATTGATTGATTGATTGTATAGTGTTGAACGCTGTTTTCAACACTATTTCAGTTATATCTGGTATTCTGGTAGATTCCTCCAATATGTGGAGCACTCTCTATTGAGATATGTCTGTACACATCCAGAGTAAATCAAGCAATGGGGGCCAGTGCACCTATCATTTCTTTCCTGGAGTTTCTGTTACCACTTACCAGTACTCCGCACAATATTCTTTCCAAGCCACTGGCTCCTTTCTCACATAACCATTGCTGAAACAATGGTCATCTGTGAGAGAGCAATAGATCCGGTCACAATGACTATTTTCAATCCTCGGAAAGAAATTGGCTGAGCAAGGAATCAGACCAGCGATTCCCTGTTCTCAAGTCCTGTACGCTACTGACTGAGCAACCAGGGCTTGGCAAAAGAAGACTGAAATTAAAGGACCTTTTAATTGATGTGACCTTTATTTAATTAAAAAGACAAAAACAAATGATACTTGAACCCTTTATCAAAAAGTAACAACTTTCAACAGCCCTATGGCAGAAGGCATTTGAAATCATTGTGGAGAAAGGAAAAAAATTATATAAAATAGCATTTCTCCATTTCCCCCAGTGTTCTAACCTATGAATGACAAATCAAATAAACAAAAGGCATTCATAAATCTTTTACAAGATTTAAATACAATTGACTAGAGGGGAAGTGGTTTGAGGCCAAGAAACTAGGGCTAAAGGGCAAAACGACTCAGGTTGAAAACTAGGTGTGGAACAACTAGGAAGGATCCGACCTTGGCGGAAACGTCTTGGGGGCGAAACGTCTTGTTACGGATTTCATAAGGTGTCAACCTTGAAAGCTATTTCTCTACTTTTTTAACCTCTTTAAACAAACCTTCAGTCTGAAGGGTTGCTGCGATGTTATATTTGTGACTCTGTCTCCGCAAAAATAACTTCGGGGCAAACCGTCAGACTGAAGGTACTTTGAACAGTTTGATATAGATCTACAATAGATATGCCCTGTTAATAAAATAATATTAATTTCCAGCAATAACTTAGTCTTTAACGTACTCGTAAGCTTCACTTTCATCCTTTAGCGCGTGTTTTAAAGCAGGAAGCACAACGCCAAGCAAGCAACCATTTCGTCGACAAGTAGGCTCAATGACCCAAGGGAGGTAACCATTACAGCATTCTCATCAGGGGAGCAGTAATGAAATGATAAGTAAATCTAAAAAAAAAGAAAGGATGCTTGAAAAGTCACTTATCTTTCTTTGAAAAAAGTGATAAAATCTGGTATTATTCATTTTTACTGAGGCCTTTGAGAAAAACAAAAAAAAGGTATAATTTTGAAAATTTTGCTTTCGAAAAGTGACTTCTCCCTTTCAACATGGCAGCGCCCATGGCTGGGCAATGTTCAACCCCAAAATATCATTTCTCGCACTGTGTTGAACCACTTAAGCAAAGAAATTTATTTTCAAATTATGGCAATGACACAAATTTTACAGGCGATTGCTATAGTGCACTAATAAAACAGCGAACAAGAGTAAAAATTGAAGGTCTATGCGCAGTAAACCCACCTTTGCCGGTCGTCTTTGAAGAAGGTTTGTGAGGGAACAAAACAGTTCCTCGACAAGACAGTTCCCAGACGCAGGTTTCCGAGACAGGTCCCCGACAGATTTGCAGACAATTCCCCGACTTTTTTGGAAGACGTTCCCCCCACACCTTAGTTCTATATCTTATGACAATTAGGCCTAACAAAAAAATATCTGTGTTAAGGGTTTCGGTCCCAGATGCTGTAGGTAAGGTAGGTTGGGATATTTTATTTTTTCAGAAACTTTTTACATGAACCATGTGCCGAAATCACACCCTACAGATTTTTTTTTTTTTTTTTTTTTTTTTTTTTTTTCTTTTTTCAATCGTAAAAAAGTTTAGGGTCTGCAGCATTTTCTAGGTATGGTTGGGAAACCATAAACACAGATATTTTTTTTATAGGCTTGATATTTACTGTGCAGGTTCCGGAAGTAATTTCAAGTACAGTAAAGTTTTTTTGTTTTTTTTCCACAATTTAGCGGCTTTCTGTTTCATCAGCTTGGACATGCAAAATCAAACAAAAATGTACCAAATGTATTTCATTTATGAGGAGTCATACTTAGCACTCAAATTACCCATTATACACAAAACAAAATAAGAGATGGAGAAAATGCATGTAACATGCATTTGTTTGTTTATGTATATATGTTAAGTCATTTTTAAAACTAACTTAGTTGTAACTTATACATGTATCGAGACTGCCTCTTCTCTTGTCCATAGGGTAAATATGGCAAAACTCAGACAAAATTTATCGGTACTCACTAAAATGTAGCTGAGTCTTTGAGCTTGGGAAAAGTCATCTTTTGGCGACCTCCCTTGATAATTTGTACATATCAGTTTCATATTTTACAACTGAAACAAAGATACAGTCAAATATATTCTGAAAAACAGGAGAAAATCCACTTTTGTGTAAAATGGCATAACTCGGACAGCATAGTAAAACTTTGGAATATCATTGTATGAGTTCTGACAAGAAATTTTCTATGGTTTCGAGTAATTTCATCTTATCCAACAATGTTTTCCAAAGCTACCTCCTTCCAATGTGTTAAAAAGAGTATCAGGGAAAAGGTAAAAGCCGTTTAAAAAAAGGGAAATTTCGCTTCCCTCTACCACCCCCATGGTGTCCTGCATGGCTGAGTGGTAAAGTGTAGGGTTCATATCCTAGAGGCCCGGGTTGGAGCTTCACTGAATCCACTGGGCTTTTTGTAGGAGTGTCCTTTTGCAATACACCTCAGAGCCCTAGCCTAGTACAGGTGGAATGCAGGAAACACACGAATATGTGAGCTGTCGCCATGATATGACAGAAATAAAGTTGAAAGTGACGTAAAACACCATTCAATCAATCAATCAATCAACCACCATCCCCAACCCTCTTCTCTTTTTTCCTTTTGATCTTTTAAAGCCTCCTCCCGTTACCCCCACTGTAAAAATATTGTTACTAATAGAGAGAGGATGGTTGGCTTTTTTTGTTTCAAAAATACTTTTACATGTTCTTGGTTTTTTTTAGGTTCATCGATCCATTCTCAAGGTGCTAATGATCTATTGAATTCACATTTTTGTCCTTGTCCAACTATTAATGACTTATCAAAAAAATCATTGATCTTTGGACACTTCAATTTTTCCATAATATTTCTTAGGAAGACTTATTTCTTCTTTAAATAACATGTATTTCAGATCTTTTAGTGGCTTTTTATTTCACTGTTTAGATAATTTTGTGCTCAGTATCAAACAAACATAAAATAGTCTAAGATGTACATGTACCTCCGTTTGAATGACTTGGCCTTTGGAAGTTTTTGTTCCCATCAGAAAGAAAGTTGGTATTATGTCATTTCTTTATGTATAAATGTGACTGTGCTCAGTTACAACTCATTAGCTATGAGGTTTGCTTAACCTTTTCCCAGACGACAAAATCTCAGACTTGTCCAAATTGAAAGCATTTGCAGACGACAAAATAAACGTGATTCAAAAATTGAAACTTGACTTTGGAAGAGTAGAAAACATTGTGGGAAAAGGAAAAAATGCTGATTATCAGTATTTTCTCCTTTTCCCACAATGTTTTCAGAAGGCTTCTTCGTCAGGGACATTAAAACCAGGGATTGTTTGGTAAAGGGTTGATAAACGGTGTAGGAGTCATTTAAACTACGAGCTGAGAAGTTTCTAGCTGTGAAATGCATGTGATATCCCATTTTTCTCTGTTGTCTGAAAATTAATGTTGTCCGAGTTTTGCAGGATTTACCCAACTTTCCTGGATTCTCTTTTACCAGTACTTCACAGAATTTCCTTCCCAAGCCACTGGCTTTTTCTTGCAGAACCATCATGAAAACTATGATCAGCAGTAAAAGAATAATGAGTCATGTCGCATGATAATCATCAGTCCTGGTAAAGAAATTTTCCAAGCTGGGGTATCCGAACTAGCGACCCCCAGGTTTCAGGGCCTGTACCTAACCAACTATACTGTACCCAACTATATTATACCAGGCTTTTTTATAAGCAGCCTTTAGATATGGCGTATTATTCAGATGTTTGTAGTTATTTTTCATGCTTTACCACTTTTTTATCAACCTTTGCTTTTTTCTTATGGTACATACACATAACTATTAAGTGTATAGAGTTGAATGAATGGTAAATCATTTGGATGCATTGTTTGTCATGGGGTCCCTTTTGATTAAGTTTGAAAGCATTGAAAGCATTGATTCCCTATGTCACAAACCATGGTTAGTTAGAAGAAAATGATTCTGAGACAAACATCCTGGTAACCAGCATTTTCTCTTTTTTCCACAACGTTTTTTACCTGTTCACAGACAAATACCATCATTTGAGCCACATTTGGTATTCTGTCTGCAAATGTTTTCAGTTTGGATAAGTCTGACATTTTGTTGTCTGGTAAAGACTAGAGTTAACTCTTTACCAAATAACAAAATTCTAGACATGTCTAGACATGAAAGCATTTGCAGAGGACAATTTCAAGTGGCTCAACCCTTTACCACACCATCCTGAATTTTAGAAACCCTGAAGAAAAGGCCTTTTGAAAACACTGTGGGGAAAGGAGAAAATGCTGGTAATCAGCATTTTCTCCTTTTTCCCCACATTGTTTTCTGTCCTTCTCAAAACAAATTTCAATTTCTGAGTCACATTTATTTTGTCATCTGCAAATGCTTTCAATTTGGACTTGCCGTAAATATTGTCATTTGGTAAAGAGTTAAATAATGGGATTTGTAATTGAAGAGGTAGAAAACACTTTGGGAAAAGGAGAAAATGATGGTTATCGGCATTTTCTCCTGATTCCAATGTATTTTCAAAGGCTACCTACCTCAAGAAACAATTTATTAACTTTCAGCAACAGCAGGAGACACAGATTTTGTTCTGAGGGACATAAAAAAGGTGAATGCGAAACTAAAATCATATGTTGCAGATATTAGTTACCACAGGCGGAGATATAACAATGTAAGTCTTTTTTCCCAAACCGTGTTTTATGCCATTTTTTCAGACGATCCCTGTAGTTATGGAATCAGCTAAGTTTTGACAAGTGATGCCTTGCTGTGACATATAAGATAAGTTAACAACCTATGTCAATACAAACAAAATAAACTGTGTTCAATATTGCATCTTCCGTCAGTTGTCAATAAAAAAGGAGAACCTATCAGATACTCAGAAAATGTGCATACATAATGATCAGAACAGCCTGATACAAACACCCTTTTTATCGAAGTGACATCTTGACCTAGGTTTTACTTTGGTTCTGTGTTTGCAGACAGATAAACTTGCATTTAATGCTGGAAAATGTACTCATCCTGCAGCCCACAGGACAAACTTATCAGGTATCAAAAGCCAAAAGTTACCCACCAGTGCTAGCTGGCGAATAGAATTTTACATTCCTGGACTACTTCTTACTCTGGAAGTGTTTAGGAAACTGGACATTTACATTTAGTGAACTCTTTACCGCACGACCAAAATACAGACTGAAAGCATTTGCAGACGACAATTTAAATGTAGTTCAAAGGATGAAATTTGTCATTGATATGGTACAAAATATTGTGGTTACCTGCATTTTCTCCTTTTCCCACAATGTTTTCCAAAAGCTTCTTCCTCAGGGTGGTTAAAACTTAAATTGGGATTGTGTGGTGGTGATTTAGATGCTACCTATCTTATTAAACCTTTACCACACAGTCCCGACTTTTAACGACCCTAAGAAAGAAGCCTTTTGAAAACACTATGGGAAAAGAAGAAAATGCTGGTAACCAGCATTTTCTCCTTTTCCCACAATGTTTTCTACCCTTCCCACAGCAAGTTTTAATTTTTCAGTCCCATTTATTTTGTCGTCTGCAAATGCTTTCATTTTAGACTAGCCTAAAATTTTGTCGTTTGGTAAAGAGTTAAGGAAAAAGCATTTCTCTGACTTCATTTCTTACTTGTTGATTATTTGCCAGTCATTGCCTTACTGAATGTAGTGATTGATAAAACATTACTGAAGCATATTCTTTATAAATCTTTTTATTTCTACACAAAAAATATTTACAGGTGATACATATAAAAGATAAGAAAGCACTTCCAGAGCTGAAAAGATTGGTTAAACAATATGATGAAACTGGTACAGTGGACTTTGCCAAGGTGAACAAAGTGCTCACCCCATGGTTGCAAAAACAAGTCCAGGATTACAGAGAACTGAAGAAGTATCCTGGGAGACAGGTTAGTGTAAAACCATTAAGGTTTGTTTAACTCCTTATATAAAAATCCCTTGCTTTAATGGCCCTGAAAAATAAAGCTTTTGAAAACATTCTGGGAAAAGGAGAAAATGCCTGTTTACAGCTAGTTTACAGTAACTAGTTTCCTACAAGTATATAATTGCCAGTAGAGTTATTCAGGTCATCATGGATCTCTTGTGTATTATCTAATGACTGTATTTGTGCTTTTTTCAGTTACACAACTCTAAATTTACAAATGGATGTTTGGTATTTGTACCATGTGACAAAAAGTCTGGGTTTATGGTGACACCTGGCGCTGAATTCATGAAACTAAGTATCCTTTTTCATGGCATTACATTTAGCATTGTGACACATACTTCCAAGTTAGTTATGAACCAACAAGGAATTAGAGGATCTTACATGAGTGATTTTGCATTATCATTTTTATCAAATGATATGACTAAAGTTATATTATGTGTGGTATATACATTTTAGCTAATTTGATAAATAGGTATAAGGCAGAAACAAAATATTTGTGTAGTTCCGGTTACATACTTTTGAGATTTAGGGTGGGTAGGTAGGAAAGTTATTATAATTTTTTAATTTCTATTTTTTAAACACACCCGGGGGGTGATTAAGAGAGGTAAAACAAAATACAATTTTCAGAATTTTCCAAGAATGATGATAACATTATGATGTGATAAAATATTAAACCATTAACAGATGAAAAAAGTGTTAGGGTCGGGCGTAAAAGTTAGACATGGTTGGGTAACTGGAACCACATACATATTTTGTTTCGGTCTAAAAGATAAAAATGAACGAATGATAAACAAGTATCCTGCATCATTACCTTTAGCCTATATACTGTTCACAGGTCCATGTTTATAGTTGTGGTTTGGTTTGAAATGTGTACATACATCAGAAGATAGCCCTTTGACATTTACACACTGAAAGTAGAATGAAACAGTTTGTAGAGGGGGTTAATCAAATTATTGCAGTCATTTTGTTCATTTTAAAGACTTTCCACAGCATATCTTGTTTTATCCAACCTAAAAAAATCATATAACTTTTCAGACACACCAGTCTTAGCAACAATGACTTCATTTTCCTGTGAAATGGGGAAGTAGTACAAATTCAGGCATGTGCTGTGTTTGGTTTTGCTGGCTTCATATGCTCATGACAAAAAATAATGAGAACCAGATCCAAAAAAAGGAAAATACACTAGTGTATTGTCAAAAAAAAGTCATGGGTTTATTACACTGCCGGAAAAGGTTTAATGTTATAAACCAATATATCAGCTACAAATGCACAGAATGGTTAGATTGAATTCAACTTTTGTCTTTCACTCTGCCAAACAACAGCATTTTAATCACCAAATTAGATACAGCCAGAATGAATGGCTTTGTCTTTGAAAAGGTAGAAGACATTTTAGGAAAGAAAGAAAATGCTGATTACCAGCAAGGAGAGAAAAATTTCAACCCAGTCTAAGACATATCCCATTTAGCCTCATTTAGATCGTTGTCTACAATTGCTTTCAATGTAAACAATTCTATTTATCTGCCTCATAAAGTGTTGAAAAAAAAAAATAAATCATGCTCTGTGAAGAGGAGGTTTGATGCACATGCAAAAAATATGAACCCAGATTAGCCTGTGCAATCCTGTATTTCTTAACTCTGTATTAGGACTCTCTCATATTGAAGGTGATGTTGATAATATACTGCATCCTAAATTTGTGTTCAAGTTGGATCTTCCTCACACCATTTACGGAATTTCAAATGTAAACGTCAATAATGGAGGTAATATCTCTCTCTCTCTCTCTCTCTCTCTCTCTCTCTCTCTCTCTCTCTCTCTCTCTCTCTCTCTCTCTCTCTCTCTCTCTCTTCCATATTCTGTCTCTTCCTGCTCCCCTCCCTCTCTCTCCTCTCTCTGTCTCTCTGTCTGTCTGTCTCTCTCTCTCTCTCTCTCTCATGTGTAATGTTCAAGTTTCTGCAGGGTATACAGTATATAGGATATGAAATTATTACCTCATGTGTGATATCTAAGTCCCTGCAGGGTATGTAGTATATAGGATACAGTAATATCTCATGTGTGATGTCCAAGTCCCTGCAGGGTATACAGTATGCATGTAGTAATATTTTCATGTGTAATGTCCAAGTCCTGGCAGGGTATACAGTGTATAGTGTATAGTATTATCCCATGTGTAATGTCCAAGTCACTGCAGGGTATACAGCATATAGGATATAGTAATATCCCATGTGTAATGTCCAAGTCCATGCAGGGTATACATTATTTAGCGTATAGTATTATCCCATGTGTAATGTCCAAGCCCAGGCAGGGTATACAGTATATAGTAATATCTCATGTGTAATGTCCAAGTCCCTGCAGGCTATACAGTATATAGGATATGATATCATTATCTCATGTGTAATGTCCAAGTCCCGGCAGAGTATCCAGTACATGTATATAGGATATGATATCATTATCTCATGTATCATGTCCAAGTCTCTGCAGGGTATACAGTACTTGGAATATTCTTTTCTCAGACAGTTTGATATCAATAAGATTTTCCTTTTCAATCTCAATATCATGCATACGTTTAAGGATCGTCAGAAAATTCATTTTCTCTTATTTGAGCAATGTTTTCTACCTTTTCATTCAAATCCTATCTTAGAAGCCATACTTGATTTATCTGCTCAGTGCTGCATATGCCTTCAAAATGGACAAGTGTAAAACTTGGTTGTATGGTAAGGGGTTAATTGTAGACTAGTCCAAAGCACTTGCAAATGACGAATTCAATTACGAAAGTTGTCATTGACAGGGTAGAAAACATTGTGGGAAAAGGAGAAAATGCTGGTTACAAGCACTTTCTCTTTTCCCATAATGTGTTCAAAAGTCCTCTTTCTCAAGGTCGTTAAAGGTAGGGGTTGTGTGGTAAAGGGTTAAGTTATTTGTTGTAATCTAACATTAACTAACCCTTAGAGTGCAGATTAAATGAAAAAGACATTTTTCGGTGTGGAAATATGACCCAATTAATTCCATTATAAAGGTTCTTTTCTCACAGAATGTATCAGCAAAACGGACAGTGTACATCAAGGATCAGAGTGCTCAAAAAAGGTGCTTTAAAGTTTGTTTTATTTTTATCTCTCCATAGATTATATTTGTGTTAGAATGGACAAAAAATGCCTTGTACTGCAGCTGCTGACAGATGAGAATGGCAGACCCAAACTTGAGAGCATGTTTCATGTAAACACAGCAAAACCAGACCAGTGTTTTCAGTCTATAAGCTTAAGGTACTTATACTGTTCATATATGAAGCTGGAATAATATCAGCATGAATTAATCCTTATCCTGCTAGCTATCTAACATAAAACTTTCAAGTCGATAATAAAACCCTTTTTTTACTATTTCATAGTTACTTTTTGGGGAAAAATATATCCTAATCAGACAGCATAGATCGAAGATCAGAATGCATGCTCTGTGCAGTCTGATCTTGATCTACATTGTCCGCAAATGGCCAGTGAGTCGCACTTAATAGCCTAAGGGTTAGTATTTTCAGTACGTCCTGAACAATTCATTTACCCCAGAAAAATGTTTTGTCCAGGCAAGACAATAGATCTCTGTTTTTAGATCTAGTGTCTAAACATGTTAGAAAAATTAAAGTAAGTTTACATGTTGAAACTATTTATAAGAATTTAACAGTCAACTACAGTTTTTGATGATAATTTCATTAAATCACTGTGAGATGCTTTTTTTTAAAATAGTAGTCACAGTTGCCAGGCGCACTCTTCTGCGGTCATTTGACCAACTGTTGGATAACAAAAGATATACACAGCACCCTATTATGGAGTCGAAGTTTTTGCAAGTGACAGGATAAATACATGTACCTGAACCTGTTTGTGTGTGTCTGTTTCTGTCTGTCTGTCTGTCTGCTTTCATGCCGGTCCACCAACCTGCCTGCCAGTTTCCTCAGCTCACAAGGATCTACTCGTAAATGATTTAATGTATTTACTGATATAAGAGAGTCAGGGCATTTTGCTTCCCTCTCATATTTTGTTAATCACACCCTCATACTTATACAGTAGTTCTGCATGGCTCAGGGTGAAGGTATAGGATTTGTAACTTGAAGGCCAAGAGTCAAGGGTTTGATCCTCACTTGCAGAGCTTATTTTTTTGTGGGAGATTCCTTGGCTAAAATACTACAGAGCCCTAGCTTAGTACTGGTAAAACCCAAAATACACATGAATAAGTGCACCGTTGCAGTAATATGACCGAAAAAATGGTTAAAGTGGAGTAAAACAATTCAATAATTCAGTAAAATTAACATAATTTTTCAGTCCATATATAGTTGGTGAGTGCTGTGTCGTGAATGATGCAGAAGAAGTGTCTTTGTGGAATTGCAATCAGCAAGTAATGGTCTTTCAAAACACACATCCCACGCAGGCCCAATTGAGCAACTGCAGTGTCAATTTTGGAAGCCATCCAAGATGTTTGATCAGTACAAATGCGACAATAGTGAAATTATTTGATTTAAGGGTGTGTTTCTGCTTTCTTGCATCTCTTTTGATTTCTTTTTACATCGGTACATAATCGAGTTATTGTTCATGGCTCTTTAGGGCTTTTCGTTTGATTGCTTTTCGGCAAGACACTTCAAAACCCTAGCCTTGTACTGGTGAAACCTAAGGCATACATGAATAGGTGATCTGTTGCATTTATATGACTGAAATAATGTTGAAAACAGCAGAAGGCACCACTTGATCAATCAGCAATCAGTAGCTCAACCATTCAATTGAATTTTTATTGACTCAGTCAATCAGTCAAGGTTTATTTATTCATGTACCACAGAGCATTCAGCCTGGTCTTGGATCTACTCTAATCTTTGTTAAGTCAAGTCTACAAGGTAAAATCTCTTGGATTTTAAGTGGATTGTTTTTTTGGACATCGAAAGCAATTTAGAAAGATTTTTGAATAAGGCCTCAGCAATATATGGACACATTGGCCACTGAATAAAACTGAAAACTGGTAAATGATGCAATAGACACAAAAGAAAATTACTGATCAAATACATGCGAGCCATGCTCTGTGAAAAGGGGGCATAATGCATCTCTTTGATACATGATACCAAGCAAGCCATCACATAATTATCGATCCATAAAAGCCACTTTTTTTAAATAATCTACTGTATGAGGTAGAATGGTCCTTTTGGCATGCAGAAATTAACCATTAGCAAAAATTTTCTGCCCTGGTCAGCCTGCGCGGACTGCACAGGCTGACCTGGGTCAATACTTTTCGCAGATGCATTAAGTCCCCTTTTCACAGAGCATGGCTCATGTATTTCTCGTTTTCTGTTTTTTTTTTTTCAAATATTGCCATGTTGTACATTTTAAAACTTGATATTTTTTTCAGCGACCTGCCCCATCACCAGTTTGTTTGTTCTCAGGGGAGTACTTATGCCCAGATGGTAGAGAACAGTTTAGAGTGTGCCAACCTAGTCCAAATTCCCCATTTTACCACCACTTAGCAACTGATTACCATTTCATTCTACTGGATGAAAGATTCCTTAACAAACCTGTAAGATTTAGTGAGAATCTGAACACTAAAAAAGCTTTGCTATTACACTGCTTTTTTTGTTTTGGTTTGTTTTTTTTTTTGTGTGTGTGTCCTTGAGCAAGGCACTTTAGAGCCCTAGCCTGGTACTACTGAATCCCAGGATACATATAAATGAGCTGTTGCCATGATATGACTGAAAATAATGTTGAAAGCAGCTTGAGATACAATTAAACCCTTTACCACACAATCCTGACTTAACGACCCTGAGAAAGAAGCCTTTTGAAAACATAGTGGGAAAAGGAGAAAATGCTGGCAACCAGCATTTTCTCCTTTTCCCATAATGTTTTCTACCCTTCCCAAAACAAATTTCAATTTTTGATTCATAATTATTTTGTCGTCTGCAAATGCTTTCAATTTGGACAAGTCTAAAATTTTGTTGTTTGGTAAAGACTTAAACAATCAGGTCATGTGAGGACCTAGACCTGCTTTAATCCTTTACGAAACAATTCTGAGTTCTAATGACCTTGAGACAGAAAGCTTTTGAAAATATTGTGGAAAAATAGAAAATGCTGGTAACCAGCATTTTCTCCTTTTCCCACAATGTTTTCAACACTTTTGAATAATCTTGTAATTTTGGCCACATATATCACATGTAATATGTTGTCTGCAAATGCTTTCAATTGTGACAAGGTTTAGATGTCATCTGGTAAAGTGGTAGGGTAAATTGATCCCATAATGTTTTCAAAAGCCTTCTCTTTCAGGTTTGTTTAACTTCAGGATTGTGTTGAAAATAAAAAAAAACATGCGGAATGCATGGATATGTGCACTGGCCACTGTGATGCAACTGAAACATCATTGAGATACAGCAGAAAACACCAAATAAACGAACCTCACTAACTTTGACAGTTTCTAGGCTATATTCTACCACTGTTATATATTTCACTCGTAGTCTCGGTCTCAAAAATTTTCAAAAAATTATTTTTCAAAGTAAAACTATTTTTTGATCAGTTAATCCTTTTTCTGACTGACTAAACCAAATGGTTTAACCTATCAGGAATGTGCTATTTTCTAAATTTAGAGTAAGACTTCAAATGGAAATTAGAATGTTTGGTGCCAGTCCTCATTTTTTGTTATAGGTATTAAAATTCGAGCACATGTTGCAAACCATGCCACAGTACATTTCCAGTATTCCAACAGGCAGTGATGATGTAGTGTATATAGGCAGTCAGTATCGACCTGTTGTACACACAGTCACTATGAGAGAAGAAGATTGGAATCCTCCTCAGCTTGTAAGCTATCCACAGAGAATAGGTAGCCAAATGTAGGTTGATCTCCTCTTCCTTCTCCTTCCCCCCTTTCCTCACTTTCCTTAACTCTTTACTGCATGATGAAACTTTAGACTGCCCCACATTGAAAGCATTTGCAGAAGACAAATTAAATGTGGCTCAATGACAAAATTCGTCCATGATAGAATAGAAAACATTGTGGGAAAAGGAGAAAATGCTGGTTACTAAATATATATGTGACTTAAAACTTGAAATTTGTTGTTAGTGGAGAATAAATACAATTGAAAAAGGAGAAAATGCCGGTTACTAGCATTTTCTTCATTTCCCACAATGTTTTCAAAAGCCTTCACTTTAAGGGTCTTTAAAAGACAGGATTTTTTGGTAAAGGGTTCTTAACCCTTTACCGAACAACCCCATGTTTTAAGAGTCGGGGGGGGGGGGGACTTTTGCAAACATTTTTGGAAAAGGAGAAAATACTGGTAATCAGCATTTTCTCCTTTTTCATTTGTATTTATTCTCTACTAACAACAAATTTCAAGTTTTAAGTCACATATATTTTCTTGTTCCTAACCATAAGACCTAGGTCTTTTGAATTTTGCGTGTATATTTATCTAATGGAACTGTACCAAGGTTGTTCAAATCATAGCCCTTGAGTCTAAATTTGCGCAGAGTATGCAGGCTGACATTAGTTGATAATTTTTGCAAATGCATAAAACCCCCTCTTCACAGAGCATGGCTCATTGTTTAAGCTGTCTTAACACATGGTTCAAATTCAAATTTCTTGATGCCACTCAAATGTCATAATATGACATTTTTGTCCTACAAAAAAAGAATTAAGTACCATGTTATAATATTTATTCTCGTCAGTTTTTAGCACTGTAAGGAAAAGAAAAATTGTAAGTTTTGATGTGAGATAAAGATGCAGTTTTAACCAAGAATACCAACTTTTTATCTTTTTACTCCTGGCTTGCCACCAATAAAATCACCAATTTTTGTGTTCACTCAGTAAAATATTGGTTTAGATTCAAACCGAAATATTTACCTTTAGTTAATTTATATGGACCTAGGTTGGATATCTGATGAAAGTCATTTAGATACTTGATGAAAATCAATTAAAGGGACCTAGGTTCCATACCTGATGTATATCTTATAAAGAGACCCAGGTTCCATACCAGATGTATTTCATTTAAGGGGACCTAGGTTCCATATCTGATGTATATCATTTAAAGAGACCCAGGTTCCATACCCGATTTATTGTATTTAAGGGGACCTAGGTTCCATACCTGATGTATATCATTTAAAGAGACCCAGGTTCCATACCTTATGTATTTCATTTAGGTGGACCAAGGTTCCATACATGATGTATATCATTTAAGGGGACCTAGGTTCCATACCTGATGTATATCATTTAAAGAGACCCAGGTTCCATACCTGATGTATATCATTTAAAGAGACCCAGGTTCCATACTTGATGTATTTCATTTAAGTGGATCCAGGTTCCATACCTGATGTATTTCACTTAAGTGGACCAAGCTTCCATACCTGATGTATTTCATTTAAGTGGACCAAGGTTGGATACCTGATGTAAACCATTCGCAACTACTTAGGTTCGATACCTGATGCAATTCTTTATAAGGAACTAGGTTGGATACCCGATGTAAATCATTTACAGGGACCTAGGTTTGATGACTGCATAAAGTGTCGTCTCGGATCAGCCTGTGCAGTCCGTGCAGGCTAATTCAAGATGGCACTTTACGACTATATTAGGTTTTGTGCTACAGTAGACTTGCGCAAAACAGAAAATAACATAAAAACAGAAAGTGTTGTGCGCACTGCGCAGGCTGATCCGAGACAACACTTTACGCAAATGTCCGAATGCCCCTTTTCGCATGTTGCAGGCCATATAATTTACTGGAACCTAGGTGTGATATCTTATGTAAATCACAAGGACCTAGGTTTAATACCTGATTTAATTCATTTGCAATGAACTACGTCCAGTACCTGATGTATATCATGTTTAGGTGCCCAGATTTGATACCTGTTTTATTTCACTTATAGGTCCCTAAGTTCCATACCTGAATTTAATTACTTACAAGGACCAAGGTTTGATACTTGATGTATAAAATTTGCAGGGAACTAAGTTTGATACTTGGTATATATCAATTTCAAGCACCCAGGTTAAATACCTGATGTAAATTATTTATACGATCCTAGGTATGATACCCGATTTATATCATTTGCAGGGACCTAGGATCTATTCCTGATTTTTTTTCCCTGTACAGGGACCTAGGTTCAATATCTGATGTATATAATTTACAGGGACCTATGTTCAATACCTCGTGTAAACTTTTTACAGGGACTTGGGTCCATTGCCTGATATGTATCGTTTGCAAGGACAATAGTTTGATTGCTGGGTACCTTTTTACTAAAGATTTGTAAATTTTTGCATATGAATTTTCGTATTGTGATGCCTACGTTCAGATTTACAAAATTCATAAATCTGTTTTACTAAATTTTCGTAACAGTGTGAATTTGCCTAAGTAAATATTTCTGTAATTTAATTGAAGGCTGAAACTGTAGTTCCAACGCAGTTGTTACCCGAGTAAACTGTGCATGTCTTTCAAGCAGAGGGAATTTACGCACATTTACCCTACATTTTTCACACTTTACTGCATCTCTTATGTCAGTTGCTTCCATCAATTATAGAAACTTTACATGTGAAGATAGAAAATGATTTGTCAAAAAAGAATTTTTTGACTACTGGGGATAACTGTAAGGATAAGAATATTGTTTTTCTCAATTTTCTTCCTCTATGACGATGCAATACAAAAAATGCCTCAAGATTTCGGCCTATGTTCTTACTCAACCCTTTACCACACAATCCCGACTTTTAACGACCCTGAAAAAGAAGCCTTTTGAAAACAGTGTGGGAAAAAGAGAAAATGCTGGTAACTAGCATTTTCTCCTTTTCCCACAATGTTTTCTACCCTTCCCAAAACAATCTTTGAAATTGGAGTCAAATCTATATTGTCGTGTGCAAATACTTTCAAGTTGGACTAGTCTTAAATTTTGTCGTTTGGTAAAGAGTTAAGACAGATATTTTTGTTGGTAAAATTATGCAAAAACTTACGTTTGTACTTTACTAGGAAAACTTTTGTAAAACACAAAACTTGGATTTATGCTAAAGCTTTGGAAATTTTTTACTTACATTTGCGTAAGTACTTTAGTAAAATGGTCCCCTGATGTATATCATTTTCAGGGACATAAGTTTGATACCCGATATGTATACTTTACAGGGACCTAGGTCTAATACCTGATAGGTATCATTTACAGGGACCTTTGTTTACTGCCTGATGTTTGTCATTTACAGAGACCCAGGTTTGATACCTCATTTAAATTTCTTTACAGGGACCTAGGGTCATTTTCTGATGTATTTCATGTAGGAATAAAGACTGATTATTCATGTATATCATTTGAAGAGGCCTAGGTTTTTTTACCTGATGTATACCATTTGCAGTAACCTAGGTTCGAAACCTGGAGCACCTTTCACTTAACTGTGTATGCATGAAATTTGTGTACACAGTTTTTGTAAGCGAGCATTAAGTCTGAAAACAAGTTTCACTGAACTCCATAACTTATGATTTGATTAAATATTTGGATAATTTTATGCCACTTCATGTCTTTGAGTAAAGCAGGGATCGTATGTGTGGTTATTCAGTCAAAAAAAATTGGCCTACATCTATGCATTTTAGTGAAAGGTACCACAGCTGATGTATATCAATTATAGGGAAATGGATTCAATACCTCATGTTTGTTATTTCCAGGGACCTAGGTTCAATACCTGATGTGATAGAAAGCTCCAAGGCTCCGTTACTGCTGAAAGAGAGGCTTGATGTATCCCTAGCTGGGGTCAAAGCTGTACCCTATGAAAATGGACATCTTGTCTTACAGGTATATTTTTTCCCTCAATGATTTAACCCTTAACCACACAACAACACTTGTCCAAACTGAAAGCATTTGCAGATGATAAACTAAATATGGCTCATATGGCGAGATTTGTCTGAAATGAATTGTGGGATATGGAGAAAATGCTGGTTACCAGCACTTTCTCCTTTCTCCCGTAATGTTTTCAAAAGACCTCTTCCTCAGGGTAATAAAAACTCGGGATTGTTGGGGTCAAAGCTGTACTAAATGAAAATGGACATGTATAGGGTTGCATCTAGAGCGCAGGATTGCCGAAATCCCACATCAAAATCTGAAATTCAGCAAAAACAAAATTTGTTTGGACACCAAATCACTCACTAAAAAAAAAAGTAGCCAGCAAAAATTGCATGATCATGCGCGGCATAATAGGGGAAAAAGAGAGAAAAAACAGACTTCCAGGGAAATAAAATGTAACAAAATTTGCATTGGTCACCACAATAATCATTCAAAACTGTAAAATTGTAGACTCTGTCAGGTTATTTTGATCACGTCAAGAGACAATTTTCATCTGTTTCATGCAGTGCTCAGGCTGTCGATCACCAGTGGCACCAAATGCAACAATTTAGGAAAAATGCCTCACAAAATGAGGCACTGGTGAATCTACTGGCAACAAGTGATGTATTAAGGCTACAAAATTCTTGAAAGATAATGATTCCAACATAAACAGCGAGTATCAAGTATGAGGACCATGTGTCACCATTTATCACAACTTAACAAGCTGGCCCACCATTAATGAAAAGCGTTATAATGATGTTAATCCTATTTTCTAGTGTAAAATGACAGGTTTTGAAGTGACCTGCTACCTTTATTGACAAATTCTTGCCATATCATACTGAAATACTTATAAAAAGGAATCAAGTGACATGAAAAAAAGATCGCTGCAAAAAATACGAACACCCATGACACTACAAAATGTCAATCAAATTTTGACATTGTCTGATCAGAGGCACTTCAGACTGTCTTTTCAGCTTTGATAGTGAATTTAAGCAGTAAATTTACATAAATATCTATGAAACAATAGGTGGAAGCTAAAATCTCTAATACTGAGGTAAAGACTTTGGTGAATTTTTTAAATGAAAATGTTGAACAGGGTAGGATAGGGTTGAGTGGGGGTTATATCTCATTGTCTTACTGTAACAGCACTGTAACAAGTGTTAAAGAAGAAACAGCTGGACATCCATAGTTCATACAAAGAAAGAAACTAGAAAAAACAAACTTGTGATCTTTATTATTTTTCTGAAGACAAAAACAAATAATACATATACATTAACCCTTTACCACACAATGGGAACCGCCATTAAAAATTTTTCCCACCTCTTTACACTTAAAGGGGGGACTTGCCCCACTGTTTGAAAGTTTCTAGATGCAACCCTGCATGTAGTATGACAGGTTGATATTTATTGGTGATTTAAATATTTCCAAAAAATCACATGCTTTAACAAGCCTTTGAAAAAAGGTTTTTGAATACCCTATTAACTCTTTTTCCCAGTTTTTTCTCTGTTAACATTGTGAGAAAAGGAGAAAATTTTAGATCGCTGTATTTTCTTCTTTTCTCACGTTATCTTTCTAAAAAAAGCTGCTAGCCCCAAAGGCGTCAGAACATAGGATTGTTTGGAAAAAGATTAATCTAGGTTTCATTTCTTATACAGCTGAACGGGCATGGAGAAGTATTTTATCAAATTTTACAAGGAAACTCTGAGAGTGACAGTGGAATAGAAGATGCTACTGATAAAACTGTGATTAAACCCTCTGTAAGAAGGCAGCTAAAGACATGGGTTCACAGACTAGAGAATGATGAAGGGTATCAGAAGAAAATAGGCCAAACATTGAAAATAGATTGTACCAGACACTTCTCCAGTAAGTGACAAGAAAGTGTTTGCTTGAATTACGTAGGCTGCTTTCAACATTACATAATATCATGGCAATAGCTTGCTTATTCATGTCTTTGTGAGTTTAACCAGTACTATTCCAGGGCTGTGACATGTTTTGCCCAAGGGCTGTCCCAGTGAAAGCCCAGTGCCTCAAGTGAGGATTGAATCTAGAGCCTTGAAATTGGCCAACTTAAATCGCCACCACTTAGTCTTGCAGGACCTCTACAAGATGAATAAAAAAACATATAACATACCATAGAATATAAGCATACCAGATGTTAATACAACACTCTGGGACTGGCTCAGTTCAGCACTGGAGCTTATGAAAAAGGAAATCTACACTGATGATGATGATGATGATGAAAATTATCGTTTTCTTTGTAAGCTTGTTTTAAGTTTATGTATGATGACAAATCCTACCATCAGAACAAGCCAAGAAAAATTTAAGTTTCTTGAATTTGTGAATTTCAGAAACAGAGTAATTGTGCCCCACCATTTTGAATGCAGCAACAAATATTATCACCCCCATTCTATTGTTGGTTGCAAAACTACCAAAAGTTGTGAAAGGTGCTTTAAGAGTCAAACTCACAAATTAAAAATACTAACTTTTTCATTCTACCCTCTTATCAATTTACTTTTTCATTCTCTTATTTGTGTGTGCTTATGTATTACATGTTTTTTTTTTTTCAATTTGTTGACATCATCTTGTATGCTATCTTTTCAAGCAAGTGCATATAGTTCTGGTCAACTTGTTTAGATACTAGAAATATAATTGAGCCATGCTCTGGCAAAAGGAGGCTTAATGCATCTACTGTTCAGTTCCCGAGGCATGATACCAGGCAAGTCATCATGTAATTATGGATCCACAAAATCCATTTTGCATAACAACCAACTGAATCATGAGGTACTCTGTCCTTTGACTTGCAGCAAATTGACCAATAGCAAAAAGTGTTGATCCAGCTCAGCCTGTGTGGACTGCATAGGCTAATCAGATGCAGTTTGCCCCCTTTTCACAGAGCATGCCCCGTATCAAAATGATTGGTCAATAACTAGATATGTATGGATACAACACAGATGTCCTTGCCTAGCCAAAAAGATGAAGTCTGAAAAGAGCTAAAAGTTGTATAATAACTTGTGGATTCTACCCTAGATAGAATTTTACCTATACTTGAGCCATGCTCTATGGAAAGGGGCTAAATGCATCTGTAAAAAGTATTGATCCATGTCAGCCTGCAGAAATTGCGCAGGCTGATCTGGGCCGAAATGCTTTGCTTTTGGTAAATTTTCTGCATGTTAAAGACCAAGTGTCCCTCACGATTGTTATACAAAATGGATTTTATGAATCTATAGTAATTCATTGTGATGACTTGCTTGGTGTAATGTAGTATGGAGATGCATTAAGACGCCTTTCACAGAGCATGGCTCATTTTAATATTATATACCTGTGTGTGAAATATGAAACTATTACGAATGATATTTTCAAAAGGCAATTAGGGAGACCATCTTTCTTTTTTCATTTAACGCATTTCCCCACATTCCCAAGTTTTAACAACCTTGAGATAAAGGCCCTTTGAAAACATTTTGGAAAAGGGAGAAAATGCTGGTAACCACTTTATTTCTTCTTTTTTTCCAACAATAGCTTTTGGGTTACATTTAATATGTTGTCTGCAAATGCTTTCAGTTTTGACCTGTCTAAAATTGTGTCTTTTGGTAGAGAGTTAAGAATTAAGCTACTTTACAATTTTGGTTTTAGAAATGGTTAGTGGATTACCAGGATTTATTGGATGTCCAGTGTGTATGCCTGAGGTCAGTGAAGCGGTTAGCACTGAACAGCTTGGACAGATTCAGTGTCCCTCCTGTAACAGTGTTCTGTCAGAGAGCAGGACTTTAAAACAGGTCATTGAACAGGTAAGTCCTGTTAATATTGTGCAAAATATTTTGGTATTTTTAATGCCTCTGAGGCAGAGGTCCTGGGAGGACATTATAGGAAAAGGAAGAAAAGGCTGATAAGCAGTATTTTCTTCCGTTTCCACAATATCTACTTTTCCTTTCTGATACAAGTTTTTTTTTTATCACTTGAGCCACGTTTAACCCTTTACCAGATGACAGAATTTTAGATGCATCCCAAATGAAAGCATTTGTAGATGACAGATCAAATGTAGCTCAAATTTTGGAATTTGTTTTTGAAAGGTTTGAAAATGATAAAAGAAGGATACATAGAAGAAAATACTGCTTTGCAGAATGCTCTTCTTTTCCAATGATGATTTCAAAAGCTTTCTCCTCTAGGTTCTAAAAGCACAGGGCCTCTCCTGTAGAGAGTTAGAATTGTCTGCAAATGTTTACAGTATGAGCTGATATGGACTAATGTTGAAATTTTCAGAAAAGGAGCAGTTGCTTGTCCACAATGTTTGTTCCTTCTCCCACAATGTTTGATAAGGCAGTCAAATGCAGGAGCATAAAAAGTTGTATTTTTACCATGGTCTGGTAATGGGATAGAAGATCAAAGTGCATCAATCATTACTTTTTTTGTTTTGTGTCCATTTCAACAGAGCAAATCTATCCTAAACCAGGTTTGAAATTACCTGAACACCTGCAGTTAGCAGCAATTGTTTTTTTCCGGTGTTTTACAAGGAAGTCAACTGCAGGGGCATAAAAACTGGTAACTGTACCATGTTGTACAGTAATTGGACAGTGAATCAAAGTACTTTTAACCTTTACCACACAATCCTTTGTTGTTCCCTGAGGAAGAAGGGCTTTGGAAACATTTAGGGAAAATACGCTGGTTCCCACCATTTTCTCCTTTTCCAACAATGTTTTCTACCATTTGCAGAGATAAATTTTAGTTGTTGGTACTCATTTACTTTGTCATCTTAAAATTCTTTCAGTTTGAACAAGTCTAGAATTTTGTTTTCTGTTAAAGAGTTTATTTTTTTCTTTCCATCTTTAAGGACAGGATCTATCCTGAACCAGAGTTCAAATTACCTGAACACCCACAGTTACCAAGACTAGATGGTCCCTCGAATAGTTGGAATGAACTATCCCATCAATTATGGAAACTCTATAAGAACGATACGACTGGCAAGGATTTAATAAAGATGGAGGTAGGTGTCTTCTGACAAAAGGTCTGGGTCTCACAATTAGTGCGGCTGTTTTGTCATAGCCTGTATTTGTGGTCATGGTTGTTGTGCGAAAATTTTGACATTTTCTCATATCGCTATTAGTACTGAGGATGTTTGCTTCAAACTCGGGCTAGGTATGAACTATCAAAATTGGAAGCTACCCCAGAAGGGCAGGTAATCCCTAGAATAATTAATTATCAGCTGCCAAAGGGGAGGAGATGTAGTTTTTGCATTGTCCATCCATCAGGCCGTCCGGACAGGTATCTTCTATACTGCTTGAAGAAAAATGATGAAGCTTCATACATGTGTTCCTTATGATAGTCCGCCGATATATTTTGTTTGTTTGTTTGTTTGTTTTCTTTATTTGATGCTGTGTCATGGAAAAAGGGGGCTTGATGTATATTTCTATTATGGACCAAATTGAATATCTCTTTTATTACTGGACAAAATTTTATGAAACTTTGTATTTATATTATTTATCATAAGCCACAGACAATCATCATTTTTTTTTTATTTAATGAAATGCCATGTCATCGAAAAGGGGAACTTAATGTATAATTTCATTATGGACCAATAACAAAAAGGTCATAATTATGTACTTGCAAACCACAATACATCTTACATGTTTGTATCAAGAAAGGTCTTTTTCGACAGGGAATATCATTTCAAAGAAATAACTTGTTTTGGCATAGCTATGCCCCTTTTTCAACCTAACATTTTAATTTAAGATGCAACTGAAAAATCGGAAAATAGTGAAAAGTTTCGGCCCATGTCAGCCTGCACAGAGTGTTCAGACCGACCTGGGTCAATGTTTTTTGCAAATGCATCAAGCCTCCTTTTCTAAGAGCATGGCTCATTTACCTGTACATAAGAAATATTCTTTAGATATGAGAGTGTTTTTGTTTCTGGGTGCATAGGCTAAGTTTTTCTGTTATAGAAACCAGCATTTTCAAGGATAATTGTTATCAACTGAAAAACGTTTGAATAGTCATCTGTAAATTCCTTAAGTATGGGCAAGTCGAAAATTCTGCTGTGTGGTTAAGGGTTAAACTTTCTTACAATATGAGCCGTGCTCTGGCAAAAGGGGGCTTAATGCATCTCCGTAATTAATAATGCCAGGCAAGGCATCCCATAATTATGGATCCATAATAGCTCCTTTTTTAAACAACTGACTTAATCATGAGGTAGACTGGTCCTTTGACATACAGAAAATTGACCGATAGCGAAAAGTTTCGGCCCAGGTCAGCCTGCACAGACTGTGCAGGCTGACCTGGGTTGATACTTTTCGCAGATGCATTAAGCTCCCTTTTCACAGAGCATGTCTCATATAATTTCTTACTTTAAACAGGACTATGATATTGAAAACGGATGAATTCAGGGATTGGCTGTTAGGACAGCATGCACATATCTATGGTACGGTGAGGATGCACAGAGCCATGTGACCCTTAAATTTACCAGTCCTTAGTGGTAAAGGAGATGCTTAATTTGCAAAGAAAGAATGGATCCAGACATTGGAATGACAACATGTATCTAGAAAAGGCATTAGGAGGTAGCACAAAGTCAGGTCTCCCCACAGTTTACTCGTCCATTGTGACAAAAGATGCTTGGCCTGCAATGGAAGAGTGGATCCGGACACATCACAATGAGAGAAGAAGAAGCTGAGAGCCAAGAGTACGCACAAGTGACTTGAGAAACAAAGGAAAGAAATGATATATAGCCTATTTATTAACCCTGGTTACCAACCAGTCCTAAGTTTTACCACAGGCAATTGAAACTCCATTGGTCTATTACAGAGTACCGAAATTTTCATTTTTCAGTCATCGGACACCATTACTAAAAATGGCTTATTGGCAACTTCCTCTATATCATGTTATATAATGAGGCAAGATTAGTGAAAATTGGACCCCCAGTCCCCTTTGCAAGAGATAATCTAACCAAAAACAGGCAAAAAACCACTAGGTGATCTGTGTATCTGTATTTTGTGATGGACCAATGGAGTTTTAGTGGGCTATGGTTTTACTTACCTTGAGAAAGAAGGCGTTTGAAAACATAATAGGGAAAAGGAGAAAATGCTGGCAATCAGCATTTTCTCCTTTTCCCACAATTATTCTTCACTTTTGATGGCAAATCCCTTTATTTTAGCCACAATGAACTTGTCGTCTGCAATTACTTTTGATTTGGACAAGTCCAAAATTTTGTTGTCTGGCAAAGGGATGTTGCTGTTACAAGCAGTAGGTCCTTTTTCCACAATCATTTCCACAGCCTTTTGCATGTGTATGTTATTCAGCTTTACACATGGAAGTTATAGGGGTACTAGAATTGTATTTTCCTGTGGAAATTTTTTGGTTCTCATCTCCTAGAATTTTCAATCAATTTGGTTGAGATTTTTACCCTTTACCACACAATTCCGGGTTTAACCCTTTACCAGACGACAAAATTTTAGCCCTGTCCAAATTGAAAGCATTTGCAGACGACAATTTCAATGTGGCTCAAATGGTGCAATTGTTTATTGATAGGGTAGAAAACATTGTGGGAAAAGGAGAAAATGCTGGTTACCAGCATTTTCTCCTTTTGCCACAATGTTTTCAAAAGGCTTCTTTCCAAGGATCGTCAAAAGTCGTCATTGTGTGGGAAAGGGTAAAAGGACACTGAGGGAAAAAACGTTTGAAAACATTGTAGAAAAAGGAGAAAATGCTGGTAACCAGGATTTCCTCTATTTCCCACAATGTTTTCTACCTTATTGCAGAACTTTTTGAATTTTTATTTGCTCGTATTTGTATCTGCTTTTCCACATGACCATCATTGAAACAATGATCAGTGGTGAAAGAGAATCCAAATAAATCCAGTTGCAATGACTATCACCAAATCCATGGAAAGAAATTCGCGGAGCTGTGGATTGTGACACCCTGGCTTAAAGTCCTTTATGCCACTGACTGAGCAATCAAACACTTAAATCCCACTTTCTCTAGATTTATTTCATTTTGATGCAGTAAAAATGTGTTTTGCCATGATTTCTTCAACACAATCTTTTTCTGCGGGAAAACAACTTGTGTGTGACGTAAATTAGTATAATTCATGATGCCATTAGTTTCTAGCATGAAATATTGCAGATATCTATACAAAAATAGAATTTCAATACACTGAAAGCAAGTTGAAAATTACATATTCTGTACTCGGTAAACTAACGATGATTTTTAGGTAATCATCCAATCAGTAGATCTTATATGACATTTTTGACCAATCAAGTTTATGTGTGAAAGAGTGTGATACTTGCAACACAATATGACCAACTGGAACTCATATGTTAATTTTTTGCTATGCCCATCTAGATTAAGACAAAAAGCCAATACAAAGTCAGAATTTTATTTTTAAAAATACTAAAATAGTGTGACCACAAAATAAGCATCACACATTACAGACTTAGCCTGTAATGTGCTGTCATTTATTAATTAGCCATTAGTATAGTGACGGGTTAACCCTTTACCACACAATACCGACTTTTAATGACACTGGGAAAGGAGCCTTTTGAAAACATCATGGAAAAAGGAGAAAATGCTGGAAACCAGCATTTTCTCCTTTTCCCACAATGTTTTCTACCCTATCAAAGAAAAATTGCATCATTTGAGTGACATTGAAATTGTCCTCAGCAAATTCTTTCAATGTGGACAAGGCTAAAATTTTGTCGTCTGGTAAAGGGTTAAGCATTATGTTGTTGATATTGATGTTTGTTTCAGTTTTAAACAATACAGTTCCCTGAAAATTACATTTTGTTGCCTTATAAAAGTCCTTGTTAAATCATTTATGACCTGTTTCTGTTTTTTTTTTATGACCCTGACCCAAGAAAGAAGCCCTCTGAAAGCGTTGTGGATGAAGGAGAAAATTCTGGTACTTGTATTTTGAGTTGGATTTAATTTGTTGCCAGGTTAAGCTTGTAGTAGTGATGAGCCTAAAATTTGGCCCTTTTTTAAGAGCTAAAGAAACAAATCGAATCACAAATCAAGTAAATTTTAGTTTAATCAAATCATCATTTCCCATTATTCAATAATTCATCTAGAATTGATGAGATTTTGTACATATAGCCAGAGTGGCCAGGTAAAGAAGTGGTAATGGGCCAGGTAGAGTGTATCCCTGACTACTGCCAGCTTGCACGTCAGAACAATCATGACCTGAGCAGTTACTTGACCTTGAACCATTGACCTCTGTCAAGGATGAACTACTAAAGTGTTGTAATTGATTCTGTCTTTGAACTTCCATGTCTTGATGTTGTTTCCGAGTTGTTGATATTTTCGAGCAATGGTTTGTAGAAAAGGCTTCTTTGGTTCCCTGGTTTGTAGATAAGGCTTGATTAGTGGCCAGTTTTGTATCAAAGATTTGATTGGTGCCCTGTTTGGTAGATAAGGCTTGATTGGTTCCATGTTCTCCTGTCTGACATTTGTTGTTCTCTGTACCAGTCCAATCTTGTCTTCTTTCTCTTTGAAGCTGTCCCTTACATTTAATCCTTAATAAATCAGTGTAATTCTTGACAATTATTCTCTGGAAATGTCAGACTTATTTTGACAGAAGCCAATTGATAAAAGAAGTGGAAAAACAGCCGAAAAGAAATTGTACCAAAAGATATCATTAAAGAGGTTTGCAGCAGGGATACAACAGTAATCCTCTACAGAATTCCTCCAAAGAATTCTGATTTCTCAAAGAACTCTGTTAGCAATCAAGATGAAACTGAACAAACACTAAACATTTTCAAAATTCTTCTCCTAAGCTAAATGTTTGAATTGTCAGTAAATGGCAAACTTGCCTTTTTGGGTGGAAGTTTTTTCAGATTTCTTGATTTTTTTTATCAGTCAAAAAAAACAATGTTGTTGTGGGCTTGAGTTATTTTTCTCTACTAATGATCAGCTGTAACTCTATAGAATGGTAAAAGGGAAGTTAGTCTTGCTTTTAATAGCAATTCTTAAATATTTATCATCCCTGGCTCAATCAAAGGTCAGTTACGGATACTTTCAATTTTTTTTGTTAGAAAATGTCCAGTTTTTGTAGATAATTATTTATTTTTATTTTGTAAGTTATGCATGGATGTTTTTATTTTAGAATTAAGCACTATTTTGACCAAACAATCTGAGCTGAAGAAAATGATGCTTTTTGGCTAAACAAACTAAAGAAATGTATCAAGAATCAGTGTGGCAATTCGTTTAAATTTGCTATAATTCTTTTAGACCTCTTTCATATCACTTATCTCATCTAAATCTGTACACAAACATAACCTGATGGCTTATCTGGACTGTTTTTCCCAATCAAGAATTCTGTACATTCCTAGATTGCATTTTTTGTATGGATAAATGTCACTGTCTATGCCACTTACAGCCAACTTTCCTGCTAGCCAGGTGAGCGTTACAGGGCCACAATGGACCTCTTGTTACTTTTTAAAAAATCATTTCAACCCTATCAGTACCATAAGTGAAACCAGTGGCTTTTGCAGATGGCATAGATCAAAGATCAGACTGCACAGTACATGCAGTCAGATCTGTGATCTATACCCTCGGCTTAGTTTAGTCGAGCCTGTCAGATAAAAATCTTTCCCAGTTTCAGAGGAATTTATTTTTAGCCACCCAAAGACAAAGAAATCGAGTTTATATGAGCCATGAAGCTGTATCAAAAGGCAGTTTAATACATCTGCAAAAAGTATAGCCTCGGGTCAAGCTGCGCTATCCGAAACTTTTTGCTTTTGGTAAATTTTCTGCATGCCCCAGGACCATTCTTCCATAGGATTCAGTTGGTTTTTTCACACAATGGTTTTGACGGATCCATAATTATGTGATGATTTGCTTGGTACTGTACATGAAGATCACGGAGATACATTAAATCTCCTTTTTTGCCAGAGCATGGCTTGTATGTTTGGAAATGAAAGATTTAAAAAGTAGACTGTTGCAAAGTGGGGAAAATGTATTTATAGTTCGAGGTTTGTTAACTGTGCATGGCTACAGAACAGAAAATGAATCGTCTTTATACACACAATAAAAGTCGAGATAATTCCAATGAGTACCCTCAACAGAAGTCTGATACTGCATAACTATTAGAGTAAGAATACTTAACTTGCCATTAGCTTTACGCTTAACCTGACCACAAATCTTAGACTCGTCCCTATTTAAAGTATTTCCAGACGGCAAATACAGCTCAGATGATAGCAATTTGTCTTTGAAACATCAGAAAACGTGGAAAAGAATATATATTCGGCTGTTCTTTGGATTCTTACAACTAGATCGTATGGAAAAAGAGTTGAGACTTACGTTGCTCTTGTATCAACCATCTGTGTCTGTTTTTCTGGCTGTTCAGTCTGTAATGAAATCAAAGTGATGAAAGTACTACAAACATGGCTTTTACTTCTTTACAAGACAACAAAACTTTAGACTAGTCGTAATCCAAAGCATTTAAAGGCAAAGAATGAAAAGTGGCTCAAGAAGCTTAACTTTTCTCTGAAAGCGTAAAAAACAACCCAGTATTGAGGGACCCGACATTTTCTTTTCTTGTTATGTTTTCAAAGACTTTATTCCTAAGTGTCGTATAAACAGGGAGTTGTTCGATTATGGGTTAAAACATCCTCGGAACCCAGGTTTGAAGCATTACGTTACTCTCCATGCATGACCCCTGGGAAAATTGACTAGCAAATCGTCGTTTCTTATGAATATTCATATGGTCGGGAAGTACCCTAATAGCCAATCGAAAGATCGATAACATAATGATACTTCTTCCGTTTCTAAAAATAACCCTGGAAAAAACCCGAGGTTGTCAACAAATATGGCGGGCGTCGGCGTGCTTGTCTCCTGTAAGATAGGCCATTCTGCAATACAGGGACGACACTATCGATCTTTGTGTACGATTTTAACTGACAGCCTTTCGGTGTTATGCCGAAAATCTCTTAAACGCTTCTCGATTGTGGTAAGTTGATGGGCGCCGGCATATTTAAAGTATCGCTATGCTTGATTTGCAAGGAATGATGTGATTGGATATCGACAAGTAAAAAAAAGAAATGACGGCGTATTTGTGATAAAAATATGTTAAATTTTCTCAAAGAAAAACTGAGATCACCAATCAAAATGCTTCATGAAGAATTCATGAGAACGAGGAAACGCCAGCGAAATAACCCAGGGGCGATTAGAGAATGAGTTGAAACTGGGTCACCGGGGATGGGATTAAAAGAGAGTTAATGCTATTTCATATCCCACAGAATTTTGGATAGCATACCCTCGCTTAACACTTTGGTAATGATACAATTTTCATTTAGGCTCTAAATTTAGGCTCTAAATTTACCGATCTACCTTCTTACTACCACTACTGTAATTAGAACACGGTGATGAACCAAACAACACCGCCTCTATTCAATTGATCGGCAGCATAATACACGAAAATGATCTGCAATGTTTCTTACCTCTAGGCAGGGACCGTTTCATCGAGTTCGTATATAGCGTAATATCGTTACATCCAATATCGTTGTAAGTAGAGGTTTATGTATATGGTGTTACGGGAGACCACTCCTTCATGCATGGCTTCATACCGATTTAAATACAATACCTAACAACTATGTTAGGGAGAATTCTCTTTAGCTCAGTGGTTATGGTGTTGGCCTTTCGTCCGGGCGTTCTAGGTTCGAATTCTGCCCGATCCCTGTATTTCTGCTATGCATTTGTTTCTTTGTTACGGACTTTGTTCGTAAGAATGGCCATGCTCTGTGAAAAGGGCTTAATGCATCTGCAAAAAAAAATAAAGACTTAGGTCAGCCTTCGCAGTCTGCACGGGCTGACATAGGTCGATACTTTTTGCTTCCAGTAAATTTTCTCCATGTCCAAGGACTGAAAACTCGGGATTGTGTAGTACAGGGTCAATTATTACAGAATTTAACTTTTCAGTAACCGTCATTAAAAAAAATGGAGCAAAAACGAGAGCCTGTATTTACCATCCATTCAAAATTGCATTCTTGTGCTAACTTTAGAAAGAAACTGATTGGCTAAACTATGTAGTTTATCTCATCAGAAATTACGTTCCTGTCAAGTTTAGAAAATTATCATTACATTCTTGCTACAGATTTAGAAAGTAACACAATATCTGATTGGCTAAACCATGTCGGTTAGCCATTCAGAAAGTACGTTCCATATGAATTTTAGAAAATTACAAAACCAAGGGTTGCGTTACGTTACAGTAAGACCAAGAATGTTCTTAGGGACGGCTGGTGAATACAGACATAGGGGTACTATAAAAAAACAACAGTTATTATACCGATCGACGTCTGCTTCTAAGATTATATCCAGTCGTATTAACTCCGCAGGTTCTCGTTTTGTTCGACTTCTGGGTTCTCGGTCTCGGGGATTGGTTCATTGTTGTATCTTTTCTGCTTCTTGCTTTTCTTGGGGTAAAAGACGAAATTACAAATATTTGCATTTGAACTTTTACTACAATACTACTAGCAATTTTTAGATATTGGGAGTTAGATGTAACTTTATAAATGAGCCGTGCTCTGTGAAAAGGGGGCTTAATGCATCTGCGAAAAAGTATCGACTCAGGTCAGCCTGCGCGGACTGCGCAGGCTAACCTGGGCCGAAAGTTTTCGCTGATGGTCAATTTTCTGTATGTCAAAGGACCAGTGTACCCCATGATTCTGTTGATTGTTACAGAAAATGGATTTTAAGGATCCAGGATCATGTTATGACTTGCTTGGTATCCTGCATCACGGAGATGCATTAAGCCCCCTTTTGTCAGAGCATGGCTCAAATATTAAATTCTTTGTACGTGAAGAGCCGTTTTTAATGTCATATCTTGTAGCCTAACCCCTTCACACGTTATTCGATAGTAAAAGTAAGTTTAAACTATAAGAAACATTTGAAGGGGAATGAAATAACGCAATGGTAAACATTGTGGTAAAAAAAAGGTCGAATTGTGAACTCTAGAATCGTAAAGGCCAAAAGGAGAAATCGTCTGTGGTAAGCAAATCCTCCTCTTCCGACACTGAACTCAAAAAATAGTCCACGCCAGGAGTGTTAGAAGTTGTATTTCATATCGTGATGGGTTATCTTAATCAAGAATAAGTCTTTCCCGGACAAAAAAATAGACTCGTCTAAATTCCAAACATTTGTACACAAAAAAATCGACTTAATCGAAGATAACGACGGAGTTTCGCGTGGCCCAGTTTTTTATGGTTCTAGAATTCTTCACATTGAGGAATTTATGTTCAAAGCGGCGTTAAACACAACTCAGTCAATAAGTTAAGTGGCAATAGCAAGAATGTACCGAATACGACGAGAATAACAGGGAAAATGTCCGAGACTGTTGTTTTAACTAATTTACCACACAATCCCGCCTTTTTAAAAAAAACCCATTCATGTTTGGAAGGATTCTTTTAAGATAATTTTGGATTAAAGATACCCCCCCCCCCCTTTTCACATTATCTCCTGCAACATCGAAGAAAACCTCAGTTATGTGCTACAAAAAAAAAAAACTTGTGGTCTGAAAATCATTCAATGTGACCGTGTCTAAAACTTTGTCGTTCTGTAAGGATTTAAATCAAAGCGCTAACGCACTGAAAGCAGCGGATTTCTTTTCTGGCTCCGAATACATGCTACTAATTGGTGTGTTTTATGTTGTTTTTTTTTTCCTAGTAAACTAATATAAATCAAAACGGAAAGTTCTCCAGAGAACTCTTACCCTTGAGATTAGGGCACGAGTTCAGCAGGGTCCGAGTTCTCCAGCAACGAGGTACGTTGTTGTATAAATGTGCCAGATGGTGGACAGGTGTCTTGTTTTATTTAAGATGAAAATCTTTTGTTACCTTAAATTAAAAAGACAACTGAAAAATGATGTTTTAATTTTTTTCAGAGAACATACAGTATCAAGTTGAACTGCTTTGTTTGAATATCACTGGCAGAACTATTTTATTAGTGTACGAAACTGGGTTTGTTTACACGCGTATCTGGGCAAAACCTGCCGGAAGCAAAAATCTGACCTAGATAAAGATAGTAGGCTAAAAAATAAGTATATACATGTACATGTGATGTGGGAACTATGACTCCGGGGTATACCGGCTGCCAAAAATGGTTTAAAAAATCATCATAACATTTACCCAATGGATCTCGTAAAATACACGAATTCCTGGCGTTCATTCGTGTCGCCACTTTTACCAAGATTGACTGCATAATCCAGCATGTTTTCTCTGATCGATTCGTCCTCAATATCTATCGCCGGAGCAATTTTTCTTGAAATATTCCGATTGTCAGGATAAGATTTTGCATTATTAGCACTCTCATTACAAATGTCGAGATTTTCCAGTGAGTTTGAATTTCTCTTTACTTCATCATAGAGGTAAGCTTCATCAAAATCCTTCAGTCTATCTTTAGAGTCTTGGGCACCTTCTGTGTGAGTGCTATGACCAGAATCACTTTCCATACCAGTTCTGCAATCTTCTGAACGACTCGGAGTACTGCTAGGTGTTGTTGCTTCGGAGTATGTTAGATCGGCATCCGATTCACCAAGCGAGGACAGTTCACTGTGGATTTCTGAGACAGTAGATCTGTATAAGTTGTAACTACCCAGCGAGTTAATTACATTTGAGTGTTCATTACGATTCTCGCAACCATTGTCTGTTAGTTCAGTTTCCGACACTTCTTCTAAATCAAGTTTTCCAGTTTTTAACGGTGGCACATCGACATTTTTCCCCCGATCGTCTGGTTTCTTTCTTTTTCTTTTGTTACTAGATTTATGAAGCCAAGCCCTCGTATCTTTCTTGAAGAACTTTAGTTTACCATCTACAACACAACGTAGTGAATAAGGATCTTCTTCGTCCTCAAATCTTTTCGTGGTTTTAAATAACTTTCTTTTATCACCACAGTAATCGGACGACATTGAATCGTTCGTGGCCAGGTTTTCTGTCGGTCGTTCTGCTGTACCGGTATCTACATCTGGGGAATCGGCATTATCCTCATTTACATTATTTTGAGAGGTGTTTGTTTGCACGGCTCGAGGCATGTTGTATATCACATAACTTCCTTTAATCAATGTGCCATCCAGCAATACGCCATTTTGAAAAAGTCTGCCTATAGCGGATATGACGTAATGTTTAGTGACGTACGCTAAGCTCCAAAGGGCACTCACGATATACCGCCATTTTCTGTTTGTTATTGAAGACAGAATAGGCCCGTATGACGTTTAACGTAATGTTTCATTCCAAGGGTACTGCATAAAATGCAAAAATGTACTGTATCTTGCAAATGATAAACGAAATCACCAGGACCAAGGTACAAAGAGGCGTCGACGGCTTTTGAAAACGGTTGCAAGTTCGTTAAGCACCGAAACTCTTTCTCCGGGTGCCATGATGAGATCGGAGAACGCCCCGCAAGAATATATTTAAATTCTCGACGTCTTAGATTTTTTTTGTATCTTGAGGTTTCTTTTATATTTAACCATTAGAGTGCTAATTACTGAATGGACCTTTTGCATCAGAACAAACATCCAAAATATTGTTTTTTTTTAAGGTTGTTTTGGCCAGAATATGTGACAAAGTAGCGAACGGTGCAATCTGATCTTCATCTGCACTGTCCGCAAAAACAACTTCCAGCACTTTAGGTTTAAACTCAATGACAGAAGGTATAGCCTATAACAAAAGTGTTCTGGCCATGCCTTGGCAGGCTGGACAGACGCCGACGGCTGTTGTAATGGATGCTTCACAAGCTACTTGCTCAAAATCGATCCTTGACAATATTTTTTTCTTAATTCCAAAACAACCCTATGAAATATGGAGAGAAAGCGACAGACAGACAGACTGACGCACGGACAGGCGGGTGGACGGACGGACAGATGACCGGAGGATCGGGCAGACAGACAAAAGAAAGACGGAGGGGAGACAGAGAGAAAACGAGAGAGAGAGAGAGAGAGAGGTTGGAGGGAGGGAGGGAGAGGGTGGTTTAATTTTGAAACTAAGTGACTGAACAAAGGCAAGGCATTTCACCAAAAATTTTAATAACCAAATAAATTGCAACAACGAATAGATTTCTTTATTTTATACTTTCGTACAAATACTATTTTCATATTTATATATTTAATTATTGAATATTTTCATATAATGGTAACCAGCATTTTCTCCTTTTCGATCAATTTTTACACTCTCGAGGAGAAATTTCAGTTTTTAATTCACATATATTTTGTCGTCTGCAAATGCTTTCAATTTGGACAAGTATATAACTTTTGTCGCCTGGTAAAGGGCTGAAGTTTAGAAGGGTTTATAGGTATGCAATTTCGGAGATAACATCAAGTGTCCAAGTGTTTTCCACGAAAGCGTTATTTGCTATTCGACCTAAAAATGGACCAGACATTATAATCACAAGTCCTTGTGCATTTGCAGGATTCATATGAGTCATGCTCTGGCAAAAGGGGGCTTAATGCATCTCCGTGATGTATCATACAAAGCAATTTATCACGGATCCTTAAAATGCATTGTGTATAACAACCGACTGAATCATAAGGTAGACTGGTCCTTGGACATATAAATAATTGACCAATAGCAAAGAGTATCGATTCAGGTCATCCTGCGCGGACTGCGCAGGCTGACCTGAATCGATACTTTTTGCAAATGCATTGCGCCCCCTTTCACACAGCATGACTCATGTTATGAGCTTTCAAGCACCTCCAACACAGTTCTATGTCTTGCAGGTTTTATCAAAATTTTGTTTGATGGAACTTTTCCTTTGACACGACGTTTTCAAACGCTTTTTCGTAAAGAGCCTTCAGAGGTGTATTTCATAGTAATCGGTAAAAATATAGTGATTTTTTTTTCGTCTCTTCCACGCAAAAAAATATAGATGTAGATGTTATTCACAAAACTTTACACAGTTACACGAATTTTCAGTCCATGATGATATTTATTTGCCGACGTTCTGGGGCATGAAGAATCGTGTAAACATCCACAGTTTTGTCTGTTTGCCGATATCTCCCACATACACGTCTGACCCGTCCTTTGACACTGTGACGTCATGAGGCTGCCCAAAGCCCTGTGAAAAAGAAAAGAAATATCAGTGCAGCTGGCAAAAACCTTGTGGAAGTTATAACACAAAAAATGGGCACATATTCAACAAGTATTCTAAAATAGATTCTTGTTTTCGTTTTGTGTTTGCCAGTCAGATGGTCTTTTTTTTTAAATCAAATCGAAGTGGGCCATGCTCTGGCATACAGGGGTTTAATGCATCTTCATGATACATCGTACCAAGCACGTCACCACAAACTACAGATCCATAAAACCCATTTTGTCCAACAACCAACTGATTCATGTGCTAGACTGGTCCTTAGACATGCAGAAAATTTACAGATATCAAAAAGTTTTGACCCATGTCAGCCTGTGCGGAATGCACAGGCTGACATGAGTCGATACTTTTTGCAGATGCATTAAGCCCCCTTTTCACAGATCATGGCCGAAATATATATCTAAACCGTATAGTCTAGGTGTTTGTAAAGGTTGTCAAAAAAAGGTATTTGTTTTTGGTGGAAGATCAAGGAATGATTGCATTAATGAACAAAAAATCCATATCTTTTTTTTTTTAACCAGTTTTGTTTTTCACTCGGTAAAAGTATATTTTGTCCTATTCTTGTCTGGTCTATTTAATCCAAACTCTGGCAAAAGGGGGTTTAACGCATCTCTTTTGTGCATTATGCCCAAGCAAGTCATCACGGTATTAAGGCTCCATAAAGTTACATTTTGTATACAGCCTACTATCGACTGAATCATGAGGTACACTGGTCCTTTGACATGCCGAAAATTTACGGGTAACAAAAAGTTTCAACCCATGTCAGCCTGCGCTGTTGGCGCAGGCTGACATAGGTCGATACTTTTTGATTATACATTAAACCCGCTTTTCACAGGGTATGGCGTTGGATTGGTAGCTCAGAAATTTTAGACTAAATTTCTCGATGCTGATTGCATTGGGTGTCCTCGCGGAGACCAGACGAATAAATGAGCTGTCGTTGTGATATAACTGAGCTTGTGGAAATCGGTAAAAAGGATCATATGTTTAAAACTCTCTCTCTCTCTCTCTCTCAAACTAGGTCATGTCAAATAATGTATTAACGACCGTTGTGACCATATCTTCACACCTTATTACTCCCTTTGAAATGATGCGCGCAGTGACACTAAATGTCATTCGGTCACATTCTAGTAAAACAATTAACGACACTGAATGTCTTACTATGTTATGGAAGGCATGAAATGTTCTCGCGAACAATGTAGATCAAGATCAGACTGCACTGCCACAAGATGTGCAGTCTGATCATTGACCTACACGGTCCAATTATTTGATTCTGGTTAAAGTAGCCTGAAAATATTGCAACAAGTGGACCTATTGGAAATATACGAGGTTTTTTTTTTACGGAGAGGTCAAAGAGTAAACCCTTTACCAGACGACAAAAACCTTAGACTCGTCCAAATTGAAAGTATTTGCCGACGGCAATGTAAATGTGCCTCAATTGATAGGATTATTTCTTAACCAGATGAAAACATTGAGGGAAAAAAACAGAAACTGCTGGTCACTAGCATTTTCTCCTTTCCCTACTTTGCTTTTCAAAAGCTTGTGTATCGTGTGGGTCGTAAAAATACGGGAACTCCGTAATGCATTACACCAAGCAAGACATCACGTAATTATGGACCCCGTAAAATCCATTTTGTTTAACAACTGACTGAGTAATCAGGTAGACTGGTCCCTTGACATGTAGAAAATTTGAAGACAGCAAAAAGTTACGGCCCATGTCAGCCTGCGCCGACTGCGTAGGCTGACATGAGTCGATATTTTTTGCAGGATTAAGCTTCCTTTTCACAGAGCATGGCTCGCTTGTAAAAAGCTATGGACCATTTTTCTAAAATGTCTGCAACTATATTCATGGTATAAAACCATGCTCTAATTTGATTATTAACATTTTTACAAGGTCGTGTTTTGGTAATTTTTCTCATTTGGAGATGAATTGGAAAAAGTTTTATGTGTCAAAATTTGCCCTGCAGGAAAACATATATGGTTCTGAGATATGGGGATCAAGTTAGTTGGGCAACATACAGATCGTATATCGTTCATAAACCTTTGGCACACAGACCCAGTTAACCGGTTTAAGAAAGACAATTTAAATGATATGACTAACTGTTTATGTTTCTGTGGAAAGTTTGAATATAAAATCTGACTGCACAGATCATGCAGTCTGATCTTTGATCAAAACAGTCCGACGGAAATGCAGTGGAATTGCTAATACCGCTTTCTTTTTGGTTGACTTGAATTATTATTTTTTTTGGCAGTCTAATCCAGATAACCGATGTAATTTCATTTCTGATGTCTTTATGCCATAATAAAGGTATCAGTTTTTTCCCTCACTGTATATAACATGAACATCTAGTTCTCGCTTAAGATCACGATTTTCATACTTAAAGCAAGAACTGTTGATCAAATTCAGACACCACATTGCAGTGTCTGATCTGCATACAAATGCTTGAAACTTTTCTTCTTTTATAAATACATACCAGGCATTTTACTTACCACATTTCCAGGGCCCCATGTCTCTAGGATATTACCGTCCATGTCCAGAGTGAAACCTTCCATTATACCGATTCCAGGGCCGTTCACAGCATACAAAACATCAGCTGAACATACAAAAAGGAGATATGTCTTGGTATTTTCAAACCCTGTACCACACAAATACGACTCTTAATCCCCACGACAACTTTTAAACATAGTATTGGAATAAAAGCGATTGCTTGTAGCAATGCAAAGATTCTTGCCTTGCTATGTTTGCGGAATCCTCGGAGCCTTAGTTGGTTAAAAGAACTAATTTACACTCTAGGGGGTTCGATCCACAACGGTGGTGATGGTTACGTGGAACCTCCTGAAGCAAGCCTCTGGCTTGCTCCGTTGGAACAGTATTCGCTAACCAGTCTAAATTATATTTCAAAATTCATTAAGTAACACAATTTCTGATTAGCTAAACCATTTGGTTTAGCCAATCAGAAATTAGGTTACTTTGAAATTTTCAAAGTATAAAACAGAAATAGACTATGGAAGCTATCGAAAATGGTTTGTAACTCGGGGGCCCAATATATACGTGAATAGGTAACCTGTAACCTTGAAACAAATGAAATATTCTTTAAAGCGACATAAAACACCACCCAGTACAAATTTACGACAAAGCGCAAAGGCCATGAAATTAGGGCATTATAAACGAAATTAGGGTGAAAAAAGATACATCGTTTCTAAGAACGATTTTCTCCCCTAAAATAATAATTTATTGCCCAATAAATGTCGCGCTTAACGGGGAATGAACTGGTCAAAGGCCGAGTTTTCTCTCTACAACCACAATAGGTGAATTATTTGTACGTGTAGTTGCGGACAATAGACAGTTATGATCAATGCGACATGCGGACAATTTATGACAAAGATTGCTTCATAAAAATCCTTGTCTTTTTAAGCAACCGTTCGCCAAAAGATACCGTGTTTTTTACAAAATGTTTTCAAAACAATGTAGGAAAATGAGAAAATGCTGGAAACCAACATTTTCTCAATTTCCTGCAATGTTTTTTTTGCTATGTGGGAAAAATGGGGCTTCATCCGTTCCCCAAAATTCCGGAAAAATTATATTTTGACCCAACTGATATGTATGCTGTCAAAACCTGAAATCAACAACTACTTTAAATTTTATTGATAATCTAATTCTGAAGTTAGAATGTCACGCTTTCATTGGCTGAACTATTTCTTTAGGCCAATGAGAAATTGTGTCCTTTTTTTTTTTTTTTTAAGAAAATTATTGAAAATAAGAACTGATACAATTTACAATGGTTAATGTGTATGGAACCTGTTCATAGGATAAGTGACTGTGTTCCTTACCATTTGGGTCAAACTCGATGGCATAGATTGTCCCGCGGTCAGGTTCGAAGCTCCGGTTGAACGTTCCGGCTGTTGTGCCCTTCAGTCCAGCATCGAAACATAAGATTCTGAAATTTTACAGATACAAATACGAGTATTGTGCTTTTTTTAAGTCACTGAAAAACTATTCCTTTATTCAACGACCCTGGGGAAGAAGGCTTTTGTAAACACTTTGGGAAAAGGAGAAAATGCTTGTAAACAGTATTTACTCCTTTTCATATAATGTTTTCTAGCATTTAAAGACAAATCCTGCCATTTCATCTACATTTAATTTGCCATTTAAAATCTTTAATATGAAATGGTTTAACATTTCGATGTCTATTCGAAGACATAACAGTTTTACTCATTGCCGCACAATTTAACTGTTTTCTCGTACTCGCATGAAATACTAGAGTTGAAAACGTTTATTACATGAGCCATCCTCTGTGAAAACGTGTTTTAATGCATCTCCAAAAAGTATCGACGCAGGTTAGCCTGCCAGGTCCGCGCAGAATGACCTGGATCGAAACCTTTTGCCTTTCTTTCACCTACATTTCTTCGCCGGAAATACACCACTTTACCGTTCTTAAAATTGTAAGGCTCCTCTTAAGAAAGAAATCACGATTCACAATATTCTGTCGAAATCTTTCTAAATACATTTATGTTGACAAACAGTTTGTGCCTTCAGTTTTTCACGTGGTCTATCAATTCAGTTCGTAGTTTTTACTGACAGACTGATAGATGTAATTAACTTCATCGTGGTTATTGTTAATCGATTTTCAAGGGCGCCGCCATGTTTAAAATCATGTGACTGACAGCATATGGAAACCTTGATACGGACGAGATAAGATTCAGTTACGGAATCGGCGGAGTTGTGACGAGTGACAGAAAAGTTCATCTGACAAGGGACATAATTCAAATTTAACTGTCTTTAATTTTCATGTCTTTTCCTCTCCCAGCAATGTAGTTTTCAGCAGCTTTCTGGTGACCATTCAAAAGAGATGGAAAAATAGCTTGCACAAAAATAAAGACAAAATTCATTGCTTCCTTGTTCAAATATCAGATTTATAAGGCAGAACAAATGCCCACGGGTGTGACGTATAAAGAACGTGCCCTCTAATGGATTGTGTCATGTCGTCACACACCCTGATACCCCCTCGGGCTCTCTAATCCCGCCTGTAGGTCGGCGGACATGTTGATCATTTGTAAAATACGTCATTGTATCATTTATTATACGGTTAATTACTTGTATTATTAATGAACGAGTTCATATGCTTTTTAATTCTTTACCCGATGAGAAATTTTGAGACTGGTCCAAACCGAGAGCATTTACATAAAACAAGTTAAATGTTACAAAAATACTGACATTTAATTTTCTTTGGAAGGGTAGAATACATTATTAGGAAAGGAGAAAATGTGAATTATAAGCATTCTCATTCCCTCAGTTTTTCCAAAGCGCTCTTCTTTAGGGTCGTTTAAACTCGGGATTGTATGGCAAAGGTCACATAAACCATTTAAAATCAAAGTTCTGACAGTACTGAGAACGAAGGTGTTATTTTTTTTACCAAACCACCCCACGTTTTCACTTCCCTGACGTATAATGCCTTAAAACATAGTGGGGGAAAGAGGAAATGCTTGCACCATCAGTTTCTCCTTTTCAACCTTTGTTTTCAACCCTTTCATGACGAATGCCATTATTTGAACCACATTTCATTTGTCAGTTGGGCGAGGCAAAGTTGTCGTTTGCGAAAGAAGGAGTTATTCATGTATGGAAAATAGAAAATTAAGTTAGACAGCAATCATTGAATTATAGAAACATTTCTTTATGGTTACAAAATAGAATTTACAATTATTGACTTCCATAAATGGCGTTGTCAGAGATTTTCATTTCGTTGCGGCGATAAATCTTATTCATGGTAATGTGGTTGGAATTTCCGGTTGGGGACAATAGATCTTATTATGAAAATGTATATGTACATGTAAAACAAAAATAAACAGAGAAGATAGGATTTATAATGAATAATAATGGATACAATTTGCCATACTATGAAGATTTACAAGCAAATGTACATAAAATGAAAAAATCCTAATAATAACAATTATTATTATTATTATTATTATTATTATTATCATCATCATTATAATAAACAACTTCGTTTTGTGAAGGAAAAAAACATTAAGACATTTTTTCAAGCAACAAATAAACATAGGATATTAGATGTTAAAATACGATTGGGAAACAAATAAAGCTGAGACGTGTGTTTTAGCTGACAAAAAAGGGAAAAAAATGTCTTCATTAAAAATTGTGTGGTTAAATAGATAGTCAAATCGTGAGAAATGAAACAAAAAACTAATTTTGACCAATTTCTCCATTTCTCACAATATCTTCCACTTCACATAAGTGCTAAAAAATCTTCTTTTTTTTTTCACGAAAACGCTTTAATTATATCTAGTTACTTCAGATGAATTCGGAAAAAAATATATGAGCCATGCTCTGGCAAAAAGGAAGGCTTAATGCATCTCCGTGATCCATTTTACCAAGCAAGTAATCGCACAGCAATGGATCCATAAAACTTATTTTGTCTAACAACCGACGTAATCATGAGGCTCACTGGTTCTTTTACATATAGAAAAATTACTAAAAGCAAAAAGTTTCGGTCCAGGTCAGCCTGCGCGAACTGCGCAGGCTAACCTGAATCGATACTTTTTGCCGATGCATTTAGCCCCCCTTTCACAGAGTATGGCGCAATTATACACCCAATTTATGTTAAACGTCAAGCCATTATTATTATAACCTAGGGGAATTTGCTAATGCATTTAACATGCATTTGTACACAAAGTGTCACGAGTGCACAATTATTCATTTTTTGACCCTTTATTCAACTACTCTATGTTTTCCCGATCCTGGGAAAGAAGTACATTGAAAACTTTGTGGAAAAACGAATTTAAAAAAAAAAAAACTGTTGTTCATCATTTTCTCACTTCTACATTGTATTTAACCATTACAAACACAAATCCTATCCTATAAGCCACGTTTACTTTGTCGTCTGCAAATGCTTTCAGTTTGTACGCGTCTAGAATTTTGCCGCTTGGTCGAGAGTTAAGACAAAACGTCATTATGTTTGCACGTGTCGTGTTTTTGTCCATTATATTAGTAATGCAATTAAATGCGGATACAAATTAGCCCTTAGAACGCTTGACCGTTACGCGCCTTTGCGGACAATGCAGACCAAGATGAGACTGTACAGAAGTTGCAGTGTGGTCTTTGATCTACACTGCCCGGTACGGCGAGATTTTTTTTCCGGTGAAAGGAAACTTTGAAATCAACAAATCTGGTTTTTTGTCATTTGTTTGAAATAATTATTTAATTCATTTATCAGTTTGTACCTTTATCACGCAGTCCAGTATATTAATGACACTGAGGAAGGCTTGGATACCAGCATTTTCTCCTTTTCCCACTGCGTTTTCTATCCTTTCACAGAGATATCCCATAATTTTAACCACATTGAATCTGTTGTTTGCAAACAGTTTTAATTTAGACTCGCCTAAAATTTCGTCTTTTAAGGGAAAGATTTAGGGATTAATTCCAGACGTCTTAAACATTACAGTTTGAGGTTTTATTGGATGGCATTTAAAGTTGGCCTTAGTAGTTTTTAAGACATATCTCTGCGACAGTACACCTATTTATAGTTCCAGGGTAATGTACCGGCATTGGGGCTACAGAAAAGTGCATTGCCGAAAGGCGTGTACATCATGACCGAAACCAGCTGGGATCCACACAGGGTGTAACTCTTTTGAAGTCAAGTCGAGAGGAAAGAAATGTGACACCTGGACAAATCATACATTTAAATGACAGACACATTAAGCAAATCAACACGACCCACTCGATTGAGAAGGAACACAACAAACATGATAAACATGCTCTGTGAAAAGGGAGGTTAATGCACCTATAAAAAGTATCGATTCATGTCAGCCTGCGCGAACTGCGCAGGTTGACATGGGTCGAAACGTTTTGCTCTTCTTAAATTTTCTGCACGTCCAAGGACCATTTTACCTAATGCTTATGTCATCTGTCAGACAAAATTGATTTTATGGATCCATAATCATGTGACTTGCATAGTAAAATGCATCATGGAGATGCATTAAACCTCCTTTTGCAAGAGTATTATACATATATTGGCTTCCGTCCACGATCTGAATAGAACTGATTTTTCTAATCAATGAAATGTACAAATAGAAAAAGAATTATAGATAAGCCATGCTCTGGCTAAAGGGGATTCAATGCTTTTACGTGATACATTATAACAAGCAAGTGAATATCGACTGAATCATGAGGTAGACTGGTCCTTTGACATGAAAAAATTTGACCAATAGCAAAAAGTTTCGATCCAGGTCAGCCTGCGCGGACTACGCAGGCTGACCTGGGTCGATAGATTTTGCAGATGCATCAAACCCCCTTTTCAGAAAGCATAGCTCATATCTCAAAATTGGGAAAAGAAAAAACATTTTACCTGCCATTTTCTCGATCAGCCACACAGAGCAGATCTCGGCTCTCATCCAGTGCTAAACTGTGAGGAATATTGAACTCGTCGACACCTGGGTTGTCCGATCCTATAACAGGGAACAAATCTGCAATTTTCCTCGTTTAACTCTTTACCAGACGACAAAATTTTAGACTTGTCCATTTTGAAAGCATTTGCAGATGACAAATTAGTCTAGCTGGAACGATCGTATGTTACTTTGAAAGAGTAAAAAACATTGTGAGAAAAGGAGAAAATGCTGACAACAAACATTTTTTTTTCCTAATTTCCCAAGATGTTTTTATCCTTTCGAAGACATATCAGTCAATTTGGGCCACATTCAATTTGTCGTCTGCAAATGCTTTCAACGTGGGCGAGGCTAAAACATTTCGTCTGGAAAAGACAAATGAAAGATATTTCGGTCAAATATGTGTCCAATATTTAAGATTTACCAGTTGGTATGGTGCTTAATCCCTACGATGCTTAGCGCGACTCAAGAACCTTTTGCGGACAGTTCAGATCAAGATCAGACTGCACAGAACGTGCAGTCTGATCTTGAATCTCTACTGTCCGAAGAGGAGATGTCTTTTCTCCAAACCAAGATGTTCGTTCATGGGTTAAGTCAATCCTGATTACTATAGCCTCTTTCTCTGGAAGACGATGTCACGGAATACCAGGCATCAAACTACACGTTCAGTTCAGAATTGACGCCATCCTCAAATGTAGGCGTTCTGCAACCTAAAGCTGTAATCATTTGACCCATGCGCTAACAAATGCGATTTAATGCATCCACATGATGCACTATACCAGGCAATACATCATAATTATGATTATAGATCCATAAAATCCATTTTGTCTGACAAACGGCTAATGCATGACTGGTCCTTTTGACATACAGAAAATTGACTGATAGCACACAGTATCGACGCAGGTCAGCCTGCGTGGACTGGGCAGGCTGACCTGAGTCGATACTTTCTACAGATGCATTAAACCCCCTCTTCACAGAGCTTAATTACTTAGAACTTTTCTGGTTTACCTGTAAATTTGTGTCCCCACTGTGTCTGCAGGGTTCCATCTTCAGAGAACTTCATTACACGCCCGTTACAGTACCTGTAAAATAAATCAGTTCAATTTGACCATAGGCCCCTGAAACTCGATTGGTCTATCAAGGGATAAGGAAATTTTCATTATCGTACACCGTTACTATAAACAGCACATTGGCCGATTCCCCCTTTATCCTATGCAGCGCATGGCGATCCGGAAAATGTGGAAGCTTTTTAAATTTTTTGAGATGAGAGCTATTGCTTGATGGCAAGAGCCGTTTGGAACTTTCGAGGGTCAGGATACAGAAGAAAAATCATTTGTGAACCCATCTGCGTCGGTAATTAGGTTTTTTTTTTTTTTTTTTCAATTTTCTGTTAAATATTATCTCTAAAAGGGGACGGGGGTTAATTTATTTTTCGATTTCGTTGCACACCTTGCCTTACCATATACGATATAGAAGGAGTCGCCAATGTGCTATTTACAGAAACGGTGTTAATGTACATTTGAGTATATTCCGTAATACACTGGCGATGCACCAATGTGCTATATGTGTTCGATGATCGACCAAGGAAATTCTTAGTGTTCCGTGATAGACCAATGGAGCTTCAAAGGCCTGTGACTTGACAGTAATATCGTATCAACCGATCGTCTTGATTGTTGTGAGGCTGGGGCAATTTCTGCAACAAAGCGCAGAAGAGTCATGCCTGGCGAATTCGTCGAAAAGCCTAGCATGGGCACTAACAGTACAGAAACAGACTAGTGCATCTAACATTATCTTAGCCTCAGCTGATATATTTGCAAATATACCCCTAACACTTTGGCAAGCTCATCTCATTTGCATTTGTCGTTAAAGGAACGTAATTATGTAAACTGTAACAAATGTGAAAAAAATGGATTTACTCCTAGGCGTTCAGCCTGTCTGTGATAGTCTTACTGGTCCACAATTTTTCAGGATAATGTGACTGGTAGAGAACTGGTTTGATAACGCTGCGGAATAAAAATCAACTCAGTATTTTTTAGCATAGCCTTCTAATGTTATGTAAATTGTTGTTTCCGAGAAACAGAAGGACGTAAAAACATAAAGAATCAATGTTACAGTTGGCGTCAAAATGTTTAACACAATACATCTGTCCACGTCCAACAACTATAAAGTCACGAAACCCTTGTTTACAACTCAGCTTCGCGTATTGACCGCGCTGAGTAATCAGATCTGATACATGTATATGTACATGTATGTCAGTCAGACGATAAAATTTGCATGTAGAAAATTTAGCTTTGTTTTTACCAGAATCCCTAGAAATAAAAGACGATATTGATCAAGATCAAACTGCACGTTTAGTGCAGTATGATCTTCATGTACACTGTCTGCAAAAACACCATATTATGCCATTATCATGATGGAGGCTACATACAAAAAGGAAATGTCTTCGACACATTCAGTACATCTAATAGTAAGTTGAACTGGTTCCCCGTTGTTCATGTCGGGGTGATTTCACACTATCTTTGACCCTCTGCTGCACTTTTTATAGCAAAGCCAGTGTTTCTTCGTTTGCTTTTATCAAACAAATGTCTAATGACCTACACAAGAGGTTAAAAAATGTACCTCAAGATTTTGCTTTTTTTTGCTATTCCAACTCGGGAAACTTCTCTTGAAAAATCACAATGGAGAAAGACCCTTCCTCTTTGATGACCATGTTCTTTATGTTGTCACAGGCACAAAACACTTCTTCGAGAGATAACAAACTTGCATTCAGTTTCCACAAAAATCATCGAATCAACACCAGAAACACATTTTAACCATGTTCTTGTATTTTCTAAGACAATACAGTGCGGCATACGCGCTTTGTTTCAAATTTTCATTCAGGACTACTCTAAAACTTTATCCTACTAATTAACTGAAATGAAACTTTCAAGCCGATAGAAAACATCTGAATAATGCTATTTCAAAATTATTCTTCGGAGAAAAATATCTCCTAATCGGACAGTGTAGATCCAAGATCAGACTGCACGTTCTGTGCAGTCTGATCTTGATCTACAGTGTCCGCAAATGGTCTGTGAGTCGCGCTTAGCAACCTACGGGTTAACTACGAAGACCCGGAAGCAGTTTGCAGTGGTATGTCACCATAGATAAGTATATCTGGGGATCTAAATTCGTCTAACCAATCTAAGAGTATAGCTACCCGTCAGCGACAAAGAAATCTCCACCGGAAGTAACAGCGACATCTGTCGGTTTACAGAAATGTGTGTCGTCAGATCCGGGAACCAATCGCTTACCCAAAACGAGGCTGGGACTTTGAGAATCTTTCTCTATCTTCATTACCTGGAAATATTTATAATTTGTTAAAGAAAAAAGCTTACCATGCCGAAGACTTTATTTAATATTGTTATTTTCTAACATGATGTTTAAATCTAAACAGACGACATGATTTTGCACACGTCCGTATTCAAAGCTTTTACAGAATGTGCAGTTTGATCTTGAATCTTCTTACGAACATGAAAGTTCGCAACAAATGCATAGCTGAAATACAAACCGCCCCGGCTAGGATTTCGAACCCGTGCGGTAAAGATCCTCGTTTATGAAGGCTTAAAAGACCAATACATGAACCACTGAGCTAAAGAAAATTCTCCCTAACGCTGTTGCTAGGTATTAATTTTAAACGGGAAAAAGCTATACTGTAAGGGAGGAGTGATCTCCCGCAACAATTTATACCGTCCGGTTGTTTAGCCAAGCCTTTACACCAAATAAAAAACATTCTAAACTTAAATATTATTCTAATTCCATAAATAGCCATTTGATTGGCTGAAACGGTCTGTCTCATCCAATTAGGATGCTTGTTTTTGAATCCAGGGTCCATATTCATCAACTATTCTTCATATCATTTTCAGTCTAATTCTCAAGAATTTCTGAATTTCAATGTAACGCAGTAACTGACTGTCTAAACCAAATACTTCAGCTAATCAGAAATTGCAGTACTTTCTAACTTTTAGACTGGATTAAGAATCCACTTTAAAATGGATGGTTTAAAATGGTTGGTGAATATGCGCCCTGATTTCACTTTTATTCTGTTTTGTGGTATGTGCTTATGCTCTTTTATCACATAACCTCCCTTGTTTTCAGTGTAATATACCCATTACGAATTTTCTTATCTCATACACGTTTAATATCACAATTGTGTGACGTCATTTTTGACGTCATTTTGTACGTATTTCATAGAAGTGAATGGGTTTTATGGATATTACCTCGTGTGCATCTATAAATGGTTTTGCATCTTCTTATCTATGATTTGTGAAATATCGTTATGTGATAAAAATAATCTGACATTCGTTGGCGTATGAGATAAAAATTTTATTAAACTCGTCAAGAAAAAATGTTCTTAAGCTCGCCAAAGGCTCGCTTAACAACATTTTTCCTAGACTCGTTTAATAAAATTTTATCTCAACGCCAACTCAACGCCCGCGCAGGCTGACCTGAGCCGACACTTTTCGCTATTGGTCAATTTTCTGTTTGTCAAAGGACCAGTCTACCTCATGATGACGGTTATTTAAAAAAGTAGCTCTTATGAATCCATAATTATATGATGACTTGGGCTGGTATCATGTATCACGGTAATGCATTAAGCCCCCTTTTGCAGAGCATGGCTCAAATTCAAGGCGTCTTCCGGAGAAGTTCGTTACCTGATGAAGACCTACATCCGTCAGCCATTTATTTCCGTCTTTGTCGATGGTGATCCCATGTGGCATAAAAAATCTATGAAAAAAAAGGAAAACAGTTATATTAAACTTGTTTGAAAGATATTGATCAGTATTCCAATGATATCTTGGCGACAATTCACTCGTTCATGGGTTTCATCAGTGCTAGGCTTAAGCTTTGTAGTGCCTTGCTAAAGAGAATTCCCAAGCGATCACCTCCGTATATGTTTAAATATTGTTATGGGTTTTGTTTTGTTTTTTTGTATAATGTTTAAAGCCGGTGACAACATTACTTTAGTTTTACGGCGCCGGCCATAACACTCATCCATTCTTTCATTGAGTTTCTTCTTCCAGTAATTCGCACAAGCCACTGGCAGCTTTGCCACACGCACATCGTCGAAAGAGTGTTCAGCAGTGAGAGAGGAATGATTCTTGTCGCAATGACTATCATGAATCTTCGGAAATAAATTGATCGAGCTTCGGGGAATCAAACCAGTAACCCCCCGATTTAAAGCCCTGTACGTTAGCGACTGAGCTACCATGCTCGGAACAGATCTAATTCGGGTGCAAAAAGAACTGTAATATCTTTATTGTCAATTCTTTAACCCTTCACCAAACAATCCCTGGTTTTAACGACCCTTGGAAAGAAGCCTTTTGAAAACATTGTGGGAAAAGGAGAAAATGTTGGTAACCAGCATTTTCTCCTTTTCCCACAATGTTTTCTACTCTATCAAGGACAAATTCAAGCATTTAGGCCATCTACAAATGCTTTGAGTTCGGACTCATCTAAAATTTTGTGGTTGGGTAAAGGGTTAACCTGCTCAATAATGTTAAACCGTTCATCTTTCAGTACGCATTTTTGATTTGTACGCATTTTCGTGCAGCTATTTCACGACAATTATGATGATCTTTCATAATTACTAGATTTATGGGGTATAAATACGTGTAAAATGATAAGTTGAGTGCAATATAAGAAATGAATAAGTAATTATGCATCCTAACTTTTTATCAGACGACAAAAATTTAAACTTGGACATCTTGAATGCATATTTTTAGACGACAAATTAAATGTGTATAAAAATGATGGGATTTATGTAGGAATAGTAAGGAAAAACAGGAACGTCTTCTCCGCTTATCCTGAACAATGAGTTATCTTTACCAAACGACAAAATTTTAGCCTTGTCCAAATTGAAAGCATTTGCAGACTACAGTTAAACTGTTTCCCAGATAATGGGATTTACCTATGAAAGAGTAGAAAACATTGTGGGAAAAGAAGAAAATGCTGGTTACCAGCATTTTCTCCTTTTTCCAGAATGTTTTCAAAAGCTTTCTCCCTGAGGGTTGTTAAAAGTCGGTATTGTGTGGTAAAGGGTTAACCCTTATCCTGCTAAATAACTGAAATGAAATTTTCAATTCGATAGTTAAAACCCAAATATTGCTATTTGAAAATTATGCTTTGGGGAATAATTTCTCCTTATCGGACAGTGTAGATCCAAGATCAGACTGCACGTTCTGTGCAGTCTGATCTTGATCTACACTGTCCGCAAAAGGTCAGTGAGTCGCGCTTAGCAGCCTAAGGGTTAAGTCTTGAGAATTTGAATATATGTCGTCCATAAAAAGCAAAGTGAGATAAATACGTGCAAACATATCGTGCGCATTATGTCAATATCTCGTGACATAACATGCTCTGTAGTCCAAGTGCAATCCTATATATATCTTTAGTACATTCATCACCCCTGGGATATCTTGCTTGCGTTACCTCGTTCTCGTATATATCATAAATATGACGATTTGATTAGCAATCTCAGTGTTTCTAGGAAAAAAATCAGTCTGTTCTAATTATGCATACACCACAAACAAATAGTTCTAATGTAACTTTGATGAAATCGGATCCTATTGTTCCCTGCAAATCTGTGTGAAGCTTTGTTTTTTTTTTTTTTTGTTTTTTAGGATAAGGCACACTAATGGGATTCCTGTAACATCGCCTTTCATCGCCGAAAAACGTACGGATTCGGCGAAGACTCGGGTAATCCGTAATCGATCGGCCAATAGACGCTGGTTTCCCGAATCGATTACGGATTACCCGAGTCTTAGCCGAATCCGTACGATGAAAGGCGATGTTACGCGAATCCCATTAGGGTGCCCTATCCTTAAGAAAGCAGACAATCTCAGTCTACGACAAGAGAGTATCGATATGTTATCGACATTTCGATTTGGAAACTTCAGGGAGTTATGAATATGCATTGCACATGATCTCAAATCTGTTGTCCCAGATGTCATGAACACATCAATAAAATTTAGTGTAATGTTTTCAAGGACAATGGTCTTGGTTGGGAAATTGATTTCAAATATTGCTAAAGGCACGTGACTCACTCTCCTGCTCCAAACTTGCTGACGACATCGCCTGTTGTGGGATTGATGGTAGTTATGACGTCACTTTTAATGGTTCCCAGCGCTGTGTTGAATCGGTTAAATAGCCTAAAGGATCTGCATACACAAAAAAACTAAAAAGAGTCTTTTACTTATCATAGATGGCGGGCAAAAAACAACACAGTCTAAATCCGTATTCACCAGCCGTTTTTAATTTCATTCTAAGTGTAATTCTAGATTTAAAAAGTAACGAGACTTCTGATTGGGTTTTCCCAATGAGAAATTGTATAATTTTCAAATTCAGAAAAGTTGTTGAGAATAAGACTGAGAATGCTCTTTAGAGTGGTTGGAAGATATGAAACCTTAAGTATTTTGGCAAATGACACATTGAAAAAAATCTTTGTAGATACCCTATACATACAATAACCGTTACCTATAAATTGGAGTTGAGAAAAACTATTCTAAGCTTAGATTTCATTCTAATTCCATTTCCTTGGTTTTATTTGCGTAAAACGGTTGTATAGCCCTTTTCGTACGTTTAATGTATACTAATATAATGAAATATGTTTAGTTCTTTACCAGACGACTATATTTTTGACTTGTCTAAATTGAAGCATTTTCAGACGACATATCAAACGGGGCTCAAATCTAGGGATTTGTCTTAGATATGATAGAAAATATTATGGAATATGTTACATGTTACCTAAAATATACCGACTTTTCACAGCTAACATTCGTTTATAGCTGTCTGGTAAAAAGAAGCTTGGTTTTCTTTACTTAGGGAGCTCTTATTAACTATTATTGGTATCATACGACGAGCCATTTGCCCATAGCCTGATCTTGTATCTGCATTGTTAGGTATTTAAGTTCAGTTTTACCTTTACCATACAATCTCGAGCTTTATCGATCCTGGCCGAGAAGGCTTTCGAAAGCATTGTAGGAAAAGGAGAAAATGCTGGTAACCTAACAATGCAGATACAAGATCAGGCTGTGGGCAAATGGCTCGTCGTATGATACCAATAATAGTTAATAAGAGCTCCCTAAGTAAAGAAAACCAAGCTTCTTTTTACCAGACAGCTATAAACGAATGTTAGCTGTGAAAAGTCGATATATTTTAGGTAACATGTCACCTTTGCTGTAAGCAAGAGTTACTAAATAGTGAATACCACTTGTTGTTTCGGGTTTACTTTTCATTGCGCATTTATTTTTTAACAAAGGTAATTGGTCCTGTACTTCCGGAAACCGTGTTACAAAGCAATTACCTAAGACTGAATAAGAACCCGACAAAGGTAGTTCAACCTTTACAATTTGATATTTCGACCCTGAAGGAGACTATTTTTGGAAACACTGTTGGAAAAGGAGAGAATGCTGGCAACCAGCGTTTCTCTTTTTCACACAACTGATTTGACCCTTTTAAAGACAAATGCAAACTTTGAAGTCATATTTGGTTTGCTATCGGTAGATGCTTTTCCAATGGACATGTTTACAATTTTGTTAACGATTTTGTATAAATATCATCAACCACTCACGATGCATTCCAATGTCTGTCGGCCCTGTGAAATACTACAAGATTGCCATCCGTGTCCATAGCAACGCCGCTCACCTGACCTATTTTAGATTTAGCCTGAGGTGACGGCCAATTTGGAATATCCTGAAGTTGAGGTGGTATGATGACGTCATCGTTTAAGGACGACCAGTCGTATTGAGGCGGGTACTCGTTGTAGTATTCTTTTGGATTTACATCCCAGGGCACATCCTTGTTAAAATAGAATAAATTTATACGTTTAGTAACATTAATCTATCCAATTTTATTAAGTGTGACCTAAACGACAATATCCAGGTAATTGGAATGATCAATACCGCCGATTATGTACGGAATTTGCCGAGAGAAGTCGACCATAGACGATCGTTCACTCAATTTTTCGACGAGGATTGCATAAAAAAATATCGGCTTTTGGCAGTTGAATTAAAGTCCAGGATCCGTATTCACCAACCATTTCTAAGAGCGTTCTAAAATTTGCGAGTAATACAACTCTTGATTGGCTAAACCATTTGGTTTAGCCAATCAGAAGTTGTGTTACTTTTACATTCAGAAAATCTTGGAGAATAAGTCTATGAATGTTCTTAAGAACGGTTGGTGTAGGACATGTTTAAATAAACTTTTCATCATCAATAAATTCGAGAGCTCTCGATACGAATTTGCGTCTGATGACTTAAAAATACTGTTGAAAATAGCGTTACTCCTTTACCACATTATACTCCCGAGTTTTAATGACCCTGAGATAAAAGGCTTTTGAAAACATAGTGGGAAAAGAAGAAAATGCTGGTTACCATTTTCTCCTTTTCCCATCATGTTTTCTACCCTTTCATAGACAAAAAGCCATTACTTGACACACAGGACTTATCGCCTGGAATTCTTTTCATTGTGGATAAATCTAACATTCTTTCGTTTGGCAAAGAGTTAAAAGGACCTTCTTAGATCTTTTTATTTTTTTAACACTGATAAATGCCAACAACTACTTTCTTTTTTCCCTAACCTAAAAACAGGTTTGTCGCTTTGCAGTCGGTTACTCCGTCTATTTTTATGATATCAAATATGATGTCAAGGTACTTATTTAAATACGATCCAACATAATCGGCACTGGCTGTTGATCACGTGACATTCCCACAAACCTTTGTGAAATTCTAGGGCGAAACCTAGAAATACTGTACATTAAAAGGTTACGTAGCCCATTAAGGAAATACCATTGAAAACATTTTTTTTCCTTACAATTATCTTTTTTGACCGATGGTTTTCCAACTATTGCTCCAAAACATTTTTGGAGTTTGGTGAGATTATGAAAATATGAAGAGCCCTCTTTAAACACACAAAAGAAGCAATCATCTTTTTTTCACCATTGTCGACCTGTTATATAAAACAGATGACCTTCTTTTTTGTCTGAACTAAACGTCTCATATTAAATCTCCTTTTAATCAATTACTGCACTGCTTGATTTAAAATATACCAAACTTATTATACTGCAGAAATATTAAAAAAAAAAGAAATAGATATATGAGCCATGCTCTGTGAAAAGGGGGCTTCATACATCTGCCAAAAGTATCGACTCATGTCAGCCTGCGCAGTACCCGCAAGCTGACATGGGTCGAAATTTTTTGCTTTTGTAATTTTTCTGCATGCCCATGGATCATTCTTTTTCCAGATTCGCTCATTCGTTAGACTACATGGATTAAATGGATCCATGATTATATGATGATTTGCTCGGTATTATGCATCACGGAGATGCATTAACTCTTTACCAAACGACAAAATTACAGACTGGTTCAAATTGAAAGCATTTGCAGACGACAAAATTAATGTGACTGAAAAATTGAAATTTGGTTTGGAAAGGGTAGAAAACATTGTGGGAAAAGGAGAAAATGCTGGTTACCAGCATTTTCTCCTTTTCCCACAATGTTTTCAAAAGGCTTCTTTCTAAGGGTCGTTAAAAGTCGGGATTGTATGGTAAAGAGTTAAGCCCCCTTTTACCAAAACATAGCTGATATATTTTTAATGATACGAATAATTGAATCATTGAAAAGAGAAAATGCACGCGAAGAGCTTTTGCTCCTTTTTCCTCAATGTTTTCGAAAATTGTCCTCTACAATGTCGGTAAAAACTGGTATTTGTCTGATAATCGGTAACAAGAAAAATAAATTAAACGAAGTTCAGAAAACACAAAAAAAGCGATGAGCTTTACATTATACAGCTTTTTTACATTAATAACGTCTGCATGACCCAGTATAATTAATGAAATGAATAGTAAAAATACCACAAACATCATCATAATCTGTTTGTTAAAACACCACAAAAATTCCTTGATCCCATATATACACTTACCGTCAAATATAAATTTTCAGCAAATGATTTTCAAATAAAATTGTAGATTATGCCGACAGTATATTTTAATGTTTATTTTTTTTTTGGTTCCGTCGGCAAATAGATTGCAATATCACTGCTGATGTTAGCAGACGATCTCTTAAAATATCGGACGGTGTAAAACCAAGATCGGACTGTACATCCAATGTATTCTGATCTTCTTCTAAACAGTCCTTGAAAGCAAAATATGATATGCATCTGACTGTAAGCTTTAGTCAGATTTAACGCACGACTGCCCTTTTTCCGTGTTATAGGAAATACTCCGTCATACATTGATATAAATCTTAAAAAAGAAAATTTTGTAAAAGAAAACATTTCATGGTACTTTTGAAACAAAAGGATGTCTCATCTTTATTTCATTTATTCTATTCCCTAAGAAAAGTATCGATAAACTGTTAAAACTGAATGGAAACTTGTCTTAATTCTTCGATTTTAATGAGCATAAATTTTTGTAGGAGTTATGTCCCTTCATAAGTTCATGTTAGACAAGTTTCGGCGCCACACGTGTGATTGTCTGCGTAATGTAACTTGTTTTACACATTTAATTTCATATTAATTAAGAATCTATAACTCTATCAGTGTTCTACATGTTTTTTTCCGCCAATCACATTCTTTTATTCTTTTTTAAACGATTATTCATCTGTCTACTTCCTCTAAAATAGCTGTAACCCTCGAAGCGAAATAGTGTCACGAATTCATTACGATCTCACTTGATAAATCTTTACCAATTGAATTTCCGATTGCTATCGTGAAGGAGAAGACACTGAAAACACTGCTCGAAAAGGATTGATTTAATGATTGATTTGATTTAAACGCTTGAATTAATGAATTAAAAATTCATTGAATGAATTGAAAATTCATTAAATCATTTAACATCCTTCCTTAATAAAATCGAAGTTCTCGAATCTAGATAAATCGGGCTTCTAAAGAACATTTTCAAACATAGCTTGTTTTTACGACCCTGTGGAAAAAGGCTTTTGAAAACATTGGGTGAAAAGGAGAAAATGCTGGTAACCAGCATTTTCTCCTTTTCTCACAATGTTTTCAATCTTTCAAACACGGATCTCGTTACTCGAGCTACACTTAAATTATCGCCTGCAAATCTCTCCTATATGGAGCAGTCCAAATTGGTCGTCTGGTAAAGAGGTCACAGTCTTGTGAATACTTTGTCTTGTCCAGTAGGGACTGGTACACACGCCAAAATTTCAGACTCGTTTAAATTGAAAACATGCAGGCGACTAGTTAAAACTTGCCCAAACAATCATATTTGTCTCTAAAGGGGACAAACAATGTCATCCCATCATTTGTGCCGCATTTAAGGATAGGGCACCCTAATGGGATTCGTGTAACATCGCCGCTTTCATCGCCAAAATCGTACGGATTCTACAAAGACTCGAGTAATCAGTAATCGTTGCGGGGAAAAGCGTGTATCGGCCGATCGATTACGGATTACCCGAGTCTTAGCCGAATCCGTACGTTTTTTCGGCGATGAAAGGCGATGTTACAAGAATCCCATTCGGGTGGGTGCCCTATCCATACGTTGCTTCGGACGTAGCAGTCAGTTACTTCCCCTAATTCCTCTTCAACGCTGTGTAGGTCTTTGCTAGGGTATTACTCGGTTTTTATCCTTTATTTCATTTGCGGTTTCTAGAAACTTTCAAGCCAAAATATCGCCGTTGAAATTATTGGATCGCTACTTCGACCCATTTGATGCAGTTCAATGGTAATTTTGTATAAACCTCTTTTGCAAATACCATACTGGCCTTACAAACAATTCACAAAGCAAATGATAATACATTTGTAATAGCAAACTATCGAAGTCTTTCCATGATAAATTCAAAGGAAAGCGATAAAAAGACCTCCCGGAAAGCTCAAGTGGTAGAGCGTAGGACCCCTGAATGTCAAATCTCGGTCCACTTCGGGGTGTGAGTTTCAGCCCCAGGGCTGACCATCTAAAATTACTAATATGTATTTAGTCTTTTCGGATGAGACGTTAAACCGAGGTCCAGTGTGACGGTGCTATACACCGAGCACGTTAAAGAACCAGGCGTAACTTAAAGTGGGTTTCGTCCTGTATCTTCCACTATACCCCCGTTACATAACTTACAGCCTTGGGGGGGGGGGGGGGGGGGGTCGCCCATGGGCAAATAAATGCAAATTCAAGTAATAAAAGGACCTCCTTTTAAATTTGATTACTTTCAGTTTCTATCCAACAAGTGAGACAATTAGAATTGCACTATTTTTCACCATTGCTTTCCATTCGGAGAAGTCTAAGATTTCGGTGTCTGATAAAGAATTAAGATGTTTAAAAGGAGCACATGTACATGTAGACATGTAATATTCAATTAACAGACGTTTCAACTAAATCCTTAACCTGCTACATAAAACAAATGAAACTGTCAAACCGATAGTAAAAACCCTTATTTTGCTTTTTCAAAGGTATATTTTTGGGGGAAAGTATCTCCATATCGGACATTGTAGATCCAAGATCAGACTGCACGTTCTGTGCAGTCTGATCTTGATCTGCACTGTCCGCAAAAGGTCCTTGATTCGCGCTCAGCAGCCTAGGGGTTAATGTCTTTTTTAAGGACAGCGACTTCATGTCAAGCCATGACATTTATGGATGGTTTTATGCTTTTTATGCCTTCTCACAATTTCAATCCAGATAATTATCAAATTCCTGCTTAAAACTTTAAGCTTATCTGTACAATTGTAAAATTGGAAATTTCTCTAACGTGTTCATCTCGTTGCAAAGAAGGCATCGTAATAAATCTCATATTTCTTTTACCGGCCTATATAATTTTAGATTCAATATCAAAAGCACTCGCCTACGACATACTGGATTGGACTAAAATGTTTAGATCTGTCTTTGGAATTGTTGAAAATATTTTTGGAAAAATAAGGAAATGCTAGCTACCACTATTTTCTCCTTTTCCAAAAATGCTTTTAAAACCCTTTTCCTCATAGATCATAAAAACTCGTTATTATTGGCAAGGGGTTGATTAAGGCTATGTTTAAAAGCGTTCTGTAGAAGTCCGGTTTATCTTAATTCGGGATTTCGATTTTATTGAGGACAGGATTCGAAATGAGTAATTGAATTTTCAGTTCATTAAATCAAAAGGGAAAAATTATAAACGACATGTAATTGACAGCGGTTTTAGGTCGTGTAAAACCGCAACCTGCACGTAGCAATGATATATGATTCAAACCAAATATAAGTAAGTTCATGTCCCGTGTTGTTATCTTTATCAAACCTTTACTAAACATTTCTAGTTTTTAACAACTCTGAGAAAAAATAATTTTGAAAACATTTTGGGAAAAGGAGAAAATGCTGTTTTCTATCCTTTCAAAGACACATTCTGTCATTTGTGCCACGTTTAAATGGTCGTGTATAAATTAAGACTGGTCGAAAGTTTTGTCCTCTGGTAAAGGATTAAAGGATGATGACGTAAATGGTTATTTTTTTAAAACTAAATATGGTAAACATAAGAAATCAGATGAATGATAATGTGGTCTAAATCACGCAAGAAATGGACAAACTTTTAGATTTTATATTTTATGCATGGAAAATGTTAGGTTTTCTTTTGTCGGTCTTTTAATCAGTCTTTCCAAATACCCGATCTCTCTTCCCATCCTTTCTGTTTCTTTCTTGTCCTTTCCCCCTTCCTCCATGGCTTCCTTCACTCATTCTTCCTTGCTGCCTTCTTCAAACCGGACTTTCCGTCCGTAAGTTCCTTCACTCCTCCGTCTGTCCCTTCCTTGTCCCTCCTAGCTAAACGGACATATTTTGTTTATTTTGCCGTACAGCAAAATTTCTTATAAAACACCGATAACTTAAATTCGATATACTTTTCTTTGTTACCGTAGAGAAACCGTACGGTTACATCCAGTAAAGTGTGCTATTATTCTCGTGGTGTATACAACAGGATGGCCGTTTTGCCATCGATAATTCCGTCTATTCATATTAGATCAGAAATGACGTCATCGTATGTTTTTTAGTACGAACCGACGTAATCGACGCTTGGCATTCCAACAACTCTTCATGAAACTATGGCGCTAAACCCAAAAATACCATAGTGGGCTCCGAAGCCCATAAATGAGATACTATTGAAATCCATTCATATTTTTGTTTGTCTTCTTTAATTATGCTTGCAAGCTACCGCCTTCCTTATTTCAGTGGTAAATCTTTTTTCGAAGTTTGGTAAGGTTATAAAAATCTGAATAGCCCCCTTAAAGCGGTCTGCTACCAGACGAATGAGGCATTCTGCAGGCGGTAATGTGGCGAAAGCATTGAGAAAATGCTCACTTTGAGTGAGGTCCAAAGTCTTCAAATCTTTGTCAATGCTTTCAGAAATATCATATGCAACAGATATAAAGGATCTGACACATGTTGGCATTTGGGATTTAAGAAAGAAATAAAACGAGTCTTGGGCAAAAAATACTAAAAATGTTTGTTTGTTTGTTTGTTTGTTTGTTTGTATTGGAGTTTAACGCCGTTTTAACGGTTTGGGTCATATCATAACGGCCATTGTACCTATTTATGTGTTTCCCGACATTCTCATACCAGTCCTGACACAACTTTAGTTCCAAGCCACTGACTACTTTTCTTACATTCATTACAGGAGAGAGACGAAAAATCGCCGGAAAGAAAATATGCCTCAACCGGATATTGAACCCGCAACCACCAGGTCACAAGTCAGATATGCTAACCACTGAGCTACCTAGCCGCGGGCTCAGACGTTGTTAAGCGAGCTTTTTGACCAGCTTAAGAACATTTTTCTGGACAAGTTAACACAAATTCTGTCTCAAGAGCCAATTTCAAATTCCTATTATCAAATGACTATTATCATACAAATGGATCTAGACAAATATATTATAAGTCTTTTCAGAAACACACATAGTCTACAAGGATATCTGTTGAAATTTACACGAATAAGGCCGCCTCACTTCTCTAACAGGAACTTGTGTATGTCCCAGATAAGTATAAAATAGTTCCAAAAAGGCTTAAACAAAATGTAAGCTACTTGATTTTAAATCCAAGGAAACAACAAGTAGTAGCTTTGTTACAATTATTGAATTAGACTGTTGAATTGACAGAGAAGCTAAGGTCGGGGATGTTTCAGAAATAAGGCGTACGACTACAGAGCTTGAATTAATGACGTCACATTATGTCTGTCAAACATGTGTAAGGTAAGAAAATCAGTATTGGGCATATTTGATAGAAAACTACTATAGTAGAGATCTAGCGCTATGTGATGAACTTCAGCACGTAATGGCGTTGGGAAAAGGGCTAATCAAAAACCAATAAATCAAATATACGGCCCTAACGATCTGATGGCAGCGTGGGAGTCTGACATTGCGACATTACATTGATTGATCAATAATGTTTAACGCCAAACCATATCTCCTGGGTTTTACCACCTCAGAAACCTAGTTCGCAATTAGTGTCGAATCTGTAAGACCGTGCCATTTAATCATATGATCTTAAGATCTGCATATTTAAATTATACTGTTAAGTGATGAATGCTATTCAACATTTATCCTATTCTACGTATCGACGTCGCTAATGTCCTCTCTGCATGAAGCGCAGTGTAACAGTCAGTATGTATGTGAGTGCACTTTGGTCTTGGTTTGCAATATTCAGATTTTGGTATCACACTATTGACTGATACTAATAAATGAGCCATGCTCTGTGAAAAGAGGCTTAATGCATCTGCAAAATGTATCTATTCATGTAAGTCTGCGCAGTTCGCGCAGTCCGCGTAGTCTGACATGAGTCGAAAGCTTCTTTTTTTTTTTATCGGTCAATTTTCTGCAAGTCCAAGGATCAATCTTCCTCCAGATTCAGTCAGTCGTTAGACAGAATGGATTTTATGGATCCGTATTAATCATGTGATGTCTTGCTTGGGAAAATACATCACGAAGATACATTAAGTCCCCTTTTGCCAGAGCATGGCTATTTAATACTGATACTATTGATTAATACAGCCTGAACGTAAGTGTTGTCTAACGATGGTTTACATTTTTCTCATTAAAAAAATAAGTGATATTACTGATTAATCAATACTGTGTCACGTCAACCACTTTTCTGATTATCAAGGCCTTTGATGCTCATTGCAGAGTGTTTGGACCAAGATCAGTCTGTATTGTAAGGATTAAAGAAAGACACTTCGAAAATATATGTAACCCTCTACCACACAATCCCGAATTTTAACGACCCTAAAGAAAAAGTCTTTTGAAAACATTGTAGGAAAAGGAGAAAATGCTGTTGACCAGCATTTTCTCCTTTTTCCCACAATGTTTTCTACTAATTCAAGGACAAATAGTATCATTTGAAAAGCATTTGACTTGTCTTCCGTAAATCATTTAAATATGATCAAGTATAAAATTTTGCCTTGTCGTAAAGGGTTAACTCTTTTCCACATGACAAAAATGCAGACTTATCCAAATTTAAAGCATTTGGGGATGACAATTCAAATGTGACTCAAATCATTGCATTTGTTCAATAGGATAGAAAACATTGTGGGAAAAGGAGAAATTGCTGTCCAAACTTGCAGATGACAATTCAAATGTGGTTCAAATGATTGAATTTGTTCAAAAGGATATGCTAGTAAACGTTTTGGGAAAAGGAGAAAATGCTGGTAACCAGCATTTTCTCCTTTTCCCACTATGTTTTCAAAGGCTTTCTTTCTCAGGGTCGTTAAAACTCGGGATTATGTGACAAACAGTAAAAGCAATCTTTGTTAGTCAAAATATTAACACAATACCTGTGGACCTAGTTCCTGCAGATATTTCGGAGCTATGTCATTCTTGTAATATCCATCATCTAAAACTCTACCCTCACTGATTGAAATCGAAATTCCGATGTAAACAACACATGTCAATAAACCTTTCATTTTCACAAACAGACGACAGCGCCAAAATGTCGTCTGCAGAATTATTCCTCTATTTTCTCTATTTCTTATCTTTTATAAATGCTATGTATGGATTTTTGTTCTAAAGTTAAAGATTAACTCGAAAATTTCAGATAAAAGAACAGAACCAATTATTTGACCCAGTTCTACTCATGGAATATTCTATTGGAATCGTCAATGGCGGACCTATCGATTATGTTAATCAATATGTTGACGTTTATGTGACGTCATAGGTTAGATCGCGTGCGATTCCAATATTGGAAAACTGAAACTGCGCTTCCATGGAAATAACGAACTCTTTCTTCTGTTCATCCTTAGGTTGCTAAGCAAGTTTCGATACGCTTTTTCGGACAGTGTAGATAAAAATCAGACTGCAGAGAACGTGCTGTTCGATCCTTGTTTACGCTGTCAGATACTGTAATATTTTTTCCGGTAAAAGAATTTTTAAATCGCAATAGATCTAGGATTGTTTCCACTTCTGCTAGATCTATTTCCTGTTTTTTTTTTTTCCGTTTCTTTTTATTTATTGAATTTTAAAGGTTAGACCATTACTGGGTAAGTCAGACTTTTACACCCAAATATTTGAGAGCTTTGGATAATAAAGTTTTGTCGAGACTAAAGTTAAGAGTTACTTTACATTTATAATCTCTTTTAAAAATTACAAAATGTTTTCAAAATCGCCAGCTGTAAATTTAGTTCAACAAGTGTAAGGTTACATGTACTATATATTAAAAGAAATTTGTTTTGACGTTTGCAATTAAACTTCGCTTTGAAGGGAACAGGCTTATTCTGTGAGGCAATTTCTTCTGAAAGGGGCCATTTGTCAAACTGTAGCAGATGATAGATGTTGGACGTAGAAATAAACACAACGGTCGGCCCCCGATTTGTACGTAATTCGTCAAATAATCATGCTTAAACAATAAAATGTTAGTTGGTTGCAAGAAGGAAAAACACATTCAGCGTTTTACAAGGTATAGGAAATTGGAAGTGCTTGATTGTTGTCGTTATAATACAATAGAGCAGGATAGGCTAGAGCACAATATGTAAATGAAATTAAAAAAAAAAGATGAACAATGTGGGTTTTTTTAGGTTTGCCAATAAAAAAATGGCAAAAAAAAAAAAATTAACAAGCCTTTAAGGCATATGACTTCCCATAACGCATTCCTCTTGACCAGCTCAAAGCCCTAATGGTTCTGTGGTACCTCTCAGGGCCAGTAATCCAGAATATGCAAAGTATATGCAAAAACGCATTCGTATACTCCAGGGTCTGTATCCATCACCCATTCTTAAGAATATTCAAAGTTTTTTTGTAAGAATTTTCTAAATTTGAAAGTAGCACAACTTCGGATTGGCTAAACCATTTGGTGCTGGACTGGACTGCACAGGCTGACTTGGGTAGACATATTTTGCAGATGGCTCACATATGACTTCTACCTGAGCAAGACTATCTATATATTATACACCAAGTTTCAGATATATAGGATGGAGCACAAATTGGCATTTGAAATAAGAAATCATAAAACGAGTCTTGAAAAATATTAGTAAGCGAGCCTTTGGCGAGCTTTATAACATTCTTTCTGGACAAATTTTATTAAAAAAAAAAATACCCCAAAAGTGAACGGATGTCAGATTCTTTTAATCACATAATAGTATCTCAAGAAGTATGCGTACAATGGTAAAGGTTTCGTTAAAAAGAAAAGTGCCGCTCAGCACAAACTTCGAGCGTAGGTGGTATACCAAAACAGTCATATATTGCTAAAGGTCTACCAGAACACCTGCCAGACAAACAGATCTGACGTATCCTTCAGCCTGCGTGATCATTTGATAGGACATTATAGCCACAATCAAAACAGAATGAAACAGGAAACGGAAATTGAGGTTGATAGGATAGAAACTGCGGAGAGACAAATCTATATATGAATTACGGAATTCTGTGAGCGCCATCACTCCTAAACGGAGCACTACACTGAAACGTAGGGTCAGGCATGGGTATTAGCGCGTCTAGAACAGTTCGGGAATTTAGAGTTAACCCTGTACCACACTATACTGCGTTCTAACGACCCCTAGGAGAAAGGCTTTTGAAAACTGGGGGGAAAGGAGAAAATGCTGGGAACCCGTATTTTCTCCTTTTCCAACAATGATTTCTAACCTACCAGAGACTTGATCCACATTTAATATGTTGCCTTCTAATGCTTTCAATTTAGATAAGTCTGTTTTTTCTTGTCTGGAAAATTAGTACAATTCAAGCAATTATGTTTTTATTTATTTTCAGTCGATGAATATTTGTTTCAATTCATTTTACTTCAGTATCTAGTTGTACGTTTATGTAAATCTCCTCCAGTGGGAAGTAATTAATAAATATTTTTGTTTTGAAAAAAGAGTGGTAATTTGGTTATAAATGATAATTAATGACGTAGGATTTTAACAAAAAATATATATCTCATAACTCCATGCAAAAGATATGTAATTACATGGAGTATGAATGTCATGTTCTGTAAAATATTTTGGGCGATTGGCGATTTTATGAAATAAAACTTATTGTATTGTATTCATAAATGATAATTCCAATTAATCCAAATTCAAAACTGAGGCATAATTAGGTTTATTTAATTATTTTAAATTTTAAGAATACCCTTTTTATTCCGTTTTATAATAACCAAAGAATTAGACTAAGTTTAAGTATAAACGGTATAACAAGCTTAACACTCCAAACCATTTTATATGGGGATGAAAATCTTAACTTGTTTGATAACCAAAGAATACTTGCTGCCGTTCACATCTATATCCGTGATAGTAAAAGATTTACCAAGTGATATCTAATTCTTATGTTTCCTTGGTATCAGTTGATTATATACCCGATCTATTGTATATTTTCAAATCATCATTTCCTTTTCTTTTAAATTTGAATCATTGGTTGGACCCTTTGAGTACGGTTTGCTAACATCCTTATACCATTTTGGTTGCCTTAGTGTAAGCAACCACTTGTTTAATCAGTTGTTATGGTCAAGCTGGAGGTTTCTACAGTCATTAAATAGGTGTATTCAATTGAAATCTTCACCAATAACACTCCACACCCTTCTGATTTTCTGTATTTTTAACAACTTTTTTCATTGAATTAACTTTCTTTGTCAGTAAATAGTAAGGATATGATCATGTAATAACCGTTAATCGAAATTTGGAGAAGAACTTTATAAGCCTAGCTTCCGTTCTTATCCTTTTCTTCAGTATATTTGTCATATGATTGTATTGCCTTTCGTTTTATTCAATTTGTATCTTATACTGATGAATAAAATATGTCTACCCTCTTCTTGAGGATGCCATTACAACAGACATACAGGATCTGACGTGAGTTGTCATTTGAGATAAAAAAATATATATATAAAACGAGTCTAGAAAAATGCTACCAAGCAATCCTTTGCGACATAATAGGCTAACATTTTCTCCTTCGACGAGTTTTTAAGATAATATACTTAAAATTTCAACCAATTAAATAAACTTAACCATGCCAAAGGTTCGCTAATAACATTTTTTTAGACTCGTTTAATAAGATTTCGTCTCAAATGCCAACTTAACGCCAGATCTTATATTTATCACATAACCTCCCTTGTTTTCAATTTAATATAGGCATTACGAATTCTCTTATCTTACACACGTTTGAAATAATATTTTGTGACGTTATAGGAACATTTTGACGGCATTTGTTGAAACATTGTAATTTTATTTTCAAAAACAACGCCTGTCACAAATTTCCCGGTTAATTAAACTGTACTACTGATGACTGTGGTAATGCTGACTGTGGTAATGCTCAGGTTTGTGTTATTTTAAGATTAAAGAACAAGAAAGATTATGTCAGGTTCCCTGGAACTTCATATACATGTATTTTAATTCCGAGCGTACACTCAGGCCAAACCAGTGAGTCGGTCTCATTGATGAATATGTAGGTTTTTACTAGCGATCTAGTGATTTTTCAAGTAATTCTTGAGAAAGATGCATATTGAAATTTACATTTAGTCTGTTTGCTTCCTTGACAGGTGTGTACATCACGGACGAAAGGTAGTTCCAAAAACATTTACGCAGAGCTCCAGACAGAGGGAGTGATTTTGATTTCAAAATTGAAAGTATTAATTGCTCTCCTCTAAACCCTATGTTGTGAGTACTCATTAGAATCGTCTCATTGAGACGATTCTAATGAGAACCCACAACATAGGGTTTTGAAGAGAAATAATGGATTTAGAATACCATCACTCCCTCTTATCTGGAGCTCTGCTTACGTATGCTATGTTTTTAAATTGAAAGATTATTGCATTCGCCGCTTTACCACGTTCGTCAATTTTGACCGTTAATTTCACAGAGAAATCTGGGTCGGTAATATTTGATCGATACAGCACAATTTGCATATCTCAAACGTGAGTGAGATGAAATTCGTAATAGCCGTATAACACTGAAAACAAGGGAGGGTATGTAACAAAGAGGCGTCCCCCATTACCCATGCCTTACTGTAATCCGTAGCTACATGTTGCCAATTTCCACGAAAGGGGCTAAAATTTACCGAGACACTATGAAGACTTTCAAGTTGCACTTATATTTTGCTTGTTTTGTTGTCTCCAACTTTGCAAAAGAACTCAATACTGTTATAACACCTTCGAGAAAATAAGGGTACTAGGATATTGTTATCGCAAACTAGACATAGTACTAATTCCAAAATTCTGAGATATCGGCTTTGTGGTAAACCACATTGGGGTTATCTCTGCCCTTGGAAAAAAAATGAAACTATCACTTTAGGTAGTTAAGCTTGCATTTATGCTTCATGACGCAGTACAAAAATATTGTCTTAGGATGGCCACAAATAGATAAAGGTTGCTTTGTCGTGAAGTTCAGCGCAATATTTCATGTTTTTTGCATGCATTACAGCTATACTGTGACAGAAACAAATTAATCTAACCTATTACATCATATGCAGCTTTTTTTTCTTTTAATTCTTATAACTCATATAGCACCTTTCACAACTGTAGATCAAGACCACACTGCACAAAACGCGCATACTGATCTATGATATGTACTGTCCACTCTGCTGAGACAATCTGGAACAAAAGCAACACCATAACGACAGTTTTATACTTTCTTTTTTTTTTCCTTCTTGACTTAAAATTTCGTGTTCATTCATGTAGACCTATTAAGGTTAAATGCATTACCATACCGACAGTTTAAATCCTTAAAGGCTAGAACAGTGAGGTAGATTTTCTCTATCGGGAAAACAGACCAAAACGTTTCCATTTTAAAGGTTGTTGTTTTTGGCAGGAAAATAGTAGACATGCACAGAAAGTGTGACTTTTACGGTAAAAGAACTTCAAAACTCAAAATATTTTGGTCTTTCCTAGTGGCTAAAAACATTCATTTTGATATCGTGACTGCGTGGATCCACATAGACAAAAACGACTGTTTCTGTCTGCCTTTCTTTTTCTGGACATTTCCTGGCCCAGTGTCCTGGTTTGTTGCATGTAAAACAAATATTTGTTCTCTTGCCATCCAACCCATATCGTTTATCGATCGTTGCTTGATCCAAAACTCTGTATTTGGTAATACGGTAAACATCTTTTTCTGTTAAATGTTGATGGGATAAAAATGATCCCACGTGGTTTCCATATGTTGAACTTGATACTTTGACGGAATTTTGCTGATCTCATAATCGTGGGTGTATGGGTTAACATACAGATACATTTTCTTTCCTAGCAGTGCTGTACTTTGTAGCTTGATTTCAGTCATGATTTTTTATCAACTGTACTGACTGAAGTCGATCAGATGTAGTTTTCGTAGCTAACGTCTCTATTTATACACTATTGGGTTGAAAGGCTCTATAAAATGCCAAGTTTTCTGACTTACGGTATCGTCTTGCAATCAGACATAAACGATGCCTAAAAGAAAAAGAACAGTACCCTATTCAGACAGCGAAATTGACGATGAGTCATTTCCACCACCAAAAAAGAAAAAATCTGTACCATTGAAAGAAGAAAGTGACAGTGAAGATGATTTCTTCTCACCGAAGGACACACCGAAGAAAAAACCTGTAAAAATGATTGAGGATAGAAAAGAAGAAAGTAACAACACTACTTTAGACATGAGAAGTCTGTATGACTTAACGGAGATGGGGGGAAAAAAAGTCAATAATTTAGAACAGAATCACATCTGTTGTCGGCAACTTTTAAGAAATTTGAAGAATTACCACCACGTCAACTGATCGAGTTATTTGACGATGTTACCCATCAAATAATTCAAAAGTTAAATGCTGAGCCGACGGATATGATTAGAATTAGTATCAACCATCCTTCATTGGATATGGGGATTCATATTCCCTTCTTACCTACAGACCAGCCGAAAGGTGAAACTATGTTAAATGAAATTGAACGAGTTTTACAAGCGAATACAGATTTTGTCTTGAACGATGGACTTATGACATTTGACATCACGCATACAATACCTCCAAGTGGTAGCGGAAAACAAAAACATAGATCATCAGAATTGGATTCAAAGGTTTTTGCCCAAAAGAAACAATCAATTATTCAAATTAACAATCATGATCACCTATGTTTTGCAAGAGCAGTTGTGGTGGGCATTTGCTACAATGAACGTGAAAACACCGAAGCATGGAATAGGAGATGGGATCACATCAGAAAATCATACAGACCACTTCAAAAGACTGAAGCTGAGAAATTATTGAATGAAGCCGGAGTTTCACCAACACAACCTGTAGGAATTGACGAATACAAAAAAATACAATCTTTCTTGTATGAAAAGGAATATGTCATTAAAGTTCATCAACAGCATTCAAAAGTGGAAAAAGTATTTGAACATCCAGAAGTGAAAGGCGAGAGTAAAATCATACATTTGTACTTTCATCAAAACCACTATGATTACATCAAATCCATTACAGGATTTCTTGGTTGTGCATGTTATTGTGAGTTCTGTGACGTGGGATACTCAATGCGGGAAAGTCATGCATGCTCAAATATCTGTAAAGGCTGTTATCGTATTGGAAAATGTCCATCAGAATCAAAAGAATATGTCTGCTGTGATTGTCATAGACTGTTCTTTAGTGTTGCATGTTTGACAAATCACAGAAATGTTCAAGGTAAAGAAAAGAAATACATTTGTGAATTAGTGATACTCTGTTCAAAATGTGGTCAACAATATCTAGTCAGAAAGAAAAAAATCATATCTGTCTTGGAAAGAAAAAGTGTCATATCTGCAAGAAAATTGTTGACTATTCTCATCGATGTTATATTCAACCTTACCAAAGTAAGATGAACCATGACACCGATGACAAGACGAGTTCTTCTGCGGTCAAAAAACCATTGTTCATTTTCTTTGATTTCGAATGCAAACAAGTCACGGGGGTTCACATCCCGAATTACTGTATTGCACAAAGAGCCTGTGAAGTATATTACTGTAATCCGTAGCTACATGTTGCCAATTTCCACGAAAGGGGCTAAAATTTACCAAGATACTATGAAGACTTTCAAGTCGCAACCAAATTTTGCTTGTTTTGTTGTCTCCAACTTTGCAAAAGAACTCAACACTGTTATAACACCTTCGAGAAAATAAGGGTACTTGGATATTGATATCTCAAACTAGACATAGTACTGATTCCAAAATTATGAGATATTTGCTTTGTAGTGAACTACATTGGGGTTATCTCTGCCCTTGGAAAAAATTGAAACTATCACTTTAGGTAGTTAAGCATGCATTTATGCTTCATGACGCAGTACAAAAATATTGTCTTAGGATGGCCACAAATAGATAAAGGTTGCTTTGTCGTGAAGTTCAGCGCAATATTTCATGTTTTTTGCATGCATTACAGCTATACTGTGACAGAAACAAATTAATCTAACCTATTACATCATATGCAGCTTTTTTTTCTTTTAATTCTTATAACTCATATAGCACCTTTCACAACTGTAGATCAAGACCACACTGCACAAAACGCGCATACTGATCTATGATATGTACTGTCCACTCTGCTGAGACAATCTGGAACAAAAGCAACATCTTAACGACAGTTATATACTTTCTTTTTTTTTTTTTTCTTCTTGACTTAAAATTTCGTGTTCATTCATGTAGACCTATTAAGGTTAAATGCATTACCATACCGACAGTTTAAATCCTTAAAGGCTAGAATAGTGAGGTAGATTTTCTCTATCGGGAAAACAGACCAAAACGTTTCCACTTTAAAGGTTGTTGTTTTTGCCAGGAAAATAGTAGTCGTGCACAGAAAGTGTGACTTTTACGGTAAAAGAACTTCAAAACTCAAAATATTTTGGTCTTTCCAAGTGGTTGAAAACATTCATTTACTTCACATAACAGTTTCAAGATTAATTTCTGATAAATGGTGGTATAATTTCCCCCATATGATATAACAACACCACTCATAGGAATACATGATTATAAGAATTTGATTGGCCAGAATCACATTATATAACCAGACTAGATGTTTTCATTGGCTTTCGTAGTGTGCCATTTTTTAAATGAGAGCTCTATGAGCTGTTACCTGCACTCCAAGCACAATAGGCATTATGATTGGTCAGTATATCACGTGACCGGAAAAAATTATTTGTCATTTCTGGATGAAATGCGATGGGAGCACCTGTGGTTTCACTGGTCTTCGTATGTAGAAGAAGAAAGGCTTTTCGATGTTACAGGCGTCATTTGTCAGCCCAAGTCAATTCCTCGTCATCATTTCCTCTTGCGTCATCACGACACCACCACCCTACAGAAATATAATTAATCTTTATCCTGCTAAATAACTGAGATGAAACTTTTAAGCCAATAGTAAAATCCCAAATTTTGCTTTTTCAAATGTATTCTTTTGAGGAAATATGTCCCTATCGGACAGCGTAGATCAAAGATCAGACTGCACGTTCTGTGCAGTCTGATCTTGATCTACACTGTCCGCAAAAGGTCAGTGAGTCGCGTTTAGCAGCCTAAGGGTTAAGGGAGGCTCTATATGATAGGTTACAACCCTTTACCGGGTGAAAACATTTTAGAGGGCCATTTAGAAAGGATTTGTAGACAAAATAACAAATGTGGCTAAAACAATAGGGTTTTCCTTTGAAATGGTAGAAATATTGTGAGAAGCTACGAAATTGCTGGTTTGCAGCATTGTCTCTTTTCCACAGTGTTTTCAAAATCTTTCTTTTTCAGGGCTGTTAAAACTCGGGATTGTTTCGGAAAGGTTAAAGCTGCCTTTCGGCAATTTACGTCTCTATTTATTAAAGTTAATATACGTGGTGTTTTTGTTGTCACACTGCTGACTATTTAGTACATTGAAAGTTGGCTGGAAGTCCCTTTCTTTCACCCTCTGTTGCTTTTACCAAGACAAAATGGGATTTTTGCTATTCATTTCTCCGAAAGGTATGTCCAATAGCCTTAACAGGGTATAAAAATGGCATCTTGAGCTATAAACGTGTCTGCTATTCCTCTTCAAACACGGCTACCTGTGAAAATCACACTAAGAGTATTTGACTAGTTCACTTACGAACATGAAAGTTCGCAACAAATGCATAGCTCAAATACAAACTGCACCTGGCGGGATTCGAACCCGTTCGGACAAATATCTTCGATTTACGAGGTTTAAAAGACCAACACCATAACCACTGAGCTAAAGAGAATACTCCCTGACGCAGTTGTTAGGTATTGTGTTTAAGGTAGAAGACCCCTAATGCTTCTAGTGCAACATGGAATAAAATTTCTTGTTAGTTGATAAGTAAGGATTTATACTGACATAATACTTTTGCACATTTTTAACCGACCAGAAATTCCTTTGATGTCTATCTTGAAATTATTTGTAGATATTTTTGTTAGTTTCGCTGAAAAGGGAGTAATTATTATCTCCCTTTGTAATGAGAATGTAGTGGTTTTAGATTTACAAATGATAATTCTAAGAAGAAAAAAAAAGGAAAAAGTGGCTCGGTTAAAGTAGTACAATAATACTCATTTTTAATCATAGAAAATTTTTGTAGGATAATATTATAGTGGAAATAGCTGTTTTCCGTTAGGGGTCTACTACCTTAAATTGGGATGAAGCCACGCATGAAGGAGTGGTCTCCCGTAACAAGTTATAGACCATGTTTCATGGACAGTCACAGACACGAACTACTTCGGAAAGAAATAGTGAAGTTACGCTCACTTGTTTAAAAAAAAATATACATATCAATTCAACGTCTCAAACACATTTAAGACCTTTTCTTTCATTTCTTTTCCACCTTGAAAAAAAATGTGACAGAAGTATCTGACATCAAATTTTCAAGTGGGACTACTTTTGATACTACGACCCGGAAGCAATTTGTAACACCTCGTGTAGCTACTGGATAGGTGGCACTAATTAATAGCACGTGACACTTAGTAAAATAAATCACGTTATTCTTTCTTGAAACTCAAACTGGTATGCGCGTTCTGGGACACCCTGTAGAGGGCATGAAATCAAGCAGTTTCAGTTCTAAGGCAGTTCTGGGTCCGTTTCTTCATAGAAGTTATTGAACTTGTTATGTATCTAAATTGTAGACACACACGCGGGTGACTCAAGTTGTTGCACGTTACCGTATTATGACAAGGCTATAAATATTAAAAGATAAAAGAAATGTTTTGCGGAGACAATTAATGTCAGATAAAATGAAGATTTTTTTCATCTTAGATCTAGCCTTAATTTGTCCTGCTAAATTAGAACTATTTTTATTTACCAAACATCGTGTTGGATCAGGTCAATGACTCAGAAAGGTTATAGGAAAGTTTAAAAAAGTAATTAGAAATGGGATTTTAAACGGTACGAAGAACTAGTTTTCTTTATCGGCTAGCAAACCCATTGAAGCGCAGTCGGCATTTCTTTTTACGGTGTATCGAGCACAAAATTCAAAATTATACGTGGAAAGTGCATTTTCAATACCGAGCTACTTTACTAGGTTGGTAGAGGCATATGGCTCTAACTAGTATAATTATATGCTTCGCCCTTGTTTTTACATTTACATCACAAGACGCAAATGAGAACACGCTGTGCTGTAATCATATTTAAAGATACTCATTCACACATTTTAAGCCAAATATAACCAATTTTGTCTATATTTTATCAAACTATAGATCTAGTCGTTCTTGTGGCTTCATGACAAATATTACCCATGGTGGCTGCGAGATTGCATAGATTACGACTGATAAAAAATGCAAATTTGGACTTGGCTCCTATATCCACTCGTTCAATCGACGATACCGTATGATGCTTGTCACGTGACTGTGTACGACATTCGACTTGCAAATTCATGTAGCTGGCAAGAAAGTGGAGTCGAGATACACTACACGGGTCTCTTGTAGCAACAATCTATGTCACAAGAGCCCGACGGCAATTTACTCGAGGATGTCGGAATTTTATATCGAGAATATAGTGGAATGATTTTAAAGACAGCAGAAATGTAAATTTCGTATTTGCAAATTAATATTTAGCGCTTTTACATTGCTGAAAGAAGGGGAAAAGACATTTTCCTACAAATAGACGAGTATGGAACGCCACAGCTGTCTGATGTTGTGAGCAGTAGTGTTGACATGCCTAATCTCTGTCTTATTATGTCTAAAAGAAGTGTTATTATGCCCAAATGTGGTGTTGACTTGTCTAAACTTTGCGTTATTATATCACAAGGTAGTGTGATTATGTCCAAATGTGGTGTTGACTTGTCTAAACATTGCTTATCATGTCAAAAGGTAGTGTGGTTATGTCCAAATGTGGTGTTGACTTGTCTAAACATTGCATTATTATGTCAAAAAGTAGTGTTAACATGTTCAAATGTGGTGTTGACTTGTCTTAAGACAGTCTTATTATGTGAAAAACTGGTGTTATCATGTCCGAATACCGTGTTGACTTGTCAAAGCATTGTCTTTTTATGTCAAAAAGCAGTTTAATTATGTCCAAGGGTATGTTGACTTGTTCAAACGCTGTCTTATTATGTCAAAAAGTAGTGTTATCATGTTCAAATGTGGTGTTGACTTGTCTTAACACAGTCTTATCATGTCAAAAAGTGGTGTTATCATGTCCAGCTATCGTGTTGACTTGTTCAAACATTGTCTTATTATGTCAAAAAGCAGTTTTATTATGTCCAAATGTATGATGGCTTGTCCAAATCCTGTCTTATTATGTAAAAAAGCAGTATTTTCCTGTTCATATGTGGTGTTGACTTGTCTAATCCAATTTTTTTCAAGATATCATCCATTTGTACTTCCACTAACAACCACGTTCTATATACACGTATAATATACATGTAAATGTATTGCTATGTTTCAGGCGGTGCATAGACAAGTCACCGTCACATTTACTTTTCGACAAATAAGACAACGGTTAGACAAATTAACTCGTCATTTCAACAAGATAATACTACTGTTTAACATAATAAGACAGTGTTAAGACAAGTCAACGCCACATTTGGACAAGATAGCACTACTCTTTGACATAATGATACAACGTATAGACAAGTCAACATCACATATGAACATGATAAAACTACTTCTTGACAAAATAAAACAATGTATAGACAAGTTAACACCACGCTTTGACACAATAGCACTGCTTTTTGACATAATAAGACAATGTGTAGACAAGTCAACATCACATGTGAACATGATAACACTACTTTTTGACATAATAGGACAGTATTTAGACAAGTCAACAGCACATTTGGACATAATATCACTGCTTTTTAACATAATAAGACAATGTGCAGACAAGTCTAATTTACATTTTAGCATGATAACACTACTCTTTGACATAATAGGACAATGTATAGACTAGTCAACATCACATATGAACATGATAACACTACTTTTTGACATAATAGGACAGTATTTAGACAAGTCCACAGCACATTTGGACAAAATAACACTGCATTTTAACATAATAAGACAATGTGTAGACAAGTCAACATCACATAAGAACATAATAACAACACTTTGGAACATATTAAGACAATGTTTTGACAAGTCAAGACGACATTTGGACATGATAAGACCACTTTTTCACATAATAAGACTGTAGAGACAAGTCAACACAACATTTGAAATTTGTAACACCACTTTTTGACATAACAAGGTAAAGTTTTGACAATTAAACACCTCATTTAAACATGATAACACTTCTTTTTGACATAATTAGACAGCGTTTAGACAAATAAACACCACATTCGGACATAAAAAAACTGCTTTTTGACATAATAAGACAATGTGTAGACAAGTCAACATCATATATGAACACGATAACACTACTTTTTGACATAATAAGACATCGTTAAGTCAAATCACCACCACATTTGGACATAATAACACTGCTTTTTGACATAATAATACAATGGGTAGACAAGTCCACATCACATATAAACATGATAACACTACTTTTTGACATAATAAGACAATATTAAGACAAGTCAACACCACTTTTCACATAATAAGACCGTGTTTAGATAAATCAACACGTCATTTGGACATGGTAACACTACTGTTTAATACAATAACACAATGTATAGACAAGTCAGCATCACATATGGACATAATAAGACTTCTTTTATACATAATAAGACAGAATTTAGACAAGTCGACACCGAACTTGGAAATATTAAGACTACTATTTGACATAATATTCTTAAAATTGCGTTTTGACAAGTGAACGCCACATTAAGAAATAAAAACACTACTTTTTGACATAATAAGACATCGTTTACACAAGTCAGCTCCACATTCAGACATATTATTACTACTTTTTGACATAATAAGACAATGTTTAGACAAGTCAACACCACATTCGGACATAATAACGCTGCCTTTTGACAAAATAAGACGATGTTTAGGCAAGTCAACACCACAATTGGACATAATAACACTTCTTTTAGACATAATGAGACAGAGGTTAGACATGTCAACACTATTGCTCACAACATCAGACAGCTGTGGCGTTCCATAGACGAGTGTGCCATTTCCCGTGTTGAAACAACAAGTAGTCTGGCTTTCTATTTTTAGATTGGGGTGTGCAAATGGGACTCTAGTGATACGCTCCCCCATTGTTTAAAATTTTGACCTGCCGTAATTTTCCCCCGACCAAGATTCATTACAAATAACAAATCTGAAACTTCTTTTCATTCTTTAGGGCCATTGATATTGCTAATTTATTGATTTAAACACATTTCTACATTTGGCTAAAATCAGTAGATGGTGAACTTCAAGAGTAGACACCATGTTTATTTTTATCGAAGTCACATACATGTGCATTGGCACGGATTTGTGGAATCTTTTTTTTTTTCCAGAATTTCTTGATGTAGATCTAGATCAAGTTCCCTGTATTTGATATGATGAAGTAGAGTTACATGGAAATTATCGAAGGAATGTCAATATATGATATCATTATGTTTGACAACGGTAAAAGTTTTAAACGTAATTTTAATCGCCGCTTTTCAATTATTGAAAAAATTTCGTTAGAAATTTGTTTCCGTTTCATATGTAACTGTAAATAATGAGGCTCTCCTCATTGAATGCTCTTTGTTCTTGATTTAAATAAGAGGGCTGAGAAAAAAGTTCGTTGAATTTCTTCATAACTTTTTTAATTTGATGTCCGATTGTTTTCAGATTTTCTCTTATGTAATATTGCGGTGTCTTGAATACCGAATGGCTACGGCTTAAATGACGGTGTAATAGAATCAAAAGAACAGAAGAGTTCCACTATGTTTAAAATTCAATAATTCAAAACACAGTATACTACATTACAAATTATAATTTGTAAAATATATTTATAAAATATATAGTTCCTACTAACACTTCACAGAGTCTAAACAATTCAAAATGTCCTAAAATATAATAACTCCTTTAATCCAGAACCTGTGAAAGTCACGAAGACCACATAAAATTCCTGTACTCAATAGAACTCCAAAAAGCTGAGAATCCAACAGTGACAGCGTTTGAGTTAACGGTGATGCCAAGTAAAATATTTAATCTTTGAATCCTTTCCAAACTTCAGTCGAAAACGTCAATCTCACAACGTTTCTCCTTTCTCTAACTCTTCGGTGTTTGAGCCCTTATATATCACAACAGAAGAATCGAGTGCACCCGGAAGCTGCCTGAAGTATTTTCGAGAACACTGGGGATATCCCAATAAAGGTATACGCTGGATTATGGCAATAATAACATAAATTTTTCTTTGAGATCAGGAAATGGACCTATCATACAAATAGTTCCTACAGTACTATCGATTAAAATCATGTGCTAATTACAAAGTAATTATGAAAAATCAATATTCTTTTTAGACTATTCTGCGTACATCTTGTTTGTAAACAAAACATCTGAAGTACTAGAATAGTCACGAACATTCCGTAACAGTAATCATGGTCTTCTACCAATTTCCAGGTAAAAAATCACGAGTTTGATTTTACTTTAGGTACATGTATATTTATTTTCATCATAAAAAGCGCAAGGTTTGCTATCCCGGAGCACGCCGTAAAATCACTGCTGTCATGCTTTTAAAAACGACCATATCTCAAAGTTGTCTGGTTCAAACCTCTTGAAATTATGTCAAGGTAATCGATGGCTCCATTTGCCATTCTTTGCAAATTTCTGATGTCACTTCCGAAAAACAACGCTAGTCCGGTGGTAAGATTCTGTGTAAAATTAGGGCATAAGTAGTATAGGGAGACTCTTTATGGGTCTGACAGGGCCTGGTCAGACCCCTAAAGAGCCGTCCCTGAGAGCCCTACGTTGCCTACCCTACAGAGAGTTTGTCCCCAGTTTGCCTACCCTGAAAGAATTTGCATTATATCACTTCTACAAAAATACCCAGACTGCCTACCCTGAGTGGAATTTTTCTGCAAAAAAAGGGAAAGTTAAGGGAAAGTAAAGGGTAAGTAACGATCAAAAATGATTTTCTATTGTCAAGCTTCTTTTCTCTCTAAGTGCCTGATCATTGAGTTGGACTTAGTCTTTTTCTGCAATTATGAATGATTTCTCTTTCTAAAAGACTGAGCGCTTGGTTGGACTTAGTCTTTTTCTGAGTTTTTTTACTCTTTGGAGTGTAACTCTTTTGAGTGTAACTCTTTTGGAGTGCAACTCTTCTAAAAGAAAGAAGTTTGACAATTTGAAGAAAATGACAATTTTGAAGAAAGATAGAACTTTCGTGGTAATGGTTAGTCCTGAAAAGGACTGTTGGGTTAGCTCTGAAAAGAGCTGTGACAATTTGAAGAAATGACAACTTTAAGATAAAACTTTCGTCTGACAGCTTGAAGATAGATCTTTCGTCTGGCATCTTGAAGATAGATCTTTCGTGGTAATGGTTAGTCCTGAAAAGGACTGTTGGGTTAGCTCTGAAAAGAGCTGTGACAATTTGAAGAAATGACAACTTGAAGATAGAACTTTCGTCTGACAGCTTGAAGATAGAACTTTCGTCTGGCATCTTGAAGATAGATCTTTCGTGGTAATGGTTAGTCCTGAAAAGGACTGTTGGGTTAGCTCTGAAAAGAGCTGTGACAATTTGAAGAAATGATAACTTGAAGATAGAACTTTCGTCTGACAACTTGAAGATAGAACTTTCGTCTGGCATCTTGAAGATAGATCTTTCGTGGTAATGGTTAGTCCTGAAAAGGACTGTTGGGTTAGCTCTGAAAAGAGCTGTGACAATTTGAAGAAATGATAACTTGAAGATAGAACTTTCGTCTGACAACTTTAAGACAGAACTTTCGTCTGACAATTTGAAGCAAAGACACATTTGAAGAAAAGATAGAACTTACGTCTGACAATTTGAAGAAAGGTAGAACTTTCGTGGTGGATGGTTAGCCCTGAAAAGGGCTGTTGGGTGTCCTAAAAAGGACCTGGTTTGGAGGTTGTGTTTTTAAGCACAACCTCCAACCTTTCTGCAGGCTGGGCAGCTGCTCGCTGCCCGTCTCTTTAGCCTTTTCAGCTGCTGTGCATCTAGTTTATAATCCAGCGAGAACGGTGGCTCGTTGTCCTCGTTCCAACTTTCAGTTTGTGGTACAACAAACTCCTTCTTTTTCTTGCTGGCTAGAAGCGCAAGCTCCCAAAAATCCATATCCCTCAATGCAGTTTCCATCTTGCAACAACTCGAAGAAAATGAACGATGTGCGGGAAATATCGCTGGGTTTTATAGCTTTTCAGACGGATTGAACTAGTTGACCCATGACGTCATTTTCTCCTATGTTTTTCCCGCGTTGGCGTTTCATGCTGTTTTGGCTCCAAATTAATGTTATCCAATCAGAAGCAGCGTTTTATTTCTAATGGTAAATGTTTTATTGTTGACCAATCTATAGTTTTGTTACATTTTCTTGTTCGGGTTTAGAAAAAACTAAGTTTGACTATCCTATGACTTTTTTTGATTATGAGTCTTCTGACAAAATGAAAAGAAAGATGTTTATTTAAGATAGCTAACCCTGAAAAAAGGGTTGCTGTTTTTTGTACAGAATACACTTTTTTATCCTCCCCTCTTTCTTTCGATTGATTCCATGTTATCTAGCATTTGCATCAGATGCTCAATTTCATGCCTGATATATCTGAAGCGTTCTCTTTCTTCTAACCAGAAGAGCAATGAGAGAAAAAATGTCAATCCAAACATTATGGGATACTGAGCCAGCTTTTACGATATTTAATGGTGAATGAGAAAAAATAATCAAGAGTTTACTGTTTTATATGTGCAATGGGTCACTTTTTTAGGCTTTTTTTGATTTTATCCCTATATCGCTGAGATGGACTTAGTTTTTTCTACATCTATGAATGATTTTTTCTCTAAAAGCTTGAGCACTGAGTTGGACTTAGTTTTTTAACCATATGCTATTAGGATTGCTTTATTGTTTACTTCTATCCACTACTTGACCTTTAAGTGGTTTCTCTCTAAAAAGTCTGACCATTGAGTTGAACTTAGTTTTTCTGCATCTATGAATGATTTCTCTTTCTAAATGCCTAACCACTGAGTTGAACTTAGTTTTTTTCTTCACCTATGAATGATTTTTCTCTCTAAAAGCCTGAGCATTGAGTTGGACTTAGTTTTTTCTTCACGTGTGGATGATTTCTCTTTCTAAATACCTAACCATTGAGTTGAACTTAGTTTTTTTGCATCTATGGATGATTTCTCTTTTAAATGTCTGACCATTGAGTTCAACTTAGTTTTTTCTGCATCTATGGATGATTTCTCTTTCTAAAAAGCCTGACCACTGAGTTGGACTTAGTTTTTCTGCATCTATGAATGATTTTTCTCTCTCTAAAAGCCTGAATACTGAGTTGGACTTAGTCTTTTTCTGAGTTTTTTTTACTCTTTGGAGTGTGGGTCTTTGGAGTGTGGGTCTTTTGAGTGTAACTCTTCTAAAAGAAAGAAGTTTGACAATTTGAAGAAATGACAGTTTGAAGAAAGATAGATCTTTCGTGGTAAATGGTTAGCCCTGAAAAGGGCTGTTTTTAGAGAAGGACTGATTTTTTTGAAAATGTTTATTCAGTATCAGCATCAGTCGATTCGCTGTCTGACTCACTCCTTTCAGCGGCGATTTGCTCGCGGAAAAGACGGTCTACCTGCTCGGTTTTTGAAATAACATACTGAAAATACATTTCAAGCATGCCCTCAATAATGAGTTCCTTCATCCGAAGGTTATAACAGAACACCCTGTTATTAGCAAGCTCAGCCCTCTCATAACGCTTGCTTACTCCAACTAAGCGTTGTTTAAGTAAAACGATTTGCCTCCTTGCTCTTGTTAACTTTCGCTCAGCATCCATCCAAGTGACGAGGAGTGATGGTCTTGAAGCCATTGTGAAAAATGAAATGTATGAAAATATATCGCAGAGATTTATAGCTTTTCAGACGGATTGAACGAGTTGACCCATGACGTCATTTTCTCCTATGTTTTTCCCGCGTCGGCGTTTCATGCTGTTTTTGGCTCCAAATTAATGTTGTCCAATCAGAATCACCGTTTTATTTCTAATACTAAATGTTTTATTGTTGACCAACCCGTGGTTTTGTTACATTTTTTCTTGTTCGGGTTAGAAAAAACTAGAGTTTGACTATTCTATGACTTTTTTTGATTGTAAATCTTTTGAGTTTTGACAATTTTGAAGAAATGACAATTTGAAAAAAAGATAGAACTTTCGTGGTAGATGGGTAGCCCTGAAAAGGGCTGTTTTGTTTTGGAGGCTGTGTTTTTTTCGTCTCACGTTGTTTTTTCCACTTCTAATGACAGCACCCGAAATTCGCTTGACAAATGGGGCATGCTTCAACTCTTTTTCTGATCACCATTGCTCCATTATCTAAAGTAATCTTTCTCCCAAATTCGATATCAACCAAAATGACATCCGGTGTTGTCTTTAAAAATAGTTGAACTAATCTTTCGCCGAGATCTTTGTATGGCTGTGTTATACGTTGTAGTTGGTTTTGTTCCTCCTCTCCTACGAAATGAGTGTTTAGTTGTAATAACTGTTGACCTGCATTTAGATATTCTTGGAGAGCCTCACGTAGTTGATGATTTATCTCCTCCATATTGATATTGCTTCCGAATATTGATACTGCTTTCGAAGTGATCGTTAGCTGAGAGTCAAAGAAGTGATGATTGTATGAAAATAACGCGGGGCTTTATACGTTTAAGGAGGATTGAAATTTTTAAAGAGCTCGGACCTGGCAGAAAGCACATACATTTTTTTCCATGCTACGTTTCATGCTAATATAGCAAAAAAGTTATGACCCGATGTATGGGAAAAAATGTAGACAGAACAAGTCTTGGGGGGAAAAAACAGAATGAAGAGCTCTATTGTTTTTGAACTTTTATTTATTGAACAGAACTAAACAATGAAACATTTTTTGCAATGCATCATAAAAATTTTCTTGACAATGAAAAAATTTCTTGACAATGAAAAAATTCACAAGGAAACATTTTTTTACAATACAGCATAAAAAACATTTTCTTAACAATGAAAAAATTCACACTGAAATATTTTTTTACAATACAGCATAAAAACATTTTCTTGACAATGAAAAATCACACTGAAATATTTTTTCACAATGAATTATTCACAATGAATTATTCACAATGAATTTTTTACAATGCAAATTCGCAAATACCACGAGTTTCACATTTGTCTTCATATTCCGTAATGTCTTTATGCAATTGGTCATACCCCAAAAACATTGTATACTCACTGTCCATATCGTCGAAATCTCGTAGTCCTATGAATGGAGCAACATGTCTATAAGCGTCTTTTGTTGAAAGAGCTGAATATACTACTTCTTCTGTAATATCTCTATCAAATAGAATATACCCTACCATGGTTTCCTTTGATTCTCCGTAGGAATCATGAACAGATCCTTTTTTGTAGCGTAAGTAAAAGTCAAATAGAACTGATTTCATTTTCAGAACGTTAAGAAAACTTTCTTCTGTTGTTCCTATGATAAAAAATGTCCATCGACTTGTGGATCGAAACAGCCTACTACTAACATTGTCTTTCAAACAGCTATCTGCTAAATAAGTTTTGAGAACGAGATCCAAATCCGAATCGTCCACCATCATCGCAATAAAGTTGATTATAGCATACACTTTGTAGGATTTTTCTCCTTTTGCAATCCACTTAAACAATTTTCCGATCCAAATTTTCACACAGAAAAATTTAATGTTAAGCTGTGTTCGTTCATCAAGCGTATGCTGTCGAACAAATTCTCCATAAATTTTTTCACGTAGTTCTATTGGTAACGGTAACATGATTGTTATTTTTTGACCAACGGCTAATATTTTTTCCCGACTTACTTTGACTGATTGCTGCACAACAATGTGATATAGAATTATTTTCTCAAACTTTTATAACCATAGGGTACAGTGTCAGTACCATTTACAATAACTCTCTTGGTGTATACAGAGCGAAATGTTTTTGTTTGTGGTTCACTGGTAACCGTTCTATCTCTGTGTCTTTTAATTCTACAATCATACTGAATTTTGATTTCTATTGTGCGATCTAAAGCACATTTTGAATATGTATCGAAATTCACCACCTGTTTTGTATTGTAATCCAGAGTAATCCCCTTTACTTTACATTTGCTTATCTCTTCTCCATCTTTTGTTTTCATTTTGTAAGCATAATTCTTAGGCCCAAGCCCTCTGAATTGAGTAATTTTACAAGCAGGCTCTTCATCAGTCCATTTTCCTAGCCGGCTGTTAATAATAGGAGGATTCCATAATTCAGGGTTGTGAATGTACATACAACTATCTGTATCGAAATACAGAACTCTATCTTTTAACTTTTTAAGAACACTGTACAATTCCAACCTTGCATAAGCTGTTACGTAAGACTCTACTACCACATTGGCTGTAGCGTGGGTGTCAATATGTTCCAACTTTGATTCATAGTTAACCAAGATGAATGAACAGTCCTCGTCAAAGATTTCTACATGCTTTACAATGAAATTGGGATTGGTGACTAATTCAAAATATTTAGACGGATCACTGATGTATTCCGTCTGGGTCATTTTTTCACGCTGAGCTAATTTTCCCCAAAGACAGTTCAACATAAACTTAGCAAATGATCTTCTCCCAGGATTTCTTTGAATACAACTTGGATCAAGACGAACACCTTCCGACTTCTCATATTCACAAACGAACTGATCTTTTTCTGAGTCTGATTGACACCAATCTGGATAACCACTGGCTTCTTGCTTAATTTTCAAGAAATTGTCCACATAACGTTTAAAGAACTGATCTGACACAGAATTGAAATGCCAAATTTCATACACTTGCAATAATCGATAACCGCAGTCAAAAGCCTTGAATAATTCAAAAGTAACCCAAGTTCCGACCAAAGCCCTCTTTTCTTCACCATGGCTACAAATGCTTGAACTTTCTTCTGCACATTTCATACAGAGTGGAAACATCATTTTGTTGTTACAGTGAACTGGGAGAACGGGGTGAAACAAATCAGTTGGAGGCAAAACTTTGCATGTGATTAAGCCCTCATATTGTCGAATATTGTTCATGTCAATATTCTCAGCAGACAAAATTTCTGGCTGACCTACAGGATAGGATTTGTGTTTACAAACATAAGGGTACAGAGAACAGATATCAATGTACTTGATTTCCTTCTTGCTTTTTTCATCAACATCAGGAACGCGATAATAGACCACGGGAGCTTCGCATTTTTCCTGCGATCTCTTGGCACTCTGGGAACTTAAACAACACCGTGCCAACTCAGTGGAAACGCTGTTTAGTGTGACAAGGGGTTAGATCACAATAGTTAGCGTCTGTTGCTATAAATAGACCATTGGACAGAGGTACACTACGTCAGCGTCTAGTAGTAAAGCTTTTTTTTTTATAAATACCTCTATACGCCGTACTATCAGCTACAGAGTTTTAGATCAAGCGACGCTCGACAAACGATATGGGATGAATGGTGAGAGAACAAATATTTGTTTTACGTGCAACGAAGCAGGACATTGGTCCAGAAATTGTCCAAAAAAGAAAATCAGACAGGAACATTTGTTTTTTGTCTACGTGAAACCACACAGTCATGACATCGAAATTTCACCATCGTTTTACAATGATACCGCTCTCCAACATACGAAATTCGTCGGCACACTAAATTCATTCTACAACGAAAATACATGGAAAACAAGTTCACTACAGACTACAATATCACCGGTTGAAAATCAGACCGTAGACATGCAGTCCGACACAACGGATATCACCGATTCAAAAAGATTTCAACACAATATTGAATTTAAACAAAATGTTGGCACTCTGGGAACTTAAACAACACCGTGCCAACTCAGTGGAAACGCCGTTTAGTATGACAGCGTCTGTTGCTATAAATAAACCATTGGGTAGAGGTACACTACGTCAGCGTCTAGTAGTAAAGCTTTTTATAAATACCTCTATACGCTGTACTATCAGCTACAGAGTTTTAGATCAAGCGACGCTCGACAAACGATATGGGATGAATGGTGAGAGAACAAATATTTGTTTTACATGCAACGAAGCAGGACATTGGTCCAGAAATTGTCCAAAAAAAGAAAATCAGACAGGAACATTTGTTTTTGTCTACGTGAATCCACACAGTCATGACATTGAAATTTCACCATCGTTTTACAATGTTGTCGGTCTCCAACATACGAAATTCGTCGGCACACTAAATGCATTCTACAACGAAAATACATGGAAAACAAGTTCACTACAGACTACAATATCACCGGTTGAAAATCAGACCGTAGACATGCAGAGCGACACAACGGCTATCACCGAATCAGAAATCTGCAAAATAACAACAGGCAGAGAAAAAAATATCTACAAGCGATAATCTAAGAAAACAACAAACTTTGGATCTAAAAGAGGAGAAAAAGCAAAACAACGAAAAAAAGAAAAAACGAGTAACAAAGAACTGTTTCTTTTGCAAATCAACAAAACACAAGGGTAAAATCTGTCCAGATATGGTATTAAAAAACAACGAAAGGAAAAGAAAACGTAAAACCAAATGTGAATCTGACATCCTCAAGAAAAAAAGAAAACATACTGAGTGAAAAAAGATTTCAACACAATATTGAATTTAAACAAAAAAGACTGACTTGATTTTTTTCATTCATTTTTTGTCTTTACAGTTCATTCATTTTTTGTCTTTACAGTTCATTCATTTTTTTGTCTTTTACAGATCATGACTTGATTTTTTCATTGTACATAAGTTCTTTTGAAAATAAAAACATGAAAATAATTACTTCTTACTTTTGACTTTTTTCTAGTTTTGACTGTAAGTCTTTTTTACTTTTGACAATTTGAAAAGAAAGATCTTTCGTGCTAAATGGTTAGCCCTGAAAAGGGCTTTTTTTAAGGATTTCACGATAACATCGAGCTCTACGACTCTTCTACCCGATCCACTGGGGTGATTTCACACCCACAGTGTTAACAGGAAGTCGATGAACCTTCATCATCATCGTAAAATCCTTCATCTGTATCTGGACAGTTATGTTTCTGCCCAAGATACTCAAGTATGGCAAAACATTTTCCACACTCTATCTGGCATCTGCTTGCGCAGTGAGGGCACACAAGAATTCGAACCATCCTGCAACAAATATGTTTTTATGTAAAATATCGCTGGGTTTTATAGCTTTACAGGAGGATTGAACTAGTTGACCCATGACGTCATTTTCTCCTATGTTTTTCCCGCGTCGGCGTTTCATTAACATTGTGCAAACAAATCGATGATTATATCGGTGTTTTTTCACCACTCCTAATTCGGTGTCACACAGTACAATCCTGGTGTTTTCCGCCAGGCCCGCGCTCTTTAAAATTTTCAATCCTCTGTAAACGTATAAAGCCCAGCGTTATTTCCATACATTCACCATTTCTTTGACTCTCAGCTAACGAACACTTCGAAAGCAGTATCAATATTCGAAAGCAGTGTCAATATTCGGAAGCAGTTTCAATATGAAGCACAACTTAGATGAAATCAACTTGGACGATTTTCCACCAGTGGAAAACAATGGAGACATTCTTTCATCAGTTATAAATTCGACAATTATCAACCCACCGACGGTGTTGGACAACATCTGTGAAGAGATGAAACAGTTAAATTCAAAACAAGATGCCATGATGACTCGGATCTTAGAACAACTGGAGACTTTTAACCAAAATTTGGAGGAGATTAAAACTTTAAACACAAACACCGAGCAGCTCAGTAAAAATATTGAGACACTACGCCAGCAGAGTCAGCGCATTTCACCAGCTCCTGTGAAGATCCCTGTGGAGTTTGAGTTTGATAAAACCAATCTTCACAACTTAGTGGACTCTATCGTAACTGTTGTGAAGAAAAATCAGCCAAAGGAAAAACAACCAAGAACAACAAAGCCAAGAAAACGGAAATCTGATGAAGACGATAGCCATCTCCACAAGAAATAGCGAGTTGATCAAAAGCCAACTACACAAATAATGACAGGCCAGGGCAAATACGGGAAAAACATAGATAATCACGTTGATTTCAAGATCCCAAAAAAGCCAAAGAAAAGCTGTCGGTAGAGAAAAAAACACAGCCTCCAAAACAAAACAGCCCTTTTCAGGGCTACCCCAACAGTTCTTTTCAGAGCTAACCCAACAGTCCTTTTCAGGACTAACCATCTACCACGAAAGATCTATCTTTCTTCAAATTGTCATTTCTTCAAATTGTCAAACTTCTTTCTTTTAGAAGAGTTACACTCCAAAGAGTTACACTCCAAAGGCCCACACTCCCAAAGAGTAAAAAAAAAACTCAGAAAAAGACTAAGTCCAACTCAGTGTTCAGTCTTTTAGAAAAATCATTCATAGATGCAGAAAAAAGTCTAAATCCAACTCAATGGTCAGACATTTAGAGAGAAGAAATCATCCATAGAGATGTAGAAAAAAGTCTAAGTCCAACTCAGTAGTCAGACATTTAAAAAGAGAAATCATCCATAGAGATGCAAAAAAACTAAGTTCAACTCAATGGTTAGGCATTTAGAAAGAGAAATCATCCATACGTGAAGAAAAAACTAAGTCCAACTCAATGCTCAGGCTTTTAGAGAGAAAAAATCATTCATAGGTGAAGAAAAAAAACTAAGTTCAACTCAGTGGCATTTAGAAAGAGAAATCATTCATAGATGCAGAAAAACTAAGTTCAACTCAATGGTCAGACTTTTTAGAGAGAAACCACTTAAAGGCCAAGTAGTGGATAGAAGTAAACAATAAAGCAATCATAATAGCATATGGGTAAAAAACTAAGTCCAACTCAGTGGTCAGACTTTTAGAGAGAAAAATCATTCATAGAGTAGAAAAACTAAGTCCAACTCAGTATTCAGTCTTTTAGAGAGAAAAAATCATTCATAGATGTAGAAAAACTAAGTCCAGCGATATAGGGATAAAATCAAAAAAAGCCTAAAAAGTGATCCATTACACATATAAAACACTAAACTCTTGATTAATTTTTTCTCATTCACCATTAACTTTCGTAAAAGCTGGCTCAGTATCCCATAATGTTTGGATTAACATTTTTTCTCTCATTGCTCTTCTGGTTAGAAGAAAGAGAACGCTTCAGATATATCAGGCATGAAATTGAGCATCTGATGCAAATGCTAGATAAAATGGAATCAATCGAAAGAAAGAGGGGAGGATAAAAAAGTGTATTCTGCACAAAAAAGCAACCCTTTTCAGGGTTAGCTATCTTAAATAAACATCTTTCTTTTCATTTTGTCAGAAGACTCATAATCAAAAAAAGTCATAGGACAGTCAAACTTAGTTTTTTCTAAACCCGAACAAGAAAATGTAACAAAACTATAGATTGGTCAACAATAAAACATTTACTATTAGAAATAAAACGCTGCTTCTGATTGGATAACATTAATTTGGAGCCAAAACAGCATGAAACGCCAACGCGGGAAAAACATAGGAGAAAATGACGTCATGGGTCAACTAGTTCAATCTGTCTGAAAAGCTATAAAACCCAGCGTTATTTCCCGCACATCGTTCATTTTCTTCGAGTTGTTGCAAGATGGAAACTGCATTGAGGGATATGGATTTTTGGGAGCTTGCGCTTCTAGCCAGCAAGAAAAAGAAGGAGTTTGTTGTGCCACAAACTGAAAGTTGGGACGATGACAACGAGCCACCGTTCTCGCTGGATTATAAACTAGATGCACAGCAGCTGAAAAGGCTAAAGAGGCGGGCAGCGAGCAGCTGCCCAGCCTGCAGAAAGGTTGGAGGTTGTGCTTAAAAACACAACCTCCAAACCAGGTCCTTTTTAGGACACCCAACAGCCCTTTTCAGGGCTAACCATCCACCACGAAAGTTCTACCTTTCTTCAAATTGTCAGACGTAAGTTCTATCTTTTCTTCAAATGTGTCTTTGCTTCAAATTGTCAGACGAAAGTTCTATCTTCAAGTTATCATTTCTTCAAATTGTCACAGCTCTTTTCAGAGCTAACCCAACAGTCCTTTTCAGGACTAACCATTACCACGAAAGATCTATCTTCAAGATGCCAGACGAAAGTTCTATCTTCAAGCTGTCAGACGAAAGTTCTATCTTCAAGTTGTCATTTCTTCAAATTGTCACAGCTCTTTTCAGAGCTAACCCAACAGTCCTTTTCAGGACTAACCATTACCACGAAAGATCTATCTTCAAGATGCCAGACCAAAGTTCTATCTTCAAGCTGTCAGACGAAAGTTTTATCTTAAAGTTGTCATTTCTTCAAATTGTCACAGCTCTTTTCAGAGCTAACCCAACAGTCCTTTTCAGGACTAACCATTACCACGAAAGTTCTATCTTTCTTCAAAATTGTCATTTTCTTCAAATTGTCAAACTTTTTTCTTTTAGAAGAGTTGCACTCCAAAAGAGTTACACTCAAAAGAGTTACACTCCAAAGAGTAAAAAAAACTCAGAAAAAGACTAAGTCCAACCCAGCGCTCAGTCTTTTAGAAAGAGAAATCATTCATAATTGCAGAAAAAGACTAAGTCCAACTCAATGATCAGGCACTTAGAGAGAAAAAACATTCATAATTGCAGAAAAAGACTAAGTCCAACTCAGCGCTCAGTCTTTTAGAGAAATCATTCATAGATGCAGAAAAAAGTCTAAGTCCAACTCAGTGATCAGGCTTTTAGAGAGAGAAAAATCATCCATAGGGTGAAAAAACTAAGTCCAACTCAGTGATCAGGCTTTTAGAGAGAAAAGAAGCTTGACAATAGAAAATCATTTTTGATCGTTACTTACCCTTTACTTTCCCTTAACTTTCCCTTTTTTTGCAGAAAAATTCCACTCAGGGTAGGCAGTCTGGGTATTTTTGTAGAAGTGATATAATGCAAATTCTTTCAGGGTAGGCAAACTGGGGACAAACTCTCTGTAGGGTAGGCAACGTAGGGCTCTCAGGGACGGCTCTTTAGGGGTCTGACCAGGCCCTGTCAGACCCATAAAGAGCCTCCCTATACTACTGGCATAGTCCGTCTGAAATGTTTAATTTATTAAAAGAAGCTGGGGTAAAGCCAAATTTGAAAAAGAAAAAAAATCTGCAGTATTCAAGCGGCATGCACGGTCTAAAAACAACGAAAGAGTATTGAAGATGATTCGACAGAGAGAATCGACATAAAATTGAATAACATTGTAGTTAAATGACGTCAATGTCATGGCGTGCTCCGTTTCAGAGCAAGTACGTTTTTAAATCTTTTTTTTTTTTTTTAATTTCCGATTTTGTCCGTTATATATGGATCTAAACATATGAATTAACACATTCCACGAACTTTTTGCTCAGGCCTCGTAGATTTGATTATCTACTTCGGACTAAACCCATTTAGATGTATAAAAGTATGAAATGGCCGATATATACATACATGTATATATGATGAAGGTTAAATGTACATGCATATCTCTAACACTAGGATTTTGGCCAAATACACATTCCATGAGCATAGCGCACCTCGTGAATTCTAAGTCGGCACAAGATATTCGTGCAAACAAAAGTGAGGAATGTAGCATATTTTAATGCGATTTTTGTACAGGTGCATGTTCTATAAATTTTCGTGAATATGTGAATGAGGGTAAATCTATGTATCATATTCTCTTCATCTTTTTAATTTATGAAAAAATATGCATATCCGCAAAACTGAAATTCACACTGTAAAAGACTTAGTCTAATGATTATTGGCTTGCAACATGCGAAATGTGGCATTCGGACATTTGCGTATAGAGTCGTCTCGGATCAATCCGAGACGGCACTTTACGACTACATTAGATTTTGTGCTACAGTAGACTCGCGCAAAACAGAAAAAACATGAAAACTGAAAGTGTCGTTTCGGATTAGACTGGGCGGATTGTGCAGGCTGATCCGAGACGACATTTTACGCAAATGTTCGAATGCCCCTTTTCGCGTGTTGCAGGCCATGTCATGTTGCGTAATACTAAAAATTAGCTTACTGATAAACACCTGTAAATCATGAATGGGTTAATAATGAAACAGAGGCGCTGTGGCAAAAGGGGATTTAATGTATCTTCTTCATACATTTTACGAGTAATCATATAACTAATCATTATTTATAGACTCATAAAATCCATCTTATCTAACAGCCGACTGAATCATGACGTAGAATTGTACTCGGACATGCAGAAAATTTACAAAAAGCAAAAAGTTTCGATCTTTGTAAAGCCCCTGTCACACTATACGGCGTTTCCACTGCGTTGGGACGGCGTCGTTTAATTTCCCAGAGCGCCATGAGATCGCAGGAAAAATCAGATGTTTTTTGCGATGACGGAGATGTCACGGCGTTCTCACCACGACCAAGGCAATGCTACGGAGCTGCTATGGCGCGTTATCGCGTTCCTACGGAGTTCTTCTTGGCGATTCTCTGCGCTCTCATGGCGCTACCACTGCGTGCTCTGCGCTTTCACGGTGCTCATACTACGTGCACTGGGCGTTCATGACGTTCTCAATGCGCTCACACTACGCTGAAGGCGTGACAATGAACAATCTCTGAAAACGAATTGTATATATAGACATTTATTCATCAATTGTTTCTTTGCTGTGGTCTCGAAAAGTCAACGGAGAATAAAACCATGCTCGTAAAAGAAAAGGGAAAAAACCTCAACCCTCTCAAACAGAAGCAAGTCAACCACTGTTAACTACTCAACCATTACTAGCCCGGCTTGCTAGCGTACATCAGCCATGGTGAACTGAATGTTTGTTTGCATACTTCGTCTACTAAATGTTCTTTTTTGTCAGAGAAAGACTGATGGACGCTGTAGAAGCGCCTTACAAGCGCAATGATCGCCGTTGCAGCTCAGAGGAGTCGTTCTAAGAGCGCAGTGAAATAAATAACACTCCGTGTCAGTGCCGTTGACGCGCTGTATAAGCGCCGCTGACGCGCCGTATAAGCACAGTAGAAACGCAGTGACATCTCAAAGCGCGCGGTACAATCTCCGTGCAAGCGCAACCGACAACCATAGCGTTCGCACTGCGACCTTTGTGCGCGTCGGCGGAGCTCCCATGGCGTTGTGGGAGACCTTACTGCGCCGCTAAGACGACCTTCCGGTGATCCCACTGCGCTCTTCTCAGAACGCCGAGCGACGGCGTTTGTTTGTGCATGCTCAAAATACGCGCCGTCCCTCGGCGTCCTAGACGATCCCAATGCGTCTATTCGCGATGCCACTGCGTTGCTGTGACGACGCTTGCGATCGTACTGAGCGCATCTCGGCGTTCTTGGACGCCGTGGGATCGCCGCCCTGGTGTGACAGGGGTTTAAGACTGTGCGGATTGCGCAGGCTGACATGAGTTTATACTTTTTTCAAACGCATTCGGTTCCCATTTACCGAGCATGACAGATAATATTTTTCACATTTGCAATTGTAGCTGGGACTAAAATAGATACTTTAGTGTTATCTGTACATTATTTTGCAATTATATAATATTAAAAAAATTTTGTTGCATCTATGGTTACAATTCGCCGGAAATTTTTTTGAACAAAGTTTGTTTTTTTTTTTTAATTTTTAATTTTAAATTATTATAACAAAAATGTCAATATTTTGAAGTATATGATTATAAAAACAACATTCATCTGAGTTATATAAAAACAGTTAATTATGATAAAGATGACTGCACACTTTTCGTCATCCCAATCCATTACAGTATAAGCCCACTTTTTTCCCTCAATGATCGACAGCCTTGAGAAATTTCGCGGAAAAGGAGCAACTGCAGGTCTCATAGTGTACCGATAATTTTTTACGTTTGGCATTCTTTCTTAACACAGGGTGCTTTTCTAGCAGTTTAAACCAATTGTACTCAATTTTCTTACAAAATTCGCCTTCTATAACCTAATATATACTCAACAAAAAAAGTTAAGGAAATTGTGTTTAAGGGGCTCTGACAAAAGATCTAAAACATTTTTTTTTAAGAATTTTGAATTTCACAGCATTGTAAAGCATTCATTTTTCTTCAAAAGGATGCTTTATTTGACTTTTAGCACCTATAGCAGCTAAAATAATCAACGTCAAAATTGACTGGTCTTCACCGATCGTGCAGTCTGATCTTTAGTCTACTTTTTAGATTCAGTTGTGTTCGATACCCGGTTGCGGCGAACTTTCTTTCCGGCGATTTTTCGGCTCTCACCTCTGATGCATGCATGTGAGAAATGTAGTCAGTGGCTTTGGAAAGAAAGTTGTGCCAGAACTGGTGTGAGAAAGCCAGGAAACACATGGGTGCGTCACTGACCGCCATGATATGACCTAAGCTGTTAAATTGGCGCTAAACCCCAATACAATACAATACAATACATATAGGATCTGACATGAGTTGACGTTGAGATAAAATTTTATTAAACGAGTCTAGGGAAAATGTTATTAAGCGAGCCTTTGGCGAGCTTAATAACATTTTTTCTTGACGAGTTTAATAAAATTTTTATCTCGTACGCCAACGAATGTCAGATTCTTTTTATCACATGACGATATTTCACAAATCATAGATAAGAAGATGCAAAACTATCTATAGATACACCCGCGGTAATATCCATAAAATCCCATTCACTTCTATGAAATACGTACAAAATGACGTCACACAATTGTGATATTAAACGTGTATGAGATAAGAAAATTATTAATGGGTATATTACACTGAAAACAAGGGAGGTTATGTGATAAAATAGTTTATCACATAACCTCCCTTTTTTTCAGTGTAATATACCCATCATGAATTTTCTTATCTTATACACGTTTGATATCACAATTGTGTGACGTCATTTTTGACGTCATTTTGTACGCTTTATTATAGAAGTGAATAGAGTTTATGGATACTATCGCGGGTGCATCTATAGATGGTTTCACATCTTCTGATCTATAATTTGTGAAATACAGTTATGTGATAAAAAGAATCTGATATTCGTTGGCGTTTGAGAGAAATTTTATTAAACTCGTCGAGAAAAAATGTTATTAAGCTCGCCAAATGCTCGCTTAATAACATTTTCTCTAGACTCGTTTAATAAAATTTTATCTCAAACACCAACTCATGTCAGATCCTATATTTCAGTTGTGTTTACATACTTAGCGCTTAAAGATTTAAGAAAAAAAAGGGACAGGAATTACACGACTGAGTGACTCGATGATAGTTTTTACATATCTTGATAAATGATGGCTGTATTTCACAGAGAATTATTTTTGTATTATGTGTCAGAAATGCCCTTCATTGACAAAAATAGCACAGTCAACTCAACTGTCCTCACAGACAGGTATAAAGATTTATGAACTGTTATGCCACAGTCCTGTTTTGTGGGATTGTAAACATGTGGTGCCAAGGTATATGTTCCACCATCTCACTGCCATGAGTGCATAACTCTTTACAACAGGACAAAATTTTAGACTGACCAAAATTGAAAGAAATAGCAGACGACAAATTAAATGTTTTTTAAACGGGAGGATTTGTTTATAAAAATGGAGAAAACATTTTTGGAAAAGGAGAAAATCTGGCTACAAGCATTTTCTCCTTTTCCCAAAATGTTTTCAAAAGACTTCCATCTCAGGATCGTTAAAACTCGTGATATTTTGGTATAGGGTTAAGCCATGGAAGCGTCCGTTATCTTCCGCTAGATGGCATTTTCGAAATACTCACCTATATGATTTGAGCCTCTTTGATATAGAACCTGGCTACGTTTCAAGATGGTTATCGATGGAGCAGATCTCAAAATAAAATGTACGTTTCTTCAAAATAATGCTAAATGGTACGACTCATCCAGTCATGGTTAGCTAGCATATGGCCCCATGAAAATGAAATGCATTTTCCATCGGTCGTAATGTATGCAACCAACCAACCGTCAGGGGTAACATTTGGCATAAAGATACAAGAATGCCTACAGTTTGATAAAGGTGAAATGGGTTAAAAACTGGCTGAAAACGAGTCTACATGTATCTTTAAAAGTACCCTTTAAAAGATTGTGTAAATAATAAAGAATATTTTGTCACATGAGCCCAATATTTATAAATCTATCTCATTAGTCTGTCTGTCTGTCTGTCTGTCTGTCTGTCTGTCTGTCTGTCTGTCTTTCTCTCTCTTGGGAAGGGATCTATAGATGCTTTACGAGTACTACGCACGATATTCTTCCAAAAGCAACTGGCTACTTTAGAATAAATCCTATTGTATACACTATCAACAGTCTACAAGATGAAATAGGGCGAGCAAGGGAAATTGAGCCAGCGACTCCTTGGCTTTAGGCTTCATACGAACTACAACCCATACAATTTTATAAAAAAAAAAAAAGCAACCCCCCATTCTTGGGTGTCATTTACAGATTTCGAATTATTAAATTACTCACTATACCACATGATACATAGGATCTGGCATAAGTTAGCATTTGAGACTAGATTTATTCAACTTGTCTAGCTATTTGTTATTAAGAGAGCCTCTGGTGAGCTACAGACAGGTTTAACCCTTATACAGCTAAATAAGTGAAATGAAACTTTCAGGGTGAAAGTAAAACCCATAATTTTACAATTTCAAATGGGTAATTTTTCTGGGAAAAATATCTCTTTTTCGGACAGTATAGATCAAAGATCAGACTGCACGTTCTGTGCAGTCTGATCTTGATCTATACTGTCCGCAAAAGGTCACCGAGTCGCGCTTAGCAGCCTAAGGGTTAGTACATCTAAATTTTAGCCCCAAACGCAAACCAATGTCAGATTCTTTTTATCACATAACAAAATCTCAGAATATGCAAAACTATATATGCACACGTGGTAATTTCCATAGATAAAACCCTACTCATTGCTGTAATTTAAGATGTATATAAAAATGAAGTCACATAATATGACGTCACACAACCTCAAACGTGCATAAGATAAGAAAATTGCAAAGGGTATTTCACACAGAAAACAAGGGAAGTTATGTAATAAATCAGTATTGTAGACATGTCCAATTTAAGATGATAGAATTTACCTGGCTAATATCAGAGGAATTTTCTCCCTTTACTCAAAACCGTCTTGCTCAGGGTGGTCCGAACTGGGGATTGTTTCGGTAAAGCACAATATGACGTCATAGGTCATAGCTTTTTAGTCATATACGAGTATATATAATTATATATACCTTACTTCTTAAACATCGCCTACCTAGATTTCCTTGTAAATTCACTCTTTGATCATTAATAACATTTGAAATTACATTGTTAAATGTGACATTCTTTGAAACTAATCGCTGCCTAAGGATCGCTGTATAACATTTTTTCTACAGTCGTTTTGTAAATTTTTATCAAATGCCAACTAACACGTCATATCCGGTACATTGTTTTACACAACAAGGAAATTTGACTCTTTACCACACAATCACGAGCTTAAACAACCATGAAAAAGATCTTTTTTTAAAAAAACATTGCACGAAAAGGTAGAAAGTTCTGGTAACCAGCTTTTTCTCCTTTTCCCACAATGTTTTCAAATAAAATCCAATGTTTGTCGTCTGCAAATGCTTTCAATTTGGACAAAACTAAAATTTTGTCGTTTGGTATAGAGTTAAAGAGTGATATAAGGTTATCCTATATGGCGCCAGGCATCATTCAGTTACTTTCGCCGACAGTATTAAAGACTAGTCTTTGATATGCAACCCCAATGATTTATGATATTTTCTGACAGAAAGACTTTCATCTTGAAATGTCTGGAGCAGTTTTGCTGACTAAGAGTTAGTGCATCCTTAATCAAATGCTTTAACACACTGTCTCATTAAATAAAGCTACAACAAACAACTTTGAAAAAATTCCTTATAAAGTATAAATAGTCAATAAAAATTGTTGTTGTTGCTGCTGCACTGCTGCTGCCGTTGATGCAGCTGCTGTTGTCGTCATCGTTGTTGTTGTTGCAGCTGCTGTTGTCGTCTTTGTTGTTCTTTTTGTTGTTGTTGTTGCTGCTGCACTGCTACTGCTACTGTTGGTGGTGGTGATGCTGCTGCTGTTGTCGTTAGTCGTGTTGTTGGTGTTGCAGCAGCTGCTGTTGTCGTCGTTGTTGTTCTTGTTGTTGTTGTTGTTGTTGTTGCTACTGCTGCACTGCTACTGCTTCTGTTGTTGTTGTTGCTACTGATGCTGCTGTTGTTGTCAATATTCGTGTTGTTGTTGGTGGGAGTTGTAGTACACGATTACATATATTATTGTGGCAAAAGAATGAACGTCTTGTTATAAGAAATTTCTCCTTTTTTCCACAATGCTATCAAAAGCGGAATGCTTGGAACGAAAAGGGTCGTTTGCAGGAAGTAATGTGCTGATTAATTAACACATCATCAATATTTCGTTTGATAAAGGACAATAAATACATTTGACCCTTTCTTTACTCCTTGGAGCGCCGATTAAGCCTAATAAACAGTTATTATCAGTCTAGAAAAAAGACCAAAATAATTGCAATGTCAAGGTCATTGTTGTCTAGAATGTCTTGGCATCTTTTTAATTTCAATTCTATTTTTCAAAAATAGCTTTCAACGGTTCTTGCTGTGACTGCACGTTACGTGTAACTACATGTGCAACGGCTGTCGGAAGTCCGAAACAATGGAACTATTGAAGAAATGTTGTCACTGTCATAATTTTTGAGATAAAAGAGAAATAGTTTAAGGTATAAATTTACATTTCGTTACGACATGCTATAATGTTTCATACTTTTGACACATACAAGGTCTTCCTCCAGTTATCCTTATGAACATTTCTGGTTACTTTCCCTGCCTACTATTGGTATTTCTTTTATATTTTGAGGGAGGCCGGGGGGGGGGGGGTTGTTCTTGTGTGGCTCACTGTTAAAAATATAGGGTCGTAATCTGTAGGTCCCGTGTTCAATCTTCACTCGAGGAACTGGGTTTTCGTGTAAGTGTCCATAAACAAGACACTTTAAAAGCCTGCTCTGGTACTGGTGAAACCTAGGACATACATGAATAAGTGATCGTCGCCGTGATATAATATTGAAAGCAGCCCAAAATACCTTCAATTCAGTCCAAATTTCCTGCTTGATGCAAATTCTATACATGTATTTCCGTCATATAGAAAAAAAAGATCTGTATATATTGTTTCCTAGACACGGAAACAGCAAGGCCACATTAGCGCAGCATTAATCATTAGGTAGAGTCCACGCTCGTTCAAAAGTCTTTATGGTTATTGTGACCAGATTTGTTCCTCTCTAGGTACAAAACGTGAATTGAAGTCTTTAGCCCCTAACTCTCAAATTAAAAGACGGAAGCTGCCGAGATTGGCCGAACAGCCTTTACGAAAACGTCGATGTTACACGATATTTACCGATGAGTTAGTGAGTCTACAGCCCCTAACTCTCATATTAAAAGACGGAAGCTGCCGAGATTGGCCGAATATCCTTTACGGAAACGTCGATGTTACACGATAATTACCGATGAGTTAGAGGCCGTAGACCTTAATACTTTGTTTTATGAAAGTAGCATGGGAAACCGGTTGTGTTGTGCTTACAACAAGACTCCAAGAAAGCATGAATAGATGCACTGGCTGCCGGATTATAGCAAAATACTTTTAAATGGTGCTAAAATGATTGCGTTTGTTGAGACATACCAATAAAACTATAGTGAATAACAAAACAACACCAGTGGAAAACATCGTTTATCAACGATAAAAAGTATCATGGTAAATGGTTGGTTGCTCCGTTTCTTGGATTTTTTTTTCTCCCCAAAAGGCGTAAACTGCATACGCGGAAAAGTCATATATACAGGAAAACGTTAATTAGAAAACAAATTAAGCGGAAATAAATTTTATGTGGTACCTATTTAGAAAGGTTGTAAATAATGTTAAGGACCTTTGCGACATTTAGTTTCTCAAAAATACACATTAAATATAATACATACATATAATACATTAAATCCATTGGGCGAAGCTTGACCCGTAAATAAAAATATCAAGACACAAGAAACAGATTGAAGAAAAGAAAAACAGCAGAGGTATATAAACAGCAGATCTGAACGGAGACATATAGAAATATCAGAAACAGGCACTTTTCCCCCGATGACCCCACTGTGTTTCCCTAAAATTCGCAGCGAAAAGAAACAGCCACTATTATGCATCTTTGATGATCCGGCGCATGTCTTTTTATACGAGTACTTTGGTGGTAGCCACAAAGCTACTCGAAATGTCCTCCCAACAACGGTCATGCATCAGCGGGGTTTGCCTCCCGATGGCTGGAGATTCGAGGGTATATCCACGGAAAATTGATTCCTCTGTCACCGTATTTAAACATCGTTTCGACACCACGTATTGGTTTTTTAGTTGCACTGGCCGCCGTGATATGGCTGAAATTTTGTTTGAAAACTTTTTCAACCACCAAACAAAGTAAATGAAAATCCAAATTGCTCTTGGTAAGAAACCGGCAAATATTGCTTTGGCATTGCTTTTTGTGATGAGATACGCCTCTGGTATTGTAAAACAAAACAAAGGGGGGGACAGCGATGTCATGCATGCATATTATGTTAATATTCATTCCTTTTTTGAAGTATTTTTGACGGCAGGTTCAGATATTATTCATAAACTGCAATTTTTACAAACAGACATTTTTAGACCTTATCAAACTTGCAAAGGTTACTGCGGTTGCTTTTACAACAAACAGTATGGATCAAGATTACATCTCTTTCTCCTCTCTCTCTCTACCTCTCTCTCTACCCTCTGCCCCCCTTCTCTCTCTCTCTCTCTCTCTCTCTCTCTCTCTCTCTCTCTCTCTCTCTCCTCTCTCTCTCTCCCTCTCTCTCTACAAATATTGAAGAAACATCTATGAATATATAACAAAATAAGTTTGGTCTAGAGAAAAGTGTAAAGATATCACTGTCTCGTGCGAACTTTATGAAGAACAATAAAAATTGTTCAACAGCAGGAAATTAAGTTTTATGATTTATTTATTCAGGCGCCATGCTCTGTGAAAAGGGTGTTTAATGCATCTCCATGATGCGTGATACCAAGCAAGTCTTCACATACTTATGACTCCATAAAATCCATTTTGTTTAACAACTGATTGAATCATGAGGTACACTGGTCCTTTGACATGTCGAAAATTACCAAAAGCAAAAAAGTTTGGACCCAGGTCAGCCTTCACGGACTGCCGCTTGCTGACCTGAGTCGATACTTTTTGCGGATTCCTTAAGCTCCCTTTTCAAAGAGTATGGCTCATAATTGGGTTGCAACATGCGAAAAGGGGCACACGGACATTTGCGTAAAGTGTCGTCTCGGATCAGCCTGCGCAGTCCGCGCAGGCTAATCCGAGACGGCACTTTACGACTACATTAGATTTTGTTCTTCATTAGACTTGCGCAAAATAGAAAATTACATGAAAACGGAAAGTGTCGTTTCGGATTAGCCTGCGCGGACTGCGCAGGCTGATCCAGAACGACACTTTACGCAAATGTCCGAAAGCCCCTTTTCGCGTATTGCAAGCCATATACATTACTGTCTTAGATTTAGACAACAATTTTGACTTGTTCAAATTAAAAGCATTTTCAGACAACGGTATTACAATAGCTTATGTGATGGTATTTGTCTTTGAAAAGGTAGAAAATATTGTTTAAAAAGGAGAAAATTCAACATTTTACTGTTTTTAACATCCCTTTTCATCAGGGTCGTAAAAACGCAGATTTATGTGGTAAATAATTAACACCGGCGGAATGCTTACATTTAAATGCTAGCGCTAAATATAAATGTAATACATTTGTACATACTTTCATATATCACACTTTACAGCTAACATAGGTCAGAATGTCACACGAAAACTTTTGGAAAATATTGACTAAATATCATACTGCTCTGGCTACCACAATTTTGTCCTTTTCCATACTGTTTTCGACCCATTTCAGAGTTCTACCCCATCATTTAGCCGCTCTTGATTTGTCTTCTGCAAAATGCTCTCATTTTGGGCATATTTTGTCGTCTGGTAAAGAGTTAAATGGCTTGCAACACGTGAAAAGGGGCATTCGGACATTTGCGTAAAGTGTCGTCTCGGATCAGACTGCGCAGTCCGCGCAGGCTAATCCGAAACGACACTTTCCGTTTTTATGTAATTTTCTATTTTGCGCAAGTCTACTGTAGCACAAAATCTAATGTAGTCGTAAAGTGCCGTCTCGGATTAGCCTGCGCGGACTGCGCAGGCTGATCCGAGACGACACTTTACGCAAATGTCCAAATGCCCCTTTTCGCGTGTTGCAAGCCATTAATAACAAACACACAAAAGGGCACCTCATTCGCTTACATGTGACTCACAAGGTTAATATCAAAGGCACAGTAGTGGCCAAAAGTAAACAATGCATGTGTAAAATACATTTAAATTCAAAACATACCATTTAAATGTTATGGAATGGAAATCATAGTGAAGATGACAATCTGTTATTGTGCTCTCGCTCCAAGAGTTTAATTGCAAGCAGAAAAATGCCTTTTAAAATCAACCATTTTTGCAAGCCAAGGTGACGATCACTGCGTAAATCATAAGGCAAGGTGACGATCACTACATAGATCGCAAGCCAAGGTGACGATCAGTGCGTAGATCGCAAGCCAAGGTGACGATCAATGCGTAGATCGCAAGCCAAGGTGACGATCACTAAGTAGATCGCAAGCCAAGGTGACGATCACTACGTAGATCGCAAGCCAAGGTGACGATCAATTCGTAGATCGCAAGCCACGGTGACGATCACTGCGTAGATCGCAAGCCAGGGTGACGATCAATGCGTAGATCGCAAGCCAGGGTGACGATCAATGCGTAGATCGTAAGCCACGGTGACGATCACTACGTAGATCGCAAGCCAAGGTGACGATCACTATGTAGATCGTCAGATCTACGTAGTGATCGTCACTTTTGCTTGCGAAGATGAAAATCAAGTAAAAAGTTAACGAAAGATAGAGGGATTCGGCAACTTTTGACACAGTTTTTTAATACATTTTCTACCAACGACTAACACTTGAACCGACCGCATAAATAGAGATTGTCATCTTCACACTAATTTCTCTTTTAAAATTTTGATGCATTTTAAAACCCCTATTGTTTACCTTTGGCCTCTATTCTGACTTAAAGGTAATTAATCCATAATTAAATCATGAGCATGAACCTTCAGGTGGTCATTAAGATTTCAGTGCAGCTGCGAGCATTCGATGACCTGTATAAATACCCTAGATTACTTAAAGCTTGCATCTGCACTGAATCATTATGACCACCTGAAGGATCCTGATGATAATTTCATGATGGACGATTTACTACACATGACATAAATATGCGTAAAGGAAGACAGGCAGATTTCGGCATTCCCAGACAAATGTACCGCGCCTTCACTCTTAACTATTTACCAGACGACAGGCGACATAGAGAGGGGGACAGACACACAAACAGACACACACACAGACAGAGAACTGCTTGGAATTTATATCCAAGAGTGGATCAGAAAAACCTAAGCTTAAAGTACAGATACCTTCAAAAGTATCAATACGAAATTTTGGAGAGCCTACAAACCTCTTCTCAGAGAGAGAATATTGAATTAGTCCACTTCTCCGTCCGTCACCTGCATGTTCGCCACTGTTCACAGTGGTTTCACATTATCTTCTTTCTTGGGATCGTTTTTTCGTGGGAGTGTCCTTTGGCAAGAAACTTCAGAGCCCTAGCCCAGTACTGGTGAAGCCCAGGAAAAAACGTGGATTCATATGTGAGCTGTCGCCGTGATATGACTGAAATAAGGTTGAAAGCGGCGTGAAACACCATTCAATCAATCAATTCTTGGGGTCGTAAAGGCATGGTGTTATTCTGTACAGGGTTAAAAATAGAAAATGACACACGTCTGTTAAAGTATAACGATTTAACCTTCCGCAGACGACTTCTTCGTCTGTCTGTCAGCAGACCAACAACCAGAAACATCAAGACAAATGAGAAAATGCTCGCAAGAAGCAATTTTCCTTTGCCACAATGTTTTTGCAATGTAATTTTGTATGGTAATCATATAAAAGAAAAACATATCCTTCTTCGCAATGTAATCATGGGTCAATCCCTCAAATTATGAGAAAAATCCCCATTTGCAATGTAATCATGTATCAATCCCTCAAATCACGCCTTACATCCCCATTCGCAATGTTATCATGTATCAATCCCTCAAATAACGCCTTACATGTTCATTCGCAATGTTATCATGTATCAATCCCTCAAATCACGCCTTACATGTTCATTCGCAATGTTATCATGTGCCAATTCCTTTATACTTGTAGATATCCCCATTCGCGATGTTATCATCTATCAATTCTTCAAATCAAACCTAACATTCCCATTCGCAATGCAATCATGTGTCAATTTCTCAATTCATGCTATATATCCCCATTCGCAATGTAATCATGTTTCAATCCCTCATATCATGCTTGATATCCCCATTCGCAATGTAATCATGTATCAATCCCTTATATCATGCTTGATATCCCCATTCACGTTGTAATCATGTATTAATACCTCATATCATGCTTGATATCCCCTTTTGCAATGTTATTATGTATTGAGGTCTACGGCCCCTAACTCTCATATTAAAAGACGAAAGCTGCCGAGATGGCCGAATAGCCTTCACGAAAACGCGATGGTACACGATATTTACCGATGAGTCCGTGAGTCTACAGCCCCTAACTCTCATATTAAATGACGGAAGCTGCCGAAATCGGCCAAATAGCCTTTACGAAAACGTCGATGTTACACGGTATTTACCGATGAGTTAGGGGTCGTAATCCTTAATCTCTAAAAACACGCTAAATATCCCCTCCCTACAAGAACGGTCTCAAACTCGTCCGCTGCAAAGTTATTTCATGAGGTTTATTTTCTTGTTTGTGTGGTATTGAACGCCGTTTTCAGCATTATTTCAGTTAAATCGGGGTGGCCAGTGCAACTATCAATGCTTTCCTGGAGCTTTTTTTACCAGAGCTCTGCAAAAAAGTTTTTCCTTATCCAATGACTGCCTTTCCACAGCCATTGTCGAAATAAAGATCAGCTGTTAGATCGGAATGAATCCTGTCGCATTGACTGCCGTCAATTTTCGGGAAGACATTGGCTGAGCTCGGTAAGTTCGAACCAGCAACCCCTCTGGTTGCAAGCTCTGTACGTTACCGACTGTGTTAACGGTCCTGACAATATTTTATGAGGTAACAATGGCGTTGAAGTATTCACTCCCACATAAAGTCTTGGTCGAACTGGTTCTCCTCCCGGTCCTTTTTGAATAAAGACAATAAATACGGAATAAAGCAGTCAACCATCAAGACATCTTTATTAAGCGAATAACTCAAACTCATAGCTGATGATTTCAGCATATGGGCCTTGCTCTGTGGAAAGGGGATTTAGTGCATTTGCAAAAAGTATTGACCCAGGTCAGCCTGCGCAGTCCGCGCAGGCTGACCTGGATCGAAACATTTTGCTATTGGTCAACTTTCTGCATGTCGAAAGTCCGTTCTACATCATGATTCAGTCGCTTGTTAGATATAATGGATTATTATGGGTCCATAATTATGTGACGACTTGCTTGGTATAACGCATCATAAGAAAGCACTAAATCCCCTTTTGCCACGGCATTGCTCACATATATAGGACAGAAGGCCATCGTAGGAAAAGAAAGTATAAACCTTTACCAAGCATTCTGGTGTTTCTTAAGACTTTTTAACACATAACTGCAAAAAGAAGAAAATTCTTGTAACCAGCTCTTTCTACTTTTTTCCAACCATGGTTTCAAAAATAGCAAAGAGAGTTTCCATCAATGATCCATATTTAATTTGTCGTCTGCAAAAAGCAAATGATAAATCTTGTTTCGTTGTTCAGAGCTAAATGTCATGTGCAGGTACCATGAAACGGTGTCAAACTAGAATCCGTCGAGTCACGTGCAAGGATATCGTCATGGTCCCTTCACTTCCATTTCAAATTTTTGGGGCTTCACTCATTTCATTCGAAATCAATAAGCCCCATCCATCGACTATTCCAAATTACTTTCTAATTCTCAAGAACTGTCTTAATTTCAAACAAACACAATTTTGGATTGGCTAGACAAAGTGGTTCTCCCATTCGGAATGTGTTACCGTCTAAATTTAGCATTGGACTAAATTGATCTTTGCGTTGTCGTCTTTTTAGTACAGATAATTGAGTAATGCCCTGTGAAATGCTGGTTTGGTTCATCTGCAAAAGGTATCGATCAGTGTCAGCTTGTGCAGTTTGCGCAGGTACATCATAGTCGAAACCTTTTGTTATTGGTATATTATCTACATGTGAAAGGACAGTTTTAGCTCATAATTTAGGCGCATTTTAGACAAAATGCATTCACATTATGCAATGACTTGCTTGATATAATGCATTACGACGATACATTAAACCACCTTTTCCTAAAGCACAGCTGTTATTTAGATGGAACCTTTGAAAAATATGAAAGGATTTCGTAAATAAACATGTATTCGGTGAATTTTTAACCATAATATGGTGGAAATGATATTTGAAAAATTGCATAAAACACTAAGCACGATAAATTACCAAAAGTTGCCAATACATTAAGTGTTATAAAGGGTAAACTTGTGATTTATGTTGCCACCTGCCAAACAGTTAACTAAATGTGAATCCAAAACAAGGAGCTACAAATAGCCCTCTATAGATATCTAAATGGTTTTAACGATTACATACAGAATTTGACATAAGTTGCATTTGAAATAAATTCTGATAAAGAGTTTAGAAAAAATGTTTAAACAAAACTCAAAATCTTTTTACAATATAACAAAATGTCGTGGATTGTGGGTCAGAATATGCAAGACCATACGTGCACACGTGGGAATTTTACGGTGGCACAAAAGTGACATGGAAGATATATTTTATACTACGTGCGCACGCAGTAGCTAATACGTGCGCACGTATTAGTTATTACGTGCGCACGTATTAGCTACTGCGTGCGAGCGTAGTATAAAATATATCTTCCATGTCACTTTTGTGCCACCGTAGAATTTCAATAGGTAAAATCCGATACTCTTATCTGATAGACGTGTATCAATGACGTCACAAAAGAAGTCACACAATGTTTATCTCAAACGTACATGTGTAACGTATATATAAGATATTTAAGTTGGCATTCGAGATATATAGGATCTGACATGAGTTGGCTTTTGAGATAAGATTTTATTAAACGAGACTAGGAAAATGATATTAAGCGAGCCTTTTGCGAGCTTTACAACACTTTTCCTTGACTAGTTTAATAAAATTTATCTCAAACGCCATCGAATGTCAGATTCTTTTTATCACATAATGATATTTCACGAAATATAGATCAGATGGTGCAAAATCATTTATAGATGCACCCGCGGTAATATCCATAAAACTCATTCACTTCTATGAAATACGTACAAAATGACGTCAAAAATTAAGTCACACAAATATGATATCAAACGTGTATTAGAAAAGAAAATTCGTGATGGGTATATTACGCTGAAAAAAGGGAGGTCATGTGATAAAAAAAATTATCACATAAAACCTCCTCCAGCAGCGTATGAGACCCATGACTAGTTTTTGAAAATACACACGGAATATTATGTTGTAGTAACTTTCCTAGGGCTTGTATTTGATTCGAGCAGTGTGAGAAAATTTGATATCACGTGAGAACGAAGGTCACTTCCCGAAAAGAAGTATAAAATGACGTTACATATGGCTTGCAACACTCAAAAAGGGGCATTCGGACATTTGCGTAAAGTGTCGTCTCGGATCAGCCTGCGCAGTCCGCGCAGGCTAATCCGAGACGGCACTTTACGACTACATTAGATTTTGTGCAGCAGTAGACTTGCGCAAAACAGAAAATTACATAAAAACGGAAAGTGTGGTTTCGAATTAGCCTGCGCAGACTGCACAGGCTGATCCGAGACGACACTTTACGTAAATGTCCGAATGCCCCTTTTTGAGTGTTGCAAGCCAATTATTTAGTCACACAATATTCTCAAACGTTTGTGATTAAATGACGAAAATCTTTATGCTTTATTACACTGGAAACAATGGAGGTTCTAATGTATCCTCATACAATACACTGAATCATCCTCGACGATGTGGGATTTTGTTTCTATGTTTAGACTAGAAAAATCCTTTCATGCAAGTGGTTTGTAAAAAGCAAATTTATTGGTCAAGAGTTCTGCAAAGTGTCATCATGTAACCAATTAAATGCTTAGATTATGATTCATTTTTATGAGATTCTTTTACGAAACACGAGCCATGCTCTGTTAAAAAGGGGCTTAATGCATCCTCAATAAGTATCGACCCAGGTCAGCCTGGGTAGTCCGCGCAGTCTGACCTTGGCCCAAACGTTTTGCTATTGGTCAAATGTCTGCATGTCCGAGGACCAGTGTAGGGCATGACTGAGTCACTTGTTAGGAAAAAATGGATTTTTATGAACCCATAATCATGTGATGACTTGCTTCGTAAGATGCATCAGGGATATGCATAAACCCTCATAGAATTGTTATAGCATTGCTCATACATTTCAAATTTCGATCTAGTTCATACATGTACTAGATTTGAAAGTATGTGTAATACATTCTAACATATATCAAAGCAATATATTTGAACATACGTAAAAACTGAAAGTTCAGATAGGTAAAATAACTCGTGCGTCTTTGCCACGTAAAGTAATTCAAATGTTAACAGAAAAAAATGACAGGAGGCCTATAGACTCCCTCCTAACTTCGTTTGAAATTTAACTTTGGTCATAAACCTGTCGACTTTGGAATATATACACGTTAGAATATTTTGAAGTTATGTGTAAAGCAAACCTGTTGCTTTTTTCCCCTAGCCATCTCTGTTTTAACAAATTCTCAGATCAAACAAATTCTCAGATAAAAGTGCAAAAAAATGTGCCGGTTACCAGCGTTTTCTCATATTCCGACAATGTTTTCAAAAGTCCTCCTGTTCTGGGTCGTTCTGGTCGATCTTGTGAGATAAAGGGTTCAACTTCAAGGTCAATTTTAAACGGGTATTATCACTGCAGTCTGGATTAAATTGTAAATTTTTTCTTTTATAAACTTATGACGAGAAGGGTTTGCATCCGTGTAGAGTGATCTATAGACCCAAGAATGACCTACCAATCACCCCCAAGCAGTCTGCCATGAAAAAGATTTGTCACGATGGAATTTCCCCCTTTCAGTCAGTATTTTTGCAGGATATTTTTACCATTCTCCACCGGAAATTTAACCGGAAGTTTACGCCACGTTACCGCCGACAAAAAGAAAGTGCTGCTGAGATGAAAAGTAGATCTTCTACAAGCTCGCATAAACAAGGGACACACAGGGGGCATGACCCCACGCCCTAATGATTTTTCAGACGTAAATAATACTATTGAAAAGGTAAAGAACAGTGAGTTTTAACCATATTATATTCTACTTTATATATGAGCCATGCTCTGGCAAAAGGGGGCTTAATGCATCTCCGTAATCCATCATACCAAGCAAGCCATCACATACCTACGGATCCATAATAGCCACTTTTTTTAACAACTGACTTATTCATGAGGTAGACTGGTCCTTGGACATACAGAAAATTGACCCATAGCGAAAAGTTTCGGCCCAGGTCAGCCTGCGCGGACTGCGCAGGCTGACCTGGGTCGATACTTTTCGCAGATGCATTAAGCCCCCTTTTCACAGAGCACGGCTCATATGTATGGATGGCAGTTCTTAGGAAAAAGCAGAGAACGTTATACATCAGCGTCACTGACAGATCCAACGTTGACGTCATCATGATGGTCTTATTTTACGTGAGTGAGTGAGTGAGTAAATGACTGACTGACTGACTGATTGATTGACTGACTGACTGGATCGATGGATGAATGGATGGATGGATGGATGGATGAATGGATGGATCGATGGATCGATCGATCAATCAATCAATCAATCAATCAATCAATTAATCAATCTTTCATTCATTCAAACGAGTACTCTCCCCCATCATATTTTGTTTCCTATGCGGCTCTTTTACGTCAATCAAGTAATCCGTGGCGCTTAAGGTGACGGTAGCTAAACTGGATCAAAAAAGGATTAAAGGTCTACGGCCCCTAACTCTCATATTAAAAGACGGAAGCTGCCGAGATTGGCCGGATAGCCTTTACGAAAACGTCGATGTTACACGATATTTACCGATGAGTTAGTGAGTCTACGGCCCCTAACTCTCATATTAAAAGACGGATGCTGCCGAGATTAGCGAATAGCCACGTCGATATTTACCGATGAGTTAGGAGTCGTAATCCTTAAAAAAAAGCGTCACATCAACCTGTGACCCACGGATGACCCACCATTGATGACTTAGACTCGAAACAAACAAACAGTAAATTGTCAAACAAACACGCAAAGTGTAAATGAAAAAGCCGATTTAACTCAATGGCCTCGGGTAGAAGAACACAAACAAAACTGTCGCAGGCCGGCGAATATTTCATCCTTCAAACCCGTTGCCTTGTTGCTGGATCATGGTCCGCATTCAGCCATGCTTAAGAACATTACTCATAGATAGATTTTACTCTCAAAAATGTTCTGAATTTTAAAGTTACACAAACTGTCTAAAATTCAAATGTAGAAAATTCTTAAGAATAATACTAACAATGATTGGTGAATACAGGCCCTGTAGCAAAAAAATATCAAAGGATTATAATTCCTGTAATTGTTGACCAACTATAATGAAAAATGCGGGTGCACAATTTCCCATGAACTGTAGAAAGAGAAGAGGACACAGAATAACGTCTACGGACGGACAAACAGACGGACAAGCTTGTTGTAGACCGCCATTTCCAACTATAACTGTCTGAGACTGGCGAATAGCCCCACATGTTGCCTTGTCACTCAATAGGAAGAGAAATTCAAGGGGAAATAACTACAATAGTTAAACAACCCAAATGAAAAGTTTCTGTGCCAGAAATGCTTCCATTAACCTTCTAAATAAGTTAAATAAAACTTAAATGACGATAGTAAGATCTCCAAATTTTGTTTTTCAAAGTTGTTCTTTTTTGGGGGAAAAATAACTCCTCATCGGATAGTGTAGATCCAAGATCAGACTGCACGTTTTGTGCAGTCTGATCTTGATCTACACTGTCCACAAAAGGTCCTCGAGTTGCGTTTAGCAGCCTAAAGGTTAAAAATTCTGCCAGATTAGTTGAAAACTGTCGATGAAAAACATGACACAAAGTTGTGCCTTCGGACAGATAGGCAGACCGACGGACAGAAGATACACCTGATTCAACCCCCTATTTTTGCTGTGGTGAAATATGAAAAGAAATTACCAGCATTAAACAAATATATGAGCCATGCTCTGTGAAAAGGGGACTTAATGCATCTGCAAAAAGTATCGACCCATGTCAGTCTGCGCGGTTCGCGCTATCTGTAAATTTTATGCGTGGTCAAGGACCATTCTACCTCCATATCAGTCAGTTTTCAGACTGAATGAATTTTATAGATCCTGCATTATGTGACGTCTTGCTCGGTATCATGCGTCACGGAGATGCATTAAGCCCCCTTTTGCCAGAGCATGGTTCATATACAAATCCATTTGTAAGTATAGTTGGCGGAAAAGCACGTATGACATTTGTAGTCATTTCCTTTATTTTTCACGTTTGTCATATGTTGCTTTTTGACAGTTTCTTCAAAAAGTCGTGTACTGTGGTTGCACGTTATTATATGGCTTGCAACACGCCAAAAGGGGCATTCGGACATTTGCGTAAAATGTCGTTTCGGATCAGCATGCGCAGTCCGCGCAGGCTAATCCGAAACGACACTTTCCCTTTTTTATGTAATATTCTGTTTTGCACAAGTCTATTGTAGCACAAATTCTAATGTAGTCGTAAAGTGCCGTCTCGGATTAGCCTGCGCGGACTGCGCAGGCTGATCCGAGACGACACTTTACGCAAATGTCCTAATGCCCCTTTTTTCATGTTGCAAGCCATATCTAAAAGTCAACCCTTAACTTTTTTTCAACGCCAAATATATTAACTTGATCTCCTCTCGAGGGCTGAAAATACAATCAGTTGGAACTCAGACAGAATCTTTATCTCAAAGGTTTCACTAAACAAGGGGATGGTATAGACCAAAGATCAGTCTGCACGTTCTGTTCATTCTGATCTTGACCCATCCCACTCACAAAACCCAATGTTTTCGCAAGACGTCTTGAGATTGTAAAATATAGAAAATGTCTTTTTAGACATGTTATTCCTGTAAAATGATACAAATTCTGCTTTACTCGTAATGTTTCTAAAATATCGGTCAGTGTAAATCCAAGATCAAACTGCAACTTCTGTGTAGTCTGATTTAGATCTACAATGTCTGCAAAAGACACTGGAGTCGTGCCAACGAGGCTAAGAGTCATTTAAAATCCTGTTTCACGTCTGCCCTAGGCAGTTTTCGTCAGTTGTCTCCCTCCCTCCATCATTTATTTTCACACTAAGTGAAAGGTAAGCTTTGGGACAAGGAGTTCTAATGCATCATAGTTATGCATTTTACCAATCAAGTCGTCATTTGTCTAAAAACCGGTTGAATCAGAAGGTGGAATGGTCCTTCGACTTTTAGAAAATTTACCAATAGCAAAACGCTGCGGATTGCGCAGGCTGACCTGGGTTAATACTTTTGCAGATGCATTAAACCATTTTTTAACAGAGGATGACTCGTGTCTTTTGTATGTATATAAAGCATGAGGAGAAACGATTTGCCGTTTTCTGCATAATCATTTAAATAAAGATATTTAGATATTTTTGTCATGATATAAGAATTCCATTCCTCCAACAAACCAGTCAAAATTGCTCAAAACCCCATACCCTCTTTGATGAGCCGTGCTCTGGCAAAAGGGGGCTTATTGCATCATTGTACGAAGCAAGCCATCACACACTTATTGACCCATAATAGCCACTTTTTTAAACAACTGACTTAAGCATGAGGTGGACTGGTCTATGGACATACAGAAATAATATCGAAAAGTTTCGGCCCAGGCCTGCGCAGGCTGACCTGGGTCGTTACTTTTCGCAGAAGCATTAAGCCCCCTTTTCACAGAGCATGGCTCATTAATGTATGGGTCATGCTCTGGTAAAAGATGGTTTACTGCATCAGCAAAAAGTATCGAACATCTCAGCAAGCGCATTACGCGCAGGCTGACATGGGTCGATACTTTTTGCCATCGGTTCTCTACTTATCAAAGGACCGTGCTACCTCTTGATTCGAACACTTTTCAGACAAAAAGGGGTCCAAGCTTTTCACGCAGAGCCGATGAATATATTTTGTTTTAAAACGAGAATAATACACAGAATACGTTTTACTTAAGGCTTGTTTTCATATTCATGCAACTAATAAATCAAGCATTTGGTGAACTTGATAATAGTTTTTTATCGACGAGTCTTTGAGGGAAAAAAAACTCAAAACCAACAAATCTCAGATATGTTTTGAAGAAAGTTCCTTTATGTTGTAGTTAAAAGCTTTTGATCAAAAAAGAAAGCAGCTAAAGTCGTGAGGTAAAATGGTCTTTTGACATGCAGAAAATTGACCAATTACAAGAACGTTTCGACCCATGTCAGGTTGAGTCGATACTTTTTACAGATGCGTTAAGCCCCCTTTTCACACAGCATGGATCATATACTTTTTTTTTTTTTTTTACAAGGTAGAACACATCTTCTGAAAACATTATCGGAAAAGAAGCGACGGCTTGTAACAAGGATTTCCTCTTGTTACCACAATTGGTTGGGGGGTTTTTTGTTTTGTTTTGTTTTGTTTTTGTATTCATAAATGGTTTTTCCCATTTAAAGATTGCCCTTGATTAGAATAAGACGCGAAGAAAGATACTGTCTGTGCTGCAACTCCTCTGATATTGAGGATGAATATCATTTCATTTTAATTTGTCCTTGCTTTAACGAAATTCGAAAGAAATATGAAAACGACTTTTATACAAAACGTCCAAGTGTCTTTAAATTCATAAATTTCTAAAACGGACAAGAGCACAATCTACAAACTTGCCCAGTATATAAAAGAAGCAACTGCTCAAAGGACATTGTTACTCAGGCGACGTTAGTTTCTTAGCATTCGAAGCGCTAAATACTGATAAATTGGAGATCAGGAAAAGGGTATATCTAATTCTCCTTCAGTTTGTAAGTCTACCGAGTACTTTCATTAGTTTTGGACAGCGTTGATCTGGGGTCATACTGCACATTCTGTGCGGTCCGATCTTGATCTTCTTTGCCAGCAAAAAACAGTTTTGTTTTAATTTTTATTGCATGCCGGAACAGCGTTTATTAGGTTTGGCGCTTCAAAGGCTTACACTCATGCTTAAGCTTGTACATAATGTTCTTGATATTTTCAACCAAATGTTTTTCCCCGTTCCCTTATCACGTAGAGCGTTGGATGGATAAGGTATAGTCTTTCAGTCATGGCTGTTTGCTTGATTGAAAGAGTCAAGCTTATTTCTTCGGCACTCTACACAATATATGCATGTTCGACACTTTTCTATCGGCATTTTTCTATCCAGTAGGCAAGTACATGTTTGGTACTGTCGGGTAAACCTTATTACATGTAAGACGTACGAGTAAGGCTTTGCTGAGAGTACTATATATACGAGCGTATGTACTAGTATGTCACTTTTACCGTCATGCTCGCCTAGTATCTGGTGATATTTCATCTTTATCATTTATGTATTTTCATTTAACTATGTACACTTAGTATTGTTGAGTCCGGTATCAGTCGGTATTGTGCAGGGCTTGAAGTGTGGGGCCCGTGAGTCTGAAACACAGCTTGTCCAAGCTTTTCCCACGAAAAGATAATACTTATTGCATTAAGATTCATTCTTCTCTCACCACTGTGTATTATTGATATGGAAAAGCAGCCAATGGATTTGAAGGAAATTTATGCGAAGCTCTTGTGAAAAAGATAAAAAAAAAACTTCATGGGGCCCCCATAATATGACTTTCGAAACTGTTAAATACCAAACAAATGAACACACTACTTTACTGCAACATGTTAACATATTACCACTTGCAGAGATCTTTCTTGTTGTACAGGAGACCGCTTTTGAAAAGCATAGTGGCTTAAAGACATATTTCTGTTTACAAGCAAAATATAGACATTTTCACTTGTATACAAATTTCATTTCGTATTGAGCATCTATATTTAAAAAGGGTGTTTCAAGTCGGAGGTTACTTTTTTATGATAAAATGAGTAACTTCAGTGACGAAAATTATAATCTTATTCACGTTTTTCAATTAAATATTAATTTGCTAAATAAATTTAATGAAAATTTCTAGCCAGAACTCAAATTCAAAATATTTCTGGTTTCAAAGTTTTTTTTTTTTTTTCCAGACAGGAAACATACCACCGTATCCGACAGTGTATATCCAAGATCAGACTGAACGTTCTGTGTAGTCTGACCTTGATCTACACTGCCCTCGAAAGCGCACTGAGTTACCTTTGGATGTGTAAGGGTAAATTAAATCTTGAAAATTAATCTATTCTTAATATAGACAGGGTAAAAATGCATATCATAACCAGAACACAAAATTTCGCCAGAACACACCAAATACAAGCATCTTGGTGACTTGCCAAATCATTAAGACGCTCGCTTATATTAAACGTCGACGTATTGCTGTCATGTTAGGCAGTTGTCGACGCGGCTTGGGACGTAAAGAACGTGCGAACGTAAAGCGAAGTCAAGTTACTTTGTTGATGTTCGTGTGCTTATTTAGGGAAAATGTCAAAAATGTTTGGAAATACATGAGCTGTTTGGACTTCCACAAAATTAAAATACAACTCGACGTAACGTGAACGTACGATTAATAAGAGAACAACGTACGTTTTAGGCGGAAATTTTTCTGGGATTTTTTTTTTTTTCCATGTCAAAAGTTAATGTTTCAGTGACTTGGACAAAAAATCTTGATGCTTAAAAATAGAAACCTATAAACTGTCTCTTTCTTTATTATCAAAGACTGTCAACGGACAACGTTAACAGAAAAAAATGAAGACGTCGTTATATTTATGTGGCATTATATTTGTGTGGAGTATATTCAGTGTAGTGTATGGAGAACCTCCGTCCGTCTGTACCCAGTGTCTACAAAGTAATTCCTGTAAACCTCCGGACTGTTTCTGTTGTAGGGAAGATCTAAAGTTGCCCATTCCACTGGAAAACATACCTCAGATTGTATTCTTTACGTTTGACGATGCCGTTACGGACCAAGTGGCGGGATTTTATAGAAAGTTGTTCGATACCTCTAGAAAGAATCCAAATGGCTGCCAAATTTCGATGACGCTGTTTATCTCACATGACAACACGAGATATGGACTCGTGCAGGAATTCTACGAAAAAGGTATGGAAATAGCCTCCCATAGTGTTACACATAGTACTATGAACGTTTCGAACTTCTACGAGGAGGCCAAAACACAGAAACAAAATCTCGCGAAGTTAGCCAATATACCGGTAACGGAAATAACGGGCTGGAGGAGTCCGTTTCTAAAACCCACAGGTGACCTTCAGCCCGACACCCTGAAAAAACTTGGGTACTCGTACGACGCTACTTTAACATTTAGTAAAAGGAGCTTTCGTGAGAAGCCACCTGGGCCATTCACTCTGGATCATGGGTTCCCATACGAGTGCCAAGTAAAGCCTTGTCCTAGAAATAAACACCCAGGCTTCTGGGAGGTCCCTGTGGTCAGTCTAATGGATTACCAGCATAAATATGACTGTGTTTACGTTGATGGATGTATGAATGCTCCCCCAGACGAGGACGCCGCCTTCCAGTTTTTGTGGGACAACTTTCACAGTTACTATACCCAAACAAGAATGCCCTTCGGTATAAATATGCATCCTTCTTGGTTTTACTATCCAGATAGATTAAAGGCGATGGATCGATTTATTCAGAAATTAGTGTCAATGAGGGACGTGTATATTGTAAGTGCAAATAGGATGTTAGAATGGTTAAAACACCCAACACCCCTACAGGATTTGAGAAATTTTACACCATGGGCTTGTGACGGTAGTGAGAAAGCATACCTAGGTGGGTCTGGGGTTAAAAAACCTAATCCACGTAATCGTCCTCCAAGGATAACATCTTGGGTATCCCGGACAGCTGGCGTTCCTCGACGGTACTTTACTCCCAGAGTTATGTACCCTGCTTCCCTGTATACACCAGCGCCCTCTGTCACAGGACAAAGACGCGTGACTTCCATGAAAGGAAATTCTATACGACCAAGCATATTGACTTTAACCGCGCAGGAACTTGAAGGTAGACCGCCACTTTATCCTCCTAGTTTACTAAATAACCGATTACACCGTCAACGGTTAAGGGACCAGAGTCGAGGTTGGCGAGGGAGAATACATCCTTCAATTGCCCCACGAATTGCTACTGTATCCATGGGTGGGCAGATGCATAGCGACATGCCTGTAAATCGGGCGGATGTCTCACCTAAAATAGAATTGCCTTCACCGATGCCTAGCCTTGCGACACAAAGGGAAATCGCAGAAAGCCGCAGAGAGCAGGTTGCCAGGCAACGCAATCTGGTGGATCGTCAACGACAACAAGTGCTGGATAACCTGAGACTGAGACGAATACAGCGAATACAGAGACAGCGCCAGATTGAACTTCAAGCACAAAAAGAGCAAACAGATAGAGCGAATCAAAATCAGGGCGCCATACAATTCAAAGGGCAAGAGCCAGTTAAAAACAAGTTACCGATACAACAAACTGATTCCTCCCTACCCTTATCAACTGTTGAAAGAAGGAAAACTTCAGAAAAGAGACTACAACAAAATATACTTTGGAAACCAAATATCATAAAAAGCGGAGATACTGCAGCTAAGTCTGCTCTAGAGGCAACGAGAAAAACCACACCGCGTAAAGTATATCAGGAAACAGTAAAGGTTTGGCCACTTATAACGAAGACTCCGTCGCGTTCAAAGAAAGTGACCCCTAAACCAAAAGATTTCTCGAAAATAGACAAGGCCAATAGTGTTTCAAAATCGCGACCAAGAGTAGATGAACTATCAGATTTTATAAAGAAAGTTGAAAGTCAAACAAATATAGGTAAACACAGATTTAAACCACTTCCAACGAGAGTGCCTGTCCAACAATCTACAAGGCATGCTTGGGTCAAACTTGCGGCTCAACAAACTGCAAAACCACGATTCGAGCCAGCTCGACGTAACAGTTTTGCTGCTCCCACACCAACTCCACTTATACTCGAGTCTCCGCTTGAACGACAGCGTCGGTTGCAAGCCCAACATCTCCGCCGTGCAGACGAGACCAGAATCCGCCAGCGGGAAAGAGAGGAGAGAATTTTGCGTCAACAAATACAAGAGTTACGACAGAAAGAGAGAGCCGCGCGGCGTAATAGAATACAATCAGAGTTCAGTCATGGACGTTTTGTACCTGGTTTGCCAAGGCGTCCTCGACCTCTACCTAGACTTCGACCTCGACCTAGATCAATCCTAAGACCTCCAATTATTGACGGACAGATGTTTAGAGGCGATATTTTACACCCGACTGTGGCCCAGCGAATAGCATGGAACAGATTTATCCGGCAGATGCTTGGTGCTCCATGAACAAAAGGAAAAATCCCGTAATTAGTTTCTACTGTCTATTACAATCTAACTCCGTTGGGACATTCAGTATACCGCTGAAAAATCACGTACTATTTTTGCAGGCTCAACCTGAAACAAAATTATTTAAGTTTCTTGAAAATGTAGAGGTATCACACTGTACAGATCTTGAAAACAATGAGACAAAAAATGAATCTGCTCGTCTTGAGCAATTACAGCTTTTGTGACAATGTTTTCTACCATGAAACTCACCATCTGTAAATGAGCGAAAAGCTGTACAATTTTATCGTCGCTTTGAATATAAGCCATGCTCTGGAAAAGGGGGACTTAATGCATCTCCGTGATGCATTATACCAAGCAAGTCATCGCATAATTATGGATCTATAAAATCCATTTTGTCTAAAAACGAAATGGATCTAGAGGTAGAATGGACCTTTTTGCGGAATGCGCATACTAACATGGGTAGATTCTTTTTGCAGATGCATTAAGCCCCCTTTTCACAGAGTATGACTCATATTCATTACGATTACGGGTTTAGTTATCGATCCAAACTATGATCTATCAAAGTGTGTCGTTCCTGAGGGGTTGACTTTAAAATATTCAGATAATTGTGCCTTCACCAAAAATGCCGGGTTTAAACGAACTTCGGGAAGAAGGCTTTTGAAAACACTCTGGAAAAAGGAGAAAATTCTGATCGCAAGCACTGCCATTTTTTTTTTTTTTTTTCCTACAATTTTTCAGGTGACTTTCTTCCGACATGTCATAAGAACGCTGGATTGTATGGTAGAGGATTGAAAAGGTTAAGTCTTTATTTCAATGTAATTGAGCTGTATCTTCGAATATGGCCTGAAACACGCGAAAAGGGACATTCGGATATTTGCGTAAAGTGTCGTCTCGGATCACCCTGCTAATCCGAAACGGCACTTTCCGTTTTTATGTAATTTTCTGTTTTTTGCAAGTCTACTGTAGCACAAAATCTAATGTAGTCGTAAAGTGCCGTCTCGGATTAGCCTGCACGGACCGCGCCGGCTGATCCGAGACGACAATTTACGCAAATGTCCGAATGCCCCTTTTCGCGTCTTGCAAGCCAAATAATTTCTTGTGACCCGCCAGTCTTTCTTGGTACAAGCCATTTTTCGCCATCCACAGTAAAAGCTCTGCTAGGTTGCCAAGAGAACCGTCGTGGATAGTCACTGTTGGCTACCCAAGATAAGTACAAGTGTATACTTATCTTCAACATTCGACTAATCTGATGTTCGAGAAATCGAGATTAAACAGAACCGTTAAAGGTAGTTACCGACAGTAGATGGACTGTTTTGCGGGCAAAAGTTAACCCATATCTGGTGATTCATATATCGATGAACTATCATTAAGAGAACTTTCCTTCAGTTTGTTGGTACATAGAGCTTGCTTGAAACTTGTCTTTGCTAATTGCAAAGACAGTACAAAATCATGGAAATGACTTGCACTCCGATATCATGTTAACCCATTACCACACAATCCCTGGTTTTAACGCCCCTGTTAGAGAAGGCTTTTGAAAACATTGTGGAAAAGGAGAAAATGCTGGTAACCAGCATTTTCTCCTTTTCCAACAATGTTTTCTACCAGATCAAAAACAAAAAACATCATTTCAGTCACATTTAATTTGTCGTCTGCAAATCCTTTCAATGTGGACCAGTCTAAATTTTTGTCGTTTGGTAAAGAGTTAAATTTTGGCGAGTAAATAACTCATTATCTATTATTGAAAATGAGAGCGTATCTTTTTAGTTTATAAGAATCACCGGTTTGAATACGGATGTTTCCCCGACCCAGAATTATAATGTACCCTTGTCATAATGATCTTGAAATTCATTGTCAGCAGGTACATCTTAAGGATATATGCCACAATTTTCTCTGCCCACCGCTTTGCGCATGTTTCCTTTTTGTACAGTCTAATATATTCCAGTGGGTTACCATGACAATGGGGTAGTATATTTTGTAACTGTAATATGTCGGTTGCCTTTTAAATGTTTGGAAATACCAGACGCGAAAGATAAATGTGAGATTTATTGATGATCGGGATTCCAAATTATGCAAAAAAAGGGGGGTAATTCATTTCGTCCTTAACTCTTAAAAATGCACCGTATCTCTTGAAAGTGCCCCACTTGATAAACTGTTTTTTAACTGTTTTTTTTAGGGTATTAGAAAGCACTTTACTGTGCACAGCTTCAAAAAAAAAAATCTGTCCACCGAATTTTTGCGGTTTTTTTTTTTTTTGTCAGAAAACTGAATAGAAAGTTAGTCTTTGTTGACACGTTAAAACATTTCTGATTTCATAAATAATATTACTTCATGTCATCTGTGTATTTTTCCATTATCCACTAAGAAAAGCTATGCTTTCGTTCCTATCCTATTGACTTGTATTGCATTTTATGACATGTTGTATATATCACTAAATATGTTTTAACTTAAAAAATACTTCTAACTGCTACTGTGATCTGTCTGTAATTTGCCTTAATTCTTTCGATTAATCCTTTTTACTGTTGGCAAGCATCACGTTTCTTAGAACAATCAATTACTTGAGCAGTATTTGTTACTTTAAGAACCTTTTTTTAGATTTGAAATTAAAGCCTAATTTCTGTAATTTTAACAAGAGTTATCCCCCTTGAAAAATTGTATCTTTAAATTTTGCCCCGCAACATATGATTTTCTTTTTACTTTTTTACTCCACATATATTATTTCATCATCTGAGCGACATATAAAAATCTGTCCGTAGGAAAAAATTGTGGCATATATCTTTAAATTATACCTCTGAAAAAAAAAAAGCTAAAAAAAACCATAAATTATATTTCAAATCTAGCCGTGCAATCGCATGACAGGTGTTTTCTCTCAACCAATAAGATGGCTTATCGTAAAAAGAATGACGTGGTTAGACTACAACCATTCAGTCTTGTGATACGTGATCTTTTTTTTTAAAGCTCCATGTCATCTTTGATGAAAAAAAAAAATGAGCATAGAAATAAGAGTAAGCCATTCAAAAGGTAGACAATAATTTCGGAAAAAAATGCCAGAATGTTTACTTCACTGAAGCTTTAAATGATAGGATTATTATTGAAAACCCTCTTTAAGCATATTTTGAGGAAAAACCTGAAATGTGTTAAAGTGACAATAAAGCCCAAAAGTAAACAAAGCGGGTGTTTAAATGCATTTAAATTTATATCATACCATTTAAAAGTATGGAAACTATTGTGAAGATGACAATCTGTCATTGTACGGTTGGTCCAAGTGTTAGTCGCTGACAGAGAAATTAATTTCAAAACTATGTTAAAACTTTTTTTTCTTTGCTAGCGACTAGTACATGGCCCGACCACACGATAACAGACTGTCCTCTCCACAATATTTTCCATACTTTTAAATGGTATAATTCAAATTTAAATGTATTATGACACCTGCTTTGATATTTTGGCCTCTACCGGGCCTTTAATGAGGTGTGAGTGTAATTTACATACGGCCGTGATGTCTTTAAAAAAAACGGACGCAGAACGTATAGTTACCCCGAAGTATTTTCACTGCTCGGTTCGATGCTGCTTTTTAAACACCGTCTTTGACAGTATGTTTACATCGGACTATGCTTGCGCATCTGTCGGTCTCCTATTCTATTTTTGGTGTATGCTATTTTTCGACTAAGTCTACATAAACAACTATGATTCTTATTCTCTTTAAGAAGCGAGGAGGTGGCAAAAGAAAAGAATGAAGAGGGCATGGGGATTTAAACAAGAACTATTCCTGTAGAGAAACCAAAATTGATAGATAAAATTCAAGTTTTTATTTCTCTCTCTGTTACACAATGTAATGCAAAATAGTGTCGAATACAAAGTATTGTATGTGATTGTTTTGTTTCTGTTTTACATGTGATTTGTTGTATAGCGAAAAAAAAATGTGTTTCAGTGTATACTCATTTATATTAAACTGTACGACTTAACCTTTCACCAGACAGCAAAATTTTAGACACGTCCGAATTAAAAACATTTGCTAACGGCAAATTACATGTAGCTTAAGTAGCGGTATTTCATGTTCAAAAAACGTAAGAAAGCATTGTAGGACTGAGAGAAAATGGTAACCCTTTATCAAACAATCCCTGGTTTTTACGATCCTGAGATAGAAGCCTTTTGAAAACATTGCGGGAAAAGGAGAAAATGCTGGTATCCAGCATTTTCTCCTTTTCCCACAATGTTTTTCTACCCTTCTCAAAACAAATTTTAATTTTTGAGTTACGTTTATTTTTTCGTCTGCAGGTGCTTTCAATTTGGACCGGTCTAAAATTTTGTCGTTTGGTAAAGAGTTAAAGAACAAGTCCAGTTGTTTGAACTACATTTAATTTTTCTTATGCAAATACAGTCCGATATGGATAAGTCAGGATTTTGTCGTTAGGTAGAAAGTTAATATATTCAGACGCACATGTAAGTAGTTAATGGTGCTCGCATCCGGCAATAAACATTACGGAGAGATTACAGGACTGTTGTATGAAATAAAAAACTATCAATTAAAGCATTTCCCGCTATAAATAGTCATTTGCTACAAAGGCTGAAAAATACAGGATATGACATGAGTGCCAGTTGAGATGAAATGTAATTAAAGTAGTCAAGACTTGGTATAAAATGTTACTAAGCTATCCTTTGGCAGGGTTAAGAACTTTTTTTTTTCCAGACGAATTTGATACCTGTTTTTTTCTATCTCAAAGGCTAACAAATAACAGATTATTTCTATCACAAAATGATATGCCAAAAAATTATAAGTTAGACTATGCAGAAAAGTACGTGTGTGCCATTCTCTGGGTAAAGGGGGCTTGGTGCATCTCTGTGATGCATGATAGTAAGCAAGTCTTCACATAATTATGGATCAATAAAATCCATTTGTATAACAACTGACTGAGTCGTGAGGCCCACTGTCCTTTGACATACAGAAAATATACCATTAGCAAAAAAGTATCGACTCAGGTCAGCCTGCGCGGACTGCGCAGACTGACATAGGTCGATACTTTTTGCAGATGCATTAAGCCCCCTTTTAGTAGAGCATGGCTCATGGGCATGTAGAATTTCAATGAATGTGGATGACCTGGCTTCTCCAAAAGTAGCTCTAGACGTCATGACGTCACACGATGCATACGAGTATCTCAAACGTTTGTAGCAAATGAAACTTCGTCATGGCTATATATTACACTCGTCTAAACTCGGTCGATTCCGTAGCTACATATAAGGGATCTTCCGAGGTTTGCCGAATTGGCTATATCAAACCTAAACAATGCTGGTTACTAGTGTATGATAAATTGAGGTATTGGAGAGTGCTGAGAACACAAGTTTTTAAGTTGTTATTTTTTTTGAATGTGTGATCTGTAATTTTTTCTTTAACTGAAAACGAAGACGTTGTCAAACTTTTGAAACATATGATAAAAAAGGTCGCAAAATTTTGTGTTTGTATTATGCTAAGTTCTTTGTTCTTTAATTGCACTTAGATTAGTCGCGTATAATATGTCACATTTTACCACAGGATTTGAATAATTCTGTTAAGTTTAACTGACACAAAAATCAAAGAAGAAACAAAAGAGTCTTTCTTGAATGGCATGGAAAACGGTGTGAGAAAAGCAGCAATAACTTATAACAAGCGATTTCTCATTTTCCGTTAATGTTTTCAAAAGCTGTTTATTATAAGGGCTCAAAAAGTAGAGTCCGAAGCCGGATAATAAACTCGTTAACAAATGCATGTCCGTTAACCATTAGAGTGTCTTTCACAACTTCACATTTATGCTACTAAGCGCGACTCAAGGACCTTTTGCGGACAGTGTAGATCAAGATCAGACTGCACAGAACGTCCAGTCTGATCTTGGATCCACACTGTCCGATTAGGAGATGTCTGTCCCCAAAAATAGCTTCGAATAAGAAAAACCTTGGTAATTCCTATCGGCTTTAAAGTTTTATTTCAGTTATTAAGCAGGATGGGATTAAGTTGCCTTTGTGACAGGTGTAGATCAGAATCATACTGTACAAACGTGAAGTCTGATCTTTGATCTACACTGCCCGCTTTGCAGAGACGTTCGGAACAAGAGCAAACTTTGAAACATTAACGATTTAGGGTCTTTTTCCTGCACTGGAAATGTCTGTTGGGTTTACTCGGCTCTATAAGGACTGATATTTATCCCCGTTTCTGTTTCAAACATTTTGACTTGATGAAACGTTTGTACTTTATTTTGTTTCGTAAGTAGACGTACAATACCATTTTATGTTGAAACAGAAATGTTAGCTCGTATATATGATGCTTCAGATTTTGTTCACCGTTTCTCCCCTCGCAAAAAAAAAAATTTAAAAAAAAAAATGTCTTTTGTAAACGTTGTTGGGAAAAGGAGAAAATGCTGATTATCAGCATTTTCTCCTTTTCCCACAACGTTTCCAATCCTTTTTGGAAAAATTCCTATTGTTTGGACCAGATTTAGGTTGTCGTCTGCAAATACTTTCAATTTGAACCAGTCTGAGATTTTATGGTCTGGTACAGAGTTAAGGTTGTTGGCATCTACCTCATCATCACCTCCTGTAGATGCCAGTTTTCGTAACGAGCAATTTCTCCTTTTGTCACAATATTTTATAGGTATTCATAGTCTTATAAGCATGTTTTCGAAGTCGTCTGCTATCAAAAGATTTCAGGAGGAAATCTTTTTAGCGTGGGGACACAAGAATTATAAACGATGAAATATACAGTTAATTATGACGCATGACGCTATTTTAATCATATTTTTTTCACATTGAAAACAGTTATGTGGTTTTGCCGTAAAATTTTCCATGTTTATTACATGTGGATTGTAAAAATACATGTTTAGTAATTTATTTGCATTTTAAAAAAAAACTGAGCTATGCTTTGTTGCATGCATAGATGCGTTTTGTAATTACTTACGTTAATAAAACTTAAATTATACACTCTGAGTTGAATGCGTTTCATTTTAACTTTTCATACTATTGTACCTTTTTTCGAGCTAAATATACAGGCTACATAAAAAAAGATGCAGATGTTTCCAATTGGTTAAAAAAAATGAGCCATGCTCTGGAAATTGGGGGTTCAGTGCTTCTTCATGATGCATTGTACAAAGTACTTCATCAAACAATTATAGATCCATAAAATCTTATGAGCCGAATCAAAAGATAGATTGGTCCCCGCATTCCGCGCAGGCTGATCTGAATCAATACTTCTTTCAGGTGCACTAAGCCCCCGTTTCACAGGCCATGGCTCGAATAGATATTGCAAGTCCATAGCTGTTTCATTGACTGACCTGAGTCAAAACTTTTTGAAGATGCATTAAGCTTCCTTTTCACAGAGCATACCTTAAAAAGACATCGCAAGTCCATGGCTATTGTTGTTGGAATATCTCACAAAAGTAGCCGACATTGTAGATTCACGATCAGACTGAGCTGTTTGTGCAGTCTGATATTTGATCTACACGGTCTGCTATTTCGTGAGAGCTTCGGAAACTAATATAGCATTTCTATGACCTTTTTTTTTTAAGATATCTTCCTAATACATCAGTCCATGTAGATTCAACATCAGACAGCCCCATTTATGCAGTCTGATCTTTGATATACACAGCCCTTCTTTTTTGTGAGAGGTTTGAAATTACAATACCGTGATTTTTTATTACCGATTTTTTAAAAATATCCAAATTTCCATGTGTACGGTACAGGGTTTACAAATGGTAAAAACACTTACAAGAGAAAAGCTTCATATGCGGAATATGATTTACTGTATTACATGGAAACATTATATGAGCAACGCTCTGGCAAAAGGGCGTTTAACTGCAACTCCGCGATGCATTATACCGAGGAAGTTATAACATAATAATGGCTCCATAAAGTCCATTTTGTCATACAACCGACTGAATCATGAGGTTAACTCGTCCTTTGACATGCAGAAAATTTACTAATATACTTAGCAAAAGGTTTCGATTCAGGTCAGCCTGCGCGGAATGCGCAGGCTGACCTGAATCGATACATTTTGCAGATGCGTTAAACCCCTTTTCACAGAGCATGGCTCATGCATATATAGATAACAAGCAGCAGACAAATAACTGTTCCTTCCCTTACCATGTTTTCAAAATATAGGTACAAGTTCATCTATATCTATTGTAGGACATTATAAAGTGGTAATTTCATAGTCTACCTCTGGTAACAGAATTCTACAGATAAAAAAGAAATGTAAAAACATCGCAGAAAAGGGAAAAGCGTTGGTAACGAATAATTTCTCCTTTTTGCCACAACGTTTTGAAAAGTTTTCTGTTTCAATACGATGCTTTAGAAACGGGCCGATAATACGAATCAGCTATTCTTATGATTGATATCGTCAGTAAACCATTGTATTAAACCATTGTATTTCTAGCATTTATATTTTTAACAGCGCCGACTTATCATTTCAGTTTCCCCGCTTTATGACAAGTTATAAAGATGCATTGTGGTATAAAAGTGACAGTAACCAATATAAATAGACTGTCCATCAGAAATACGTCACTAATATTGTAAATGTCAAGAATATGACCGTAAACCCATCAACTATCAACACGTAAAGTGTTAGTTTGTACTCGGTCTATAGCGACAAAGTTCATAAATGGTTGTGACTCGGTCCACACTAGAATACTTCAGGTTCGAAGTCGCTCTTTCTGATTATTCGACATTTCGGAAAACACAATGTTGCAACCTCAGATTTCATACACGTGGGTCCACAGTAATGATATCATTAACTGGGCGATTTTCATATACCTATAGATATTGTTACTAGTATTTGGCCGAGAACTGTTGTATTGGCTCGAGCCCATAAGGTGAGGGAAACATGACAGGCTAAGGCCAAATAACTGGTCCAAAATAAAAAAAAAAACTATTAAAGATAGTTTTATCAATTAACAGCAAAGCACTCTTATGTTTAACTAGATTTATGAAAGACGAAATGCCTACGCCATACGGAATACCCTTAGGGCCATCGCCTATGAATTTGTTGATTTTAAACGCGAGTATCACCATCGTACTATCGCGTTATCGTCATCGTACTATCGTATTATCACCATCGCACTATCGCGTTATCATCATCGTACTATCGCGTTATCGTCATCGTGCTATCGCGTTATCGTCATCGTACCATCGCTTTCCGGTGCGCATGCACATGCTCACACATGTAAGATCTTCAGGACATACCATAAGACTAGATCTATACAGTAAAAGAAAACAAACAGTGAATACCTTATAAAGTTTTTAAAAAGTTATTAATTGCCTAAATAATCAAAATTTATAATGTTTATGCCTACCTTCGTTATCCAACTGTGAATCCATCTTGTCGCATGGAGAAGAAATTTCTCTATGAGCATGCGCACCGGAAGGCGATAGTACGATGACGATAACGCGATAGTGCGATGACGATAACGCGATAGTGCGATGACGATAACGCGATAGTACAATGGTGATAACGCGATAGTGCGATGGTGATAATACGATAGTACGATGATGATAACGCGATAGTACGATGGTGATACTCGCGTTTAAAATCAACAAATTCATAGGCGATGGCCCTAACGGTATTCCGTAACGCCATTAGAACCGTTATTTTCGCTCAGTTCCAGCTGCTTCAAAATTCCACAGACAAGTAGGGTCATTTTCTGCTAACTGTTTTAAAAGTGAAAATATCAATTACCAGCAAATGATGATTCTCTCGCCTTCAAATTTATTCGATTTTCACCTTGCCATTAGTTATCTTGTACGACAGGACCGATACACGTAAGCCTTGGCACATCGAAAATGACTCATGCAGCCAACAGTAAAATTTCAGCCGAAGGTAAAATAATACCCAGACTACACAACACTAAGGTATGAGGTTGGAAAGCTAAAATAGTGCAGTATGCCGAGATATGTTATTAAAAGTACAAAAAATGAATGTCACTTTAGAACAAATAAAATTTCAAAGATGGCGGCGCAAACGAACTAAAATCATCTGTGAAGAATCTCGTACTGGCCCTATTGCAGTAGCCAATCAGATTGTCTTTTGTATGTGATGGTCCTTCGTTCACATATTGACCATGTCTCCGTGTAACATTGTCATTTCAGTCTTGCTAAGGCTTCTACTGTAATTGCAGTATACTATTATAAAAGCAATAGTTGTGCTATGTATTTCGGACGAGTCGTTATCGACTTAGACCAAGGACCCCTACAATTCCATAGCTCAAGAAACAAGCCAACCAAATACAATGACAATACCTCACTACAATGACGAAAAGAAAAAGAGATTGTGGCACTCTGATACGAGGTTTCTACGGTCCGCCGTCGCTGCCAAAGGTCGCTGAGTGTTTTGCTTGTACAACTAGACGGGCAATACGACTTACAGAGAGAGAGAAAAGGGGGCGGGCGGACGGACATACAGACGGACGGACATATACGGAGAGAGAAGGACAGGGAGAATTTGTTGAAAACCAATTTCTCTGAAACAGACGCAGCGTAAATTGTCGTAAAGTAAGTCAATTAATGATGTAAGTTTATCATCTAATTCTGACTAGATAAGTGTAAAATGCTGACCAATAATTTGCTGTGCATCTATAAAGCATCTATAAATAACCAAAGTGACAATGTTATGTTTATAAGATGATAAGAGCTTTTTTTTTTCGAGATTCTCGTGTTCCTCGTCATTTTATCCTAATTTGAGTCAGAAAAACGTGATCTCTGTAACATGTGTATACAAACAGAACATATACTTGTACATACAAAATTAAATTACATTACAGGCCGAGCCCTTCAATTCATTCTGTTACATACAGAGTTTGAAACATGAAGTCAATGGTTCGAATCTCCCGCTCGGCCAATTTCCCTCCGAGGATCGATGACAATCATTGCGACAGGGTCCATTCCTTTATCACCGGTATTCATCAATGGCTAGAGAACGCAGCCATTGGCCTGGGAAGAATATTTCAAGAGCGAGCTACTGGTAAAAGAAACTCCGGGAAAGCACGGATAGTTGCACTGGCCGCTGCGATATAACTGAAATGATATTCAAAACGGCGTTAAAGATCAAGAGATGATTTTGTTTTTAAAGAGGTATAAAACATTGTGGAAAAGGAGAAAATGTTGGTTATCATCATTTTCTCCTTTTTCCGTTACGTTTTTATACGCCCGAAGGGTCGTATTATGTTATGGCCCAGGTCGTTATTTTTCATACTTAAATTTTGTCAGGAGCATAACTCAAAAACTATTAGAGGTGTAAATATGATATTTCATAGTTCGTCAAGGAGAAGCGCAGTGCAGAGAAAACATAACTCTTGATTGCATAATTTAGGAGTTATTGCCCTTTGTTATTTTTCCTACTTTAATTTTGTCTAGTGTATAACTTGAAAACTACATGAGATATAAACATGAAACTTCACAGGTTGATAGATGATATTAAGGAGAATCGAAGTGTACAAAGATCATAACCTTTGGCCCCATAGTTTAGGAGTTATTGCCCTTTGTTATTTTTCATACTTAAATTTTGTCAGGAGCATAACTCAAAACCTATTAGAGGTGTAAACATGATACTTCATAGGTGGATAGATCTTATCAAGGAGAAGTGCAGTGCACAGGAAACATAACTCTTGATTGCATAATTTAGGAGTTATTGCCATTTGTTTTTTCTGCTTTAATTTTGTCTAGTGCGTAACTTGAAAAATACATGAGATATTGACCTGAAACTTCACATATTGATAGATTACATTGAGGATAAGTGCAGTGTACAAGAACTATAACTTTTGGCTCCATAGTTTAGGAGTGATTGCCCTTTGATTTTTTTCTTACTTGAATTTTGTCAGGAGCATAACTCAAAAACTATTAGAGGTGTAAAAATGATACTTCACAGGTGCATAGATCACATTGAGGAGAAGTGCAGTGCACAAGAACAAATAACTCCATGGTCTCATATGTGATCCCTAACTGTCCAGTGCCTTGTTCTTTCACGGTACATCCTTCACTTTAACCCATTTCACTGACAAGCTCCTTCAGGCGTATATGCACCGCTCTGCGAAGCTCTTCTTAAAAAATGTCTTTTTCCAGGGGGTCATTAAAACTCTTGATTGTGTGTTAAAGGGTTTAAGGTCCAGTAGTGACCAAAAGAAAACAGTGCTCGTGTTAAAATGCATTTGAATTTAGAGTATACCATTTAAAAGTATGGAAACTATTGTGAAGATGACAATCTGTTTTTGTGCGGTCGGTCCAAATGTTAGTCGCTCGCAGAAAAATGAATGAAAAAAGAAAAGAGTAAAAAGTAAACAAAAGATAAGAGCGATTTGGCAACTTTTTTCTGGCGTAGTTTTAAAACTCATCATTACATCATAATTTTCCCAAAATGTTTTCGAAGACAATTTCATCACAGAAGCTACTTCTACAATAACGTGGCAGTCTGTTATCGATCGACTTTGTAATTAAATTGTTAGAAAGAAATCGTATTGTTGCCATTACTGCCGGACGAAGATAGTATTCACTGTTTTGTTCCTTTCAAGATAAGTGTTCGTAAATAAGATACCTTCTGTCTAATATGGTGTTATGTTATTTTTACTTTAAATTCAGGACCATTTTGCTAAATTTCCAGAAATATATGCCGAAAAACAGAGGGAACAAAGGAAACTGTTGTGCATTTTGAACACACGGAACATTATGAAAGGCACGTTCGATTAACATGAAGAGTAGACTAAACGACAGAAACAGGTGCGTGTCAATAAGGTCATGTGACAGTCAAAATGGCCGCCACCTTGAGATCTGTCCTGTGGAGAGCGAAATTATTGAATCAAAGACGTTTTGGTTACACTAACCCTGTTTGCTTTAGTGAAACACCTCATCATTTCTATGGAAAATATAGTTCATCCTTAATTTTTGACTTTAAAGTCAAACTAACAGAACGCCGAAAAAGATTCGCAAATGACATTTACAGTTGCTCAACGGATCCGAGCCGTCAACGATACTGCACAGCATCACAGACTGAAAGAAACTGTTGGAAGTGCGGAGTCAGTAACAGAAGCTACGAGGAACTATTTTTCTGTAAATGCGGAATTGTTCAAAGGTTACCGGACGACATAACGTATTTCGAGATGCTGAACTCGGATCAACAGTTCGACATAGACACAGCTCGTCTCTCTCAAATTTACAAAGACCTACAAACACGATTACATCCAGACAAATTTACACTTAAGTCTCAGGTATGAATTTTAATCATAACCTTCATAACCAAATTGCCATAAAGGAATTTAGAAACATCTCTGTACAAGATATGGTCAATTAACACAAACTCTTTACCAGCCATCAAAATTTTAGACTAGTCCATTTCCAGACAACAAATTAAAGGGTCCATGGAAAAACCCAATTTCACCTGTAACCGAATTTCAACGAATTTCACCTCAAACAGACTGTATTTTGTCCCAAAATGACAAAATTCTTTCCTTGTAGTAATAATTTTTTGGTCTGAAACTATAAGAGTTTTTTTGAAAAGCATAATTTTATGTTACTTTTTGGAAAAAAAAATCATTTTGTAATAGTAATTTGTTAGGGTTTCTTTCATTAGAACCAAATTTCACTTGTGACTATGTAAGAATTATAATACCGCGCAACTTACACACCGAATTTCACTTGCGAGATGTATACATGTACATGTTCGATTTTCTTTTCACCCTTTACTCTTAAAAAAAATAAGCAGATTTAAAAGATATAATGATAAAGTATTACACAACTGTCATATAATTTTTGCCTTTTAAAAAAGAACTCGCACCTCACAAGTGAAATTCGGTGGGTAAATTTCACAGTATTGTAACTCTTACAGAGTTGTCTTGAGTGAAATATGGTTCTAAATCAAAGACTTCCGAACAAGTTACAATCACAAAAAGATTTTTTTTAGAAAATAAGCATGAAATTGTGCCTTTTAAAAATATATTACAATTTCTAGTTAAAGATTTTGAGTACAGCCTTAGAATTTATCATTTTGAAGTGAAATTTGTTCAGTTTCAGGTGAAACACATCAAAACTTAGTCAAAAGTGAAATTCGGTTTTACCATGGACTGCAAATTATAGGTTGCCCAAATGACAAAATGTGTTTTTAACAGGGTAGAAAACATTGTTGGCAAAGGAGAAAATGCTGGTACCAGCATTTTCTCCTGTTCCCACAATGTTTTCAAAAGCCTCCTTTCTCAAGGTCGTTAAAAGCAGGAAATGTGTGGTAAAAGGTTAACACATTTATTGCAATCTGATCTTGATCTACACCACTTGCAAACGCAACAAAACTTGTGCTTAAAGTAACAGTAAAGGCCAAATGTAAACAAAGCGGGTGTTTAAATGCATTTGAATTTATATCATACCATTCAAAAGTATAGAAATTATTGTGAAGATGACAATCTGTAATTGTACAGTCAGTCCAAGCGTTAGTCCCTGACAGAGAAATTAATTTCAAAACTAGGTTAAAACCTTCCAGGTAGCTGTGTCTTTTGTTTACTTTTGCCTGATTTTGAAATTCTTTTTTCTGCCAGTGACTAACATATGGCCTGACCACACGATAACAGACTGTCATCTCCACAATATTTTCCATACTTATAAATGGTATGATTTAACCCTTTACAACACTACAAAATTTTGGACTCATCGATATTGAAAGCATTTGTAGAGGAGAAAATAAACATGACACATTTGATGAGATTTGTGTTTGAAAAAGTGGAAAACAATGTGGGAAAAGGAGAAAATGCTGGTTACCAGCATTTTCTCCTTTTCTCACATTGTTTTCAGAAGCATCTTTCCTCAGGGTCGTTAAAACTCGGGATTGTGTGGTAAAGGCTTAAATGTATTTCGACACCTGCTTTGATATTTTATATTTTGGCCTTTACTGGGCCTTTAACAGTTACACTTTAGGGGCCTTACGAAACTTTTGAGTTTCCCATTTTCAGTAATATAACATTTTACATGTAAGCAAGTGATATATCTAGGATGCTTTGTTTGATGCTTACATAAATTTTGTATTTTGACACATTTTTAAGTCAAATGATGGGTAAATTTATTATATATTAAATCTCATGGATCAGAATTTGGGGAAGAGTCAATTGATTGCACAGAAAACTTCATTTATCCATGGAGAAAGGCAGAAAGATGTTGTTTTAGCCTTGTCTATCCTTCTATCTGCCAGTTCCTTCTTTCTGTCTAATTTAGCAGGGATATCAGTTCATTTTCAGTAACTTAGTGGTTTTGCTTTGTAGGAGGAACAAGATCTTGCAGTGAAGCAGTCTGCATTTATAAACAAAGCCTATTTCACTCTCTTGAAACCCTTAACTCGAGGACTATACTTGCTTGAGCTTTGGGGTGATCCTTTAGAAGAATCTACCACAACAGCTGATCAGGAGTTTCTTTTAGAAATAATGGAAGTCAATGAAGAAGTGGATGAGGCAAGATCTGATCCGACAGAGCTGAAGGCAGTTGAAGATGTCAACAATGCTAAAATTGAAGACTGCTTGAAAGAAGTGTCTAAGTATTTCAGAAGTCATGAAATTTCAGGGGCAAAAGTGAACTTGATAAAACTTAAGTATCTTACGAATATAAGTGACAAAATTAAAGACATCTATAGAAGTCAGATGGACTTGTGAAAGACTGCTTTATATGTGAATTTGATCAGTATTAACTCTGGAAGTGCCTTTGACTACATTCGCCACTGTAGATCAAGATCAGACTGCACATTTTGTGAATATGTGCAGTCTGACTTTTTACCTAGCTTGTCTGGTTTGTTGAGAGTCTGGATAGAATTTGCTTGTACATCAGGACTAAAATGTTTATTGAATTTATTCTGCATTTTAACCCTTTACCTGATATGCCAATTTGAGGCTCTTCCATTTCAGCAGCAAATAAAGATATGATGTCAAAAATATGGACAAATGAGGATACAAATATCTGATTGAGTGGAAAACATTGTGGGAAAAGGAGAAATTGTTCGTTACAAGCAATTTCTCCTTTTCCCACAATGTTTTCAAAAGCTGTCTGTTGTTGATACGTCAAAGTGAGTATCTATGGAGTAAAGGGTTAAAGGTTACCTTTAAAGGTTTATATCTTAGTTGTCAATATTTATTGGTACAGGTGTAATATATAATCAAAATATTCTAATCTATTTACATGTAATTATATTGTCTGCACTATTATATTGATGACTTTTTTGCACCCCTGCAGATTAACGTTTTTGAAAACTTTTTGGAAAAAGGGCCTTTTTTCTGTTTGCATGGGTAAGTTAACACAGCTTTTAACACTTATTAACAATTTGCCAAACAACAAAACTTCAGACGTGTGAAAATGGAAAGCAATGGCAGAAAACAAACTAAATATGAATCAAATGATGTAATTTGTCCTTAAAAGGTTAGAAAACATTGTGGGAAAAGGAGAAAATGCTGGTTAGCAGCATTTTCTCCTTTTCCAAAAATGTTTTCAAAGACTTTCTTTCTCAGGGTCATTAAAAGTTGTGATTGTTTTGTAAGGGGTTAATCAACATCAAGCAGGTTGTGACATATCTCTGTTTAAATAAAAGTCTTTTTGCCCCAGCTGTTGGCCACTTTAATCTCTTTACCTCACAATCCCAAGTTTTCACAACCCTGTAGAAGAGGCTTTTGAAAACATTGTGGGAAAAGGAGAAAATGCAGAAAACCAGCATTTTCTGCTTTTCACACAAAGTTTCATATAGGATATGAGCTATGTACATCTACTTAGTATAGGAATACAAATTTAAATTTGTGAATCTAAATTTACAATTTTTAGTTATTACTTGCGTATGAAAATTCATCTTGACTGTATGGGAATCCAGCTTTTTCAGGCTGGAATCTAACTTTTCAGTTTGGAATCCAACTTTTTCCAGACTTGGATACTGGAATCCAACTTTCAAAATCCTATTGAGAACACTGTCCTATCAAAGACAAATTCCATCAGTTGAGCTAAAATCAGATTGTCATCTGCAAATGGTGTCAATTTGGATGTCTATATCGCACATGTGGTAAAGGGCTAAGTCTTTATTCAATGACAAAATCTTATACGAGTCAAAGTTGAAAACATTTTCAGATGGCAAATTAAATGTGGTGTAATTAGAGCTGATTTTTCTATGAAAGTGTAGAGAATGTAGTGGAAAAAGGAGAATATGTAGGTTACTAGCATTTTATCCTTTCCATTCAGTGTTTTCGAAAGCCTTCTTCTTTGAGGTCGTTAAATTCGGAATAGTTTGGTGAAGGGTTAACAAGCAGTTGCTCCTTTCTAACACTGGTTATCCATGCTGTTGAAAAATTGAGATTATCCTTACCTTCTAATTGTTGAATAGTAAATTTTTAGTGCATGTAAATAATGTGTTTAATAATAGGTTGATACATGAAAAGTTTAATGTTTGTGACAAAAGCAGAAATCACTCCTTTATGAGCAATTTTACCTTTTGCCTCAATGTTTCCAAAAGTTGTCCACTGCCAGGGGGATGGCCAATGAATTCAGCTTTACGAAGGTTAAGGGAAGCAACTCGTGTTATTTAGTCACAAAGTTGTAACTATTGTTGTCTCCCTTCACTTATTAGACAAAAATAAACGAGGAAAAAAATAAGCAGTGTTGTTAAGCTACACGTTTTCTGATAAATCCATTACCAATGTTTTTTCAATCATTTATACCCCTCATCTGTTCACAAGTTTTACAGGAGCTTATATTGTTAAAACTCAGAAATCTTCTAGTTCCTATCCATAAAGCATAATAGGGCTTTTAAATTTGGCGTGTAGCTTTATCTAGTTGAGCCGTACAAAGAGAATTCAAATTATAGCCCTGTTGTCAAAGCACTCTTTGTTAGAGTACATTGATATTCGACATGAACTATTGTTGATCAGACCTGCTTGTATTCATTGACACCATCTTTGCTTTCGAAAAAAATGTGAATCTTTCTTTTGTGGGGGGAGGGGGATCTAGGCTATTTTTCTCTATAAAAGTTTGTTGCCACACAAACTTCTCACATTTCATGTCTCTGTCATTGTAAAGTGAATGCATGATTCATATATTTAAAAGGCAGTGGAGTGATACAAGGCAATCATGCCCCATTTGTCTTTAGTGCTGTTCTTCCATACATCTGGCCCATCCTTTGCAAATGTGTACCCCTTTATGTTGGGAAGGAGGGTTATCCATTCAAGGCAGTAACTCATTGTGTGCCTTTCATCATTACAGTATTTCAGTGATAAGGTTTCAGCTCAATTAGGTATTCATGTCCACCCCTGGTTCCACCTTCACTAAGCTAGGGCTCTGCAATGCCTTGCCTAAGGGCACTTCAATGTGACCAGCACAACCAGCAGTTTCAAAGTTGTCAACTCTAAACACTCCAATGTGACCAGCACAACCAGCAGTTTCAAAGCTATCAACTCTATAATCTGTTTAAAGGTAATTAGTTAACTCTTTACAAGACCTGTCTACTGAAGCCAGAAGGCTGTTGCAAATAACAAACTAAAATGTGTTTTCAATTGAAGCCATTTCTCTTTGTAAGGGTTGAAAAACATTGTAGGAAAAAATAAGAAAATGCTGGTTACCAGCATTTTCTCCCCCCCCCCCAAGTCTTCATAAGCTTTCTTTCTCAGGGTCGTAACACATTAAATGACTGATACAGCATTAAACAAGATGTCTGTAAAACAGTCATGCCCCCCTACTGCCACATTGATACAGGAAGTGGCACAGTTCATAAACTGATATCAAAAGAATTGATTGGGAAATATCGATGTCATCTTTTTGATTTATAGCCCACTTCAATTGTTAAACGTGATAATCTGTCAACAGTTCGCATAATTATACACACCGCCGTGTGTATACATACAAGATTGTAAACAGTCGCCGATACACAGACTGGGTTATCGATTTTCCTCTCGGCATGCGCGTTCGACTTCCGCTTTTTCCAAGTCGACTTCGATGCTTACTACGTCCCCGATAATACTCGAATAAAATGTTGGAGCCACAAGTTGAGCCACATACGATGATTTTTGAGACACTTTAATTTTTCTTTAGCAAATGGCTCAAGTGGCGAACGGCAGCGCGGGCCCTGAATCATCTGGTGGTCAGTGACCTTGACCTTTCATGGATTAACCTTAAAATCAATAGGGATCATTTACACTCCAAGATCATTTGATGAATATCTGTACAGAATGTGAAGGACATAGGTCAATTCTGTGTGTAGTTATCATCTGGACAAGGTTTGGTCTCTATATCATTAAGCTGAAGGCCACTGTGACCTTGACCTTTGATGGATTGATCTCAAAATCAATAGGGATCATTTACACTCCGAGATGAATATCTGTACAGAATTTGAAGAACCTATGTCAATTCTGTGTCAAGTTATCATCTGGACAAGGTTTGGTCTATATATCATTAAGTTCAAGGCCACTGTGACCTTGACCTTTGATGGATTAATCTCAAAATCGATAGGGATCATCTACACTATGAGACGAATGTCTGTGCCAAATTTGACTAACCTAGGTCAATTCTGCGTCTAGTTATCATCCGGACAAGGTTTGGTCTATATATCAACATGTTGACAGTCACTGTGACCTTGACATTTGACAAATTGAGCTCAAAATCAATAGGGATCATCTACACTGCGAGACAAATGTCTGTGCCAAATGTGACAAATCTAGGTCAATTTTGTGTCTAGTTATCATCCGGACAAGGTTTGGTCTATATATCAACATGTTGACGGTCACTGTGACCTTGACATTTGACCAATTGACCTCAAAATCAATAGGGATCATCTACACTCCGAGACGCATGTCTATGCCAAATTTGACGAACCTAGGTCAATTCTGTGTCTAGTTATCATCCAGACAAGGTTTGGTCTATATATCAACATGTTGACAGTCACTGCGACCTTGACATTTAACCGATTGACCTCAAAATCAATAGGGATCATCTACACTCCGAGACGCATGTCTGTGCCAAATTTGACGAACCTAGGTCAATTCTGTGTCTAGTTATTATCCGGACAAGGTAAGGTCTACCGACCGAGTAAGAAGAATAAGATTTTTAAGAAGAGTAAGATTTTTAAAAATATTGTGGGAAAAGAACAAAATGCTGGAAACCACCCTTTTCTCCTTTTCCCACCATGTTTTCTACTCTTTCAGACATAAACTGCATCATTTGACCCAAATTTAGTCTGTTGTCTGCATATGCTTCCAGTTTGAACCAGTCCAAAGTTTTGTCATTTGGTAAAGGGTTAAAGGGGCATTAAACCAGATTGTGTTGCAGTTTTCTTTCTTTTTTTTTGAAAATGTAATACAGACTGTTAAAAAAAAAGAAAATCTTAATATAGACTGTTAATATTCATTGTATAGATAGAAATACATGCACAAAAACATGAATAATTACATGTACCTAGTTTTTTGGTATTTTTTCTATACAATTTCCTATTCCATTAGTAACAGTATAGCTGTTAATGCATAACAAGGAATAAATTCATTTTTAAAAGGAAAAAACTGGTTTGCCAAATACCTCAGTTGGTAGCCACTTTTGCTGACTGATTTTTTTTTTTAGTTTAAAGGTATGAGTGCCCCATGAATCCTTTAATTTACAGCATTTTTTTTGTTCTTCCCCATTTAAGCATGAATGGTTATTTCCTTTTTTTTTTCATTACAAATATCAACTTTTTCTGCCTTAACAATTTTTGGATCAAAATCTGGTTTAATATTAAATAACCCTTGAACCCACACAGTCCCAAGTTTAACCTGTTCCCAAACAGCAAGTTTTAGACGCTTCCAAACTGAGAGCATCTGCAGACGACAAGTTCAGAATTGGTACAAAACAGCTGTTGGTCTCTGATAGGCTAGAAAACATTGTGGGAAAAGGGGAAAATGCTGGTTACCAGCATTTTCTCCTTTTTCCACGTTTTCAAAAGCCTTCTTTCCCAGGGTCTTGAAAACTAGGGACTGTTTGGTAAAAGGTTAAACGACCTCGAGGAAGAAGGCGTTTGAAAACATTGCAGGAAAAGGAAAAATGCTGTTTTCTACCCTTCCAAAAAACAAATTTCAATTTTTGAGGAACATTATTTTGTCATCTGCAAATGTTTTCATTTTGGATGAGTCAAAAATTTGTTCCGTGTGGTAAAGAGTTGGAGGAAATTTAGTCACAATCTGGTCAAAATCAGGGTTTCAACTTGCAACTTCTGTGCAAGACCGTGACAAGATTGATTGAACAAGAATGACATAAAAGAAAGCAAAACAAGAGTCCAGTAAATGAATGTAAAACTGTTTTTTAATTGTTAACACACACAAAACAATGGCGTTCACAGCTCACAACAAGCAAAAATGAGGTGCTTCTATCGTTTACACGTACACCGTTCATATATACATCTTAATTCTCATTTATCATTCATAATAAATCACTTATTTTTTTTACAATGAAACCTCTCGCAACGATATTTCGGTACCCATTTGCTAAAAATTCTTACATTTAAAAAAAGAAAGAAAATCATTCCAATAAACTCACATTTCTTTACACAGGTATCTATATACATACATGAATTTAGTATGTACAAAATTGCTAAAGTTATACAGTTAGACCTTGAAGAGCCAACCCCCTTGTGGAGCTTTATCTTCATTTGACCATTTACCACACAATCCTAACTTTTAACCCTTTACAACACAACAAAAATGTAGGCTTGTCCAAATTCAAAGCATTTGCAGACAAAATGTGCAGTCTGATCTTGAATTTATACTGTCCGCTTCTTTGCTTCATATTTTGACAAAATCAGCTTAGAAACTGCAATACTTGCCCCTTTTCTAAGGAGTGAGAATGTCCATTCCAATTATTATCCCTTTACCACACAATTCTAAATTTTATTGACCCTGAAGAAGAAGGCTTTTGAAGACATTGTGGGAAAAGGTAAAAATGCTGGTAACCAGCATTTTTTTCTTTTCCCTCAATGTTTTCTACCCTCTCAAGGACAAGGTTCTTCATTGGGCCACCTTCAAATTGTCATCTGCAAATGCTTTCACTTTAGGACCAGTTGAAAATGTTTTGGTTTGGTAAAAGAGTTGAGTACTATAAAGGTTAAAAAATTCAATAATTAGTTATCGCTTTTTCCCCCTTCCTTAAACTTGTTTTACTCCTCTTCATTTAGCGCTTTAAGGTTTTTATTCACATAATGCATTTAAAAAGTTCACAAAGTATTTTGAAACATGCTAACATTCTCAAATATATATGCAATGGTGAAATGTACATGAAAATAATGGGGATTATAAAATAATAATGTTAAAATTTACACATGTAAACATTTATGCCCCACCCCTCTCTCTCTCGCTCTTTAATTCTCACATTTCCCTATCATTCAATAAATAGCTGCCTTTTGAAGCATATAAAAAACAACAAAAAGGTTTAAAAACTCAGACATTCAATATTAAAACTCACACATACACACATCGAAGGCATCTCATTATTCATTATGGTAACTCTACCAAACGACAAAATTTTGGACTCTACCAAATTGAATATGGGTAATTCCAAAATTGTGTCGTCTGGTACAGAATTAAGGTACAGCATGGGTAATGCTTCTATTCTTTTTTTTGGTAAAGATTCTCTTTCTTCTTATTCTAAAATAAATGAAAATTTCTTTAATTTCATTTAACCTTTCTAGAATGTTTCAATAAATCTCATCCAAAGGGAGGTAATCACTTGCTTCTCTTGAAATGCAATTAGAGTGGTGATTTATATATACAGGATAATTAACTCTTTACCACATGACAAAATCTTACACTTGTTCAATTCAGTAGCATTTGCAGATGACATATTAAATGTGGCTCAAATTGTGAGTAGAAAATATTGTGGGAAAAGGAGAAAATGCTGGTTACCAGCATTTTCTCTTTTTCCCACAAGGTTTTCAAAAGACTTCTTTCTAAGGTCATTAAAACTCGGGATTGTGTGATAAAGGGTTAAAAGAAATCCAAGCTGAACAACATGGCTCAATCAAGTTCATGTGACTGTTTCAGATTTTACCATGCCATTGTAACAGACATAGCTATTTACCGTTTCCCATGGTAACCAGCATATTCTCCTTTTCCCGCAATGTTTTCTACCCTATCAATGAGAGAAATCATCATTTTAGCAACATTTGTCGTTAGCAAATGCATTGAATTTGGTCCAGTCCAAAATTTTGTTCTGTGGTATAGAGTTAACGCCATTTTAAGAGCTAAGGTCATATCATGGCGGTCAGTGACACACCCAATGTGTTTCCTGGATTTCTCACACCAGTACTGACATAACTTTCTTTCCAAAGCCACCAACTACTTTTCTCACTTGCATCAGAGGTGAGAGGCAAAAAGTCATCGGAAAGAAAGTTCGCCACAACCGGATATCGAACCTCCAACCTCCAGGTCACGAGTCGGATACACTAACTACTGAGCCACCCAGTCGGGCCACAAGTAGCTCAAGTTTGAAGTAAATATCTTCAATAATGACATACATCTGAAAATGCACGACAACAGCATAGACAACAGCAGGACTATGACAATATCTAAATATTTTCTTCGAAAACAGCTGGGCTATAAATCAATTCACAAACATACCCAAACAATGGAAGAGAGAAAAGGAAAAAAAAAAATGCATTATGGCAGATACACGGTGAACATACACTTTACAAAAAATTGTTATTCATTTGACAAAAATCAATAATACAAAGCCCGAGTCATTGACATTCCAGCAATAAATCACACGGCTGATTGTCCGGGTATCACAAAAAGTTGAAAGCAAAATTAATCTATTACCATTCAAATATGTTTAAGCCATGCTCTGTGAAAAGGGGGTTTAATACATCTGCCCAGGTCAGCCTGCGCAGGCTAACCTGGATCGAAACTTTTTGCTATTGATCAATTTTCTGCATATTAACCCTTTGCCACACAATCCCGAGTTTTAACGACCCTGAAGAAGGAAGCTTTTGAAAACATTGTGGGAAATGAAGAAAATGCTGGTAACCGGCATTTTCTTCTTTTCCCACAATGTTTTCTACTATTCCCAAAACAAATTTAAATTCTTGAATCACATTTATTTTGTCGTCTGCAAATACTTTCAAATTCAACTGATCTAAAATTTTGTCGTTTGGTAAAGAGTTAAAGGACCAGTCTGCCTAATGATTCTGTCAGTTTTGCGACAAGATGGATTTTATGGATCCATAATGAGATGACGACTTGCTCGTAAAATGCACCTGGGAGATGCATTAAACCCCCTTTTGTCAGAGCATAGCTCATTTATAAATGACCCTACATCTCACAGCTTTTGTTAAAAGAAGTTTGGGGAAAAGGAGTGACTGCTTCTAAAAGCAAGCTTAGTCCAAAACCATTCAAATGCAACTTCTAACGCCCCTACAGAATTAAACGTTCTAAAAAATTGTAGATTAAGGCAGAATTGATTTTACAAGCCATTGCTCTTTTATCAACAATGCTTTCTTTCCAATTCAATATTCAAACATTTTTATTTCCATAAGTTTTCTATTTCTTCTGCAAGCATTAGAACTTTTCCCTTGGCTTAACTGTCTATAAAACAATCCTAGCTTTTAATAACCCTGAGGAAAAAGGCTTTTGAAAACACTGAGGAAAAGGAGAAAATGCTGGCACACAGCATTTTCTCCTTTTCCCACAATGCTATCCACCTTTCCAAAATCAAATTTCAATTTTTGAGAAACATTTAATTAGTCGTCTGCAAAAGCTCTCAATTAGGACATGTCTAAAATTTTGTTGTTAGGTAAAGAGATAAGATTGGCCTTTATGGTAATGATTAAAACTTTAATGATTTTACTTTTTTTGTCAGAATTAAAAGCGTTTCCAGATGATTAATTACCGGTAACCATGGCTTGACTCTTTACCAAGCAATCCCAAGTTTTTTCCTACCTAAAGAGGACGACTTTTGAAAACGTGGGAAAAGGAGAAAATGTTGGTTGCCAGCATTTTCTCCTTTTCCCACGGAGTTTTCTACTCTTTCATAGAAAAATTCCCTCATTTTATCCATGCAGTTGCATTCATCTTGGACATGTCTCAACTTTTGTTGTTTGGTAAAGAGTCAAATGATGGAATTTGTTCTAGAAAGGAAATAAAATATTATAGGAAACCATTACCACACAATCCTAAGTTTTAACAACCCTGCGAAAAACTGTTTCTGAAAACACTGAGAGAAAAGGAGAAAATGCTGGTAACAGCATTTTCTCCTTTCCCAACAATATTTTCTTCTTTTTCCACAAAATTGCATCACTTGATCGACATTTAAAATATTATCTGTAAATGCTCTTAATTTGGACATACCTAAAATTTTGTTGTGTGCTAAGAGCTATGCTATCAAAATGTAGATCAGACACTATGATAATATTTTCTTTGTCACTTCTGTTTTAAATTTCAAAAAGCATTAGTGGCTTTTGTTTGTCACTGACAACTTGATTTCTCTTCCTTCAATGCTTTTCAAACCATCTTGAAAAAAATCTGTCCTTTCCTCTCAAATTTATACCTTTTCTGGACTTAATTTAGTTAAAAATGTTACACAAAAAAACTCACTGTTACCATAACAACTACACTACATAATGTAACACTAGAAAATGGAGCCAATGGAAGAAAGTTTGATTACAGAGCAATGGATTCCTTTTTCAGCATCAGTTACTAGCAGTCACAGCAAGAATAACCTATACTACATTGAGTTAAACAGTTTTTGCATTGAAGAGTGCAACAGCTTCACTCAGCTTATACATATATTGGTTTTTTTTTTCCAACACACCTTCCAAAGTTAATCCGGATCTCCTTTCTGTGAAGTATACAAAATTTCCAACCTTCATTCAACTGATCCAATATCTTTAAGATATAAGAGAAGTCCTGTGACAACAATGAGGGTGAAATACTGGTAGCCAGCATTTTCTCCTTTTCCACAATGTGTTATACCCTTTTATAGACAAATAATCGTCATCATTTGAACTGTTCTCCTCATTAAACTCTTTACCAAACAACAGAATTTTAGACTTGCCCAAATTGACAGCATTTGTAGAATACAAATGAATTATTGATCGGATGGTAATATTTGTCAAAGATAGGATAGAAAACATAGTGGGAAAAGGAAAAAATGCTGGTTACCAGCATTTTTTCCTTTCCCCACAATGTTTTCAAAAGGCTTCTTCTTTAGGGTCGTTAAAACCAGGGACTGTGTGGTAAAGGGTTAACTCTTTACCACATAACCAAATTTTCGACTGGACCAAATTGAAAGGATTTGCAGACGACAATTTAAATGTTGTTGAAATGGTGATAAATATATTTGATAGGGTTGAAAACAATGTGGGAAAAGGAGAAAATGCTCGTTACCAGCATTTTCTCCTTTTCCCACGATGTTTTCAAGAGCCTTCTCTTTTAGGGGCATTAAAAGTCGGGACTGTTTGGTAAAGACTTAAGTGTTCTCAATCCTATATTTTTTTTTGTCTAGTTAAGAATGGTTCTTATTTTAGGCCTTTCCACACAATCTCAGGTGTTTACCACCCTGAAAAAGAAAACTTTTGAAAACACTGTGAGAAAAGGAGAAAAGGCTGGTAACCAGCACCTTTGCAAAGACATTTCCACTATTTCAATTGATTAATCATCTACAATTGCTTTGGATTTTAGCAAGTCCATATTTTGTAGTTTGGCAATGAGTAGAGGCATCTTAGCAGGCACAATGTTAACTTTTACACATCATTTGCATGCTGCAAAATGGCATCTCATTCCATTAGGCTACTAATTAACTCCTTAACAAATGACACAATTTTGGACTGGTCAAAATCCAAAGCATTTTTAGTCAACAAATTAACTGTGACTCAAATGATTGGATTTGACTAAGAAAGGTTAGAAAACATTGTGGGAAAAGAAGAAAATACTGCTTAACAGCATTTTCTTCTTTTCCCACAATGTTTTTTAAAACTGTCTCCCTGCAGGGTCCTTAAAACTTAAGAATGTGGGATATAGGGGTAACTACTTCCAGGATGAAAGTGGTTATGACACTCCCATTCAAATGAACGAACAAACTACTCCAAGTCATGGAAGACTTGTCTCACCCCTCTGACGTTCATGCCTACCAGTATATCACATCCTAAGTTAGAATATCAAAGATGCATTCCAAACAAATACCACAAGTTCAAGCATCCACCTTGAGCTTTGTATACATATCTTCACAGGTTCTAGAAGCAACTTTCCACAATAAGCTTTTTTCTGACCAAAGGACCTTTTCTAACTGCACAACTTTGTACAAGATCCATGCAGCCGTGGAATACACATCTTCACAGAATTTAGGAGCTACTTTTGACGAAAGGCATTTTACTGACCAATCGGTCTTTTCCAGCCTCTGCACAAGATTATCGCTGTCTCCCCCTTCTTTTCTTTTGAATTTACCGCTTTATCTTGGCTTTCCAATTTATTGGCCCCCCCCTTTGCATCATTCGTTTTAGAACAAGCAGCCCATTACCTCCGTCAACAAATAAGTAGCAGACGATCTTGCAACCATTCTTGTAAAGCATGGATGCTGAACTTTCATTAAGGTTTTATACATGAATGCTATTGGGAAAAAAAAAGTTGAAAAAGCAGAAATTGCTTGTTACAAGCAATTTCTCCTTTTGTAACAATTTTTCCCCCCTAATTGTGGTCCGCTGCATGATACTGAAAAGCTGTCGTTTTCACTTGGTAATGAGTTTAAGGGCCTGGTTTATATATCTCAGTTGATGCGTTAAAATGCAAAACATTAAAAGCATTTTCTTTAAAATCACGCCCACAATTCAATAAGCAGGCAGTGTGTTTATGCTAGCATGGTGTAGTTCGTAATGGAACCGGAACATGGCCATTTGCCACACTAAGTCCATTTATACGCTGATAACTACTGTTTGAACTTTTACTGCTGTCTTTACTCCCATCACTAGAACCTCCAATTGCACTATTAGGACTCGAACAAACACTCTGTCGATTGAAGTCTATGGGCGGGGCAGCAGCCCCTTCATCCGTATCTCTATATGTAGGACAATCACAGGATTCCGCCGACCCAACATGCCGGTGAGGGCTGTTATAATGCGGGTAAGATCCAGTGTCAGTGAATATATCCTGCAACTCCACACTGTGTCCATTAGAGGCGCCCACACCTAACATGGGCAAATTTGCCTCATCAACATAATCGTTCATTGGACAATGAGTATCGTCATCATCTTCATCGATATCTTCTATTTCGTCCTCTGTGGGTTGGTAATTATTTGACGCTGAATGAAGCTTTGCTTCCTCATACTTGGCATTCTCCTCACTGAAGAAGTAGGATAAGTCTTTAAACTTTTTATCCAAGTCTGGTAAAAGTATTTCTATGATCTCTTTAAATGTGGGTCTTTGTTTGGGTCGGTATCTCCAACACTTCACCATTAAATCATATCTGAAATAGAGTAAAAAAGGTATTAGCTGGTATTTTAGATTGTTGATATTGTACATCTGAGTTGTAGAAAGATCAGATTGCTTGATTTAGGGTTCATAGAAGGCTGGTGTGCCCAGAGCTATTTAAATTCTTTACCACACAATCCTAACTTTTAATAAATTTGACAGAGAAGGCCTTTGAAAACAATGAGGGAAAAGGAGAAAATGCTGGTTACCAACATTTTCTCCTTTTCCCACAATGTTATCAATCCCTAACAAAGACAGAATTCATCATTTGAGCTACATTCAATTTTGTCTTCCACAAATGCTTTCAATTCAGTTCAGTCTACCATTTACTACTTGCTAAAGAGTTAATAAAGTTGTCACAAATGCATACTGGTCAGAATGAAATGATTGAAAAAAACAACAGAAAACCTGTCTCAAATAGGGCTTTGATTTTAGGTTTACTAAATATACAGTATACCACAAAAAACACTTACAATTTAGGAGGACATCTTTCTGGAGTGTCCATGACCTTGCCAGATATAACATATCTTAACACCTCCTCATTGGACAGACCCTGGTAGGGTTGGGCTGCCAGGGTGGCCATCTCCCACAGTACAACACCATAGGACCTGCAAATAAGTTGTTGTTAATTGTCAATATGTCACATCATTATCAGACTTTGTTTTCCCATGTTTTCTGTTCTTTTAAAGACAATTCCTGACAGTTGTAATGTATCTTTTTTGTTGCATGCAACTGCTTTCGAAATGCACTTGTCTAAAATTCTCTTGTCTGGTACAGAGCACAACAGAGCCATATCTAGGCGCTAACATTAAGTTGCTTTTTGAGTAAAAATTCTAAGTTCAAAAAGAGGTATAACTGTGTCAAACACATTCGGAGGATAACCTGACTTTTTAGAATGAGTTCCCCTTCAAACCCTTTCTTACAGAAAGAGGCTTTAGAAAACATTGTGGGGAAAAAAGAAAATGTTGGTAACCAGCAATTTCTCTTTTTCCCAACATTGTTTTCTACCCTTTTTACAGATAACTTACATGTTTGTGTAATGTTTCATTTGCTGTCTGCAAATGCTTGTAATATGGACGAATCTAAAATTTTGTCATCTGTTAAAGATTTAATAACTGACATGATAACTTATGAGTTTGACAGAAATATCTTCAGTAATTACAGACATATCAGAAAATATCAAAGTTTTACTGAACAGTGAAAACACAGGTGAAAACAGGGCTTTGACAAGTCTTTGGCAAAACAGCCAAGCTAAAACTATAACCACTACATTTAATGATTTTCAGATTCAAGTTTACACATACCACACATCTGACATGCTGGTGAAGACCCCATCTTTCAATGACTCAGGGGCCATCCATCTCACAGGCAACAAGCCTCTGTTGCCCTTTCTGTAATAATCTGTCTCGTATATATCCCTTGTCATTCCAAAATCTGAAGTAAAATACAGAATGTGACTCCTCATACAATTTATTGAAATAATCCAAAGTTTGCAACCCATTAACCTGTTACCACACAATCCTGAGTACTGACAACCCTGAAAGAGAAGGCTTTTGAAAACATTGTGGGAAAAGGAGAAAATGCTGGTAACCAGCATTTTCTCCTCTTCCAACAATGTTTTCTATACAATGAAAGACAAATTTATGGTTTCAGTAACACTTAATTTGTGGTCTGCACATGTTTTCAATTTAGACAAGTCTAAAATTTTGTTGTTTGGTAAAGAGTTAATGTACAGGCTACTTTAACTACACAATCCTGTGTTTTTCAATGACCCTGAAGACAGCTTCTGAAAAAAAAAATGTGAAAAAAAAAGGAGAAAAAGCTGCATGTTTATTTCTTTGATGGCGCTTGACAGATGCTGGACACAGCATGATCGAAACAGCTCACCTTGAGCATTTCATGGTCAGGTGAGCTAAAAACATTTTGGGAAAAGGAGAAAGTGCTGATAACCAGCATTTTCTCCTTTTCCCTTTTTCCTACAATGTTTTCTACCCTTTAAGAGAAAGAAATCATCATTTGGTCCACATCTTATTTGTTGTCTGCAAGTGCTTTCAATTTGGACAAAAATAAACTTTTGTCATCTTGTATGGAATCAAAATTAAAATTGAATTTTACTATCCCTGCCTCACTTGGTCACATAGCAAGATAGAACTTAACAGATGGTATCCACAGCAAAGAAAACTTATAAAGCTATTGTTTGGGAATAGTTCTTTTAATAATTATTCCTTAAACCCTTATTATATCACAAAATTCTAGACTGGTCCAATTTGAAAGAATTTTCAGACAACATATTAAAGATGGCTAAAGTGACAAAATTTTACCTAGTTAGGACAGAAAACATTGTGGAAAAAGGTCAAAATATTGATTACCATTATTTTCTCCTTTCGTTACCATGTTTTCAAAAGTCTTCTCCGTCAGGGTTGTTAAAACTCAGGATTGTGTGGAAAAGTGTTAACCCTTATCGCTCCACTGGCTAATAAAACCCTACACACAAAACATTACAATACTTGGCCGATTGGTTTCAAACTAGAAGACATCTAGAAATTACGACCTCAGGGCAAAGCCATGTTTGACCGCAGAGCTATAATTACTTGAGTCCTGGTAGAGGTCCGCAAGATACAGCCCCATTCCAAATAATACAGGTCTAGAATCAGTGGTTATGAACAAGAGGATTTTCAAAGTTTCCTCAATAAAAGGCCCTGTAAAACATAAGATCCCTGAGAAAGGGCTACATTTGGCAGCCCTAGGTCCTATGGTTAGTAACAAGAAGATTTCTGAAGTTTTTACTATATAAACCCATGTAAAACTTGTGACCCCTGGGGTGGTGCCAAACTTGACCCCAGGGCTCTAATTTGAGCCCCCTTGGTAGAGGCCCACTAGATAAAGCTACATGCAAAATTTGGTAGCCCTAGGCTTTATGGCTAGGTACGGGAAGATTTTTAAAATTTTCCCTATATAAGCCCATGTATAACTTGTGATCCCCGGGGCAGGGCCATATTTAACCCCAGGGCAATAATTTTGGCACTCTAAGTAGAGGCCAACTAGATAAAGCTACATACAAAACTTGATAGCCCTAGACCATATGGCTTGGTACAGGAAGATTTCTAAAATTTTCACTATATAAGCCCATTAAAACTAGTTACCCCTGGGGCGGGGCTAAATTTGACCCTAGGGCTATAATTTGGGCACTCTTGGTAGAGATGCACTAGATAAAGCTACATGCAAAATTTGGTAGCCCTAGGCCTTATGGCTTGGTACAGGAAGATTTCTAAAATTTTCACTATATAAGCCCATGTAAAACTTGTGACCCATGTGGTGGGGCCAATTTTGACCCAAGGGCTATAATTTGAAGAAACTTGTAAAAGTGTACTAGATAAAGCTACATGCCAAATTTGGTAGCCCTAGGCATTATGGTTTCAGACAAGAAGATTTTCAAAGATCTTTCAATATTTTTCAGTTTTGTTGCCATGGCAACCAGAGTTCTTGAAGGAATCAAATTCTTTCAAGAAATTCTAAAGAGGACCATGCCTAAATCATTTCTGTAAAGTTTCATCAAAATTGGATGGGTAGTTTTAGAGAAGAAGATGTTTGAAATAAAAGTTAACGCATGCACGGACGGACGGACGCACCCACGCATGTTGGACACCGGGCCATGACGTAAGCCCTCTGGCATCAGCCAGTGGAGCTAAAAATTGAATTTTCAATTTGATATTAATAACCCAAATATTGCTGTTTCAAGGTTATGTTTTTGGTTATAATATCTCCTTATCGGACAGTGTAGATCAAAGATCAGACTGCAAATTCTATGCAGTCTGATCTTGATCTACACTGTCTGCAAAACGTCAGCAAGTTGCGCTTAGCAGCCAAAGGGTTAAATGAATTATCCAAGCACTGACCTCCTATTTTTACTGTCATATCTTCTCCAACCATACAATTTCTAGCAGCTAAATCTCTATGTACAAATTTCTTGTCTGCAAGGTATGCCATTCCATCTGCTATCTCCCCGGCTATCTGCATAATCTGCCTCAGCGTGGGAAGGCTTTTACCATTATTATCCTGATAAGAAAAGACAAAATATTTATCATACTCTAACTTGCAAAGGTCACAGATACAGCATTTTTTGGGGTTTACAATTATCACTATCCGAGCAAACCATGTCCAAGGAGGACCAATGATTTTCATTTCTCATCAATCCAGAAAGTATTACTACTTAAAATGCCATAGACAATGTTAGGAGCATTGTGGATAGTGTGCACTGTGACTACATAGACTGGGGAGTCCAGCCTTCAATCTTTTATCACCTAATCTAGAAGCAACAGCTCAGATTGGAGTAATTGTACTCTTGACCTCATGACAATTTTTTTACCTATCCATACATTACAAATTTAATTAGTTTCAATAATACCATAAAAATATCCATACATTACAAATTTAACTAGAGCTGTCACTGAATGTGACTTAATACCCCCGCCAGCGCTTTGACAGAAACAGGCAATTATTTGTACACAGACACATGGACGGACACACGGACAGACACACAGACAGACACACGGACAGACACACGGACAGACAGGGTGATTCCAGTATACCCCCGAAAACATTCGTTTTGCGGGGGTATAATTAGTTCCAATAATGCCATAAAAGTTATGTCTTTGAAAGGGTGAACATTTTTCAGATTTACACAAAAATGTTGGTAACTAGCATTTCCCCTTCTTCCTATGACTTTCCCAAAAGCCTCCCTCTTCCGGTTCATGCAAACACTGGATTCTTTGGTATAGGGTTTATAAAATATCTATTTATGTAGCAGTCTATTTAGCAGTCTAAGTTATAAAGAATTAACACTTCACCTCACAATCCTAAGTCTTGATAATCCTACCGCAAAGGCTTTTCAAAACATTGTGAGAAATGGAGACAATGCTGGTGACTAGCATTTTCTCCTTTTTCCACCTAGTTTCTACCCTTTCACAGTCGAATCACAACATTTCAGCCACATTTAACTCTTTACCACACAGTCCCGAGTTTTAACGACCTTGAAGAAAAAGCCTTTTGAAAACATTGTGGGAAAAGGAGAAAATGCTGGTAACCAGCATTTTCTCCTTTTCCCACAATGTTTTCTACCTTTCCCAAAACAAATTTCATTTTTTGAACCACATTTATTTTGTCGTCTGCAAATGCTTTGAATTTGGACCAGTCATAAATTTTGTCGTTTGGTAAAGAGTTAACTTGTTATCTAAGAATGCTATGGTTTGGACAAGTCTAAAATTTTATTGTAAAGCGAGGGTTAAAAGAAATGAAAGACTTGGGAGATTAAAATTTCACATACATCTTCATCTGGTCTGTGCTGGCGTAAAAAGTTCTTCAAGTCACCAAAAGGCATCAGTTCCATTAACACTAGGGCTGGTTGACCTTTAGATACGACGCCTATCAGTCGAACAACATGGTGACATTTGAACATTCTGAAATAAACAAGATAAGTTCATGTTAATTTCAACTGCAACAATGAGTCGCAAAATAAAAAAAAAATTCTTTTATTCACAAAAGTGCAATGTAATAGCACAGAATGTGTATAATACCATCATGAATAAACATGTATGCATCTTTCCAAAAGCAATTCATTGCTTGTAAGATTCTTCTGTTCTTTTATACCTATCTTTTCCTAAAGCCCAAATTCCTTTTTTCTTTTACCAAACAATACCAAGTTTTAAAGACCTTGAGAAAAAAGCTTTTGAAAACATAGCGGGAAAAGGAGAAAATGCTGGTCACCAGCATTTTCTCCTTTTCCCACAATGTTTTCAACCATTGTGCAGACAAATCCAACTATTTAAGACATCTACTTTGTTGTCTGCTAATCCCTTAAATTAGGACAAGCCCAAAATTTTGTTGTATGATAAAGAGGTAAACTTCAACAAGGCAATACACTTTAGCCATACAAATATACCATAACTCACTAACCAGTGGAAATTTGAACTAACACCATGACAATTTCAATTTTTTTTTTTCTCTTTTAAAATCATAGGAAACAGCCACAAAAGAAACAGCTTAATGCATTTGTGAAGTTTCGCCCCATGTCAGTCTTCGCAGTTCGCAGTATTTTCTGCGTGTCAAAGGATCATTCTGCTCCATGATTTAGTTGGTTGTTTGATAAAATGGATTGTATGGATACATAATTCTGTGATGACTCGCTTGGTATCATGCATCACGGAGATGCATTAAGCCCCCTTTTTACAAGGCATGGCTCATATAGAAATTATACTAGGCAAGGCAAAAAATTCTTACTTCATGATCGAAGCTTCTTGCAAGAACATGTATCTCTCATGGTCACTGCTGTCCCTATTAATGGTTTTGACAGCAACCCTAATACTTTCTACACCGGACACCACGTCCCGCACCATACCTTCGTAAACCATTCCAAATGATCCTTGACCTAGTTCCTTCAGTAACTCCACTTTTTCTCGTTCAACTTCCCATTCATCTGGTTCATAAACTGGAGAAAACAAAAGAAAATTAACCATGAACACTTCTTAACTATTTTTCTCCGTATGAAGATACATGTAGCAGGGACACCCTATTACGTTACAAGATGAAAATTTTTTACTCGGGTCAAAATTGAAAGTGTTTGCAGACAACAACACAAAATTAGCTTAAATGGCAAAATTTGTCTTTTAAACGGCAGAAAATATTGTAGGAAAGACAGAAAGTGCTTATTATCAGCATTTTGTCTTTTCTCACATTTTCACCAGCCTCCCTTCCCATGCTCATTCAAAAGAAAGTGAGAGAAAATTTAATAATTCTGCAGTTCGTAAAAGTTGCCGATCCCATGGTTCATGTAAAGAAAATCCATATGAATAAAATGTCTACAGTTCATAATTACAACTTGTCATTCCCAACAAACCTACCAAAGAAAGCCTTTCCAAAGCAAAACAAAAATTTTGTTGTATCTCCAATACATTGTGTATCCTACTGCAAGATGAAATTCTTTTGACAATACTGTTAATCTATCTTCCACTATGAGACAATAAATCTTACCTAATTTTCACACATTTATCTACAATTTGTTTGCAGTTCTACCTTTAACTCAAATAATTTGCAGCTGAGCAATTTTTGAAACCTAGTACGCAAAAACCTCTCCATTTGCTACAGAATTTTATTGTGTTCGAATACCCAGTCCTAATATTACTAGATTTAGTGCCTGCTAAGGCAAATACCTTTGCTGTTCATTTCAAAGTGCTCATACAGTTTTACAAGCAGTTAGCATTTAAATTAGGCTTGTGATAAACACCACCTGGCTGAGGGAAAAAAAGCAAGTGACAAAGCAAAACTGTATTCGGTTCAAAGAAGATCAACAGTTTCAGAGAATATTGAAACAGAGTTAACTCTTCACCACACAAAAAAACGTAGACTTGCCAAAATTGAAAGCATTACAAAAAATTTTGCAGATGACAAAGTGACAGTAAAGCCCAAAAGTAAACAAAGTGGGTGTTTAAATGCACTTGAATTTATATCATACCATCTAAAAGTACGGAAATTATTGTGAAGATGACAATCTGTCACTGTACATTTGGTCCAAGTGTTAGTTACTGACAGAGAAATCAATTTCAAAACTAGGTTAAAACCTGCCAGGTAGCTGTGTCTTTTGTTTACTTTTTGCCTTATTTTAAAATTCTTTTTTCTGCCAGCGATTAACGTATGGCCCGACCACACGATAACAGGCTGTCATTTCCACAATATTTTTCATACTTTTAAACTGTATGATTTAAATTTAAATGTATTACAACACCTGCTTTGATATTTTGGCCTTTACTGGGCCTTTAAATGTAGCTGAAATGATGGTAATTGTCTCTGAGAAAAGGACAAAATGCAGGTTACCGGCATTTTCTCCTTTTCCCACAATGTTTCCCCAGGATCGTATAAACTCAGAATTTTGTGGTAAAGAGTCAACCTCTTAACACACAGTACAGAGCTTTAATGACCTTCAGAAAGAATGCTTTTAACACATTATAGGAAGAGAGATATTGCTGGTACCCGCAGTGTTTTCTGTCCTTTACAGACAAGTTCTACTATTTGAGTAACATTTAACATCTGCAAGGTTGGAATTTGGACAACTCCAAAATCTTGTCTGGTACAGAATTAATACACAGCTATGGAAAAAAGCTTATACTCAGTGCTATAGTGAGCTAAAACAACATTATAGTTGAATATAAATGAAATATCGATAAAATCATGTGAGGGTAAGGGTTTGATGACAACAGCAAGTGGTTTCATCTTACCCTCAAACTCATAACCTGGGTTTGCTGTGGTAAAGACAGTGTCTTGCAGCAAACGATGATACCTTCAAATAGATGAAAATGGGATAGGCTAGTTCAGAAAAATAACAAAAAATTAAGATGACGTACCCAGCAGAGGATATTCAGGATTGGTGGAGAATATGGTGTGAGCCTCTTTCTCAAATCTAAACAAGATAGAAATATAAAAACACATGTGAGCTATGCTCTGTAAAAAGGGGATTTAACCCTTTACTGCACAAAGCTGACTTTTAACGACCCTGGAAAAGAAGCCTTATGAAAACATGGTGGGAAAAGGTGAAAATGCTGGTAACCAGCATTTTCTCCTTTTCCCACCATGTTTTCTACCCTTCCTAAAACAAATTTCAATTTTTGAGTTACTTTTATTTTGTAATCTGCAAATGCTTTCAATTTGAACAAGTCTAAATATTAGTCGTGTGGTAAAGAGTTAATACATTTGCAAAAAGTATCAACCCATGTCAGCCTGCTCTGTCAAATCTTTCAGCTATTCGTAAAATTTTCTGCATGTCAAAGCACTAGTCTACCTCATAGTTCAGTTGGCTGTTAAACTAAATGGATTTTATGGATCCATAAATATACGAGGACTTGCTTTGTAAAGTGCTTCAAGTTCAAGAACATACATTATGCCCCCTTTTGCCAGAGCTCCGCTGAAATTTGTTAGTTGTGTTAAGGATTATAACTCAATATTTTCATACTACATCATAGATTAATTCAGAATTAGTGAGTTTTCAAATGTTTACAACAAGCAGGTAGAGGTAGAAAACTCTCTAAATCATACTGTTTGTACTTTCCTTCAGAAGACAAGAAAAAAACAACCAAGTGTGTAAGCCGTCGCTATTTTTTTTATTGAATGTGGTACAATCTGCACCAATCTGAAATTCTCATTATATTAGCATGCCAGAAAAGAAATGACACACTTTTCTCTATTGTTTTAGTATAAGGGCAAGGAGGACCCATATTTCAAATGGGACAAATTGATTCATTATTCTACACGCTGTCAAATGTAAACAATGCTCTGACAACCTCGATGTTCATTTAAAATTAATGCCTTACCAGACTTTCCATCATGTCCTCTTTTGATTTCACAAACACAAGGTTCTAGTTCACCCTTTACCACACAGTCCAAGGTTTTAACATCCCTAAGAAAGAAAGCTTTTGAAAAAATTGTGGAAAAAGGAGAAAATGCTGGTAACCAGCATTTTCTCCTTTTCCCACAATGTTTTCTACTCCGTCAAAGAACTTCAGTTCATTTGTATCACTTTTTTTTAATTTGTCTTCTGAAGAACCTTTTAATTTGGAAGAGTCTAGACAGTGTCATTTGGTAAAGGTTTAAATAACAATAACTGACTCACCTTTTCTTTGCCACATACCACACAATCCCAATTGTTAGCAGAATGGCCACAATCAGGCCCGATACAATTGCTGCTATATAAACTTCCGTTTTGACTCCTTCGTCTGAAAACACGAAGTTTCAAAACAACAGTTACTCGCTCTCAATTTGCTTTAGTCAAAAGTTTTGTCGTTAGATAAAGAGTTTAATTTTTCATGCCCCTGCAACATGTTGCATAGTAAATCTTGGGAAAGGAGCAATTGTTCTCTACCCCTTCAAAATCAAATCTGATCTTTGAGCAATCTTTCATTTGCTCTTCAATAAGGGGTATCAATTTGGACAAGTCTAAAGTTTTACCTTCTGGTAATTATTTGAAGTTCATTTTTGGCAAGTCTACAGTTTTGCAAGTAGTTAGTTTAAACATATTTTTTTTTTTTATGTTGATTGAGAACAAGTTCTTGCAACTTATACTAATCTCTAACCTAATCTTGATTCTGCTTCCTGGAAACTACACCAGTACCTGCGCCAAATGTGTGGGCCAATAAACAGTCCAAAAGTTGACACCCGCTCCCGAGTATCGAACTTGGCACCTTATAGTTACAAGGCTAACGCTCTACCTCACAACCACAGACCCCTCATAGTTAGTTACAAAATAGTAAAATCATTTGCTAAATACCTTCAGGGTCCTGTATTGTAAAATCAACAGACTCCGACCAGGATCCATTTCCAGCCAGAGAGTTGGCACGAATTCGGAATGTATAGTTGCCTGGCTCGAGATTGTCCAGTTCATGGCCCCCTTTTCCAACATCTCTGTACTTCTTGTAGGTGATGCAGATTACAATAGCTTTCACCTTTGGGTAAAAAAAATGATTATGTTTCATACCACTTTCAACATTACTTCAGTCACATCATGACAACAGCTAATTACATCTGGGTTTCACCCATACTACGCCATGGCTTTGAAGCGTCTTGCCAAGCCCCTGTAGCACAGTCGGTAGCGTACGGGACTGAGAATAGAGGGTCACTGGTTCGAATCTCCAGCTGAGAAAATTTCTTTCAGAAGACTGATGATAGTCATTGCAACAGGAGTAATTTCCTTGCTCATCATTGTTTCGACAATGGTTATGTGGAAAAGTAACCAGTGGCATGAAGAAAAAATTGTGCAAAGTGCTGGTACTCCACAAGTTCTTTGAAAACACCCAAGCTAAAAATTTGTGTATCTCTTTTATAAATGGGTTACCAGACAACAAAATTTTAGACTTGTCCAAATTGAAAGCATTAGCAGACGACAAATTGAACATAACCAAAAAAACTGAATTTTGCCTTTTGAAAGTTAGAAAACATTACGGGAAAAGGTGAAAATGCTGGTAACCAGCATTTTCTCCTTTTCCCACAATGTTTTCAAAAGCCTTCTTCTTCAAGACTATTACAGCTCTGGATTATGTGGTAAGGGGTTAACGGGTTTTGGAAACAATACTCACATTAATGATATTAGCCTTCATGTATTGAATTTCGTAGGTCAGAATAAGACCATTTGGCTTCGGCGGGTCCTTCCATTTAATATACACAGCTCCGGTCTTGTTCTTTGGATGGTGCACTTCTATGGTGGATGAATTGATGGTATCAGCATTACCTGAAATATACAACGACAATGTCTTTTATGTGGGAAAGCAGCCATAATTTTAACAACCCTGAGAAAAAATCTTCTGAACAGCTTGTGGGAAAAGGAGAAAATGCAGGTAACCAGCACTTTCTCCTATTTCCACAATGTATTCTACTTCATAACCAAATCTCACAATACCAGAACATTCAAATAGTTGTCTGCAATTGCTTCCAATTTGGATAACTTAAAACTTTTGTCATTTGGGAAAGGGTTAAAATACTAATTATCAACATGAATTAAGATTGCCGTAATCATACAAAACCATATTATAAGACAACAGCAAAAGAAGAATTCGCTTATTTTGACCATGGCAAAGAAAGCTTTGAAATGTCATCAATTAACCCATTACCACACAATCCCTACTTTTGACGACCCTGAGAAAGAAGCCTTTAGAACACATTGTGGGAAAAGGAGAAAATGCTGGTAACCAGCATTTTCTCCTTTTCACACAATGTTTTCTACCCTTCACAAAACAATTTCAAATTTTCAGTCACTTTTATTTTGTCGTCTGCAACTGCTTTCGATTTGGACAAGCCAACAATTTTGTCGTCTGGTAAAGGGTTAAAGGCAAGTTCTGGCAATTTCTACAATTTCCCAGTTACTTATTTTTTTTCAATGCTTCAACTACAACCCCTTTCAGATGACTTACATGGTTGTCTTCTGAAAAATGATTTCAATATGAAGGAATCTAAAATTTTGTTGTAACGTAGAGATCATAAAACTGTAAAACTATTCTACAAAACAGCACAAAAAAAAGAAATGGCTTTTTTTAACGATGTCAATGAAAGCTTTGAAATGTCGTTAATTGAAGAGCAAGTACATACTGGCAATTTTTCTATTTCCCAGTTATTTTTTCTTTTCCTCTCCTTTAAACTACAACCACTTTCAACTGACTCACACAACTATCTTCTGAAAAATGATTTAAATATGGAGGAATCTAAAATTCTGTTGAATCATTAAGAGGATCCAAAATAACTTACTATCTGGTTTTGTTCGAGCAACACCGAGAGCTTTGTTACTGCACAGTACAGCTTTATCTGGGTTCCTGGGATCACGTTCCTGGCACGCTATCACCTGTAAGAGTATTTCATTTGTTGTCATTAATCCTTTACCACACAATCCCAAGTCTTCAGAATGCTTTGGAAAGCCTTTTGAAAACATTATGAGACAAGAGGGCCAAGATGGCCCTGGATCGCTCACCTGAATTTTTGAGAGGACCATAGCCAATTTTTTTTTGAGGTATTGAAACTTTGGAAACAAAATCATTATTTTGCCAAGCAATTTTGAAAAGGTCACCTGTAAAAGTCGTTTCAAAATCTGTCACCACCCCTACAATCATCACCACAGCAATGATTTTGATGAATCAGAATTCTGCAAATAAATTTTTGGATAGATTACCCAAGGACAATTTCTTGAAGAAGAGCACATGCTCGATAGTGACTAAAAACATAAGTCAAACAAGAGCACCACATGCAGGTGCCAACAATTGGCTCTTGTTTTGCGACAGATAAAAATTTCCCTAGCAATTTTTGAAAAGGGTCACCCTAGGACGTCATTTCTGTGAAATTATTTCAAAATCTGACCAGCCGTTCCAGAGAGGAAGAATTAAGAAATTCCTCTTCATGTCCCTGTAGTGCAAATAGCCCCCACCATCAGAACCATGTTTCTTGACATCACAATTTTGTGAACAATTTTTGAAAAGAGTCACCCAAGGAACATTGCTGTGAAATTATTTCAAAATCTGACAAACCGTTTCAGAGAAGAAGAATTTTTAAGAATTTCTTCATGTCCGTATAGTGTAAATAGCCCACAGCCATCAGAGCCATGTTTCTTGATGGATCAAAATTTCTCGAACAATTTGCAAAAAGGGTCACCCAAGAAACATTTCTGTGAAATTATTTCAAAATCTGACCAGCCGTTTCAGAGAAGAAGAATTTTTAAGAATTTCTTCATGTTCATATAGTGCAACTGAGCCCCCCCCCCCCCCCATCAGAGCCATGTTTCTTGACGAATCAGCATTTTGCAAACAACTTTTGAAAAGGGTCACCAAAGGAACATTTCTGTGAAATTATTCCAAAATCTGACAAGCCGTTTCAGAGAAGAAGAATTTTTAAGAATTTCTTCATTTCTGTATAGTGCAAGTAGCCCCCAGTCACCAGAGCCATGTTTCTTTACAGATCAAAATTTCGCACCCAGTTTTTGAAAAGGGTCACCCAAGGAACATCTCTGTGAAATTATTTCAAAATCTGACCAGCCGTTTCAGAGAAAAAGAATTTTTAAGAATTTCTTCATTTCTGTATAGTGCAAGTAGCCCCCATTCACCAGAGCTATGTTTCTTGACGGATCAAAATTTCGCGAACAATTTTTGAAAAGGGTCACCCAAGGAACATCTCTGTGAAATTATTTTAAAATTTGACCAGCCGTTTCAGAGAAAAAGAATTTTTAAGAATTTCTTCATTTCTGTATAGTGCAAGTAGCCCCCAGTCACCAGAGCCATGTTTCTTGACGGATCAAAATTTTACATTCAGTTTTTGAAAAGGGTCACCCAAGGAACATCTCTGTGAAATTATTTCAAAATCTGACCAGCGGTTTCAGAGATGATTTTTAAAGAATTTCTTAAAAAATTCCATTTGGTTGCCATGGCAACCAGAGTTTTTGATGGAATCAATTTCTTTTAACAATTTTTAAAGAGGACATCCCAAGGAATATTCCAGCAAAGTTTGGTCCAAATTGGCCCAGCGGTTTAGGAGGAGTTGATGTTTAAAGAATTGTTGACGACAGATGATGCACGACAGACGACGGACACCGGATGATCCTAAAAGCTCTCCTTGAGCACGTTGTGCTCAGGTGAGCTACAAAGGAGAAAATGATCGTAACCAGCATTTTCTCATTTTTCTACAATGTTTTCTACCCTTCCAAAGGCCTATTTCCGTTTCTGAGTCGCAATGAGCCTTGAATTTGCAATATCTACATAGCTTTTAATCTTGTGCTAAAGTAATTTCTCTCTGATGCTAAAATAATTTCGCCAGAGTCTATATCAAAAGTGTAATTACTGAGTTATTAACCCATTGTTGCACAGGCTGTTTCTTTACCAACAAGAGGGCCATGATACCCTGTATCGCTCGACAGACTAAAATATGCATGAGCCAAATTGAGATGGAAAGTCAAAATAATCCATTCTAAATCTAAACTGCTACAATATTAAGCTTCGAAAAGTCATATTTGTTCACAGACAAATATAATACCAATAACTATACAGAAGTCTTACTCAAGGATAATGCAAGTTAAATATCAATTCTGACAAACAGCTTTTTGACATGAAGATTACAGAAGATTTTGTCTGAAGTAATTCTTCATAATTTGGATGGCAAAGTTTTTAACATTTTTACCATTGAGCCATGCAATGTTTTCAACCTGTTCAAAGACAATATCCATCATTTGAGCCACATTCATTCAGTTGACAGCAAAATTCTTTTCATGTTGGAATTAAAAAGTCAAAGATTTTGTCACATGGGTAAGAGTTGAAATAATTCACCTACCTCCACATTATAATCTTCAAAATATCCTAAATTCGGGATGACCAGCTCAAGGTTCTCGAACACAATAGCCTTGTAATACGGATTTTCCTTTTGCAATAACTCTTTCGCTAATTTTGTCATGTTCTTCTTTGTGGTATTGACCCCTTGTTCCACACTGTTTGATGGATCATCAAGATTAGCTTCTTTGGGTTTCACTTTATCCACACCAGGGCTAGGCTGGGCTGGCTTGTTGCCGTCGGGTATGTATGTGTACTTCTGTTTCTCATGACCATCATGGATATCGTCTGATTGAACGCTGCGAATTTCCCGTGTTCGGTCCATCATTTCTGGGCTAAGAGTTGTAGCTGGTTTATCCAACCTAGAAAGAAAAATACTTGAATGAAAGAATCTGCTGATTGGTAACTTGTAGTCTTTTCTTTCTTACAGAGAATTAACCAAAGTAAACTACTTTTCATTACCCCTTTTTAACTTGTTATATGGTGACAAAATTTTGTACTTTTCAAATTTGAAAGTATTTGCAGATGCCTCGCTGAACATGGCTCACTTGGTGGCATGTCTTTGAGTGGGCAGAAAACATTGTGGGAAAAGGAGACAAGGCTGGTTACCAGCAATTTCTCCTTTTCCCACAATTTTTTTCAAAAGGCTTCTTACTCAGGGTCTTTAAAGCACAGAGATTGTTTGCTAAAGGATTAAACCTGAACAGCAATCTAATTTCCAAAAGTTTCCTCGAAAGTTATGTCACCACGTTATCTTTACAAGTGACAGGGGGAGGGGTTTTTTGTATAGTAGCAGGTAACTTTTGATAAATTCATGGCAAGTAGAGAAGAACAATTTCTGTGACTGCCATAGTATTTCTAAAGTGGTTTCCTGAATGAAACCAAAATTTGATTCTCTACAATTTACATGAATGTTTTTGAAGTCATCTGTCGCAAATTTTGTCTCTGGGTAATAAGTTAAAGTTACTTTAATAATTCCATATTTTTACAGCTTTTGTAAACAAAATGTGAACAGGAGAAAATGCTGATAACCAGCATTTTCTCCTTCTACCAACAATATTTCCAGCCTTTTCAAAGATAAACACCATCATCTGAGCAACATTCATTTTGTTATCTACAATTGTTTTTCATATGAACAAGTCTACAAGTTACCTGTCACACAAAGAAGTTAAATTGTTCAGACTCAATCATTGAATAAAATAGATACATGTGATTGAAATAATGAAATACATACGAGATTCTTTTATTCAGAGTAATATTCAAATATAATCAAATACCAACATATTTAGAATTTTTTTCTCTGTATGGAAATAAAACAAAATTGAAGAAGCAATGTTTAATGACTCTAGGTTATATATAATAATTTTCTTATTTAAAAACATGAAAGAACAGAAAAGAATTTTTTTTTTTCTGGATATATGTTTATAAAAGAGAGATTGAGAGGTGGAAAACAGATGAATAAAGATAATAATTTCCTTAGTAGTATGTTAAGTATTCAGACTACATTAAGCATGTGATCTAATCTGGGTTCAACACTGGCCTTCATTACCTGAAACAGCCTTAGAATTGAAGAAGCCAGATTTTTACAAACTAAATATGACAATTTTGTTTACTTGACTCAGTAAGGGTTAAAGTTGAATTTCTTTTCCGTAACTCTTTCCATACCATATACAACACCAGAAGCTTTTGTGGACAGTGTAGATTATGATCAGACTGCACAGAACATGCAGTCTGATCTCTGATCTACACTGTCCACTGCTATATTCTAGATTATGACCTAACCGTCTCTCGATCTTACAGAGGAGATATATTTTTAGCCTTTTATTTATTCAGTAGTGAAAGACTTCACCCTACACCGAGTAGTCTGTTGTTTTAACGACCCTGAGGAAACAGAGAAAAGGGGAAAAATCCAGCATGCCAGTAATCAGCTTTTTGTTTTTCCATTTCCAAATGTTTTCAACCTTTTCGAGACAGATACCTTGACTTCTGGGCTACAGTTAACCCTTTACCACACAATCCCGACTTTTAACGACACTGAGAAAGAAGCCTTCTGAACACAATGTGGGAAAAGGAGAAAATCCTGGTAACCAGCATTTTCTCCTTTTCCCACAATGTTTTCTTCCCTTCCCAAAACAAACTTCAAATTTTCAGTCACTTTTATTTTGTCGTCTGCAAATGCTTTCAATTTGGACCAGTCTAAAATTTTATTGTTTGGTAAAGAGTTAATGTGTCGTCTGCAAAATGCTTTCAATTTGGACAAGCTAAGAATTTTCTCATCTGGCAAAGAATTGAAAAGTGTAAATATGTGATACTAGATTATTCCCTTACCATAGAGAATATTTTACATTTCTAATAAATTAAACTGACAAAATAAAAACTTAACTCTTTACCAAACAATCATTTGTTTACACTACCCGAAGGAAGCAGGATATGGAAAAAGTAGTAGTAAGAGCAAATGCCCGCAACCAACACTTTCTCCTTTTTCCAAAATGTTTTCTACCCTTTTGAAGACAAATCCTACCATTTGAGCTACATTTAGTGATATTGTCTGCAAGATTAATGTGTTCACTTTGGGTAGGCCGACAATTTTGATGTCTGGTAAAGAGTTCATTCAGCTAATGGTCTTAACCAATACTCATATAAAATCAAAAACACTCTTTCAGATTGTATGCTTTTGAAAACTCTTTTGGAACACAGCACTTGCTTGTCTGGTTATTCAAAATTTAACCGATAGAGCGGCTATTACACCTATAAAGGCATTTTTGGTTAAGAAATATTACCCACAAAAGAGCAATTATTCCAAAGGTTGCTTTTTCTGAATGTATTGTCAACAAAGAGTATGTATCAAAGATCAGAATTTACATTTTGTGCAATCTGATATTGATCTACACTATCCATAAAGGCATCATTAGTTGCGAAAGGCACTTTTTGGGATATGACCACAAAAATATCAGAGCGTAGATACTCGCAATGAAAACTACAAGAGGGCCAAGATGGCCCTGGATCGCTCACCTGAATTTTTGAGAGGACCATAGCCAATTTTTTTTGAGGTATTGAAACTTTGGAAACAAAATCATTATTTTGCCAAGCAATTTTGAAAAGGTCACCTGTAAAAGTCGTTTCAAAATCTGTCACCACCCCTACAATCATCACCACAGCAATGATTTTAATGAATCAGAATTCTGCAAATAAATTTTTGGATAGATCACCCAAGGACAATTTCTTGAAGAAGAGCACATGCTCGATAGTGACTAAAAACATATGTCGAACAAGAGCACCACATGCAGGTGCCAACAGTTGGCTGTTGTTTTTCGACGGATAAATATTTTCCTAACAATTTTTGAAAAGGGTCACCCTAGGAACATTTCTGTGAAATTATTTCAAAATCAGACCAGCCTTTCCAGAGAAGATGAATTAAGAAATTCCTCTTTATGTCCCTATAGTGCAAATAGCCCCCACCACCAGAGCCATGTTTCTTTATGGATCAAACAATTTTTGCAAACAATTTTTGAAAAGGGTCACCCAAGGAACATCTCTGTGAAATTATTTCAAAATCTGACCAGCCGTTTCAGAGAAGAAAATTTTTTAAGAATTTCTTAATTTCTGTATAGTGCAAGTAGCCCCCAGTCACCAGAGCCATGTTTCTTGACAGATCAAAATTTCGCGAACAATTCTTAAAAAGGGTCACCCAAGGAACATCTCTGTGAAATCCTTTCAAAATCTGACCAGCCCTTTCAGAGAAGAAGAATTTTTGAGAATTTCTTCATATCAGCATAGTGCAAGTCGCCCCCAGTCACCACAGCCATGTTTCTCGACAGATCAAAATTTTGTGAACAAATTTTGGAAAGGGTCACCCAAGGAACATCTCTCTGAAATTATTTCAAAATCTGACCTACAGTTTCAGAGGAGGAGATTTTTAAAGAATTTTTAGAAAATTCCATTTGGTTGCCATGGCAACCAGAGTTTTTGATGAAATCAAATTCTGTGAACAATTTTTAAAGAGGACCTCCCAAGGAACATTCCAGCCAAGTTTGGTCCAGCGGTTTAGGAGGAGATGATGTTTAAAGAAATGTTGACGACGGACGACGGACACCGGGTGATCCTAAAAGCTTCCCTTGAGCACGTTGTGCTCAGGTGAGCTAAAAAGCAGTTATAATTGATTCTAAAAATATTACAACTGAAAGTGCCTTCTCCACAATTTTCACTAGAACTCATCCTCTCCTGCAACAATTATTATGCAATAAAGGACTTTTCAACAGCATTCTTGAGAAACTATTCAAGCAATTTGTCCTTCAGCCACAATGTTTTCAACTGGTGACTGCAAACCTCAAAAACATATCATCAGCAGGATGTGATGACTTTATTCTTTATAAGACAACAAAACTATAAACATGTCCATGTGGAAAGCATAATTATGCAAAGGATATAGATATTAAATCATAACCAAACAATGGGATTTTTTTTAAAGAGAAAATGCTTGTCAATGGCATTTTCCCCCTTTATCAGAATGTTTTCAAGAGCATTCTTCTCATGAAGGCTTACTAGTATGGAACTGTTTTGTACAGGCTTAATCAATTACACATGAATTATGGTGTTATCTCTTTTCATACGATTGACAACACCAGAAGTATTGTGTACAGAGTAGATCAAGATCAGACTGCACAGAATGTGCAGTCTGATCTCTGATCTACATTGTCCACTGCTGTATTCTAGATTATGACCAAACTGTCTCTTGATCTTGCAGCCGAACTGTATTAGCAACCTTTGAGAAAATGCATTTTATTTCTTCAGTAATGAAAGAGTTAGTAAACATGTTATGCCTTCCATTCATGCATAATACAATACTAATTCCAAATCCATTCTACAGTATCCATAATTAAACCTCTTATAATGAATATCTTATTCAAAAGTGGATTACATCATAATTAGCTTTCTGACCAAAAAACCCAGTCTACCCTGACCTAGTGATCATTTCTTCTAAGCAGTCACCTCTGCAATGAAGCAATTAGCACCAGTACAAGGCAAAAACCTCTGGCAGAAGGAAATAACCTATGATACAAGGCAAACACTTCTGGTATAATGAAGAAATCTCTGGTATAAGGCAAAAACCTCTGGTATGAGGCAGAAATCTCTGGTATAAGACAAAAACCTCTGGTACAAGGCAAAAACCTGTTATCAGGCAGTAACCTCTTGTATAAGGCAAAATCCACCATGGTAAGGCAAAAACCTCTGGTACAAGGCACAATTCTGTTATCAGGCAATAACCTCTGTTATCAGGCAATAACCTCTGGTATAAGGAATCCTCTGGTATAAGGCAAAATTCTGTTATCAGGCAATAACCTCTGTTATTAGGCAAAATCCACCATGATGAGGCAGGAACCTACACCACAAGGCAAAAACCTCAGTATAAGGCTGTAACCTCAGCTGCAGGGCAATTCCATGTTCAAAACATGTTTTTTTGAACACAGCTTTTGAAAACATTTGAGAAAAAGAGAAAATATTAGTAACCAGCATTTACTCCTTTTCACACAATCTTTTCAACTCTTATCAGAAACAAACCACATCGTTTGAGTCACAATTAACTCATTGTCACCAAATACTTTCAACAATCTAATCGTTGTCATCAGGTAAAGACATAAGATAATTTCAGATTTCCATCAATCATTTTGAACCTAAAAAGCCACTTGCCTTTAAGTACAGTTTTGCCTATATGTCTAGGGGTGACTGCTTAGAACAACTTTTACTGTATACCTAACCTAAGAACAGGCAAAAACTCAATATCAAAGAGTCTGTGATTTAACTTTTGCAGTGTCTTTGATCTACAACATCTTTAAAAATTGCCTAAATCTTTCACCATATGGCAAAATTTTACACCATATGGCAAAATTTTAGCCTTGTCAAAAATTAGAAGCATATGCAGATGAAAAATTATATGAGACCCAATATGATAGAATCTGTACCAGAATAGGTAGAAAACAAGAGGGCCATGATGGCCCTGTATCGCTCCACTGGCTTTTTAACCCTTTACCACACAAATCGAAGTGTTAATGACCCTGAAAGAGAAGGCTTTCAAAAATATCGCGAGAAATGGACATGTTGTCAGCCAGTATTTTCTCCTTTTACCATAACGTTTCCTAACCTATCAATGACAGAAATAGTCATTTAAGCTACATTCAATTTGTCTTTTTGCAATGGCTTTAAACTTGGTAGAGTAAAAAAATTTGTCATTTCTTAAAGAATAAAATTAACGTATCATACGCTTAATTGGCATTGACAGAGACATACAGCATAAAAAGTCTGTATGGTTATAAACTTACTTTGAAAACATAACCTCCATCCCGCCCGCCAAACAAAATCAGTCATATCTTTTTAAATGCAAAGATAATGTCAGTGAATACAAGCAGGTTTATTCATTAGCATGAAAGGTAAAGTTCTGAAAAAATTTGAGTGATAGAAACCTTACTTGAAATCAAACATTCCATTCATGTGAACATAACTATTAGCATCAAAATAAATCACTCTCCCTTAAAACAGAACATTTCCTCTCCAAAAAACTTGAATACCAAACTCCAATAATGTATAAGTGCAGTTTGATAATCAAGGGAGGTAAATGGTAACAAACTTTATCTTGTACAACAGGAGTCATTTCCCTTGATTACTATTTTAAATTACAGTCACTATATAAGCCCATGCTGAACTTGTGATCTCCGGGGCAGAGCCAATTTTGACTTCAAGGCTATAGTATGAAGGAATCTGATTGAGGTCCATTAGATAAAGCTACATGCCAAATTTGGTAGCCCTGGGCCTTATGGTTTTCAAAGATGTTCAATATTTTTCAGTTTTGTTGCCATGGCAACCAGATTTTTTGAAGGAATCGGATTCTTTCAAGAAATTCTAAAGAGGACCATGGCAGGAGCATTTCTGTGAAGCTTCATCAAATTTGGATGGGTAGTTTCAGAGAAGAAGAAGTTTGAAAAAAAAGTTAACGCACGCACAGACACACGCACGCACGCACGCACGACAGACACCGGGCCATGACATAAGCCCGCTGGCCTTCAGCCAATGGAGCTAAAAATTGTAAGAATTTCATTAGAAGACTGTTGGGTAGAGGATTAATCCATGACTGTAGTTCTCTGAGAAACTTAAAACATGATGGTAACCAAACGAAACCATAATTTTAAAATGTCACAATAATTGTCACAAATCTTTTAGAATACATGTTGGGATCTTGAGCATTTTCTGCTCCATTTCAAAGAGCAAACTTCTACCTTATCTAAACACCATTCAACAGATAGGTATAGGAAAACAGTAATTCTAGGCCAATCCAAATGTTGCAACGTCCCAAGTCATTTACAAACCTGGGCATTTTGACAGTATGGGCATACTGAGTAATTTTTGCATTCATCACAATGTTTTCCACAACCCACCTGCCTCAGTGATGACAAAATGCAACAATATCTGGCAAAAGATGCATTCCACTTCAAATTACATGTACAGTTTGTACAATTTTAAACACAGAGACCCTGAAATGTAACCTTCAGATTAGCCAACAAAAGGTGTTAGTAAAAGCTTATGTAGCATTTCTATATTAAAACATTACAATATGTATCAGCTGCAAACAGAAAGCTGTCTTTAGGTCTTCTACTGCTTCTACAATACAATTTTCACTAAGGCTGTTTATTTCAATCATTCCCAGTCATCATTTGTCTGGTCACCTGTCAATCAATCTATGCAGTTGGCTTATCAGTTACAAGAGTAATGCAAATATTATCCTTCACATACCTGCAGTCTTATCTCTGTCACTTACCCACCAAAACATCCAATCAACCACTCACTCATCCAATCACTCATCCAACAATTCACCCACTCACTCACTTTTCTGTTTCTGCAGTTGCCAGCTTTGGAAAGCAACTGTTCCTTTTTTGACAATAATTTCCTCCCTGTTAAATGTCTGTCCTACTTGTATTTTTTAATGGTCAATCCTCCTTAGTTATGTTACTCATTTAAGAGTACAAGAAACTTTGTTGATGGTTGAATTCCTATGCATGCATGAACATTGTTTTATAGGGTACCAATGTTTGATTGCTCATCAACACTAAAGGTCATTAACACATCCAGTCCAAGGACAAAGCAAAATGTCTGGAAAGTTCCTGAATGTATCTCACACTTAAGAAACTTGTGTATATTATTATCTAATTTGTACTCTCTGAAGTTAAGTCACACTTTTCAAGGTTGTATCCGTTTGGATGGTATTTACCACCATATTCAACAAGTTTTATATCTATATCATGACAGCCAGCGCAACTTTTCATGAATTCCTTAAATGACTTACCTTAACACATCTCTTTGCTACTTTAACACATCTCTTTGCTAACAACTGGATTGTTTTCAGAGATAAAATTCCTGATTGTCTTAATCTGTAAACCTAATACTAAACTATGTGAATGTGAATTTAAGGCCATAGGAAACACAATTATTTTTAATGCAATTTCAAGGCTAAGTGGGCTTCTTTACAGTATAGTTTTTATATCAATCTGTGGATGCTTTGGCCAAGTCTGGGTTCAACTTTGCAAACCCCATGGATTACTTGCTATAAGCAAAATGCTCCACTTGCTACACTGTTTTCAGTAGTGGTCTGCTGCCAATATACAAGGCTCTACATGAAAACATGTACTAGGCAGAGTTAGAACCATCTAACAATTGTTTGCTGCAGTTCACAGTTCTAAGTATTAAACATACCATGTATCAGAACGGCACAAACAGAAATGAGTACAGTCATGTACTATGACAAGATCAGCTTGTTGCTCTCCTTACCTTCATTTGTATACACCTGAAAACATTGTGGCAAAAGGAGTAATTGCTCATAATGAGCAATTTCTCCTTTTGCCTCCTTTTTTTTTGCAATCAGCTGCAAGAAAAGTCTTCTACATATAGATATGCCTTTTGCCACATTTATCAGATACATTTTTTCAAACAGATCCACTTGGTTAAACAGATAAGGTATATTTTTTGAAAAAGCACAAATTCCACAGAAAGCCCATAAAAAGCAGTAAAATGTTAATTGCCCAACACAAAAACCCTTCATTTGATTGGATATTTCACTTGATTTTTTTTTCCCATAAAATTCAACCTGTTCAGCTTTAACAGAAAGTTTAAATCAAGTTAAGACTGCACAGAATATGCAATTCTGTCAGCATGTTCCACTTCTTTATTTTCCACAATTCACCATAACTCTATGTGTACATTGCATTCTTCTAGCAGAAATGATTAGAGTTGGGACAAATGTTGAACCCACTAGCCAGAATTGGGACAATATCAACATCAGAGGGGCATACTGGGTTTCAACCTTGGAAACTACATGTAGGGCATCATAATGGTAGTGTGCTTATCAGGCATTTCCTCTTTCACTACCAAGTAAATGATTTACACTTTTTCACTGGCTATAAATATAGTGCCACTGCAAGATAAAGAGAGAGTTTGGCCATAATCTAAAATACCGCTGTGGACAGTGTAGATCAGAGATCAGATTGCACATTCTGTGTAGTTTGATCTTGATCTACACTGTCCACAAAAGCTTCTGGTGTCATCAACAGTAAGGAAAGAATTAAAAAGTGTTTTTTCAAAGGATGTTTTGTAGTGCACAGTCAAGACAAGGGCAAAGTTGCCTAGAAAATTGAAAGAGAAAAAGTTTTATAACTGAACGAGAAAAAGTTTTATTTATTAAGGTTTCCTGCATAGGCTTAAGTCTATAGTGGATAGAAGACTACAAAAAGAAAGAAAATTATATCAAATGAAGAGTTGTCCATTTTAAGTACGCTGACAAATTAATGCAGTATATATGTGTGTAAATCCCCATGTTCAAATCAAACTAAGAATCCACTAGGGTATCATGCAAATTACTTTTGAATAATAAATACTCATTCAAGGCCCACACCATTGTCAAGTCAAGGTTGTTGTCATTATGTCAGGCAGCTAGCTAAAGTTCCACTCCAGCTCTGATTTCAACTTTTCCATTGAGTTTCATAACACTTTTAACAGTATTTCATTCATATCACAAGAACAATTCAACTTATCCATGCTCTTTTTGGGTTTCCCCTTTGACTTACCAACTGACACTCCAACACAAACAATGCTGCCATAAAATATCAAACCTGGATTCCCCATTTACAAATCCTGAATGATATTGATCTTCTTTGTATAAAAACTGCCTAGCAACATGTCTATAAAAGTCAGCTTTGTCCAACAGTCACTGTCAAACCAGATATACACAATATTGGCTTCTTTTCCATATAAATAAAAGAAATTGTTACCCTCTCTTGAAAGGCAGTACTTTTGCTCTGCCGAGTTTTGCCTGTCCCATTTTTGCCCTGCCGTTATCTAGTCTTGAAAATGAAAGGGCAAGATGGTGAAAAATACTGTTTCCCACTTCAACTTTATATATTACTTTAAATCTGTCACACTTTAGCAGAGGACAAAAGCTTAAACTTGTTGACATTGCATTTGTAGGCCACAAACATGGCTAAAATGATGCGGTTCGTCTTTGAAACAGTAGCTAACATTGGGAAAAGGAGAAAATGCTTGTGGCCAGCATTTTCTTCTTTCTCCACAATAATTTTGGATAGCCTTCTTTCTTTAGTTGAGGGTCCATCAAATAGGCTTTAACATATTCTGGCCTTTTTGAAAGCTATACAGTGTAAAAAGCCCGCACTGTTATTAAGTATCACTTTTTCTTCACTTCTTCCTGAACCCTTTCCCACACAATCCTCACTTTTAACGACCCCGAGACTAAGCCTTCTGAAAACATTGTGGGAAAAGGAGAAAATGCTGGTAACCAGCATTTTCTCCTTTTCCCACAATGTTTTCTACCCTTCCAAAAACAAATATCAATTTTTGAGTCACCTTTATTTTGCCATCTTCAAATGCTTTCAATTTGGACAAGTCTAAATTGTTGTTGTGTGGTCTTTACCACACTACAAAAATGTACACTTGTCCAAGTTGAAAGCATTTGCAGATGAAAATTAAAGTGTGACTAAAATGACGGAACATCTCTTTATTAGGGTTGAAAACATTGTAGGAAACGGAGAAAATGCTCATCAGCATTTTCTCCTTTTCCCACAACAATTTCAAAAGGGTCTTCCTCAGGGTTGTTAAAACTCAGATTGTGTGGTAAAGGGTTAATATATTCATTACCTACTGAAACAAATAAACAGCAATGAACTTCTACATTATTCCTTCTGCCAACATGTTTCCAAAAATTCATCTGCCACAGGCAATATCTTTATCATTACATGTATACCAGTCATGTCAATGAAAGATTAGTTGTGAAGATTGCCAAGTAAAATTAGAAGTAAAAGATGTGTTTTTGGTCAAACATCATCACCCAGGTGTAATGATTTCTGGCTACTTTCAAGGAAAAATATCATAAGTAGGTGACAGTTTAGATCCAGTATCTTATCTTGATCTACACTGTTTTCACAAGTAAATGAAGCTGTGCTTGATGCTCTGTGGGTTAACACTTTGGAAGGTACACCGATCTTTCTTATTGTGCACTAAACAAATGGACCTTTCCAAATCAGGAAAAACACTATTATATTGCAATTTTAAGGTTGTTTTGGTTGTAACATGTTATTCAATAGCAGACAGTGTACATTAGAGATCAGACTACAAATTCTGTGTAGTCTGATCTTCATCTACCCTGGCTGCATAAGCATTTAGAGCTAGTTTATGGTAAATATTGGTATCATAACTGCAACAATACAAAGCTTGTCAGTAGAATTAGAGAAAACACCATAAATTAATGTGTGAAAAATTATTAAAAGCTTCACCATACAAGCTGATAAATATTTTGTTTGTTAATTTTATTTTGAAGATTCAAAAACATCAAAAAAAGATGGCTAATTCTGAAAATAAGTTATAGTTAAAACACACAACCAATGTAATATCTATTCTTCTGTCAAAAAAATCAACCCTGGAAACAGATGCACCTAAACAATGCTATTCAGAGTATCAATACTTCTGTTTAAAAATCAACTCTGTAAACAGATGCACCTAAACAATGCTATTCAGAGTATCAATACTTCTGTTTAAAAATCAAGTCTGTAAACAGAAGCCATTAAACAATGCTGAATCAGAGTATCATTGAAATATCACAGCACCAAAAAACATTCACATGATGCATTAGTTTTTCTTTTCTACATTAATTTCATATATGTCATTAAAATATCTGTATCCTGGATTCTCTTTATTCAGTTTCGCCCCCTGATCTACAAAACAAAATGGATGGGGTTAGAATGCAATCTCCAGTCTGGTGAGGTATGGGAGAGTGCCTCGGCCATCCAGCTGATTTATACTGAAATATTACAGTTGACTCTTGTTTGCAAGACCACCAGATCCTGTGTGATGAAAACCCACTGCATTAATCCTTTACAAAACAAACCCGAGTTTTGACAACCCTGGAAAATTAGACCTTTGAAAACATTGGAGTTAAAACTTAAAAGGAGAAAACACTGGTTACCAGCATTTCTTCCTATTCCCACAATGTTTTCAAAAGCTTTCTCAGAATCCTTTAAAGCCTGGATTCTCTGATAAAAGGTTTTGCTAAAATTTAACCAATACATTGCTAGAACTAGCATGTTCAAATAATTTTAGTCAACACAAAATAGTTTCAATTTCAACACACTTTTTGCTACGATTTCCTACAAAACATCAAATAATTTGTTAAAAAGTATTTGAAAGTATTGTCAACATACTTGTTAGTTAAGAAATAATGATTTTAGAATCTGACTAAAGGCCAACCTACCCCTACCCCTACCCTTCACAATCTAATATGGACCTCTGTTTGTAACATTCACTTGCAGTGGTCAACAGAAAATAACAATGATAAATACATTTATGTAACACATATTTAACTAAATAAAAATAACCTGAAAGGGATCAATGCCATGCCATATTGATAGCCTTATTTTACTATTTATAAATGTCTAATAAACGAACTACTTTGTCATTAACCCTTTACCACACAATCCTGACCCTGAAACAGAAAGCTTTTGAAAACATTGTGGGAAAAGGAGAAAATGCTGTTAACCAGCATTTTCTCCTTTTCCCACAATGTTTTCTGTCCTATTAGAAACAGTAATAATTTGTTGTCTGCAAAAAGCTTTCAATTTGGTCAAGTCCAAAATTTTGTTTGGCAAAGACTTCAACAAGAACATCCTCTTGGCTGCAACTGCTTTCTTCTTTCATTCCAAGTGGTAAAAGGGGCATAACTGTGTCAAAATAGATTGGAGAGTTACTTTGCCTTCTACTATGGGTTCCCCTATCGATAGCTAACAACTAGTCCCAGTTTGATGTAACTGTCATCTGTATTGACACAGGTATATGTGAAAATTTCAAGGTTTTCCCACAACAAAAACAATAGCAGGAGTATAATAATATTCATTCATTTTAAATTCTTATTCAATACAGAAATTGTTAAGAAAAATTCTCTAATGAAAGGAGGAAAAAAAGCAGAAACTTTTGTAGATAAAGAAGTAGGCAGCTTATATTCTATCAATTCTAACTCTACATAATTAAATCTATCAATTCTACAATTCCAAAGAAATTTGTCAAGATAGTTTCTCTCAAAAAGGAAAAGAACATACAAATACAGGACTCTAAAAATTAGCCTGTGGACCTAAATTTCAACCCTGCAAAATAAGGTTGTGTTTGCTATTTTCATTTTTACTATTAGACAGAAGAAAAAATTAATCAGATTAAACCAAATAAAAAACCTATATCATCAAAACAACAATGGTGCAAGCACTGTTTTAATTATTGGAAAAGACGTAAAATTTTTTATTAAAGACAAAACAGTATGGAAGTTTGCTACCGGTATATCTTTTTATACAGTTAGTGATCATAATTATTTCATCAAAGTCGGAATCCCTATAGACTTAAATGTATTTCCAACTTTACTTCTTAACTTATTGTGGGTTAAAAACTGAAGCTATAATTAAGAAATTTATATGAAAATAAAGAAAAATGGATTTTACAGTGAAATATATATGTTTTGGAATTTACGGTGAAATGTATATTTCTTTACTTGATACAATTTAATACTTTATTAATACAGCTGTTTAAAAGTGATTAATAAAAAATTTCAAAATACTTTTTTCACATTATGTCAATGGTGATGTCGCCAAAAATTAGTGGAAAAATAACACCAGTTTTTAGACAGCTACAACTTTGATGTAAGGCAACGAACACTAATAGCATATTAATGCAAGTAGCCCTAGTAACATTGCTTTCTACTAGTATGGTTTTCCCTATGATCCAATGATTAGAGGCAGCGAAATTAATTTTCTTGCACACTGAAAAATAAATGAAATTCAATGGGAATTAGGAATTTTATGAAATATTTATGGGCACTAACTGTAGATGCCTTGTTGAGTCGATTCTTACACATTCAGTATAACTGTATGCAGTCTTTTTTTGAAACTGTATCCTCAACTTTGGTTCTTCAATAGAATCCTGCGTATTAACTTCAATTTATAAGGAAACAAATTTAGTGTGAAAAAAATATTTCACTCATTTCTAACACTACAAATTTTATAGTCCCAAATAACACTTGTTACAATAGTGTTTCACACACAAGGGAAAAAAGCAATGATGATGATGATGACCACAAAGACAGCTATGGGGCTGATGATCAGCAAAACAGGAAGGTCACACTGCTATGTTTTAGCTTGCAAGTTCTCATACTAAACAATGAAAACCCAACCAGAAGGTTCCTATCTATTAGCAATCTACTAGACCATCTATTTGGAAAGTTACTAACATGTAACAGAGTGACGAAATGGTTTTTAATCTAAAAAACAAAAAGACACTTTTTTTTTGTATTATCCCTTTCAACAAATTACCACTTTCTATTCCTTTTACCAGACTTACAAGGGTTGTTTGATATATAATGTGTATTGTACGATATCTCAAAAGCATTCGACTCAAATAGTGAAATGAACATTACATCCCTTCAAAGTATTCTCCACGTTTTGAAATACATAATTTCAATCTCTAAATCCATTTCTGAAATGCCTCACGGTACGCTGATTTAGGTAGACCTCTGAGGCACTGACTGATGGCTGAGCAAAGGGCTTGTCGGGACTTGTAACGACGACCAAATAAGAACTTTTTAAGTTTTGGAAAAAGGAAAAAGTGGCATGGGGCTAGATCTGGAGAGTATGGTGGGTGTGGCAAGACGGTAACCTTCTCCGACTTCAAAAATTGCTTCACAAGCTCAGACGTATGTGATGCAGCATTATCATGAAGTAGACGAACATGCCTAAATCCTGACACAGGGCATCATTTAAGATAATATTTCTTGACCTTTTTTAGTATAACATCTCAGTAATACCGACCTGTAACACTTTTGCCCTTCGGCACCGGAATTTGTACGGCCATACCATCACATGAGAAGAATATGCAATAAAGAACCTTCTTTGTGCTTGTGCTTCTTTTGGCAACTACAGGCCTTCTACCGTGTTTAGTTAGCCGTATTCTGTTTCCAATTTTTCTTACTGGTTCGAAATAGTGAACGCATGTTTTGTCACCGGTAACAATGTTTGCAAATTGTCTTTGACTGAATTTGGGAAACATTTTGAGCAATTGCTCAGCGGTTTGTACTCGTACCCGGTTTTGGTCATCTGTCAATATATGAAGTATCCATCTGGCAGAAATCTTTCGTACTTTCAAAATACGCTTCAAAATGAAATTATTTCCCTGACTTTTGAGACATTTGCCTTGCCTGTTAAAGTCACAGGTCGGCCAGATTTTGCTGCATCTTTGACAGACTCTGTGCCAGTCAGAAATTTCTTTCTCCAACTACAAACTGTCTCATAAGATACCTTATCAGACCCATAAACTTCCCCCAATTCAGTAAAAATCTGCATTACCGAATGACCGAGTTTTGTGCGAACTTTTATATAAGCTCTAATTTCTTCAATATTCTTAATCCGTTTCCCAACCATTTTTACAACAGTGGTCAACGACTAGCTCTATTGAAATGACTATAAGTTTAAAACTATGTGGAACTGAAGGCTCGTGTTTATACCGTTGGAAAGGTATTGAAAAGAGCTATTCAAGCGTATCGCAAAGCGTTATCGCGCTGTGGTACAATACCCATTACATATCGAACAGCCCTCGTATTTTACTTTCTTTTTTGTTTTAAACCCTTTTACACACAACCCAAGCTGAAGATCCTGCAAAGAAGGGCTCTGAAGACTTGGTAGAAAAGGAGAAAATGCTGGTTAGCAGCATTTTCTCCTTTGAAGACTATATGGGAAAAGGAGAAAACTAACCAGTATTTTCTCCTTTTCCCAAAGTGTTATCTACCTTTTCAAAAACAAATTTAATTATTTAAGCCATATTGTCAGATTTCTTTTCTGCAAATGATTTCAATGTGGAGAAATCTAAAATTTAATTGTGTGGACAAGATTAAAGCAAACAGAAAAGTAAGGCTATGTTAAAGCTATGTATAGGTACCACCAAAAGACCATACTTTTCACAGATTTTACGTTTTAGGGACTCAAAGTATGACATCTATAGATAGACCTAGGACAATATAAACCATATAAAGGAAAGAAGAGGAAAAAATCAAAAATAGAGATATCTACAGAGCAACCAGTTTGCCCTGTAGAAAAAAAACAGTCAAATTTTCATCAAGCAAACACTTTAACTTGCTTAATAGAGGTGGCCACAAAGGCAGGTTTTACAGTAGATCTAAATGTCTCAGGACTTTTCCTTATCAAATTCTATCAGTTACAAGTAATACATTTGGTATTCTGTTTATATTTAGGTAGGTCTCAAATAATTGCAAAGCTTAAGATCAATCTCTAATAAAGGAATTGCAAGATGGCTTGAATATAGAATGTCTTTGAAAAAAAAAAATTCTAAACACCTGTTACATCTGAAGGAAAATACACTTGCTCTTTAACTGGGAACAAAAAATTAAGACTAATCCAATATGAAATTTAAAGCATTTTCTTCTTTTCCCACAATGGTTTCAAACACACCTTTCCCAAGGCTTGTTAAAACACAGGATTGTTTGGTACAGGATTTTAAATAATAACTTACTCTCTCAGAAAAATATTACCAATTCATTGGCAACCCATGAAAAAGTAGTACAGTGTTGAAAAAAGAACTTGTGAATGTCTCCCAAAAACTGTGAAGTTAATAAAGGTGAGGTAAACTTGCATTTCAACCTTTCAAATATTTTTCAATACTGAATTCATTTCAATCACAGGAGTGAAGCAAGACCTAAAACAGTTTCATTACTTGTAATACAGTTTGGCCTATAATAATTTTACTGCAGGAAACACCCTTGTGTTGTAATAATATAAATTATCAAAATGAATGGTTATGTTCACAACTACAAGTGAAATCATTAACGAGGGAAGAATTACTCAGACTTTCTACCACACTGTTTTTCTACAGTGGTCTGCTTCACAACAAAAAATAAATCATCTGCAGTTGCTGAGATGATAGGAAAGTTTGAAGAAACAATGAGCAAATGTAAGCAGGACATTTCCTGCATTGATTTTGCAGGTGAAAAAGCTTTATACTACTGAGTGGGTCAACAAATTATGCTTAATATTCCATGAGTGGGTAAAGTTAGATTGTCCTGCATTGATTGTGCAGGTGGAAGAAAAGATTCATACAAATTAGTGGGTAATTAAATATGCCCTGCATTGATTTTGAAGGTAGATAGGCATACTATTGTTGAGTGGGTCAATGAATATTGTCATGCATTGAGTTTGCAGGTAGCTTTATACTTTTGAGTGGGTAAATAAATATGCACTGATTTTGGAGGACAGAATAGCTAATTACTATTGAATAGACTGATAAATATGTTCCGTATTGATTTTGAAGGTAGAAAAGCTTAATATTATTGAATGATTTAAAAAATATGCCCTGCACTGAATTTTGCAGGACGGAAAAGCCGATTACTATTGAGTAGGTCAATAAATGTCCTGTATTGGCTTTATGGGTAGAAAACCTTTAACCTAATGAGTGGGTCAATGAATATTGTCCTGCATTGACTTTACAGGTAGAACAGCTTTAAACTATTGAACAGGTTAATAAATACTGTCCTGTATTGACTTTAAGGGTAGAAAAGCCTATACCTATTGAACGGGTCCATAAATATTGTCCTGTATTGACTTTACGGGTAGAAAAGCCTATACCTATTGAACGGGTCCATAAATATTGTCCTGTATTGACTTTACGGGTAGAAAAGCCTATACCTATTGAGCGTGTCAATAAATATTGTCCTGTATTGACTTCAAGGGTAGAAAAGCCTATACCTATTGAACAGGTCAATAAATATTGTCCTGTATTGACTTTACGGGTAGAAGAGCTTATAACTATTGAATGGGTCAATAAATATTGTCCTGTATTGACTTTATGTGTAAAAAAGCTTATAACTATTGAACAAGTCAATAATATGGTCCTGTATTGACTTTATGGGTAGAAAAGCTTTATACTATGGAGTGAGTCACTGTATATTGTCCTGTATTGATTTTGCAATTAGAAAAGCTTTTTACTATTGAGTGGATTAAAAAGTATTGTCCTGCTTTGACTTTTACATGTAGAAACTATTGAAACTATTACCACTCTTGAATGGGTCTATAAATATTGTCCTACATTGATTTTGCAAGTAGAAAAGCTTTATAATATTGAATGGGTCAGTAAATATTGTCCTGCACTGATTTTGCAGGTAGAAAACCTTTATGCTATTGATTGGGTCAATAAATATGTGCCGTTTTGATTTACAAGTGAAAAAAACTACTAAGTCAATAAAATGCTCTGCACTGATGTTGCAGGTAAAAAACTTGCATTCTATAAGTCAGTCAGTATCTATTACCCTGCATAGATTTTGTAGGTGGAAAAGCTTTAAAGTATCAAGTGAGTTGTTAGTAGCTTACATAAACTCTTCAGAAACATTCCTTTTATATTTACCATTCCATACTGGCTTTATAATTACTACAAATTTTAATCACTTTTAAAATCATAACATCACTTGTTTACTTTTGTTCCTATAAACAGATATCTTTTGACAATGCTTAGTTTTGTTCTTTCCCAAATTGTCTTAATACTGCTTGTCTTGCTCTTAATATGGCCTTATATTCCTTATCTTGCCTTGCTTATTTCCAAAGTGTCCTTACAATGATTGTCTGGTTGTTTTCCTTTCCTAATATGTCCTCACATTACTGGCTAATTATTTGTTCTTTTCCTTAACCCTTTACCGCACAATCCAGAGTTTTAAACACCCTGAAAAGGATGGCTTTTGCTAACCAGCATTTTCTCCTCTTCTCACACTGTTTTCTAACCATTCAAAGACAGAAATCATCATTTGAGCTAAACTTATTTAGTCATTTGCAATTGCTTTCAATTTGGTCCTGTCCAAAAGGTTCTCATATGGCAAAGAGTCAAGTGCCCTCATATTGTATATTTACCAGTTCCTAACCTAAGATATCCTCAAATCTTCCCAAAAGTCCGAAAGTTGGATATAACGCTACCAACACACAAGGTTGATATACACATGTGTATGAGGGATTAGTTTCATGACAGTTATAAACATTCTAAGACTTTAATGAGAGGTGCCTACGGACCAATCAGGACAAACTAAGTGATAGTGAGGGATGGATTGGTTGTTATAGTCAGTCTGCTGCTTATTGTTTGAAGTATATTGGTTGTTGTGGTAACACATTAGAAATTAGTAAGACAGGACTATTGACTTACTAACCCTCTTTCATCCTTTCCACATAAAAATATGTCAATTCCAATTAACCCTTCCCTTACAATATGCAAAAAATCTATGGACTCTTACCAAAAAAACTAAAACTGGTTCAAAATTTCAATGAAATACAAAACTTGGAATTCCAGTTAGTAATTGTTTATTGATTGGGATTTTACACTATTTTATCACAACAGAAACACTTATCCATGCGCGTCCTGGTTTCACCAGTACCAGGCTAAGACACTAAAGTGTTTTGCCATGCGACACTGCCAGGAAAACCCCAGGTCTTCAAGTGAGGATTTACCCAGATAACAAATCCTCTACTTATTAAACACAACTCTCTGACTGCAAGGTATCCCTTGTATTTACTTGGTATCTAGATATTGTAATACAAGACCTTAACCCAAATTATGCTGAATAAATAATATATGCAATTGCAATCAGTACAAAAGATGCAGATATTGCAGTTTCAAACCAAATGTCAAAACATCTGATGAAAAAGCTGATAGTTTAGATCCTAGATCAGACTGCACACTCTGTGCAGTCTGATCTAAGATCTACACTGTCCCAATATGCATCTTAATCTGAATTCAGCTCTACAAGGGCTAAAACCAAGTGGAAAAGGAGTCTGAAAGGTCAGTTTTGAGTGTTATAAAGGGACATTAAATACAATCACTCATTAACAACTCACCTTTCTTCAAGTCTTCAGAGGGGTTACAGATATAGAAATGTCAATAATAATGAAAAAAACATTAATCTTAGATCTAGAGAGAAGCAGAGTAAAATTAAAATATAAAAAGTGCATCTGCACTGATTCTTGCATTTACTGACCCACCCCTTGCAATACAGTCAAGAGTCACTCTAATTAGAGGTCAACCAAAAATATAAATAGAAACCATTGGTGCAAAACAACAATAACCACCAAATCAAACACTGTTGATGTTATTGCAGTCTTGCTCTAGGTCAACAAACTGTTAAGTTGCATTTTACTTACCAGAAATCCTCTCTACTAATAATGCAGAAAAAGGAGCATTGAACAACATACACACCTACAAGCCCTTTTTTTTTTTTTTCACTCATATTCATTTTCCTCTCACTTTACATAGTCCTGCTTGTCTCATCTAGTGCCTACTTCTTTTGAAAGACTTACAATTTTTTATGAAAAATATAAATGGTTTTCTAAGAACCATAGATAGAGTTTATTTCCTTGTACATGGCAATTATGATACATCTGACCTATATGACCTTTGAAGACATTATGGCAAATGTAAAAATGACTTCATTGCAATTTAAGCAAAATGATTTCATCTTTTTCTGCAGAATAATTGACTGAGATTTGAAAAGTGTTGCAGTCCCATTATAACATGCAAATGCACAGGCAGTTCGATGAATGTAAGCTGTGTTTGTTTCTTGCCTGAAATTAAATGAATTTTGTCAAGAAACCCCCTAACGCGAGTGAGACAAACAAAATGCAGGTGAGAGGAGCTAAATATGGTATCATAACAAAGAAAAGGAAAAAGTAATGCATGCATTATAACTAAGCCTTTTACCATACTATATAGCATTTTATACCTATACAATATACAGCTTTCAAAAACATTGTGGGAAAAAGAGCACAAGCTTGTGCAGAAATGCCATTGCTCATCTAGAGGCAAAGACTTGCTCATCAAGGAGCAGTTACTTGTTGCAAGCAACTGCTTCTTTCACCTTTAGCCCTTTACCACACATTCCTGACTTTTAAAGACCCTGACAAAGACAGCTTTTGAAAACATTGTGGGGAAAAAGGAGAAAATGCTGGTAACCAGCATTTTCTCCTTTTCCCACAATGTTTTCTACCCCTTTACAGAAAATCTTTTTATTTGAGCCATGCATAATTAATCGTCTGCAAATGCTTTCAATTTGCACAAATCTAAAATTTTGCTGTGTGGTAAACAGGTTATAATACTGTTTTCAAGCTGATCAATGGATATTCTTTTCTTTCCATTTCTGTATCGAAATGTCTCATTAGAGCCTGAATGGTAATAACAGACAATCAGTGCATAACATTTATACAGCATTAAAAAGGGGGGAAAAAGGCATGCTTATAACCCTCTACCAAACTACCCAGCAAATGAACGATTTGGGTGGAAAGCTTTTAAAAACTTGGCGGGAAAAGGAGAAAATAGTTACTAGCTCTTTCTTTTTATCCTATAAGTTTTCTACCTCCCTTCAGGACAAATCCTATCATTTCAGCTATATCTAATTTTGAATTCTAACATGACACGTGAATTCGGCTCTATAAACACAGTACAACGAAAGCGAGGTAAAATCTACATTATTCTATGTAGAGTGACGTCATTCTGTATAAAATAAGTAAGTTATTCAATGGAATATAATCTGCATCCGTGTTTTTACTCTAAGTATGAACTTGTTTTCCTTTGATTAAGGTTGGTCATGTTAGAATCGAAATAATCTTCTTTCTATCGTGGTTTATCGTTCAATAAACCACGTTGTGAGATATGAGGCGCAATGAATAAACCACTCGGGCTATCGCCCTTGTTGCTTATTTATTGTGCCTCATAACTAACAACTGTGGTTTATTGAACGATAAACCACGATCGAAAGAAGATTATTTCTTAATCTGAAAATCCCTTTCATTTGGACAGGTCCAACATTTGGTTTTTTGGTGAAGAGTTATTCAGCATTTACTCTTAACCATTTAACACACAATATGGAGCTTTAAAGACCTGGAGGAGAGAGGCTTTTGAAAACTTTGTGGGAAAGGGACAAGCTGGTTACCAGCATTTCCTCTTTTTCCCACAATGTTTTCGTACTTGTCAAAAACAATTTCCATCATTTGATTCACTCTGACTTTGCTTTCTGTAATTTTTAATTTGGATGAGTCTAAAATTTTGCTGTGTGGTAAAGACTTAACCAGACAACGATGTTGAAAAGTCATCCATATTGAAGCTATGTTGAGATGCCTCTTCAAATATGGCTAAAATGGTAGGGGAACTGTCTTTGAAAGGGGAAGAAAACATTATGGAAAAAGGAGAATTGCTTGAGACAGCATTTTCTCCTTTTACCCCAGAATGTTTTCAAAATTTCTCCTATTGGTACCTAAAACATTAGGTTGTTGGGTAAAGAGTTAAAAAGCAGAAAAAAGACATGCTTTTAAAACAATTCATTCTTTATCAAAGACCTTTGACACAATGCATACTCTTATCATTTCTCATTACTTCAAGATAGGAATCTTGTCGCAGGCCAGTTTCAACATATCCCTATGAATACCGGTAATTTTCATGAACTTAGTCTAAGTGCATGTACTCGCAACAAACAAGTAACGTTCTGCATGTTCTGTGCAGTCTGATCTTAATCTATGCCGTCCGCAAAAGTCACTGTTCTCGCATATGGTGCCAATGGTGTTAAAAAATGTTGGGGGACAAGACGCAACTGCTTGTAACAAGCACGTAGTCCTAGTTGTTTGTACTACCGGTACTTTTTAATTTGTCGGAAATTAGCTGGCACAGAAATTGGATAAACAAAATGATGCATGAAGTCGAAGAAAAAATCACATTTTGGCCAAACATCTTTCTCCATTTACAACATTTTTTTCAAAAGAATGTGGAAAATGGTTAAACTGTGTGTGTGGTAAATTATCTTAATCTAGCTATGAATAGGTGTCTAATGTGATCAGTGGCCATGCTACACTCAAACCTGTGTTGTAATAAACTTTACAAATTCATGCAATGATCATTTCTCATATTTCTTGGATCATCAAGGAAAGTTGTTGCAATTTCTCTCAGTTTTATAAAGACATTGCAAAACATTGCTGAAAAGGAGAAAATCCACAAATTCTCCATTTCCCACAATGTTTTTCACCCTTTCAAAAACAAATTACATTAATTTACAAACATTTAATTTGTCATCTGCAAAGGGCTTCAATTTGGACAACTCTAAAATTTTGTCCTCTAGTGAAGGGTTAAAAAATAAGCATCATCCAGACTTCCCAAAACATGTCGGTCCGACAGACATGACTGACGAATCTTGACAAGGACCGACAATTTTTCAGGACGGATCGTTCCGACTGTCCGGCATTTATTCCGAGCTGCTGAAAACGTAATCGCAATATTTTGGACAAAAATGGCGTCATTAAAGCAGTACTAAGGTGCTAAACTTGGTACAACTAGAGCTGTCACTGAATGTGACTTAATACCCCTGCCAGCGCTTTGACAGAAACAGGCAATTATTTGTACACAGACGGACACACGGACAGACAGGCTGATTCCAGTATATCCCCGAAAACATTCGTTTTGCAGGGGTATAATAAGAAAATTAATGTCAGATGAGCGTGCTGAAAAGAAAAATGAATATGAGAAAAAGAGACCGGTGAGAAAATTTAACGAGAAATGGAAGCAGAAACGAGAATGGTTGGTTTATGACTCGAAAAAGGTGCAAATGCGCTGCATGGACTGTCTGGATTTTTGCGGCGAAAAAGAAGGGACCAACATGATCGCAATACAAACACATTTATTCTTTGATGCACAAATTTTAGAGCATCCTTTGTCTTCTTTGTTTTTGTTAAATTTGATTCGGTCTGACAAGTAATGACTTTCAGCAGAGAATAATACTGTGAACAGAAATTTCAGTGATTTTGAAAGTCTTCATGAATGGAGAAATAGTTTAATATCATTACATGCATGAAGTTGATATAACTGTTACCTTTCTTTCTTATGTTTTCTTTGTTTTTGTTAAATTTGATTCGGTCTGACAGATTTTCTTTCGGTCTGACAGATTTTCAGGCCATGTCAGACCGAATGTCTGACACTTTTTATGAACTTTCGGGAAGTCTGATCATCATTTATTTTTCTAGACCGTTTCCCAAATTTACATCATCACCAGCAATTGTGTCAATATTGAAATGTATAAGTCTTTACCAAACAACAAAACTTTGGACTAAATGTAATTCAAAACATTTGCAGATGACAAATTAATTGTAACTCAAATGATGGAAACTGTCTTTAAAAAGGGTAGAAAACATATTGGGAAAAGGAGAAATTGATGGTTAACAGCATTTTCTCCTTTTTCCACAGCATTTTAAATGCCATCTTTCCCAGATTGGTTAAAACTCAAAATTGTGTTGGGATAAAGCCTCAGACTACCAAATAAACCCAATGGTCATTCTCATTTTAGAAAAAAAAAAACTCATAAGAGCAACTTCTAGGTTGCCCTTATTCAGAATGTCTCAGACAGAGTATATCTAAGATCAGACTGCCAAAGCAACTGTAGTAGTAAATGGCACTTTAAGAGTTAAAATCTGTCCCTAAGCTAAGTGATAAAACTTCATGCAGCATAATTTCAAGTGCTGAACACAAAATATGTAAGCACTTTACATTAAACAGTGAGTTGAGCATGGCAAAACAAGATAATCCTCTTGGTGTAACTAGAAAAAGAAAAAAAAAATATCATTATAAATGCTCAATAAGAAAAAATACACAATGCATGAGTATAATGTGTAAGAAAAAAAGGAAGGTTTCTTAATCTCTACTTACAGTAAAATTCTACTTTAAGGCCAGCTCAATTCAAAAGATCCCTCTCTGTATTTAGAAGACACTTTCTTACTCAGACCAAACCATTTCTTCTACTTTGATAGAGAACAAACAGCCTTTCCAATTTTCAGGCCACCTCACTACTGAGACGAACAAATTTCATTCATTTGAACTGTCTTTCCTAGGCTGGTTTTAAAATAGATTTTTCACTGTAATTACATTTTGATAATGAACTTGATATACCTTTTCATAAAAACTTCATTTTGAAGGGCGTTCTGAAAGAATATTTCCATCTCCCTCTCATTTTTCTCCTTTTCTAGTTCTTTCTGCGACTTTTTGCATTGACAGGTTTGCCCATCTTCATTTTTCATTTCCTCTTCTTCTTTCTCCTTTTCTTCTTCTGTTTCTTCAATACTGATAGATGAGGACAGAGCTGAAAATGCACAATATCAGCTATTTACCTATTTCCTCCAGTAAAAAATTGCCAAGGGCCTCCCACCCTGAAAATGTCCATGTAGAATTGGGACTTTTTTCTGCTGCTCAAACCTAGCATAAATTCATGTTTATTGTCCAACCTGTAGTTGTGCTCACTTGTTTGAGGCAGCAATTTTCATTTAGCAACCATCCTGCCAAGATCCTACTTCTGGACATAAGAGCACCACAGGCAGGTGCCAACACACAGCTGCAGTTACTTTTGGGGAAAACTGTAATTGGTGAAAACTGTAAGTGGAAAAGGGTCATAACTGTGTCAAAACTATTTGATGATTACCTGCCCCTGTTGAAAGGGATCCCATTTCGATAGTTACCAGCTTGTATGAGTTTTATGCAAATATCTCTAGTAATAACAGAGATATTACTGAATGTCAAAGTTATTGCACCACAACACAGACAACAACGCATGGCTTTGACAATATCTCAGCGTTTTCTTTGAAAACAGCCCAGCTATTACTGACTGTTTTTAACAGCCACCTGTCTTAAGTAGTAAGATATATTTATTCTCCTAAAAGACTCCATAAGACAGGCTTCACTGTAGTATATGCCTCAAAAATGTCTTGCATGTCTTTTTCTAGATATTACTCTTACACAGTTTGAAGTTATAATGCAGAAATGAAGAAGAAAATAGTGGAATGAAATGTTCCACAAGATGTATAGTGAAAACATTATGGCAAAAGAGGAAATTGCTTTTGACTTATCCATTACCAAAATGTTTTTAAAAGATTGCTGAAAGACATGAGAAATGCATAAGCCCTGTGAAATTTCCTTGAATTCAGCAGGCAACCAGAAAAGTTCATGAACTGAAATTTATAAATTCTTCACAGTCTCAATCTTAGCAAATATGTATCTCACACTCACACAAAAAATATGTCTACAATATGGTGCAACACGCTAAAAGACGCATTCAGACATTTGCGTAAAGTGTCGTATCGGATCAGCCTGCGCAGTATGCACAGGCTAATCCGAAACGACACTTTCTGTTTTTATGTAATTTTCTGTTTTGCGCACATCTGCTGTAGCACAAAATCTAATGTAGTCGTAAAGTGCCGTCTCGGATTAGCCTGCGCGTATTGTGCAGGCTGATCCGAGACGACATTTTACGCAAATGTCTGAATGCTCCTTTTCGCGTGTTGCAAGCCATATTAAGTATTAGCCAACATACGATTTGTGCAGTAGTCTCGAAGTTCATACTCTTTTGGATCCAGATTTCTCCTCTGCCAGTACACTTCATAATGGGTAATATTCCCGTTGGGTTTTGTGGGTGGTCCCCATGTCACGTGAAGCTCATGTGAATGCTCCGCTCGGATCACAAGATCAGTCGGACTCATTGGCACTGTGGTTAAGAATACATTAACTACATTACAACTTGTCATAACAGTCACCTCTATTATATCAAGCAACCTGTATCAACTCCTTAACACATGATACAAACTTTTAGACTAGTCCAAATTCAAAGCATTTGCAGATGAAAAATGTGGATCAAATGGGGAAGTTGTCTCTGAAAGAGTAAAAAATGTTGTGGAAAAGAAGAAAATGCTAGTTACCAGCCTATTCTCCTTTTCCCACAATGCTTTCAAATACCTTGTTGCTAAGGGTTGTCAAAAATCTGAATTGTGTGGTACAGGGTTAAGCAAGCAAACTGTTGAGTTCACAGAGAAGGGAAATATGTTGAAATGTACTTGCATTAGGCAAGCATCTGTCTTAAGAAAGCAAATTTTCAATGTCCCTTAATATGTGCTTGCTAAATACAAGTTGAGCTATAGGTCATAAAGTAATCTTTTTTGTGGGAGTGTCCTTGAGCAAGAGCCCTTGCCTAGAACTGGTAAACCAAGGACACATCTGATTGATTGATTGATTGATTGTATGGTGTTTAATGCCGTTTTCAACATTATTTCAGTTACATCGGCCAGTGTACCTATCCATGCTTTCCTGGAGTCTCTTTTACCAGTACTCCACACAATTTTCTTTCCAAGCCACTGGCTGCTTTCCCACATAATCATCGTCGAAACAATGGTCAGCTGTGGGAGAGGAATGAATCCTGTAGCTGTGACTATCATCAATCCTCGGAAAGAAATTGGCCGAGCCAGGGGTCATAGTCAGGGATCGAACCCTGGACCCCGTGTTCTCAAGTCCTGCACGCTACCGACTGAGCTACCGGGAAGGACACATCTGACTGGAATAATGTTCAAAGCAGTGCAAAGCATCATTCAATCAATCAGTGATAAAGTAAAACCCCTCTAAGTCTGTACCAAATAATATGTCTAAAGTGAAAGCATTTGAAGACAAAAATTTTAAAGATGCTCAAATTTGTCTTGATAGAAAACATTGTGGGAAATGGAGAAAATGCTGTTTACCAGCATTTTTTCCTTTTCCCACAATGTTTTTAAAGGATTCTTCCTCAGGGTCAAATTAAGTTGTGATTATGTGGTAAAAGGTTTACAGAACCATATTAGCAGCAGACTTGCAAAAGACTTAGAAAAAAAAAATCTTTGTTCAATTATGAGCAATTAATATGAATACATTGTGGCACAAGAAGAAAACAACTGATTTTCAGGAGTTTCTTCGTCATTTTTTTCCCCCTTCACAAGTTGCATGTGCAGACTCTGTAATTAATATCTGACTACACAAGACAATGACTGACCTTTGCATTCTCTATAGCTGCCAACTACATCAACTTCACATCTTCGATTTAGGTCCAAAAGGTTACCCTCCAAATCAAGATGATTCCATCATAATTTAACATTTAGTAGCAAATGGTGTAGATCCAAGATCAGACTACATCTTCTGTGCAGTCTGATCTTGGCTCTACACCATCCATATGAACTATCAACCCTTTACCACACAATCGCATGTCCTAAAAACCCTAAAGAAGAAGGCTTTTGAAAACATTGCAGGAAAAGCAGAAAATCCTGGTAATTGGCACTTTCTCTTTTTCCCACAATTTTTTCTACCCTTCCCAAAATAAATTTGAATTTTCAAGTCAAATCTGACATGTCATCTTCAAATGCTTTTAATTTGGACAGGTCTAAAATTTTGTGGTTTGGTAAAGAGTCATCCATTACTCACAGCAATGAAGGAATAAAACATTAAACATCAACAAAAAATAATTTACCATCAGCAGCTGTTCTGAAGTACACCACTTTGCTGATGGCTCCTTCTTTGGCCCTACTGATTGTTAGGGTTTCAATATATAGGGCATACTGGGTCCAGGGTTCAAGTCCCACAATCAGTTCATTCATGTGAAGTCCCTTGTCATCCTTCCTTGGTTGAATATCTTGAACTTTCCACCTGAAATTTCAAATGCTTGTTTGTTTGATTTGTCAACACTGTGGGAAAAGGAGAACCATTTTCAACAATGTTTTTACTCTTGACAAGGTAATTACCATCAGTTGAAGCATGTTAAACTTGTGGTCTGCAAATGATTTCAATCTGGTTGGATCTAAAATGTTTGCGAACAAAGGTTTAATGTACAGTGGAAAACTTGTTTCATCCATTGATGTAAAACAACCCAGAGAAGTGACTGATGCCCCTGAAAATGCCATAGCCTTTTCCAGCGAGCTGTGAATATGAACACTTAACTATGAACACAACTCTTACTAACACTTCTAATCTTGCTGTGACCTTGACCTTTGACTTACAGACATGGTTCTTGTGCGCAACGAGGACCTCCCAAGGAACATTCCAGCCAAGTTTGGTCCAAATCGGCCCAGCGGTTTAGGAGGAGAAGATGTTTAAAGAAATTGTTGACGACGCACGAAGGAAGACGAACGACGCACCACGGACACAGGGTGATCCTAAAAGCTCCCCTTGAGCACGTTGTGCTCAGGTGAGCTAAAAATCAACAGCAACTTACCCATCATCAGAGCATGCATCTCTGTTGGCATATATTGACACATTCTTGGTTGGCCTGAAATCAGGGGTAAAAAAATTACAGCTTTGAACTGATATCTGCCTTTTGTACAGAAGAAACAAGTTGCACTGAAGGATGGAAGAAAAGGCAGGATGATAAGCAGACAGATAGCCCAACAGACAATCCTTAAGCAACATCCCTCTACCCTTTGGCTGAAAATAACAGTAACTATGCAACACCAGGCCTGATGTGCTCTCATGAGACATTATGTTTTTCCTAAATTCAAGAGCATGTAATTCGAGACTGTGGGGTGCGGTATCTGACAAGGGTGACTGACCATGACTGCATGTCAAAGATATTCGCAGTAAAACTGTGGAAGAAAGATGCATAAGAAGTTATATCCATTATGGCCATAAAAAAACATAACCCTTCTAGTGGTGTGTATTTTTCAACTTATCTCCCAATGTTTTTTGCTCTTTAAATGATGAATTCTATCATTTGAGCCACAACTGTATTGTGGTATCCAAAAATTTCCAATCAAACATTTTGACATCTGGCTAAGAATTAACAAACAACATAATCTTGAACTAGATCTAGCCCACTTTGTAGTAGAGTTTTCACAGACTACAAATCAAATATGGTTTAAGTTAGCACATTTGTCTTTGAAAGAGAAGAAAACATTTTGGGAAAAGGAGAAAATGCTGGTTACCACCATTTTCTCTTTTCCCATCATAGTCTGAAAAACCTTTTGCCTAAGAGGATTGTTTGGTAAAAGTTAGTCAGTGATCACTTTACTTACGCCTCTTTGTAATTGATTGCATAACTAATGATATGTCTTGGGTCTCGGGTTTTGAATGTGGTCCACAATAAGATGGCAATACGAGGGGAGACCTCTAAGATGGTTACGTTCAGCTCTTTAACTTCACCTGAAAAATAAGATCTACCATGAGCTCATTTAGAATTGTCAAGGGAAACAACAAACTAAGCTTATATAGCTACTGTAATTATTTATGTTGATCTCCCCTTAATGTGCTCTGATAAAATATCAACTTCTTCCAAACATTTTCCACAGTAATAATTAGTTGTAAAATTTCATCAGCTTGCAGACAACTTTTCTCATCTTGCACCAAATACAAGACGATACGAGAAATGGCTGATGTCTCCCATGTCTCCCTCTACCAAATGTTCTATGTGATTGTTAAATAAGTATAGCTCTGTCATCAAATCTCGGAAAAAATTAGAGCAAAGCAAAACCCTTTGGCTGTGCTATTGATGGTACTTTGAGGACTTTGCTTGTTAAAATCATCACAATCTAATGCTTATGAGAACTCGGTGGACATGCATAACTTATCTTTGCAATTAATCCAACTGCAACTATGTTGATTTGTTTGTATCATGCTTGACGGTATCAACATCACTTTAGTTATATCACAGCAGCCAGTGCACCTATCCATGCATTTCTGGACTTTCTTTTACCAGTGCCTTGTACAATATTCTTCAATAGTCATTGGCTGCTTTCCTACATAACCAATGTCAAAATACTGATCAGCCCTGAGAAAGGAATGAATTCTGTCGCAATGACCATTATCGATCCTTGACCCCTGGTGTCAAATTCTATACATTACTAGTTACTGGGCCCAGCTCACCAGTTGATAAAAAGCCTTAAAGTATACCAAAAGGAAGTTAGAGCCAGATATTAAGATTTTATGTGAAAACTTTGAATTGCAATTTTCCCCTTGTATCAGATCTTTTTCATTTATTTTACCCTTTAACAAGCACCTTCATGTTTTAACAAACCCAAGACAAAAGGATTTTAAAAACATTGTGAAAATGAGAAAATGCTGACAACCAGCATTTTCCCATTTTCTTGCAATGTTTTCTACCCTTTCAATGACGAAATACGCCCATTTGAGCAATATCTTATTGTCGTCCATAGATGCCTTGAATTTGGACATGTGAAAATCTGGCAGTCTGTAAAGAATTTAACCCTTTACCAGACGACATAAATTTATCCTTGTCCAAATTGAAAGCATTTGCATACGACAACTTCAATGTGGCTCAAATGGTGCAATTTTTCTTTGAAAGGGTAAAAAACATTGTGGGAAAAGGAGAAAATGCTGGTTACCAGCATTTTCTCCTTTTCCCACAATGTTTTCAAAAGGCTTCTTTCTCAGGGTCTTTAAAGGTCAGGGTTGTGTAGTAAAGAGTTATTCCTCTATAATCCCAAAGTTACCATCCAGTAAAAATATATCATACGTAACACCGAAAAATACTCACAAGGCATCTGGTCTCCGTTTGTGTCTGGTGAAATGTCATTCTGATCCACTTTATCTGTATGTCCAATCTGGTCCACAAAGGTCCGAATCTTATTATAGCATAATTTTCTATTATACTGGAAGAGTACTGTCCCATTCTGAAGTTTCAGGTTTTTGGCGACATCCTCTAGGAACAGTTCTTGAAGGTTCAGATTGTCAATTACCACCAAAGAGTACCTGAAACACAAATGAGTTCCATATACATTAACCCTTAACCAAACAACAAAACTTTAGACTGGTCAAGATTAAAAGTGTCTGTAGACGTCAGATTAAATATGACTCAGGAACTAAAACCCCTCCTTTCAAAGGTAAAAAACATTGTGAGAAAATGAGAAAATGCTGGTTACCAGCATTTTCTCCTTTTCCCACAATGCTTGCAAAAGCCTTCTTTATCGGGTCGCTAAAATATGGGATTGCTTGGTAAAGGCTTACCATCTAGACTGCTACTCGCGACTCAATGCAAAGTCAATTTTTTTTTTTCATCTTGAAAAGTATACAGGCATAACCTCCAATACAATAGGGCCAAGATGGCCCTGGATCGCTCACCTGAATTTTTGAGAGGACCATAGCCATTTTTTTTTTTTTGAGGTATTGAAACTCTGGAAACAAAATCATTATTTTGCCAAGCAATTTTGAAAAGGTCACCTGTAAAAGTCATTTCAAAATCTGTCACCACCCCTACAATCATCACCACAGCAATGATTTTGATGAATCAGAATTCTGCAAATAAATTTTTGGATAAATCACCCAAGGACAATTTCTTGAAGAAGAGCACATGTTCGAAAGTGACTAAAAACTTAAGTCCAACAAGAGAACCACATGCAGGTGCCAACAATTGGCTGTTGTTTTTCGACAGATAAAAATTTCCCTAACAATTTTTGAAAAGGGTCACCCTAGGAACATATCTGTGAAACTATTTCAAAATCTGACCAGCCGTTCCAGAGAAGAAGAATTGAGAAATTCCTCTTCATGTCCCTATAGTGCAAATAGCCCCCACCACCAGAGCCATGTTTCTTGACAGATCAAAATTTCACGAACAGTTTTTGAAAAGAGTCACCCAAGGAACATTTCTGTGAAATTATTTCAAAATCTGACCAGAGGTTTCAGAGAAGAAGATTTTTTTTTAGAATTTCTTCATGTCCATATAGTGTAAATAGCCCACAGCTATCAGAGCCATGTTTCTTGATGAATCAAAATTTCGCGAACAATTTTTGAAAAGGGTCACCCAAGGAACATTTCTGTGAAATGTTTTTTAAATCTGACCAGCCGTTCCAGAGAAGAAGGATTTTTAAGAATTTCTTCATCTTCATGGCCATATAGTGCAAGTAGCCCCCCCCCCCCCCCCCCCCCATCAGAGCCATGTTTCTTGACGGATCAAAATTTCACAACCATTTTTGAAAAGAGTCACCCAAGGAACATCTCTGTGAAATTATTTCAAAATCTGACCAGCCGTTCCAGAGAAGAAGAATTTTTAAGAATTTCTTCATGGCCATATAGTGCAAGTAGCCCCCAGTCACCAGAGCCACGTTTCTCGATGGATCAAAATTTCACGAACAATTTTTGAAAAGAGTTACCCAAGGAACATCTCTGTGAAATTATTTCAAAATCTGACCTGCGGTTTCAGAGGAGAAGATTTTTAAAGAATTTCTTAGAAAATTCCATTTGGTTGCCATGGCAACCGGAGTTTTTGATGGAATCAAATTCTGAGAACACTTTTTAAAGAGGACTTCCCAAGGAACATTCCAGCCAAGTTTGGTCCAAATCAGCCCAGCGGTTTAGGAGGAGATGATGTTTAAAGAATTGTTGACGATGCACGACGGATGATCCTAAAAGCTCCCCTTGAGCATGTTGTGCTCAGGTGAGCTAAAAACACTTGCAGCTGATGACTTAATAAACTTCTGTGTAGGATAGGAATTATCATAACGAAGCAAGTTTTGTTTCAAGAATAAATGCGAAAACAATGTGGCAACAACAGCACTCGATGCAGGTGGCAATGAGCGGCTGTAATTGCTTTTGGTGAAAATTGTAAGATGAAATATGAGCATAACTGTGTTAAAAATATTTTGATGGTTACCTGTCCCTGTAATAACTGGTCCAAGTTCGAAGTAAATATCTTCAGTAATGACAAGAGATAATATAAAATGTCAAAGTTTTCCACAATGCAGACAACAATGCAGAAAACTACAAACACACTAGAGCTATCACAATACCACGACATTTTCTCTTAAAACAGCAAAGCTAAAACTCATTCAATATAAACAATTTATACCATCATAACAATGACTTTAAATCAGCTTGAAAACAAAAAGAAAAAAAAACTGATGTTCACTAACCTGTCTTGAAACAGACTTTTACCACCTATAGACTTTAGGTTCTTAAAAAAGTGCAGGGAAAGTAGGGGGTTGGACCGATGGATTCTGATGGCTCCCATCACCTCTTCTATGGAGGCAAGATTTTCATCCAGTTCTTTCCCAATCTGACCTGGAAAAACAGAGAACAACAGCTTGCTGAAATAAGGTTAAACATGAGCACTGCATGTCAAGGCCAACGCTTAGCTGCAGTTGCTTGATTTTCAGTGAAAAAGGGCATAACTGTGTCAAAATACTTTGATGGTTACCCAAACCTTTTGTATGAGTGTCATAATATACAAGAGGGCCATGATGGCCCTGTATCGCTCCACTGGCTAACATGTAAAATCCCTATATGCCAAACATTACAATACTTGGCCAATTGGTTTTGAACATAAGACCCCTGAGACAGGACTAAAATTGGTAGCCCTACTTCATATGGTTCGTAACAAGAAGAGTTCTAAAGATTTCACTATATAAGCCCATGTAAAACTTCTGACCCCTCGGGATGAATCAAATTCCACCCTAGGGCTATAATTCTTGGTGAAGGCCCTCTAGATATAGCTACATGCGAAATTTAGTAGCCCTACGCTTTATGAATAAGTACAGGGAGATTTCTTAAGATTTCTCTATATAAGCCCATGTAAAACATGTGACCCCCGGGGCAGGGCCAATTTTGACCCCAGGGCTATAATTTGGGCACTCTTGGTAGAGGCCCACTAGATAAAGCCACATGCAAAATTTGGTAGCCCTAGGTCTTATGGCTAGGTACAGGGAGATTTCTAAAGTTTTCCCTAAATAAGCCCATGTAAAACTTGTGACTCCCGGGGTGGGGTCAAATTTGACCCAAGGGCTATAATTTGGGCACTCTTGGTAGAGGTCCACTAGATAAAGCTACATGCAAAATTTGGTAGCCCTAGGCCTTATGGCTAGGTACAGGAAGATTTCTAAAGTTTTCCCTATATAAGCCCATGTAAAACTTGTGACCCCTGGGGCGGGGTCAAATTTGACCCCAGGGCTATAATTTGAAGAAACTTGATAGAGGCCCACTAGACAAAGCTACATGCCAAATTTGGTAGCCCTAGGCCTTATGGTTTCAGACAAGAAGATTTTCAAAGATTTCCAATATTTTTAAGTTTTGTTGCCATGGCAACCAGAGTTTTGAAGGAATCAAATTCTTTCAAGAAATTCTGAAGAGGACCATGGCAGGATCATTTCTGTGAAGTTTCATCAAAAGTGGATGGGTAGTTTCAGAGAAGAAGATGTTTAAAATAAAAGTTAACGCACGGACAGACGCACGACGGACAACGGGCCATGACAAAAGCCCGCTGGCCTTTGGCCAGTAGAGCTAACGAGTACTTTGCACAATATTCTTCCAAAACCTTTGGATGCTTTCCCACATAACTATTTTAGAAACAATGATTAACTGTGAGAAAGGAATGAATGAACCCTGTTGCGATGGCTATCGTCAATCCTCCGGAAAGAAATTGGATGAGCTGGGGATTCCAGCCAGCCACCCCCAGGTCTCAAACCCTGCATGCTACCAACTGCCCTCCCAGGGCTTGGCTCAACAAAATTTAAGATTTGTCCATCTTGAAAGCATTCTCAAAACAAGAGGGCCATGATGGCCCTGTATCGCTCCACTGGCTTTTTAACCCTTTACCACACAAATTGAAGTGTTAATGACCCTGAAAGAGAAGGCTTTCAAAAACATCGTGAGAAAAGGACAACATGCTATCAGCCAGTATTTTCTCCTTTTCCCACAAGGTTTCCTAACCTATCAAAGACAGAAATAGTCATTTAAGCTACATTCAATTTGTCTTTTTGCAATGGCTTTAAACTTGGTACAGTAAAAAAAAATTGTCATTTCCTTAAGAGTAAAATTAACGTATCATGCACTTAATTGGCATTGACAGAGACATACAGCATAAAAAGTCTGCAAGGTAATAAACTTACTTTGAAAACATAACCTCAACCCCGCCCACCAAACAAAAACAGTCATATCTTTTTAAATGCAAAAATAATGTCAGTGAATACAAGCAGGTTTATTCATTAGCTTACTTACTGCCATGGGGTATGCCAATCTCCAGGTTACCAAGGATCTGTGTGCAACCCTTTAAATTCTGTGCTGTCTCAACTCTGTCGATGTACAGGGGCGAACATGCTGAAAAAATAATAAATGAGTAGCTTCACTATCATTGTTTTAATTCTTTACTACACAATCCCAAGTCTTAACGACCTTGAGAAAGAAACGTTTGAAAACATTGTGGGAAAGAAGAAAATGCTAGTTTTCCCACAATTGTCCATCCCCATCAGAGAACTTAAGATCATTTACACCAATTTCTAATTCGTTGTCTGTAGATGTTCCAAAATTTTAAGCGTCTAATGTTTTGTTAGGAGGGGAAGCGTTCTTTGCAGTCTAATCTTGATCTTTGCCATACTATGTTAAGTCGCCAATATGAAGGACTTAAATTCTTCATCAATACCTGTGTAGTAGGCATCTATTTGAAATATTTCTCGAGTAAAGAAACTGCAGCTGTTTTGGAGAAGAATGTTCATTCTTAAAATCATTCTTAGTTTATTTCTCAGGAATTTTTAAATATTCAATGTAACACAACATCTACATGGCTAACCCATTTGGGTTTAGCCAATCAGAAATTGAGTAACTTTCTACATCTAAAACTAGACTGCAATTCAGAACAGTTGGTAAATGTTGGCCCAGATGAACTCATCTTGGTCTTTGAAGAACCTCACACCCTTAAGTGTCAAACAAGTTAACCTTACCTTTCGGACACTTTCCACGACAAGGTATACACTTGGAGGTGTTTGTGGGGTCATCACGGAAACCCTCTCCACATTCATGCACACATTCTCCTGGGCTTGTATGAATCTTTGGAATAACCAGCTTCAACATGGGTGGTTTGTTTCTTTCCCCTCTGTAGAACGTGAAGTTCAGGCATTCACCCATGGATAGGCACCGTCGATTTTTAAACTGAAAGAATGTAAAAGTTGCCATGTCTAATCCTTTTAGTACAAATTATTTTGATACACGTATAGTCATCTGATCAGTACTGGACCATTTTTGAAGTCTACGAAACTTTAAATTGAAAATAACTACAAATAAATCCATAGTAGCTCCAAGTACAGGACTGGTCTTTGAGTTGGCAGAAAACATTGTGGGATAAGGAGACAATGCTGGTTACCAGCATTCTCTCCTTTTCCCACAATGTTTTCAAAAGCCTTCTTCTTCCGGGTCATAAAATCATGAAAGTCTTTTGTATTGGGCTAAAACCATTTACAAGAGACCACTTTAATCAAATGTCTGTGAAAGAGTACAATGGATTGGAGAAAAAGGGGAAATGATGGTTACCTGCATTTTCTCCCTTTTCCACAATGCTTTCATAAGCTTTCTTCCTCAGGGTCAATAAAACAGTGGAATCTTCTGTGAAAAGTTAGGTCTTAACTACATGTCAATCATTTCATTCTAATGAATTTGAAAATATTGCACAAAAACAGCAAACAAATTAGACAAACCTCAAAATACCCGGCGGAGCACCTCGCAGCACATCTGGGCTTATTTGGGTCCGAGTAGTCAACCACTTTTTGGCAAGCTATACACTGAGTAGCTTCAGTGCCGTAGCAACCCCCAATGCAGTTATTATCGCAGCATTTTTTAGTGACCTCATCACAGAATCTGCCCTGGCCACATTCACAACCTGCAATGAGAAAGGTTAAAATCTTTTAAAGTCCCTATAAAGTCCAAAAATAGGTAACTTTCACTGTTTATTAACTCGAAAATATATCGGATAACCCATCACAACACACATATATAAGATCAGAGAAAAATCGAACGTGTCAGTTACTGCATCGGTTGCCATAATATGTGTGCGAAAATGCATGGAGAAGCCCGTCGATTTCAGGGATACCTTTGATTGAGACAACCTTCGTTATCGTTCGTGTATATTCAAACTAGGTCTTCGAGAACGTCACGTGACAACATTGCATCTCATTAGTGCTATGACGTAGTACACAGGACTATTGTTTACAATTCCAATATTATGTCATCGGAGAGTAAGACTGCTCATTCTGAACCTGTTTTCTTATTTAGATGTAGTAAACTCTTCCTGTATTGATGATAAATGAATAAGCGATGTGTCGTTGTTTCTGTTTATGATGTCGATAAACTTAGGTTTTTCAAGCCTAGAATGGGGACAAAATGATCAAGTGAATGAAAGGTTTGTTTCGACGCCTTGAATGATCACGTGGTGTTTACGTCACGTCATTGCGGAGATTTATGACGAAAAGTCAGCTAATCGTCGGCGATCATTGATGTACACAAACAGATAATGTGACATGGTAGGATTTGTTCTAGTTTCAAAATTCTTTTTTCTGCCATTGACTGGAACTTTTGCAAACTGCTCCTTGACATATCGTGAAAGTCATAATAATCACCATATTTTTACATGGTAAAAATGAAATTTACTTTTATTTTATAAACAGGTTTTTTATTCATTTGGACTTTACTGTGACTTTAACTTTCTACCAGACAACAATTTTCAGTGCTTGCCAAAACTGCAAGTATCTGCAGACAAAGTCCTTTAACTCTTTACCAAATTACAAAATTTTAGACTGGTCCAAATTGAAAGCATTTGCAGACGACAAAATTAACGTGACTCAAAAATTGAAACTTGTTCTGTGAGGGTAGAAAACATAGTGGGAAAAGGAGAAAATGCTGGTTACCAGCATTTTCTCCTTTTCCCACAATGTTTTCAAAAGGCTTCTTTCTCAGGGTCGTTAAAAGTTGAGATTGTGTGGTAAAGGGTTAACTCTTTACCAAACAATTCAATGCTTTAACCCTTTACCACACAATCCCGAGTTTTAGTGACCCTAGAGAAGAAGGCTTTTGAAAGCATTGTGAGAAAAAGGAGAAAATGCTGGTAACCAGCATTTTCTCCTTTTCCCACAATGTTTTCTACCCTATCAAAGACAGAAATCATTATTTTAGCTACATTTATTTTGTAGTCTGCAAAATTAATGCTTTCATATTGGACAAGTCTACATTTTTGTCGTATGGTAAAGAGTTAAGGAACCTGAAGAAGTAGGCCAATGAAAAAAATGTGGAAAAAAGAGAAATGCTGGTAACCAGAATTTTGTCCTTTTTCTCACTGTTTCCTACCATTTTAGATAGAAATCATCTTTTGAACTACCGGTACATTTTGTCTGTCAGGGTTGTAAAAACACCAATCGGTTTAGCGAAGAGTAAGTTGTCACGATAAACCCTTCCAAAATAAAAAATTTTACATTCGCCAAAATTCAAAACATGACATTCAAAGTGGGTACAAGCAAGTTGTCTGATATTTTAGAATATATTGCACGAAAAAGCAAAAATGCTGGTTACAAGCCATTCCGCCTTATCCCTCAAAATTTTCAAAAGCATTCTCCCTTAGGGTTATTAAAAAGATGAAATGTTCAATATGGAGTTAGTTCTTCACCAGAAGAAAACAATTTCAAACATGCCAAAAATGGAAGCATTAGCAGACCACAAATAAAATATAGCTCAAGTGATAGGATTTGTTCATTACATTTTAACTCATTACCAAACAACAAAACTTTGGAGTTGTCCAAATTGAAAGCAGTTGCAGACGACAAAGTAAAGGTGGCAGAATTGTCTCAATTGTTCCTTGATAGAGCAGAAAACAGTGTGGGAAAAGGAGAAAATGCTGGTTACCAGCATTTTCTCCTCTTCTCACAATGTTTTCAATAGACTTCTTCCTCAGCGTCGTTAAAAGTCGGGACTATGTGGTAAACAGTTAACACACAACAAAATGTAGACATGTCAGAATTGAAGGCATTTTACAGATGAAAATTTATATGTGACCCAAATGATGAAATTTATCTTTCATACGATACAAAACATTGTGGGAAAAGGAGAAAATGCTGGTTACCAGCAATTTCTCCTTTTCCTACAATGTTTTCAAAAGGCTTCTTTCTCAAGGTCATCTAAACTCGGGATCATGTAATAAGACATACAAAGTTGTGCAAAATAAAAAGGATTACCACCTTCGGCCCCTTTCACTAGCGTAGTTCCCTTTGTGGCCAGTGTAGATAAAGATCAGACTACACAAAACCTGCTTGTCTGTTCTCTGATCTAAACAGTCCACTTTTTTAAAGAAATTTTGATCAAGAACAACCTCGAATTAGCAATTATTTGAGTTTTACTTTTAGAATGGAAAGGTTTGATGGATCTATGCAGGATTACAAGGGCTAGGATTGTACAGGAATAACTGCAAATCAATATGGTGCAGCTTTGGCATTTCAATTGCAAATTTTCGAATCATTCGTAGACATCTTTCGGTCTCGGGTTTCATTTTCGCTATCATTCCAGAAATTTCCAGGCAAAGGACAAATAAAACGTTATCCTTGACGATCAAGATTTTTATTTCCATTAGAACGACAAATCTGATAATACGATAAAATTTGCATCGATAAACCTTTCACCAAACAATAAAATCTTGGATTCATCCAAATTGAAAGCGAGTGCAGACGACAAATTAGGTGTGGCTCAAATGGTGGATTTTGTCTTTAATTGGGTAGAAAAACTTTGTCCAAAAAGAGAAAATCCTGGTAACCAGTTTTTTGTCCTTTTCCCACCATGTTTTCTTCGGCAGGGTTGAGAAAACTTGGGATTGTATAGTAAAGGGTGAACTGTTCACCAGACCACAAGATTTGTCTTCTGGTAAAGCATATGCAGACAACATGTATTTCAAATATGGATTCAACAGGATTTGGTTACCAGCACTTTCTCCTTTTCTTACATGTTTTCAAAAACTGTCTTTCCTAAGGTTGGGAAACACAGAATCTAACAACACAAGACTCTTTGGTGATTGGTTAACTTTTTACCAAAAGACAAAATTTCAGACTTGCCCAAATTCAAGGCATTTGCAGACAACAAATAAAACGTGGCTCAAATGACAGTTTTTGAAAGGTTAAAAACACTGCTAAAAGGACAAATTAATGGTTACCAGCATTTTCTGACTGAATCTCCTTTTTCCAACAATGTTTTCCATGGCTATTTTCTTCAGAGTTGTTAAAACTTAGAATAGTGTGATAAAGAGAACTTCACACCAGCCTAACAACGGTTTAACCCTTTACTACACAATCCCTACTTTTAACGACCCTGAGGAAGAAGGCTTTTGAAAACATTGTGTGAAAAGGGGAAAATGCTGGTAACCAGCATTTTCCCCTTTTCCCACAATGTTTTCTAACCTATCAAGGGCATTTTTTCATTATGACCACCTTTAAGCCGTCATCTACAAATGCTTTGAATTTGGGCCACTCTAAGATTTTGTTGTTTGGTAAAGAGTTAAAACCATAAACCACAGGTCCGAACTAACAACCCCTGTGCCATACACCTGGTACAAGAAAAACTACCCAATAAGATTTTCGGGATAAAAATGAGTCCCTTTCTGCAGTAAATCACTTCATGGCGGAAAAACAAATTTTACTGATATGAGACATGCACATAAAAAAAACAAATCAATAGTTGGTAGCATTTAGCAAACTGCTGAATAGTCAATATTGGCATATCTGATAACACTACTAGAAGGTTTTTTTCCATCAGTCTATTACTCAGTGCAGTGGCTATAGTCCAACTTTTTACCAAGCAACAAAACTTTGGACAAGTTCAAATAGAAAGCGTCCACAAACAACAAATAAATTGTGCCTCCTATGATGATTTCTGTCTTTGAAAGGGTAGAAATTTTGCGGAAAGGAGAAAATGCTGTTTAGAGGCATTTAATCCTTTACAGAAAGCCATTTCTTCAATTATTGCCATGTTTATTGACACTCTTTAACCCTTATCCTGTTAACTAACTTACATGAAACTTTCAAGCCTACAGTATAAAGCCGAATGTTGCTATTTCAGAATTGTTTTTGGACAAAAATATCTCCTGGTCGGGCACTGAAGATCCAAGATCAGAGTGCACCTTCTGTGCAGTCTGATCCTGATCTACACTATCTGCAAAAGGTCGGTGAGTTGCGCTTAGCAGTACAAGGGTTAAATCACTTTATTATTCCAACTCCAATGACTTTGTTTTTACATTTCTAAATTAATGTCTTCCTCTCTTTTTTTATTAATTAACACATTACCAAACAACAAATTTTGGACCGTACAAAACTGGTTACGAGCACTTTCTCCTTTTCCCACAAAGTTTTAAAAAGCCACTTTCAACATTATTTCTGCTATATCTCAGCAGCCAGTGCATGCTTTCCTGGAGTTTCTGCTACTTGTTTTTTGCTTAATACTCTTCCTAAGCCCCTAGCTGCTTTCCCACATAATCATCTTTGAAACCATGATCAGCAGTGAGACTGGAATGAATCCTGTGGCAATGACTATCATCAATCCTCAGAAAAAAATCAGCAAAGTAGAGGATTTGAACCAGTAACCCCTTGTTCACAAGTCCTGTATGCTACCAAGTGCACAACGAGGGCTCAGATCTATTAAGTAATAAAAAGAGTGTTTTGTCTGTTCCCATATTTTCTAAATTACACACTTGCGTATTGTGCATTTTGGACTCTATGCCTTTTGTAAAGACAGTATTTTCTTAGCCCTTTACCAGATGACAAAATTTTAGCCTTGTCCAAATTGAAAGCATGTGCAGACGACAATTTCAGTGTGGCTCAAAGGGTGTAATTTTTCTTTGATAGGATAGAAAACATTGTGGGAAAAGGAGAAAATGCTGGTTACCAGCATTTTCTCCTTTTCCCACAATGTTTTCAAAAGGCTTCTTTCCCAGGGTCATTAAAGGTCGGCATTGTGCTGTAAAGGGTTAAGTTTTTTTTCTTGTTCCGGGCCAAGCCTGGTAGCTCAATTCGTAGAGTTAACAGGGCTTGAAATTCAGCAGTCACTGGTTCAATATCTAATTCGGCTAAAATCATTTTATTCAACAAATTCCTTCATTCCTCCCACACTGCTTAACGTTGTTTCGACAATGTTTAAGTGGGAAAGCAGCCAGTTGCAGGGAAAGACTAATGTACAAAGTAAAGAAACTCCAGAAAACCAAGTATGGATGCACTAGTCTTTGTGATGTAAGTGAAATGATGTTGAAAAAGGCGCTCAACACCGAAAAAAAAAGCCTAATAAAATCTTTTTGTGGTGACACGACACATTGCAGTAGATCACATGGTATTTTGTTTACAGTTTTGCCCAATGCCCCAAGGACATAGTGACTGAATAAAAATTCTATATACTGACTGGTATTTAGCCTGTTACTATATTTTGCAGCTATTTGATGCATCCAAAACTGTACAAAATGTCAACGAGGAGTAAGACATAATAGAGAGAAAATCAATGTTCTATAATATATGATATAAAAGTCCTGAACAGTGATTAACGGTTCTGAAGTCTCTTACCGAAGGACACTTCCACAAAAAGGTATAGAAGAAAAAAGAGCAAATGTTTGATAAAAGCAAGTTTTTCCTTTCTACACCTATTTTTCGGAGTCGTTTCTCGCATGACTATTCAATTTTTTGTCAAATGTCAAGATTAAAGACTTGTCCAAAATTGAAAAGATGTGCAGACGACAAATTAAATGTGGCTCAAATGATGGGATTCATGTCTTTAAAAGGGTACAAAACATTGTGAGGAAAGGAGAAAATGCTGGACAGCAGGAATTTCAGCTTTTCCAAGAATGTTTTCAAAATCTAATAACCCTTTACGTGTCACTCCAATGTTCGACAATACTCGGCATTACGCTTTAGAAAACATTACTGGGATAAGTAGAAAAATGCTAATAACAAACTATTTCTCCTTTTCACATAATTGTTTTCTACCCTTTCAAGGACAGCTCTAATCAATTGAGCCACAATTAACCCTTCTACTGCTAAATAAGTTAACTGTCTACCAAACACAAAGAATTTTAGACTTGCTTAGAAAACAAAGCATTCGCAGACAACAAGTTCAATACGATTTACAAACTGAAATTAGTCTTTTACAGGGTAGAAAATAATGTGGGAAACGAAGCATTTTCTTCTTTTCCCACAATGGTTTCAAAAGCATTGTACTTAAGTGTTGTTAAAAACTTGGGATTGTTTGGTAAAGGGTTAAATAAAACTTTCAAGCTGATAGCAAAACCGGCTATGTTGCTATTTCAAGCTTATTTTTGAAAAAACAATTATCTCCTTATTGGACAGTGTAGATCCAAGATCATACAGCACATTCTGCGCAGTCTGATCTTGACCTACACTGTCCGCAAAAAGGTCATCGAGTCATGTTTAGCTGCGTACGGGTTAAACTTGCGCCTGCAAATGCTATCAATACAGAAAAGTCTAAAAATGTTGTCCTCCGGTACAGCGTTACAGCCGTATTTATGTAGTAATAGGTTTGTACTTTATGCTGATAATTGTTTGACATTGCCAAGTTTGTACTTTTAGCATTATGAGCATTCATCATTCTTTCCCCTCTTTTACTCATCAACTGTATTTTAATCCTACAGATGAGCCTTCGTAGAGCACTTGGTAGCGTACATAACTTGAGAATAGGGGAGTTGCTGGTTCGAATTCATGGCTCTTCCAATTTCTTTCTGAGGATTGCTGATAGTCACTGCGACAGGATTCATTCATCTCTTATCCCTGATTATTGTTTGGACAATGATTATGTGAGAAAGCAGCCTGTGGCTTGGGAAGAATATTGAGCATAGAACTGGTAAAATAAATTTCAGGTAAACGTCGACAGATGCACTGGCTGCTGCGATATAAAAGAAATAATGTTGAAAATGATCTTAGACACCATACAACCTAAACAGTATCTTTAATTCCCAAAAGACTACACAACTCTCTACCAAATGACTATGTTTTAGACTCATCTATTTCAAAAGCATTTGCAGAGGACAAATTAACTCTTTACCAAACGGCAAATTTATAGACTGGTCCAAATTGAAAGCATTTGCAGACAACAAAATAGATGTGACTGAAAAATTGAAATTCGGTTTGGGAAGGGTAGAAAACATTGTGGTAAAAGGAGAAAATGCTGGCTACCAGCCTTTTCTCCTTTTACCACAATGTTTTCAAAAGGCTTCTTTGTCAGAATCGTTAAAAGTCGGGATCGTGTGGTAAACGGTTAAATGCAGCTTAGAACAGGGAATTTGTCTTTCTTACAATAGGAATGATTATGAGAAAAGGAGGAAATGCAGCTTTAAAATATGTTCTTCTTTTCACATAATGTTTTCAAAAGCCTTCTATCTTAGGGTTATAAAACACATGGGATCTTTTAACTAGCTTCAACTAAAGAAAGGTTGCTTATTTCCAACACATTTTGCTGCTTTCAACATAATTACAATTTAACAATATTTAGTTAAGCAGTCTATATGCATCATGGTGTGTCGTCAGCTACGAATTTCCTAAATAGGGAAAGAAAAGTGGGAAAATTTGACCGATATCAGCAACAATAACGAAAGCAGAGTTCTCAAAATGAATCATGCTCTAAATCCAAACGGAAAAATAGGAAATTTCGGGAGTGGCCAGGCAAATTGACATGTTAAGAGTGAATGATTCCAATGGGTATGTGTCAGTTTTGTTGAGATTCTGTTTTGAAATTTTCAAAACCAACGTGGGTTGTAGTAATATGCATACAAGTATACTTTACAAATCAACTTAATTTGAAGAGGTCTTTGTCCCTCTGTTTCACAGAATGTCCCCTTAGATTTTACCCAGGGGGACTCTGGTGTCCCTCAATATTTTTGACCTAGGAACAACACTGCTTTCAAAGATCCCAACACTTAATTTGTCATCCCTGATGCTTGTACTCCTTTACTGCCAACTCAAGAAATACAACTTTCTTTCGAGGTCTACAAGTAGATTACGACTGCCATTGAAAATGAATTAGGTCACAATCTAGCACATTCTGTGCAGTCTGATCTTAATCTACACCATTGGTAAAAGCTACTTAAGTCGTTGTAGGTAGAGAAAGAGTTAAATATATAAATATCTAAGGTTTTCTCATCTGGTAAAGAGTTCAGAAATGCACTTTAAAATTGACTAATCATAATCTCCTGTTCTATCATTCTGTGCAGTCTGATATTGATCTACACTGTCTGAGAAAACAACTTAAGTCATGACTGCCGCCCCAAGGGTCAATTTACATAGCAAGTATAAAGAAAGACTACTAATATTTCTTCCTCAAATAGGTGACCTTTCTAAGCCATGCTTGTTACACATGTTATTGCATTAACTCCTATAGTTACAAGCCCAAAAATTCTAGCCTTGTCCAAATAAACTCTTTACCAAACGACAATTTAAGACTAGTCGAAACTGAAAGCACTTGCAGACAACAAAGTAAAGGTGACTGACCAATTGAAATTTGTTTTGGGAAGGGAAGAAAACATTGTGAGGGTAAAGAGAAAATGCTGGTTACCAGCATATTCTCTTTTTCCCACTGTGTTTTCAAAAGGCTTCTTTCTCAGTGTCATTAAAAGTCGGGATTGTGTGGTAAACGGTTAAAAGCATTTGCAAACCACTAATTAACTTTTTTCCATTCCATCCTGACTTTTAGCGACCCTGCGGAAGAATGCTTTTGAAAACACTGTGGGGAGAGGAGACAATGCTTTTAACCAGCATTTTCTCCTTTTCCCCACAATGTTTTCTACTCTTTCAAAGACAAATAATATAATTTAACTCTTTACCAAACAATCCCTGGTTTTTACGACCCAGAGGAAGAAGCCTTCTGAAAACATTGTGGGAATAGGAGAAAATGCTGGTAACCAGCATTTTCTCCTTTTCCCACAATGTTTTCTACTCTTCTAAAGTCAAGATTTAATTTTTGAGTCACGTTAATTTTGTCGTCTGCAATTGCCTTCAATTTGGACAAGTCTAAAATTTTGTTGTTTGGTAGATTTAAGCCACAATGAATTTGTGTCTGTAAACGCTTTTCTTTTGGACAAGTTTAAAAAAAATTTGTTTGGTAAAAGTTTAATGACACTCGAAAAGTGAAATCTGCCTTTGAAAGGATAGAAAAATTGTGGAAAAAGGAGAAAATGCTGGTTCATATCATTTTCTCCTTTTCCCCAAAATATTTTTAGCAGACTACTGCATTGGTTTCCTTAACTCTTTACCACACAATCCCGACTTTTAACGACCCTGAGAGAGAAAGCTATTGAAAACATCATGGGAAAAGAAGAAAATGCTGGTAACCAGCATTTTCTCCTTTTCCCAGAATGTTTTCTACCCTTCCCAAAACTAATTTCAATTTTTATTCACATTTGATTTGTCATCTGCAAGTGCTTTCAATTTGGACAAGTCTAAAATTTTGTCGTTTGGTAAACAGTTAAAAGTTAGGATTACTTGGTAAGGGTTAACAAAAGCTTGTAAAAATTAATAGACTTGTTTGTAACTGCTCACAGTATCTATTTTGTTACCAATAAATTAATCCTTTACCAAAGTGTTGACAACTTTGAAGAAGGCTTTTGAAAATGTGAGAAAAAGAAGAAAATGCATATTACCAGCATTTTCTCTTTTCCCTTCAATATTTTCTTCTGTTCAAAGACAAATTAAATCCCGTTATTTGAGCCGTATTTACTTTGCTTTATGCAAAAGCTTTCAATATGGGAGGGTTGAAAATTTTGTTGTCTTGTAATGGGTTAAGAATGATTGACTTCAACACAGTTTTATTCTACTTTCAACATTACAACAGTCATACTATGCAAAAAGCTCACTTATTTGATTTTTTCCTCGAGTTCATAGTCTATCGGACGGAGCATCTACAGTGCCTTGCCAAAGGCCACTCACACATAATGTTAATATTTCAAAGGGTGGAAAATGTGGTAGAAAATGAAGAAAATGATGATTACCACCATTTCTCCTTTTCTCACAAGTTTTAAAAAGCTGTTTTCCCCTGGGTCATAAAAACTCGGGATTGTGTGATAAAGGGTTAATGTACATTAACCTTTACAAGTATTTGTTTTTCAACCTTCACCTTTTCTGAATAAAGCATAATGTGCATTTAATGTGCATAGTTTTTTGTTATATGAACAATACATCAGCGATTTCAAGGAGAGGTGAACGACCTATCACAGACAAGAGGTTGCATGCATGCGCCAAGGCTTGAATGCAGTTACTTTCTCCATTGAATTAGGTAAAACAATCAAACAACACAATTTTGATTTTGGTTATGAAATAGTTATTAACTAGCATGAGTTTCAAGTGATTACCTTCCATAAAAACAAAGAAAGTGTTTATTCTTGACAGGCGATTGCCCCAATACTGCTATGTAATGTGCAACAAGGCATGCATACTTTTGAAGGAAGAAAAAGAAATGGGGGAAACCAAAAAAGATAACATTAAAATTATATAAACCCGAAAGACAACATAGGAAATTTTCATGGACCAATTATAAATTGAAAATAATAACATGGGATCGCTTAGTACAGGGTTCAATATTGGTACACATACTGACAGTTTAAGTACCATTAAAGTGTGAGGAGTCACTGACTTAGCCCTTTACAACATAATCGAAAGTTTTAACAACCCTGAAGAAGATGGTTATTGAAAACGTTGCGGGAAAAGAGAAAAAAGCTGGTAACCATCATTTTCTCCTGTTCCCACAATGTTATCCAGCATATAAAAGACAGAAATCACCATTTGAGTGACATTCAATTTGTTGTCTGCAAACGGTTGTAAACTGGTTGAGTCCAGAATTTTTATGTTTATTAATTCTTTCCTTATCATAGACGACACCAGAAGTTTTTGTGGACAGTATAGATCAGAGATCAGACTGCACATTCCCTGATCTACACTGTCCAGTGCTTTACTCTAGATTATGGCCAAACTGTCAATTGATCTTGCAGCGGAACTGTATCTGTAACCTTTGAGAAAATTCAATTTATTTATTCAGTAATGAAGGAGTTAATGGGTCAAAGTATCATAAAGGTGTGAGGAGACGCTGACTTGTCTCCCCTTCCCCCTTCTGTCATAATTATACCCATCATAATTTCTCTTTACCAGAAAAACATTTTCCGACATAGCCAAGTGAAAACACTAAATGTGACACAAACGATAAAACTTGTCTTTTCGAGAGTGGAAAGCTTTGTGAGAAAGGGATAAAATGCAGATTAACAACATTTCTCCTTTTTCCACTATGTTTTGAAAAGCCTTCTTAAGGGTCTAGAAATTGTCATTTGGACAAGGGTAAACACACAAGAAGAACGCTTTTGAAAAGATTGCAAGAAAAGAAAAATGTCGACGACCAGATTTTCTCCATTTCCAACAATGTTTTCTACCCTTTCAAAGAAAAATCCATACTGATTTGATCCACATTAACTTTGTCGTTTCAAATTAATGCTTTTTATAATGGATGTGTTTAACCCTTTCCCAAACAACAATATTTCAGATGGGTCCAGAGTGAAAGTACTTGCAGAAGACAACATTAATATGGCACAGATGATGGGATTTGTATCAGATAGTCTAGAAAACATTGTGGTTACCAGCATTTTCTCCTTTTCCCACAATGTTTTTAAAAGGCCTACTTTTCAGGGTCGTTAAAACTCGGGATTGTGTGGTAAAGGGTTAAATTTTGTCTTTTTGTAAAGAGTAAAATAAGTTCTGGGAAACGGAAATGCCATGTTTCCATTTTTTGCTTTGTTGAACATTCATGCGTAAAATTGATAAGGCAAAATATTTCTTTGTATCAGTTTCGGTTATATTTTTTTTTTAGTTCCTTGAAATCTGATAGAATGGGCAAATGCAAACAATTTCGTTGGGGGAAAAAATCCTTATCAAATAACATATACTTGTTACACCTTGATAATATTCAAATTCCTGGTATCATAATGCTATTTTGAACTCTTTACCACACCACAAAATTCAGACTAATCCAAATTAAAAATGTTTGTAGACCACAACAGAAACCTAGATCTAATGATGAACTTTGTCTACAAAAAGGGTAGCAAGTTTGTGAGAAAAGGAGAAAATGCTGGTTACCAATATTTTCTCCTTTTCTCACAATGTTTTCTAAAGTCTTCTTCCTCAAGGTCATTAAAAGTAGGGACTGTGTGGTATGTAAAGGCTTAAGATAAATTTACCAAAGATACCAAGTATTAGTGAAAAAAGGCCTTTTCAAATCATTGTAGGAAAAGGAGAAATTGCTGGAAACAAGTATTTTGTCCCTTTCCACAATATTTTCCGCCCAGTCAAAGACATTTTGTTTGGTGTTTATGGTAGTTATCAATATAACACCAGGTTAAGCCTTCACAACACAATCCCCAGTTTTAATGACCCTGAGCCAGAAGCCTTTGGATAACATCATGAAAAAAGCAGAAAATGCTGGTAACCACCATTTCCTCCGTTCTCCATATTGTTTTCTACCTTTTCCGAGACAAATTTCATCATTTTGGCCGTATTTAATTTGTCGCCTGCAAATGCTTTCAGTTTTGAGCAGTCTTAAAACTCTTTCTTTGGAAAAGATTTAATTGGTGGGTAAATTGTATCTATCCTACCTTCCTTTATTTTCTTTCACAAGTACTGTGAACAATTTCTTTCAACGCCACTTACTGCTTCCCACAATGACAATGTTCAGCTCTGAGACAGAAATGAGTCTTCCTGTCACAATGCCACAGACGATACCAGACGCTTTTGTGGACAGTGTAGATCAAGATCAGACTGCACAGAACGTGCAGTCTGATCTCTGATCTGCACTGTCCACTGCTATGTTCTTGCTTATGACCAAACTATCTCTTGATCTTACAAAGGAAATGTAATTTTAGCCTATGAGAAAATGCAATTTATTTATTCAGTAGTGAAAGAGCTAAAGGTTACATGCCTAGATTTTTCTGACAGTGTTCCAGACTCCAACAGCGAGGGATTAGATCCTTCAGACCCATGGTTTTCTGACAATCTTCTGGACAACGATTCACACACTCTTTTATATCCCGGTTATATTTGAAAACATGATCCTCCATCGGAACCCCCGTTGCTATCCTTTTCCAATCCACCGTTTCAATGTAACAGAGTTTGGAGTTCTTCTCGATGCGTATCGATCCTCTTGGCATTGCTGTTAGACTGACCAATCCAAGGTCAACCATATCAGGCATTTCGTAGACAATCAGCGCACAACCAATCTGTAGGTTCTGACCCCGAATGATAGCTAGGTTGGGAAATAACTTTGCGAGAGATTTCAACCCACGGACTCGGTACAACATGAGGTAGTCGGTAATTTCAACCAGATCTGGGAAGCTGTAATCTTCATAGTCATCTGCTTTGGCGTAGTCAATCAAGACAATACGGAGATGGCCTTCTATGACTGAGCAGTTTTCAAGCCTCTTCAAATCGCGGACTTGATTCCGGATGTCGATTTTCCCACAGACTGAAATAGAATTTCAAATAAAATAAATTAATTTTTATAATGCAGCTAGATAATATAGCTGACCATCATTCTTCTAGCCAATCACAAGGGCCTTCAACCCTAGCCAATCACAAGGGCCTTTAATCCAAGCTTATCACAAAGGCCTTCAATCCTAGCCAATCACAAAGGCCTTCAATCGTAAACTCTTTACCAAACAATCCCATGTTTTGACAACCCTGAGAAAAAATACTTTTCAAAAATACTAAAAAAAAAAGGTGAAAGTACAGATCACTTTGACTGTTCTCTGTCCTTTTTCAGCAACAATTTCTGCCGTGTCAAAGACAACTTGGATTATGTAAGCAAGATTAAATTTGTCGACTGCAAATGCTAGAACATGGACAAGTCTTAAATTTTATCCTCTGATAAAAGTGTCAAACTCTCAATTAGGTTGATTACCTATACTTTCAAAGATGCTTAGAAATTTGTCAAATCTGGGATCTGCCTCGACCTAGGGCCTTCTTCACCAACTACTGTAATTTGCATTCTGAATCCAATTTTAGACTTACAGAGTAACATAATTTCTGTTCTGCTAAACAATTTAGTTTAGACGTCATACTTTGTGTTACTTTAAAATGTAAAAAAAAAATCTTGAGAATTAGACAAAGAATGTTATTAAAGACGCTTGGTAAAATAGGGATCCAAAACTTTTATAGCAAAAACCAGGCTTGCAAAATTACAATAGTTATGTGAGTCTCTGTAAACCTGAGGGAAAGTCCGTTTCATTTACCCCTTAGCAAGTTGTCCGATGTCTTCACAATCCTAGAAGAAAACGGCTTTGGAAAACATTATGGGAAAAAGGAGAAAATGCTGGTTAACAGCATTTTCTTCTTTTCCCATAATGTTACCTTTGCTTTCCAAAGCAAATACCATCAATAAGCTTCATTTCATTAGTATCTAGAAATGTTTTAAAATAAAGGAATCCAAAAATTTGTTGCCTAGAAAAGAGTAACCTTTCTGCACTGGCTCAAAAGGTCGTAAAATAGTAATAAACCCTTATCAAGAAACAATATTTCAATTATTTATTTATGGCAAGGATTGACATCAAGGTGCTTTTTCTGATAGACTAATCAAACATCTACTTTTATGCGTAAATCACTTGTCGAAAAACCAAGTCCACTGAAAAAGAACGTCGTCATTTGCCCAATCCAGTTAATCAAGCGACAAAATTTTAGACTGCTCCAAGTTGAAAGTATCCGAAGACTTTGTATCGAAATTGGCACAGTAGATGGGATCTATATTAAGAAAGAAGAAATCATTTGCAAAAAGGAGCAAATATTTGTTACCTGCACTTAGCATTTTCTCTTTTTCCCAAAATATTGTCTACCTTTTCACAGACAAATCTCACATTGAGCCACATCTAACTATTGTGATGCCAAAGTGCTTTGCCAATACATAAAAATCTAAAATTTAGCCATCAGGTTAAGATGAATATTTAACCCTTTTGGCACCATGGGCAAAAACAGTGACTTTTGCGGACAGCATAGATCAAGATCAGTCTGCACAGAATGTGCAGTCTGATCTTTGACCTATACCGTCCGCTTGTTAAGTCAAGCCTCTACAATCAAAATCTTTGTAAGTTTTAATAAAATGTATTTATAGCCCTCGAAAGAGATGAAGTTCATTTATTTTGTGCTGAAAGAGTTTAAAACTCTTTACATTTAAAAGTTGTCCAAATTGAAAGCATAATTTCAGGTAACTAATTAAGTGTGGCTCAAATGAAGAAACTTTCTTTCCATTGATAACGTAGACAACTTTGTGGGAAAAGGAGAAAATGTTCATACCAGCATTTCTCCTTTTCAAACAATGTTTTCAAAAGTAGTCTACCCCAGGGTTGTTAAAACTTGGGATTGTGTGGTAAAGAACTAAGATGCAATTTGAAGCTGCTTCATATAATCTACAGTTCTTCACTATTAACTGTTATTAGTACTAATTGAGCCTGTTAAACTGGACCTCTAAAAGCAAACAAGAGGGCCAAGATGGCCCTGGATCGCTCACCTGAATGTTTGAGAGGACCATAACCAACTTTTTTTTAAAGTATTGAAATTTTGGAAACAAAATCAGTATTTTGCCAAGCAATTATAAAAAGGTCACCTGTAAAAATCATTTCAAAATCTGTCACCACCCCTACAATCATCACCACAGCCATGTTTTTGACGAATCAGAATTCTGCAAATAAATTTTAGGATAGGTCACCCAAAGACCTTATCTTGAACAAGAGCACATGCCCGATAGTGGCTAAAAATATTAAGTTGAACAAGAGCACCTCATGAGAGTGCCAATGGTTGGCTGTTGGAACCTTGCTGGATAGTAAAATAAAATTCCCAATTGCAAAAGGGGCATAATTTGGACAAAACAATTTTGGAGTTAAATGCCCTTGTTGTATGGGTTGCTTTTTACTAGTGAACAATCATTCCGAGTTTTAAGTACATGTGTTGAGTGGAAGCCGTGATATAACAAAATGTCGAAATTTTTGCACAACAACAACAACGCAGATGACGCCAACAGGGCTATGTCAATACCTCGATGTTTTCTTTGAAAACAGCTAAGCTAAATAAGGGGTATAATATAAGGATCATTTCTGTGAAATAACTTCAAAATCTGAATAGTGGTTTCAGAGAAGACAAAATTTTTAAAAATTTCTTCATATCCTCAGAGAGCAAATAGCTTCCACCCACCACAGCCATGTTTCTTGACAGATCAAAATTTCGTGAATTCAAAATCTGACAAGTGGTTTAGGAGAAGAAGAATTTCAAAGAATTTCTTTAGGTCCATACAGTACAAAGATGCCCAACCCACCCAGGCCATGTTTTTCGACGGATCAAAATTACACAAGCTTTAAAAAGGGTTACCCAAGGAACATATCCGTGAAATTATTTCAAAATCTGACCAGTGACCAATGGTTTCAGAGAAGAAGATTTTTAAAAAATTTCTTGGAAAATTCCATTTGGTTGCCATGGCAACCAGAGTGTTTGATGAAATCTAATTCTGTTAACAATTTTTAAACAGGACCCCCCCAAGGAACATTCCAGCCAAGTTTGGTCCAAATCGGCTAAGCGGTGTAGGAGGAGAAGATGTTTAAAGAATTGTTGACACTGCTTGACGCCAAGAGCCCCCCCCCACCACGGCCATGTTTTTCGACGGATCAAAATTTTGCTAACAATTTTTGAAAAGGGTCACCCAAGGAACATATCTGTAAAATTATTTCAAAGTCTGACCAGCGGTTTCAGAGAAGATTTTTATAGAATTGTTGACACCGATGGATGCCAAGAGCCCACCCCCCATTCCACCACCGTCATGTTTTTTAACGGATCAAAATTTCGCGAACAAGTTTTGAAAAGGGTCACCCAAGCAACATATCTGTGAAATTATTTCAAAATCTGACCAGCGGTTTCAGAGGAGAAGATTTTTATAAAATTGTTGACACCGATGGACGCCAAGAGCCCCCCCCCTTCCACCACGGCCATGTTTTTCGACGGATCAAAATTTCGCGAACACTTTTTGAAAAGGGTCACCCAAGGAACATATCTGTGAAATTATTTCAAAATCTGACCAGCGGTTTCAGAGGAGAAGATTTTTAAAGAATTTCTTGAAAAATTCCATTTGGTTGCCATGGCAACCAGAGTTTTTGATGAAATCAAATTCTGTGAACAAGTTTTAAAGAGGACCTCCCAAGGAACATTCCAGCCAAGTTTGGTCCAAATTGGCCAAGCGGTTTAGGAGGAGAAGATGTTTAAAGAATTGTTGATGCCGCACGACGGATGACGCACAACGGACACAGCGTGCCCGTAAAAGCTCCCCTTGAGCACGTTGTGCTCAGGTGAGCTAAAAAGTTGTTAGTTCAAAGTTATATAGTGGGCAAAATAGAAACAAACTCTTACAGGAAAATCCTCTACACAGATAAAACAATATTTGGAATGACGAGGCAAGAATTAAACAAGAAAAGAATGACTCTCCCAAATTTAGAACCCTTAGATCCCCCAAAATATTACCATTTTGAGTAGGAAAGTTCTATATAGTAAAACTTCAAAACCTCCACTTATCATTATTTTTCAAACAATATCAAAGGCCTAGATCCAATATCGGACTGATGATGAGTACAGTCTGATCTTCTTCTACACTGTGTACAAAAGGTACTGAGGCTGTGTTTATTGACATGGGCATAATTATGTCATGTGTATTATACTGTATAAGTGGAAGTTTTTGCAACGTGGAAATTTTTGCGATTTCGCGAATTTGAAAATTTCGCAAATTTTTCTGTTTTGCATATTTTACCACAAGTATACAAACAAGTAACGAGTGTCTTGAATTCGCAAACATTTCCGTACACAAAAAATGTCCGTAATCAGTAATTCGCAAATTTTTCGACATGGCCATATATCCACGTATACAGTACTTTCTATACGGATGATTCTCACAAAAAAGTCTGGCAAAGGGTCAATGTACAAAAATAACCTGTCCCGTACCTAACTTTTCTTTGGGGCAATAGCTAGCAAGGTCCCTTGTACAGAACAGCATACAAAATATCATAATCACTGGGGTGTCAAGATAAATAAAGATCCTAAGCTGCAGTACCTAAATCTTCTGGCAGACAGTATAGATCAAGATCAGACTGCACAGTCTGACATCAATCCCATGTAAGCCTGCGCAGACCGACATGGGATGAAACTTTTTGCTATTTGCAAATTTTCTGCATGTCAAAGGACCAATCTACCTCCAGGTCTGGTCTATTGTATGACAAAACAGATTTTATGGATCCATAGTTGAGATGAATTGCTTGGTATAATGGATCATAAAGATGCATTAACCCTTTACCACACAATCCCGACTTTTAACGACCCTGAGAAAGAAAGCTTTTGAAAACATTGTAGGAAAAGGAGAAAATGCTGGTAACCAGCATTTTCTCCTTTTCCCACAATGTTTTCTACCCTTCCTAAATCAAATTTCAATTCTTGCGTCACAATTATTTTGTCGTCTGCAAATGCTTTCAATCTGGACTAGTCCAAAATTTTGTCGTTTGGTAAAGAGCAAAAACCCTTTTTGCCAGTGCATGGCTCAAATGAAATGAGTTGGTTGTATTGGGGTTTAACGCCACTTTAACAGCTAAGGTCATATCATGGCGGTCGGTGATGCACATGTGTTTCCTGGCTTTCTCACACCAGTACTAACACAACTTTCTTTCCAAAGCCACCGACTACTTTTCTCACATGCTTCAGCAGAGGTGAGAGGCGAAAATATGCCGGAAAGAAAGTTCGCCTCAACCGGGTATCGAACTCACAACCACCAGGTCATGAGTCCGACACACTCACCACTGAGCCACCCGGGCAGGCTTCAAATGAAATGAAATTTCTCAATCAGAAAAAAAAAACAGAGCACAGCAAAAAATTTTTATTGGTGTTTTTGTCAAAATATTTCAAAAAATAGCAAAATAACCAACATTTTCTCCTTTTTCCCCCACAATAATTTCATCCTTTTAACCCTTTACCACACAATCCCGCATTTTAACGACCCTTGGAAATAGGACCTTTGAAAACATCATGGGAAAAGGAGAAAATGCTGGTAACCAGCATTTTCTCCTTTTCCCACAATGTTTTCTAACCTTTCTGAAAAAATCCAATCATCATAGCCATTACTTAGGTTTTACAAAAATTAACGCCAACAGATTTACTTCATCTTCCTGCAGACCACTTTATTGTAGCAATAAGGAAGTTATGCTTCAAGCAATTACTCCATTTGCCACAATGTTTTAGCCTATATTTATGATTTGTAACCTATATTCTTTATTTATCCTTATCTCTTTACTACATGACAAAATTTTAGCCTTTTCCTTTCAATGTTTTTCTACCTTTTCAAGGACAAATCTCATTATTCGAAGGGAAAGGAGAAAACGCTGGTAATCAGGAATAGCTCCTTTTTCCATTAATGTTTTATACCATGTGAAGGACAAATTGTACTATTCAATTTTTTTTTTATTTGTTGTCTACAAACGCTTTGAATTTGGACTAGCCTAAAATTTTTATCGTCAGGTAAAGGGACCCCCCCCAAAAAAAGTTGGTTATCAAGATCACTTGTAAACATCATGGCTAGGAAAGTCAGCCAAGTATTCAAATGGGGGAAATAAGTTCACAACCTTTTATTACTATGTGCTGGCTACTTTTGATTGATTGTATTGGGAGTTTAACACCATTTTAACAGCTTAGGTCATATCACAGCAGTCAGTGCACCTAAGCATGTGTTTCCCGGCTTTCTAACACCAGTAATGGCATGACACACTTTCTTTCCAAGTCACTGACAACTGACTACTTTTCTTACATGTATCAGAGGTAAGAGACAAAAAATTGATAAAAGAAAAGTTTGCGTCGACCTGGTTTCAAACCCACATCCGCCATGTCACAAGTCAGACAAGGTAACCACTGGGATACCCGGACTGACAGTTGCTTTTGAATTATGTTTGTTTTAAAACTCTTTATGAAACGACAGAACTTAACACTTGTCCAAACTGAAAACATTTGCAGACGACAAATTAAATGTAGCCCAGGAAATGATTTCAATCTTTTGTACAGGGTAGAAAAAATTGTGGGAAAAGGAGAAAATGCTGGTTACCAGCATTTTCTCCTTTACCCACGATGTTTTCAAAAGCCTAATTTCCCAGGACTAATAAAACTCAAGATTGTGTGATAATGGGTTAAACTTGATATCTCCAGATACAAATCTGCAGCAGACGACTTTTGGATCTTTTTACAGGTTTATAGAAGTATTTAAATAATTCTTCTAATGTTTAGCTTCTTACCTTTTCTGAGACAGACAGCTAATTTGCAACCATTTCAGATGTGTCATCTGCTGTTACTTCAATTTGGAGGAGTCAACAACTTGTTATTTGGGAGACAGGTAAGGATTCAATTTGGAGGAGTCAACAACTTGTTATTTGGGAGACAGGTAAGGATTCAATTTGGAGGAGTCAACAACTTGTTATTTGGGAGACAGGTAAAGATTCAATTTGGAGGAGTCAACAACTTGTTATTTGGGAGACAGGTAAGGATTCAATTTGGAGGAGTCAACAACTTGTTATTTGGGAGACAGGTAAGGATTCAATTTGGAGGAGTCAACAACTTGTTATTTGGGAGACAGGTAAGGATTCAATTTGGAGGAGTCAACAACTTGTTATTTGGGAGACAGGTAAGGATTAAGAACCATGCTCCTTGAAAAGGGGGCTTAATGCATCTCTTTGATGCATGATACCAAGCAAGTCATCACAGTATTCTAGATCCATAAAATCTGTTTTGCAATACAACCTTCTGAATCATGGGGTACACTGGTCCTTTGACATACAAAAAATTAAAGCAAGAAGTTTTGGCCCAGGTCAGTCTGTGCTTACTGAGCAGGCCGACCTGGGTCAAGACTGTATACATGGATATATGCGTGTGTAGAAAAATTTGCGAATTACCAATTAAGGGTATTCTGCGTACGAAAATGTTTGCGAATTCAAGACAATCTTTATTTGTTGGTATACTTGTGGTAAAATATACAAACAGAAAAGTTCACGAGTATTTCAAATTCGCAAAATCACAAAAATTTCCACATTGCAAATACTTCCACTTATACAGTACTTTTTGCAAATACATTAAGCCCACTTTTCACAGAGCATGGCTCATCTAAATATGACCAAAAAAATACAAATCAGGGATTGGCCCAAATTTCAGCTATGTCGTCTGCAGTAACTGTAATTTGTAAAAGTAATGATTTGTTGTTAGGGATACAGGTAAGGGTTTTAGCGGAAAAAGCACTAAAAAATTTACATTTGACCAAAAAATACAGGAAGCACGAATTATATGATTTGTTGATGTTACACCTGAAATCAGGGATGGGCCCAAACACCAAATCTGATACATATCTAAAATGCTGGATAAACCTAACAGACGATTAACCCTTTACCACACAATCCATAGTTTTAACGACCTTGCAAGAGAAGGCTTTTGAAAACATTGTATGAAAAGGAGAAAATGCTGTTAACCAGCATTTTCTCCTTTTCCCGCAATGTTTTCTACCCGATCCTAAACAAAAAACATCAGTTACATTTAATTTGTCGTCTGCAAATCCTTTCAATTTGGACCAGTCTAAATTTTTTGTCGTTTGGTAAAGAGTTAATGTCTAGAAAAGAGACCCAAGTTAATTGCAGTTTCAAGGTTGCTTTTGTCAAGAATGTTTCAGCAAAGCAGACAATCAGACTGACCATTTTGTACAGTTTGATATTGATATATACAAGTCACAAAGGCAACTTTACATGTGCAAGGCACTTTAACCTTTCACCACACGAGAAATTTTAGACTTGTTCAAATTGAAAGCATTAGCAGACGACAAACTAATGCGGCTTAAATGATGGATTTGGTTTTTGATAAGGTATAAATCATCATTGTTAACAGCATTTTCTCCTTTTCCAATGATGTTTTCAAAAGCCTACTTTTTCAGGGTCGTTAAAAACTGTCACTGTATCATAAGGGGTTAAGGGTTAAAAATATCCCCATCTCCATTTTTGGACAAGATTTAAATATTTGTTTTGGAAACTACGAAAAATGATATTTGAATATCAAGTGTGTAATCAAAACTTTTTTGGGGTTTTCTTTTTTCTTTCCCATGTTATTGCTTTCGTTTCTCTTTAAAGCTATACCTTTCAAACAACCAATTGCCATATATGGCAAGGTTGTCACTGCTTAACTAGTTCCCAAATATAGGTGCAGTCTCATTGTAGACATGCACTGTTTGTATGCACTTTTGTTGGTCAACTACAGCATGCAATTATTTCCTTAACCTATACCAAAGCCAGCGTTTTAACAAACCTTACTTAGGAAAATCTGGTGGGAAAAGGAGAAAATGCTGATAACCAGCATTTTCTCATTTTCACACAATGTTTTCTACTCTTCCCAAAACAATCTGCAACTTTTGAGTCACATTAATTTTGTCTTCCGCAAACATTTTCAATTTGGGTAAGTCTAAAATTTTGTATTAAGGTAAATAATAAACCATTAAAAATATGACAAAATTGACATCAAATATGGCTCAAATGAATGGTCTCTGTCTTCATCAGGGTAGAAAACTTGGCGGAAAAAGAAGAAAATGCTGGTTACCAGCATTTTCTCTTTTTCTAACAATGATTCCAAAAGCCATTTTACTCGCTGTCATTAGCATTGCTTCTTAAAGGGTCAAAACACAGATGCAGTATCATCGTTTGATACACAAAGACTACTTTAGTGTTCTCTCATGATAAGCTTCCACATTATCTGCCCGTTTTTTTTCTTTAATGACATAATGCAACTTCTAGATAGAGAATATTGCAATGCAAATTATTCCCAACTGATCATGTACATTTGACACAAGTAATTTTGTTACAGACTGAAAGCAAAAATTGGTCACAATGCAAAACCTGGTACCTGTACAAAACCGAGCAAAAAGAGGCAATTCAGGCAAAAACAATTTCCAAATTACACTTGAAGCATTACTGTTTAATATCAAATGTCTAGAATTATTTTCCATTTGTTCTGCCATTTGAAATATCATTTATGCATTATCAATTATCATTTTCTGACTAATAGATAATTTCCAACAAGATAATTTTCAGGATCACTTTTTTAAAGCTTGGTAAAAATTGGTTTCAGTGAGATGTTTTGATGTATAAGCAAACTCGCTTATCAGAATGGACACACAGACACAAGCACATTGGACACTGAATCTTTGGCTTTTGGAGCTATAAAAAGCGACGTCTTAAAATCTTGTTTGCCTAACTCTTTACAAGTAAAAACAATAAAAAACTGGTCAAGTCCAAATAAAAAGCAATTGCAGATGAAAATTTAAATGCAGCTTAAATAATGGAATTTATTTTTGATAAGGCAGAAAACATAGTGGGAAAAGGAGGAAATGTTGGTTACCAGCATTTTCTTGTTTTCCCATTATGTTTTCAAAAGCCTTCTTGGTAAGGGTCATTTAAAATCCTGATTGCCTGGCAAAAGTTTAACTCTTTAAACCCTGGTAGCTCAGTTGGTAGCATGCAGGACTTGAGAACAGGGGGTTGTGGGTTCGATCCCTTGCTCGGCCAATTTCTTTCTGAGGACTGATGATAGTCATTGCGACAGGATTCATTCCTCTCCCACCGCTGACCATTGTTTCAACTATGGTTATACGGGAAAGCAGCCAGTGGCTTGTAAAGAAAATTGTGCAGAGTACTGGAAAAAGAGACTCCAGGAATGCATCCACAGGTGCACTGACCACTGCGATATATCTAAAATAATGTTGAAAACAGGTTAAACATCAACCAATCAATAAATACTCTGACAGAATTTTAGACTTGTCCAGTTGCATAGCATTTGCAGACAACAAGGTAAATATGGCTCAAATGACAAGAAATACCTTAAAATGGAAAGAAAACAAAGAGGTAAAAGGAAATGATGCATTTTCTCCTTTTCCAATAATGTTTTCAGAAGGTTTCTCTGTCAGAATCTTCAAACTTACAAGGTCACTTGATTTTATTTTTTGTAACTTGTTTGTATTTTTTCTGTACCAGTCCACACTTGAAATTCGTAAACAAATTCAACATATAAATCGTGCAGTTTGTACCTAAAGACCTTGGTGGATCAAAGGTGCGGTATAAAAACAATTAACATTTTAAATTATCAATTTGTCAAGTTTGATCGACAGGTCTTTCAAATACATTTAGACCATTAGCCATTCACAAAACAATCCCCTTAAATTTACAATCGTGCAGAATGAGGCTTCTGATTACCAGCATTTTCTCCTTTTCCCATGATGTTTTCTACTCATTGAAAGACAAATTCCATCATTAGCGCCACATCAAATTCATTGTCTGCAAATGTTTTCAATTTGGATAAGTGTAACATTTTGTTGTGTGGTAAAAGGCTCAACTACAGCCAAAATAACAATTTAATTTGCTTTTGTGCATTTGACAAGACTTGGTGCTTTCAATGCCTTGCCAGTCTTCACTTACCATTTAGCCATACTTCTTTACCACACATCAAGACTAAGGACTTGTCCAAATTGAAAATGTTTGTAGACAACAATTTAAAATTGGCTGTAATGAATAGGATTTGTCTTTGATATGGTAAAAAACATTGTGGGAAAAGGAGAAAATGCTGGTAACTTTCCTATGCGCCCATACTGTTTTCAAAAAGGCTTCTTTTACAGGATTGTTAAAACTTGAGTTGTGTGGTGAAGAGTAAAAGCCTTGCCCAGCATCTGTTCAGTGTTAGTCTTGATCAGACTGCACAGAATAATTAGGCTGATCTTGCATCTAAACCTTCCTGTTCTTTATTAATATTTTTGGCCCTTTTACTATATTGAAATGTTTCCATCATTGGTGAGCACTCTAGATGGTAAAAGAATGATTGATCAAATGTCTTACTGAATGGGGTTTTACGCCACTTTCAAAATTATTTCTGTCATATCTCACATATATTTATGTGTCTTTTATCAGTGATAGGCTCGAGCTTTGTAGCCTCTTGCCTAAAGAGGTTGCCATGAAAAATCCCGGGCCTGGAGTGATGACTGAAACAGAGACATCCAGAATTCAAATCCCAAATCATCATTGAGCCACACAAGAATTCGGTACAATAGTTCTCTCTAATGAATGCCAAAAGTAGCACTAAAAGTACAAAATTAACAAAATTGACATAATCATTTAGTCACAGTACCAATGACCTAGATACTGCAATTTCCTGGCCCTTTTGGTGGAAATATGGTGTACTTTTACATAAATATCCTTCTGTACAGAACACCATTAACTCTTTACCAAACGACAAAATTTTAGACTGGTCCAAATTGAAAGCATTTACAGACAACAAAATTAGTGTGACTCAAAATTGAAATTTGTTCTGGTAAAGGTGGAAAACATTGTGGGAAAAGGAGAAAATGCTGGTTACCAGCATTTTCTCCTTTTCCCACAATTGTTTTCAAAAGGCTTCTTTCTGAGAGTCATGAAAACCCGAGATTGTTTGGTAAAGAGTTAATATACTGATGCCATAGCTTTTCTGAGCCCTGAAAACTCATGAATATTTCTGATAGTTAGTGTTAATTCATTCCTTTGTCAGTAATAAACATTGTTTGGATGTGTGGGAAAGCATCCAGTGGCTTGCACATTTATGTGAATTATGTGCATTTAGTACATAGGGGTCCGTAGTTTGACTCCTGGCACCCATAGACTATATAGTATAATCAAGGGATTTAACTGTATGCAGCCCGTTACTCACCCCCGGTTACAAAAAAACAACGTATGTTTTCTACCCCATCAGTTATTCTCCTTATTCTTTGGATAACTGATAGCTAAATCATTTGTCTACCAGAAAAACATGACTATTTGTCAGTGGCTAATGCAATCTGGCTGCTACAGTCCTTCGCACAAAAATCTTCGCCATTGACACGAGTTCGTACATTCGATACTGCCGGTCGCGCATATAAACCAATGAAATTTCTCGTTCCAAAACAGTGTCACATGATAAAAGGTGTGAGCAGCTGTACGAAATTTCATTGGTTGAATGCACGACTGTCAGTACATATCAACCAATGAAATTTCTCGTTCCAAACAATGTCATGTTACACAAGATGTCGGCAGCTGTTTGAAATTTGCATCTTGATAAAAAATCCACGAATTCTGAGGCGATTCGACTTTGTTGAACACAAAGACTCAGGGGTCAAATTTAACTTTTTTTTCGACTAGGAAAAATTTGCTAGTGACCATTTTTTCTACTAGCCAAAATCAATTTTGTACTAGCAATATTTTAACCCATTGCCACTCAGTCCCGTGTTTTAACGACTCTGAAATGAGAAACTTATGAAAACATTATGGCAAGAGGAGAAATTGCTCATAATGAGCAATTTCTCCATTTCCCACAATGTTTTCTACATTATTAGAGAATTAACTTTCCTTTGTACCAAATGCAGACGCTTTCAATTTGGGAGAGTCTAAATATTGTTGAGTGGGTCTCCTCTGTTTGCTCATACAATATTATAGCTCAGACTCTACACATTCTGCATGGCAAAGAAATATCCTTTGTTTGGACAAACTGTTTGATCATTAATTTATATTAAATGAATATTCCGGCGATGTCACGGAATCCGGCCTATTGCCGAAAAAACTGGATATTTTCCACTCCATACTCTCAGCGAGGCAATGCAGACGTATAAACAACGTCAGAATCATCTACGCGCTTTAAATATCGGATAGATGTATTTACAATATCACAACAAGCGTCTCTATGAATACCAGTCACGTGGTTGGTGATACTCTCAAAGGATCGTTCTACGCCGCATACGGCAATTCAGTTTACACGAAAAACGATCGCATTTATGGATTAATTCAGATTTTTAAGCGGTAGGTTTGCCCATTTTCCGGCGCACTCGCAAATTATTTCGAGTGCTAGAATTTGGCACTCGCATTTTTTCATTTCAGCTCGCATTTTGCGAGTTTGCAACCGTTAAATTTGAACCTTGCAAAGACTACAGGTCAGTGATACTTTGAAACATGTTTAATGGGTGTTTGCCGCTAATACTGTGTTTCATTGGATCTAAAGTGTATTTTATATCTTGAAAGTCGGATGTACGAACCCGTGTCAATGGCCAAGATTTTTGAGCGAGTTTACAAGTTCGAGCGACTGTAGCAGCCAGACTGCATTAGCAACTGACAATCAGTTGTGTTTATCTGGTAGAAAAATGTTTTAGCTCTCAGTTGTCGAAAGAATAAGGAGAGTAACTGTTAGTAAAGAAAAGATACATTGCTTTTTTGCAATCGGGGGCGAGTAACGGGCTGAATAGAGTTAAATCCCTTGATTATACTATATAGTCTATGGGTGCCAGGAGTCAAACTACGGACCCCTATGATTTAGTACTGGTAACAGATACCCATGGAAGACGAACAATCGGATTAGCCACCCCCCCCCTTTCCTTCTGACCCACCCCTGACAGAAAAGCAAGCAATAAAACCATACTTCACTCAAAATGATAATGTATCAAAATCCTTGTCATCAGTTAAAGTTGAAAATGGAGAAATTGCACAGAGCACTTCCGTCATTTTCTCAATCTGGTTTTCAAAACACTTTCACCACACCATAGAATTTCAGACTTCAACGTTTACCATAAAATCCCTTGTTCTATTGACCTCGAGGAAGAAATTCTTTGAAAAAATAGTACGAAAAGGAGAAAATGCTGAATCCACAATTTTCTCCTTCCACAATGTTTTCCACCCTTTAGAAGACAAGCTAAGTCCTTTGAGTCACATATTATTTTGCATCTGCGAATACTTTCGGAGCTCCAGATAAGAGAGAGTGATGGTTTTCTAAATCTATACTTTCTCTTCGAAACCCTATGTTGTGGGTACTCATTAGAATCGTCTCAATGAGATGATTCTAATGAGTACCCACAACATAGGGTTTAGTGGAGAATAATTAATATTTTCAATTTTGAAATCAAAATCACTCCCTCTATCTGGAGCTCTGCTTTCCCTTTAGACAAGTCTGAAATATTGTTGTCTGCTAAAGAATTTAAAGCATTAATTTGGCAGAAAACAAAATGAAGTTTTAACCACATAATCCCGACTTTTAACGACCCCGATACAGAAGCCTTCTAAAAAACATTGTGGGAAAAGGAGAAAATGCTGGTAACTAGCATTTTCTCATTACCCACAATGTTTTCTACCCTTCCAAAAACAATTTCAGTATTTGAGTCACATTCATTTTGTTGTCTGCAAATGCTTTCAATTTGGACCAGTCCAAAATTTTGTCGTCTAGTAAAGAGTTAGGCTGCTAAGCGCGACTCACTGACCTTTTGCGGACAATGTAGATCAAGATCAGACTGCACAGAATGTGCAGTCTGATCTTGGATCTACACTGTCCTGTAAGGATATATTTTTTTACCTAAAAATAATTTTGAAATAGCAACAATTGGGATTTTACTATCGGCTTGAAAGTTTCATGTCAGTTAATTAGCAGGATAAGTGTTAACTCTTTACCAAACGGCAAAATTTAAGACTAGTCCAAATTGAAAGCATTTGCAGACGACAAAATAAATGTGACTCGAATTTCGAAGATTGTTTTGAGATGGGTAGAAAACATTGTGGGAAAGGGAGGTAATGCTGGTTACCAGCATTTTCTCCTTTTCCCGCAGCGTTTTCAAAAGGCTTCTTTTTCAGTGTCGTTAGAAGTGGGAATTGTGTGGTAATGGGTTAATGTATCTTAAAAGATGAAATTCAAACATGGAAGGATAGAAAAATTGTGGTAAATGGTGAAAATACATTTATCCTTTTACCCTGTGATGTTTCCATAGAGAAGCCTTCATTTTTTAGGGTTTAATCACAGGATCGGTACAAGGATGAGAAAATTTCCTTTAAAATTTGATGAGTATGTAGGTCATTATTGGTTCATGTGATATTAACTTTCCTTGATTTGCCAGTACATAAATTTCATGCTTGGGACAAATATTTAATTGTGTTTATTTTTAGCACAAATTTTGTGAACCTGAATCATACCCCCAATTTGTGTATCTGATCAGATTCTAAGGTACCTACCAGTACACATTTTTCCAGGAAAAATAAAGGCATAATTGGTTCAGGGAAGTGGCAAAACAATGAAAAGGAAAAGAAAAAGCTCTGAAAGTCTTTACAGGAGAACAACATAGTTGAACTTGCCAATATTCAAAGAAATTGCAGATGACAAATTCCAAGTGGCCAAAGTCATGGGATTTGTCCGCAAAGAAATTTCTTGTGATCTGATTGGATAATATGCCCCAAACAAATTGATGGATTGTTTGGTGTTTAATGCCGTTTTCAACATTATTTCAGTTATATCGCAGCAGCCAGTACACCTATCCATGCTTTCCTGGAGTCTCTTTTACCAGTACTCTGCACAATTTTTCCTTCCAAGCCACTGGCTGCTTTCCCACATAAGCAATTGTCGAAAAAATGATCAGCGGTGGGAGAGGAATGAATCCTGTCGCAATGACTATCATCAATCCTCGGAAGGAAATTGGCCGAGCCAGGGATCGACCCTGTTCTCAAGTCCTGCACGCTACCGACTGAGCTACCGGGGCTCGGCCCCAAAACAAATAATCATGTACACTGGCAAAATCCATGTAAAACAAGTTTCCCTTTCAGGAGCACCGTATACATGATTATTCTTTCAACACAACATCCAAAATGGCGGCGTCTATCGATACGAGCCGCCCACAGGACAAACATATGAAACTCGAACATTGTAGCGTTAAAAGGATAACCTAATGGTCGTTTTAGGCAGCTAATAGTCATTTACTTTTGCCAACAAATCATTAAAATGCATAGTTGCTTACCTTGAAATTGTTTGAATCCACGTTAAAGACGATCGCTAGAGTTTCACTATTTTTTGAAAACATTCAGAATTTCATGAAACTATGTGGTGATAGTATATTATCTGATCTACAAAAACATGAGATAACAAGAGCGGCAAATTGTCGCAAGATACGCCCGTCCCACCGCCAGTTGTCGAGGGGGAATAATAATCATAAAGGGCAGGTAGAGGAAAATAGTAGTGCAGCAGAAAAAATGTAAGTGATTTAAATAGGCATGAATGTCTAATGTTAAGGAAACATGCATATAAAGTTTCAGGTCATTCCAACATGAAAAGACAAAGTTATATTGTAGAAAGCATGAAAAGCTGTAAAAAAAAATAATGAATAGGGAATAATTCCAAAAGGGCATTAGGTAAGGTTAGGGCTCCAGTGCATTGCACTTTTCATAACTGCAACATACATGTTTACCAGGTCTCAAGTCAATTTGACTTGAGGTGACAAAGTTCCCTTCCAGACAAGCAAGAAATACTGTAAAAATGACGATCAAAGTGGAATTACTCAAAATCCACGCTAGGTAGAGTTATTGTTCTTGCGCACTGTACTCCATAATATTGCAACAAACATGCATACCAAGTCTGAAGTCGTTCTGACTTGAGATGACAAAGTTATATTCTAGACAAGCACTTAATACTGTAAAAATGACGATCAAAGGGAAATAACTCAAAGACAGCACGAGGTAGTTACAATTCTTGCACACTGCACTTCCAAATATTGCAACAAATAAGCATACAATATTTCAAGTCATTCCTACTTAAGATGAAAAAGTTATGCTCTGGACAGGCAAGAAATGCTATAAAAATAAAGATCTAAGGGGAATAACTCAAAATTCGTTCTAGGAAGAGTTATGGTTCTTGTGCACTGCACTCCATAATTTTTCAACAATCATGCATACCAAATTTAAAGATGTTCAGACTAGAGATGACAAAGTTATATTCCGGACAAGCAGAAAATGCTGTAACTAGAGGCGCTTGAGCGCCTGTATCGCTCCACAGGCCTGATATTTCTATAATGGCGAAAGGAAGTTTTTAACAATTATCATTCAATCCTGCATTTTAGCTCACTGAAGAAACAATTTGGTAGACAACCACCATAGGAACTTACCTGCAAAACAACAATGAAATCCAATGAATAGTTTTAGAGAAGAAATTTTTCAAAGATTTTACTTTATACCATAAAAGGAAAATGAGTCTCCCATAAAAGCCATGTTTTTTGACAGATCTTTTTTTTTTTTAAGGAATTCTGTAAACCTGTCTCCCATAAAAGCCATGTTTTTTGACAGATCTTTTTTTTTTTTTAGGAATTCTGTAAACCTGTATCTAAGGAACATTCCTGCAAAATAATAATGCTATCCAAATAGCGGTTTGGGAGGAGAAGATTTTTAAAGGTTTTTTACTTTGGTTGCCATGGCAACCAGGATTCTTCATGGAACACAATTATTTGAAGGAATTTGAAAGAGGACCACCAAAGGAACATTCCTGTGAAATTTGGTAAAAATCCAGTCAATAGTTTCTGAGGAGAAGTTTTTTAAAGAAAAAGTTTACGGACGCACGCACGGACGAACGAACAGATGGACGGACGGACGGACACAACGCCATGACAATAGCTCGCTGGCCTTCGGCCAGTGGAGCTAAAAATGACGATCAAAGGGAAATAACTGAAATACAGCACGAGGTAGAGTTATGGTTCTTTCACACTGCACTCCGTATTATTGCAACAAACACAAATGCCATGTTTCAAGTCAATCGGACTGGAGATGACAAAGTTAAGCTCCGGACAAAGAACTGGACTGTAAAAATGAAGATCAAAGTGGAATTACTCAAAATCTGCGCTAGGTAGAGTTATTGTTCTTGCGCACTGTACTCCGTAATATTGCAACAAACATGCATACCAAAATTGAAGTCGTTCTGACTTGAGATGACAAAGTTATGCTCCGGACAAGCACTTAATGCTGTAAAAATGACGATCAAAGGGAAATAACTCAAAGACAGCACGAGGTAGTTACAATTCTTGCGCACTGCACTTCCAATTATTGCAACAAATAAGCATACAATATTTCAAGTCATTCCTACTTAAGATGACAAAGTTATGCTCCGGACAAGCAAAAAATGCTATAAAAATGAAGATCTAAGGGGGAATACCTCAAAATTTGTGCTAGGAAGAGTTATGGTTCTTGTGCACTGCACTCCGTAATTTTTAAACAATCATGCAAACCAAATTTACAGATGTTCAGACTAAAAATGACAAAGATATTCCGGACAAACAGAAAATGCTGTAAAAATGACAATCAAAGGGAAATAACTCAAAGACAGCATGAGGTAGAGTTATGGTTCTTTCGCACTGCACTCCATATTATTGCAACAAACACAAATGCCAAGTTTCAAGTCAATCGGACTGGAGATGACAAAGTTATGCTCCGGACAAGCAGAAAATGCTGTAAAAATGACAATCAAAGGGAAATAACTCAAAGATAGCATGAGGTAGAGTTATGGTTCTTTCGCACTGCACTCCGTATTATCGCAACAAACACAATTGCCAAGTTTCAAGTCAATCGGACTGGAGATGACAAAGTTATACTCCGGACAAAGAACTGGACGCCACCCGCCCGCCCGGACAGACGCCCGCCCGGACAGACACCCGCCCACCCGCTCGCCTGCCTGCCCGCCCGTACACCATGGGTGATCCCATAATACGGCCCGTCTTCGTGTAAAAAAAGGGGGTCACCAGCTTTGGGAAAATTCTATGAATATTTCTTTCAGTACACCCTGAATTACGGCAGTTCAGTATGAAATTTCACCTATGAAAACTAAGTCTATGTATTTTTTTTTAAATGACAACAATGATAAGCAAATTTTATGTCATTGTTTTGGTGACACATCAAATTGAATGAAAAAATAATAATTCAGAGTTTACTGAGTATCAATCTTAAAAGAAAAATACCCTTAACTTAGGGCTAAAACACCTTTATTTTGGAAAAAAAAACCAAAAAACAAAGAGTATCTTTTAAAGTTTTTTTTTTTAATGTCCTAACATTCAGATTTTTCTTACTTTTTCTGTAAATGATATTCAGGTACTAAACTAAAGGAATCAGGCTTAAAACAAATAGGTCACCAGCCTTATTTTTTAAGAAAATACATTTTAAGTTTGTGGGTAAGGCAATAACTAATGAGTAAATGTAGGGTTTGTCAAAGACAAAGACATTATATGAAGTAAATTATCTCAATTTTTTTCAACAATTCCAGTGACTGGGAAAGGCTTGCGCCATGCGCCATAGTCACATTAAATCCAAAATGTCACATCGTTTTTCCCAATGAGTGCACCCTTGTCCCATTCAATTTTCGACGTTAAAAAGTATGAAATTTAGTCAGACGAATCTCCTTTGATCGGCGCCGATTAGACGCTCTATAAAATGAGTAGCTATGTGCGTGTGACGTCATGTTTTCAATCATAAAACGCTTATTGAATATTGAACCTATTTTGTCGTTTTGATGAAACTGCCCTGATTTTGCCGTAAAATTCAAATTCAACAACTACCTAAGCATTAGAATATACCACCGAAAATTTAAAATTGCATGAAGGTCAGGGCTCCATCAGTAATTTCTTTCCCACAATGATCGTTTATTAACAGACGATCGTAGCGAGAATCAGAGCAACTCTCAGATCACATCTCTCTCTGAGCCTATCCCAAGCATATCCATGGACATGCAGCAAACATTTATCAGTGTATATCATGCTGTTTGAGAAGGCCACTTTTTTTTTTTCATCATGAATTAGATAGGTAACATTCTCAATCAGCTTATGGTCTAATAGTATTTATGTTCCTTGCTACCCCAATTGGTAAGTTCATTTCAGTCATTATGCTATAATACTGCTAAAAGAAATAAAAAGATATGAAAGTAGATTACTGGAAAAAAAAAACACAAAAACCCATGACACAACAACAGTCAATTTGACACTGTCCGATCAGAGTTGTCTCAAATTGTTTCTTCTTCATTTATAATGAATTAAAACAGTGAATTTACATAATTATATGTAAAGAATGATAATGAGAAAAAAAGTTCTTGTTTTTTTTTTCTTTAATGAAATGAAAATAACAATGAAAGGGGGTGAAGGTCAGACCTTCGTCTTATGGAACAATGAAAGGGGGGTGAAGGTTAGGCCTTTGTCTTTTGGTGTCATCCTTATATTTCCATAATAACCAAGTAATTTTGACCCTTGATCATTTCTCTTTGACGCTTGGAAATTTCATTTTGACTCTTGAAAATTTCAGCCCAAGATTCAATGACTCTTGGGATTCAGGACCTAATGAGAACCCAGATGACTATGTTTGATTCCAAGCATTAAATATAGAACCAGCATAAGCATTTAGCTACATTTTGACTTGCATTGGGATAGTACTATTTTAAAAAAATAAATGAAAGCAATTAAAAGATTTTGTGTTTTTTTCTTAAATTGTCACATTGGTTTTCAAAATGTCACATTGATTTTCCTGGAGGAAGGGACATTGTCCCATTGAAAATGATTCTTTCCCAATCACTGCAATTCAACAATGTTTAAAAGAATCAAGTTTGTTTGTCATAATAAACCAATCCATAGCATATAAATGTAATACTGATGTCAGCATTTAATCCATAACCAAACGACTATTTCTAGACTTCTAAATTTGACGCGTTTGCAGACGCTAAACCAAAACCTGGTATTCATGTATCACAGTCCTTTGATGGGTCAGAAATCATTGTGCGAAAAGGAGGAATCAGTTAGAAGCAATTTCTCCTTTTGACATCAATGTTTTCTAATGTCTGCTGCAGACTCATCAAGCATAGGGATAACCTGGTAAAGGAGAAAGAGTAACAGCCCCTTTGTTTTCTGCAAGTTTTTACCAAGTGACGTAATTTTGGACTAGACCAAACTGAAAGCATTTGCGTCTGAAAAGATGTTTTAGCTCAATGATATGTCTGCCAGATAGAGCGCTAGTAGCATGTCCTTATTTCCGTTGTTAGGTGACGTACTTAGGTGATTCACTGTGACTTTCAGTCCGATCTTTTGAAAGCTTTATTTCGGATTCTTGCCTCGCATATAATTATTTGGTTTGATTCAAATACTTTTTTCTTTGTTTTGCTGACATGAAACGACACGTTTTAGTTCTTGGCTTATCCATTCTGCAGACATTGACAAGTTTGGCAAGATCAACTGTGTTAGGTGCTCACTGTTTCGAGTAAAAGGTGAGCGTGATAGTTACACGAAGCGTGATAATGGAAACTGTCGCGAACGTCGTTAAAAGAAAAAATGCGTGAAATTCTTATCGTAGTGACATTATACAGTTCATTCACCAAACTTCACGTTTTATCAAGGTTTCAGTGACGTCATTTCCCAGTGACTTCACTTTTCATTGAATTTGGGCACTCAGAAGGGAAATATGATTTCATCAGCGTACTCATTTCCCGAATACATAAAACAGGAAATTTTGCCAATACACGTTGGAATGGTGAAACTTTGCAGTATAATAAATTCGTTGTACGGTTAGGTGGCAGGGAACTTGGAAACTTGTTCACGGCTGCTGCAAATCATGTCGCCAGCTCGCCTTCAGCTCGGGGTGACATGATTTGCCACAGCCGTGAACAAGTTTCCAAGTCCCCTGCCACCTTGCCGTACAACTAATAATGTTCGGTCTAGGAATAGGACCCAAGTAATGCAATTTGATAGCTGAAAACGTCTCCAGTTTTCAGCTAAGTGGACAGTGTAGATCAAAGATCAGACTGCACATTTGTGCAGTCTGATCTTGATCAACACTTGCCACAAAAGCAACTATAGTTGTAAAAGGCTTTTTATGGGTTAAAAAGGATAAAAAAAAAACCAATGTTAGCAAGGAGAAAATGCTGGTAACTAGATCTAGTACTTTCTCCATTTCCCACAATGTTTTCAGAAGCTGTCTGCCTAAGGGTCGTTAAACCTAGTACTCATCAGGTAAAAAGTCAAAACACAAGTGTTAAAGCATACTGTATAAATGATTTTCCCCTCAGTGCACCTTTGGAGTATTCAAGGTCACCAATCTAGCACCACAAACAAACAACCCTAGTCTAGAGCCTAGAACTGGCAACAAGCCAATTTCTCCGCCATATTTTTGTTTCTACTGTATGCATGTAAAAGTGCTCCCCTTGTTCAGCCAATATACATCAAACAATAAATCACAATAGGCTCAAGGACAGAAGTTTTTCCACTTGTCACATCTTTTCTAACCAAGGAAAACATTCCTAATTGTTGATGTATGATCCTTTCAACTATTCACCAGAAAATGAAGATTAAACTCCTTTACAATCAAAGTATTTAGAGGAACAGATTAACACAGGTTCAAATAACCTTTTACACCTTGCACAGTACCTTTCATAACTTGAGTTGCTCTTGCAGCCGGTGTAGATCAAAGATCAGACTGCATGATTTGTGCAGTCTATTTTTTGATCTACACTGCTTTGCTAAAAACACCGGACAAAACCAAGCCTGAAACTTCATAAACCATTAAAGTGCCATCACAACTATAGTTGCCTTTGCATGCAGTGTAAATCAAGATCAGACTGCACAAAATGTGAAGTCTGATCTTTGATCTACATTGTACGCTTAGCTGTAACATTCTGAACAAGAGCAGTCTTATAAATGCAATTATGTTGGTCTTATTTCTAGACTCAAAATGTCTGTTAAGTTTATTTGGCCTCTAAAGGTTGACTCTTTCACAAACAAATGAATAAATTATACTTTTTCAACGACCACAATTACTGCTCAGTTAACAAATGGAAGGAAAGCTCAGTCGGTTAAAATCTAATATTTATATAGTATGGTAGTATACAATGTAGATCAGAGATCAGACTGCATATTTGTGCAGCATTCCTCTTTTTTCCACAATGCTTTCAAAGGGCCTCTTCCTCGTGGTCGTCTACCCATAGGATTGTTTGGTTCAATTGATGTACAAAAGTAATTTTAAGTAACTATGCAAAAGTCATGATGATTTGTGCCCAGAGTGAATCAGGATCAGCTATTAGAAGGATTAATTGAATTGTCTTTTTTATGTAAATTCAACTTTAAGGATAGGGCACCCTGATGGGATTCTTGAAACAACGCCTTTCATCGCCGAAAAAATGTACGGATTAGGCTAAGATTCGGGTAATCCGTAATCGATCAGCCGATACACACTGGTTCCCTGCATCAATTACGGATTACCCAAGTCTTAGTGGAATCTGTACGATTTTGGCCATGACAGGCGATGTTACAGGAATGCAATTAAATGCAGGCATGTGCCTATTCATTCATCATTGTCCTGGGTTTCACCAGTGCTAAGCCACTGCGCTGTGAAGTGTCTTTCCCATGGAAACTCCAGTCATTTGAGTAAGGATCTCATAAATCCCATCAACTGAGCCACATTAAATTTGTTGTCTGCAAAATGTCTGGAATTCGGAGGAGTCTAGTATTTTATCATTTGGTAGAGTAAATACTAGCCTTGTCAAAACAGAAAGCATTTGCAGACGGCAATTACAATGTGGCTCAAATGGTGCAATCTTTCTTTGATAGGGTAGAAAACATTGTGGGAAAAGGAGAAAATGCTGGCTACCAGCATTTTCTCCTTTTCCAACAATGTTTTCAAAAGGTTTTCTTTCCCAGGGTCGTTAAAAGTCTGCATTGTGCGGTATAGGGTCAAGAAAACATTATGCACCCTGCCTCTGGGGAATACTGATTGTTTTTCAAAAGGTGTATTGATTTTTCGGAAGTGCTCTTCTAAAATAAACAAAACAACACTTCACCATTATGACAAAATTTTAGACTTGTCCAAACACAGCTAACTTGCAGCCAACAAATTACATATGGCTCCAGGGATGGTATCCATCTGTCAAAGAATAGAAAACATTGTGAGAATAGGAGAAAATGCTGATTACCAGCATTTTCTCCTTCTCCTACAATGTTTTCAAAATGCTCAAGGTGGTTACAATAGAGGACTGTTCAATAAAGGGTTAAAAATGTGTCCTTATACTTATGATAGAGAAAAAAAGCTAATGTCATGGTCTGCAACAGAGCAACCCTTTCCCATTTTTTTTCCCATTTTCACATCCTTATATTATATCACCATTCACAATTGACTTCTATCCCATTGCCAATTTCAGAAACATAGCAAACAGTAGATTGCTCATATTAACTTTTTACCGACCAAGAAATTCTAAGACTTGTCCAAATTAAGAAAGTCTTTGCAAACAACCAATTAAATGTAACTCACATAATGGATTTTGTTTGTGACAGGGTAGAACACGTTGTGCGTGAAAGGAGAAATTGTATGCTAGTTACCAGCATTTTCTATTTTTCCCACAATGTTGTCAATTGGCCTCTTTCTCAGGGTCGTTAAAACTTGGAATCACTTGGGTTTACCCTTTACCAAACAATTCAGACCATAACAAGGCTTCTAAAAAAAACACTGTGGGCAAAGGAGAGAATGCCAGTACTTAGCATAATTATTCTCCTGTTCCCACCATTTTCTACCCATGGAAAAATGAGTAACATATTTTGAGTAAAATTTCATTTATTGTCTCCAAATTTAATGCTTTCTTATTGGACAAGTCTACAATTTTGTCCTCTAGTAAAAAGCTGCAAATTTTTCTTCAGCCGAAAAAAATTTTTTAAACAGGTTTTAAACCTGAATTCATGCCAAATCAGGTTTTATCCTTGACCCCCTGTTTCTTAGAAGCTGGAGCTTCAAATTTTTTAATTGCCCCCATCTCCCTCCCTCAAATTTAAATATTTGCCTTCCATTGTTCATTTAACCCTTCACCACACAATCCCAAGTTTACTGACCTTTACGGAGAGGGCTTTGAAAAACCTTGTGGGGAAAATGGTGGTTACCAGTAAATGTACATGTATTTACTCCTTTTCCCCCCATGATATTTTCTACCATTCCACAGGAGAGTTTCAGTTTTTAGGCCACATTTGCAAATGTGCAAAATTATGCTTTTAAGGATAGGGCATCCTAATGGGATTCATGTAACATCGCCTTTCATTGCTGAAAAAACGTACAGATTCGGCTAAGACTCGGGTAATCCATAATCAATCGGGTGATAGACGCTGGCATCAATTACGGATTACCGGAGTCTTAGCCCAATCCATGCAATACTTTGGCGATGAAAGGCAATGTTACACGAATCCCATTAGGGTGCCCTATCCTTAATTTAGACCAGTATAAAATTTTGTCGCTTGGTAAAGAGTTAAAGGGGGGTCCAATGAAACAAAATTAATGTTATGAGAAAGTTCAGAGATCACCCTGCCAAATATTCAAATTTTAATGTCATCTGCTACTAATTTGAAGAACTGGGGAGTAGGTACTAAATTAATTATTTATCAAACAATCCGGAGTTTTAACAACTCTGAGAAAGAAGCTTTTTAAAAATATTGAGGGAAAAGGGTAATTGCTGAAAATCTTCATTACCCACAATGTTTATAATCCTATCAATGAAATATTCAATTATTTCAGCCACATATAAATTGTCATCTGCAAATTCTTTGAGCTTTGCCACCTGTATAGGATTTAACTCTTTACCAAACAACAAATTTGTAGACTTTTCCAATTTCACAGCAATTGCAGACAATATACTAATTGCTACTCAAAATATGAAATTTGTATTTCATAGGATAGAAAACACTGTGAGAAAAGGAGAAAATGCTGGTTACCATCATTTTCTCTTTTTTCCCACACTGTTTTCAAGTGTCAAAGGTCACTTTCCTCATGGTTGTAAATTCACTGGATTTTTGGTTTAAGGTTTACCACACAATGACAACAATTAACGACCCTGAGGAAGAAGCCTTCTGAAAACAATGTTGGAAAAGGAGAAAATGCTGGTAACCAGCATTTTCTCCTTTTCCCAAAAAGTTTTCTACACTATCAAAGAAAAATTGCGTCATCTGAGCCACTATGAAACTATCGTCTGCAAATTCTTTCAATTTGGATAGGTATAAAATTTTGCCATGTGGTAACAGTTTAGTAGAGAAACAATGTTCCTATCATTGTTTTAGTCCCTATTTATAGAAAATAATCATGAGTCACCATTTTGCTTAAAAATAGACATTACCTGCAAAACATTAACAAAATCTTTCATTGCTTTCTTCATTTTTAGGGTGCAACCTTTTGCACGCTTTTCACAAGACAATGCAACCTTACAGATAGAGTTAATACCCGAGATCAGACCGCACAAAATACCATCTATGCAGACTAATCTTGCATCTGTTTTGAACTAGTGACACCCCCGCTCCTCCCCTGTCTCAAGCCCTGTACGTTACCAAATGAGCAACTTGACTTGAATTAAAATCAAAAAGAAGACAGTATGAATCAAAGAACAGACTTTTTTCTTCAATAATCAATACAGCCTGATCTTGATCTCCCAAAATTTTGCACAACCTTCAGTGTCACAAATACTCGTGAAAAGGTTAACTAATTAACCAAAATCATAAATAATTAACCAAAATACTTCGGTTAATATTTTCCTGATTAAGTCATAAAGCGTCTCCAACAACTATAGTTGCCTTTGAGGCAAGTACAGATCCAGTTCAGAGAGCACAAAATGTGCAGTCTGATCTTGAATCAACACTGTCTACTCGTGGAGACAATCTAGACAAAAGTAACCTTGAAAAGGCAATCACTTAGGTCTTATATATCAAGAGACTGAAGGTTCTGTTGGATTAATTTGGCATTCTAACAGATTACTGTCCTTGAAAGCATAGGGCAGGCAGCAGACAAGAAACTATTTCACAGCCAAAATTTTCCCATGTTGATTAACCCTTAACCAAACAATTCCTAGTTTAAACGACCCTAGGAGAGGTAGCTTATGAAACCATTGTGGGAAAAGGAGAAAATGCTGGTAACCAGCATTTTCTCCTTTTCCCGCAATGTTTTTCTAGTTTTTCTCAGACAACTTGCATGTTAGAACCACATTTATTTGTCATCTTTTGTTTGTTTGTTTGTTTGTTTGTTTGTATTGGAGTTAAACAGCTTTGATCATATCACATCGGTCAGTGCACCTGACAATGGGTTTCCTGGCTTTCTCACACCAGTACTGGCACATTCCGGTATCAAACTCCCAACCACCAGGTCATAACTTGGATATGCTGATGAATGAGCTACCCATAGAGGTAATTTGTCACGTGTGAATAATTTCACTTGGAAAAGTTTAAAATGTTGTGTGGTAAAGAGTTGAATACAGGTCCACTGCAAAAGTGGTTTTTCAAGCAAAGTCTCTTGCAAGACAAAAGAGCTGTTAAAATATTAACACTGCAAAATAATCATTTTGTTCTGGAGAACTGAAACTATCAAAAGCAGAACTAGATGAATACAGACCAGGATAAGAATAAAATATGAATAAAATACGAACATGGAATTGCCAATACTGTGATTTTTGTTCTCTTCTAGAACATGCTTTTATCATCGGCAGGAAAAATGAGAAAACACGGGGAGAGAAAGGGAGGCTGAGAGACAGACAACCACAGGACAGAGAGATAGAGAGAAGGATAGGCTGAGAGAGAGAGAAGACTGAGAAGACAGAAAGAGAACACTGAGAGACAGAGAGGGAAAGACAGACAGACAGACAGAAAGAGAGAGCAAGTAGAGAAAAAGCACAATAAATTTTCTTGAAACAAATCCAAGGGTTGGATCTATTTCTATGCATAATGGTTCACCTTGAAATCTAGGGAAGATAAAATTTATTGGTTAATATTTTCAAGAATATAATGTGTCCTTGAATGCCAGCCCTCTGCCTCTAGAGGGAAACCACAGACATTTGGTGTTTTTTTACTCCTGTAACCCTTTACCAAGCGATCCCAGGTTTTACCGACCGTTACAAAGAAGTGGTTTGAAAACATTGTGGGAAAAGGGGAAAATGGTGGTAACCAGAATTTTCTCCTTTTCCCCAACAATGTTTCCTACTCTATCAGAGTGCCAATGTTAATTTGTATTAATTCTGAATTTACCGTCTCCAGATATTTTGAATTGGAAAGAGTTTAAATCTATCATCTGGTAAAGGGTTAACCCCGACGGGACAGAAAGGAAATTTTCCAACAAGTGTAGATGAAGATCAGACTGCACAAAACACAGATCTGGTTCAGAGTAAAGCTGTCTGATGTCCAAAATAGATCTGGGCTTGTATTCACCAACCATTCTTAAGAACGTTCTTTGTCTTATTCTCCAGAATTTTCTACATTTGATAGTAACACAACTTCTGATTGGCTAAACCATTTGGTTTAGCCAATCAGAAGTTATGTTACTTACAAATTTAGAAAATCTTGGAGATTAAGACTAAGAATATTCTCAAGAATGGTTGGTGAATACAGGCCCTGGACTGACTGATATTTATCTTGTGCTAGTAGCTGTAGATTTGATGGCAAAGTTAAGTTTTTTTAACGCCTAAAAAAGTGTTGGTCTGTTTATTCAGCCCTCTAGAAATAATCTTTTCTCCTGCAAAGCCAAACCAAATGCCTTTTTGCAGGCAATGTAGATCCAAGATTGGACTGCACAGAACATGCAGTCTGATCTTGAATCTACTATGTAGAATATACATGTGGTAAGATTTTTCTGACAAAAAGAACTTTAAAATCCCTATGTTATGGCTTTTTTACACTGGCTGAAAATGTTCATTTCATAATATTAGATAGTTTAACTCTTAACCAAACAATCCCAAGTTCTAACAAGTTGTAACAAGTATTTTCTACTTTTCCCACAATGATTTCAACCATGTCAGAGAAATGCATCTAATTGTACCTATTTCCAACTTGTCGTCCACAAATGTTTTGAATTTGGAAGAGTCTAACATTTGTTATTTTTGTAAAGAGTTTAGGAGAAAATTACCAAATAATACAAACACTTTTATTCAGTGCAAATAAAATAAGTCAGTGAGATTAGAAAGCTGACTTGGTTATTTGGTAAAAGCTTAACTCTTTAACAGACCACAAAATTTTAGATTTCTCCAATTTGAATGCATTTGCAGACAACAAAACAAACGTGAATCAAATATTGAAACTTGTTTATGGACGGATAGAAAACATAGCGGGAAGAGAAAATGCTGGCTAAAACATGGGACTGTGTGGTAAAGGGTAAAATGTCGCTAAATTTCAAGGATGCTTTGGCTAAAAAATGTAACAAAATAGCAGACGATGCAGATCCAAGATCAGACAGCAAGGAATGTGCATTCTGATCTTGGATCTACATGGTCCGCAAAAACCAACTTAAGCCAAAGCACTTAACTCTTTACCAAACGACAAAATCTTAGACTAGTCCAAATTGAAAGCATTTGCAGATGACAAAATAGATGTGACCAAAAAATAAAAAAATGTTTTAGGGAGGGCAGAAAACATTGTGGTAAAAGGAGAAAATGCTGGTTACCAGCATTTTCTCCTTTTCACACTATGTTTTTAAAAGCCATTTTAAGCCAAAGCGCTTAAAAAGGGTTTAAAGACATCTGCTGCAAAACTGTAAACCATTTATCACAGCTAAAATCAATGGCTTGACATGGTTGTTCATAACATAATAATTATTATTCAACCTACGGGGACAAAAAAACAACTGCACCTCCGCTTTAGAACTTGAGCTGATTAACAAGGCATGAAATATTTTTCTATTGTAGAACTCTTGTGATCCTTTTTTTACCAATATCCTTTTACAGAATGTGAAAATCTATAACTTATCTAAATTGGAAATATCTGCAGACAACAATTTTCACTTGGCTGGAATGATGAAATATATTTTTAACTCTTTACCAAACACAAAATTTTAAACCCGTCCAAATTCAAAGCATTTGCAGACGACAAATTGGATGTGGCCCAAATGATCTTTTTATTTTTTTGAAAGGGAAGAAAACATTGTGGGACAAGGAGAAAATGCTGGTTACCAGCATTTTCTCCTTTTCCCAGTGTTTTCAAAAGGCTTCGTCGTTAGTGTGGTTAAAATTCGGGATTATGTGGTAAAGGGTTAAAGGACAGAAAAAAATGTAGACAAAAAGGAGAAAAAATTGTTTAACAGCCTTTTCCTTCATTTCATACAATGTTTTCCACACTCTTCCATGCTAGAATTGTTAAAAAAACATGCTCTTTGGTAAAGGATTTCATAAAACTCTAAAAGCATTCTAGAGACTTGAATGAGAGATAAAATAGACATGCGAAAAGGAACTAATCTCCACTTGCCACATCTTTTTCATATCTACAGATGTTCACAAGTTTTATTTGTCCAAACTTTGTTACATGTTTTAGTATATAATTAATAATATGCACCTCAACTCTTTACCAAACAACAAAATTTTGGACATGATCATATCTAAAGCGTTTGCAGACGATAAATCAACTACAGCTTAAATGGTGGTTTCTGCATTTGATAAGGTAGAAAACGGTAGAAAATATTGTGGGAAAAGGAGAAAATGTTGGAACCAACAATTTCTCCTTTTTCCAAAATGTTTTCAAAATCCTTTTTCTCAACGTCATTACAACTCAGGATTATGAGGTAAAGGGATAAGATATGCTGCAAACTGAAAATAACCAGAAAATCAAATATAGCTAACATTATGACTAAATATTCTATGTTATTTTTTGGCACCTGCAGGTGACATTTTTATCTTCCAGGACACCAGTTTAGCCCATAAAAAGCAAATTTTTCTCTTGACACGACGTTTTACATTATGTTCATGCTTCAACATTTAACTCATGTTGATGTATCCATACTTTACTATTTTTTTAAAATCATCTGCTGCATAATTTGTTTCAGAGGTTAGTAATGCCTATTGAAACCTGAAATCTTGTGTTTTGTTCAACCCTGGAGATAGAGGTAAACAGTGTTTTCTCTTTTTTTGGTGTAACTTTTGACCTAACTCTTGCAACCGATAAGGAATGAATAGATCGGTAATTTTTGATTGATGAAAAATGTGCACATGTTCATTTGGCAGGCCACTGCTGCCATATTTGCTCGCATATCAATGAAAACACTATTAACAACCTACTGCCGATCGATACCACAGGACCTTGATTCACATCTTAGCAAACTAATGTAGTAGAGAATGATTTTGTTGTGCATTACCCACTAACCAAATAGTACTTGTCAACAAAACAAAAAACAGTGAGGAAAAAGAGGCAACTGTTCTTGAGGTCACTTTTCATCATTTTACTCCATATTGAGCCACAATAGAGTATCAGTATTATTATTCCAGTCTTTTTTGCGCTGTCTATTTTACAGATATTTCTTGTTCCAAAATGCTCTGTATCTTTTCTGCAACAAATCTCATCATTAAATTTGATTTGAGAAATGTGTGTCATCTACAAATACTTAAAAAATACTACCCATTCTGGGACAAATCGCATCAGTTGACTTTAGAAATGTTAGTCATATACAAATACTTCCAGATGGTACCGGTCAAAAATTTTGTTCTCAGTAGAGACTTTCAAAATTTTGTAGTTTAGTAAAGGCTTCTGAAATTCTGCCATTTTTCGAAACTAGATTTCAAACTGTACCAGTCTTAAACAAAATAGCTCTCAGGCAAGCTGTTTGGGATTATGGGAAGGGAAAAATGGCATTCCTTTGAGAGTATTTTTGCTTATTGTTTGTAACATGAATCTAGCCAGATTAACCAACTCTGACTTTGCTCTCACAAACATTATCCCATTACTCCACAGGCAATTTTAAAAATTACTCAAGCCTAACCCTTTACCAGACAATCCTCTGTTTTAACGACCACAAAGAAAAAAGGCTTTTGAAAACATCTCAAAAAGGAGAATATGCTGATAACCAGCATTTTCTCCTTTTCCCATATTGTTTTCTCCTCTTTCACAGAAATGTCCCATAATGTTAGCTACAATTAATTTATTCTCTGCAAAATCTTAGGATTTGGACAAACTCCAAAATCTTGCTGTTTGGTAAAGTTAAAAGGGCAAACGAGTTAATGTACAGTTCAGGTCAAAGGTTAAAGTTTTTTTTCACTTCTTTCACAAACGATTTTTACATAAAAAACATGCTCACCATTCAAACAGCGCCCTCTGGAGAACACCTTGCCAACCTTGCATCTGCATGTTGATTGGACGCACTCCGCAAAGTAGTCATAGCAATCGGATGATATTTGGCAGGAGCTTCCAAGATCTGAAAGGAATTTTTTCAAACCTTAAGATGCACCTTTACTGGTTTTCATCCAGTTTTGTAACCAATTTTATCTTTATTTTATGAAATTATAATCATTCTTGTACCTTTGTGCCAAATGTTGCCCCTGATGGTTGCAAGGTTGCACAGATTACGACGGATAGAAAATGCATTTCATTCTATTGCAGCTAGCCATAGACATAACAACCACCGTTTCCGGTTTAAATTGAAGACAAATCCCTGGCGTCTCTTTATCACATACACCTTATATCGATTTTTTACCTACGTTTACACGGCTATCTAGATTTTACACATTGTAAAGTTGTAACAGCGTTTGTTTACTCTCTGGATGTAAATTGATTGGTAAAAATCAAAGTACTATGGCAAACAATGTTGATCTAGATCAGACAGCACAAAATGTGCAGTCTAATCTTAATTCTATACTGTCAACTTCTTTGTAAGATGCTTGGACTAAAATAGCCTTAACTGCAAAACCTAAATTTATATTACATAACTGAATAATTTACTACCAATTTACTGACAGCCAAGCAGAAGTATTTTCATCAGTGATATACATGACTTCAAACCCAGAATTTCCTGGTTTGACAGCCAGCTGCAATAAATTCTTGCATAAGACTGATAATGGTCATTGCAACATGATTCATTCCTCTCTTACCCCTGTAGATTGTTTCAATGTTTATAAAATATAAAACTGAGACACAGCCATAGGCTTGGACAGAATGTTGTGCAATGTACTGTCTGTCTACCGGTAAAAGGAAATCAAGGGAAAGCATAATACATGTGTGTTTGCACTGGCTACCAGGATATAACTGAAACAATCTTAAAAAATTATTTAACACCAAACAAACCAAACACTTTACCAAATCATATTTTGGCATTCCCATCATCATGCACAAAGGTGGGACTTAGATTCTTTTCGACTTTATCTGAGAATTGATCAAAGATGTATCTCTCACTTATTGTAAAAATACCCTGTACTTCTGCAATGTTGTTAATTTGTCCCCTGTCTGAATAATTCTTGGCAGAATAATGCTGCAGACATATTTTTTGGAAGGCATTTGAAAATGCAAATGTCAAACAATTCCTCTACAGGGAGGAGCAATGATCAAAACCAGAGAGGACATTCAAGGACTAAAAGTGACATTCCTGCTAGGGAATCAATTCTCCATTCAAATTTCAACTCTCATTAAACACAGGCATTGCAAAAAAGTAGCAAAATACAAAACTTATGAATCAAAAATGCTTACTAGCTTGACACTGCCCGCCAATAACGTCAGGGGAATTATCTACATGTATATAACCATCCTTGCAAGCGCACACTCCGTCAGAGTTACATTCCGCATACCTATCATAGCAGTCTGTGCTCCTTGCGCAGGGCTGTCCCAGGGCTGAATGAGGTAAACAAAACCAAATAAGATCTCCATGTCTATTTTCTATCTCTTTACCAAATGAAAAAATTTTAGTCCTATCCAAGTTGAAAAAGTTTGCAGACAACAAATCTAACAGGACTCAAAAACTGGAATTTCTCTTTGGCAGTGTTAAAAAAAATAGTAGGAAAAGGAGAAAATGCCAATTACCAGCATTTTTTCCTTTTTCAAAAATATTCATCTTCCGTACGGTCTTTAATAATAACTAAGGATTGTGTGGTAAAGAGATACCACTGTCATAGGCCTGACTGTAAATAAAGTAGTGGCTATGTTGAACTGTTATACCCCATGAACCCTCTACAACACAATAATAAGTTTTTACGACCCTAAGAAAGAAGCCTTTTGAAAACTTTGTGGGAAAAGGAGATAATGCTGGTAACCAGCATTTTCTCCTTTTCCCACATGGTTTTCTATTCTATCAAAGACAAATTCCATCTTTTGAGCTATATTTAAATTGTTGTCTGCAAATGCTTTCAATTTGGACAAGTCCGTTATTAGCTTGTGTGGTAAAGAGTTAACCCTTTACCAGATGACAAAATTTTAGCCTTGTCCAAATTGAGAGCATTTGCAGACCTTAATTTAAATGTGGCTCAAATGGTGGAATATTTCTTTGATAGGGTAGAAAACATTGTGGGAAAAGGAGAAAATGCTGGTTACCAGCATTTTCTCCTTTTCCCACAGTGTTTTCAAAAGGCTTCTGTCTCAAGGTCGCTAAAAGTCGACATTGTGCAGTAAAGGGTTAAAGAAAGAGGGTATACATTATTTTAATACAGAAAATCAAATCAGACAAAAGGATTTGCTGGATGAACAATACAAAACCAGTAATATCCCTCCACCTTCCACAGTGGTTTTTTTTTTTCCCCCTTGTTGAAGGTACATCATTATTTGGCCCAATGTCATATTCAAATGCTTTCAGTATAGACTATCGACAGGTCTAAAGTTTTTGTCATCTGGTTTGGAGTTTAGTATTAGTTACATCATATAATTACATGTAAACCTTGTTATAACAACCTGAAATATAATGGCATTTGGAAACATTGTAGGAAAAGAAGAAAATGCTGGAAACTAGCCTTTTCTACTTTTCTCACTACTTTCTGCCCTAACACCTTGGGACATTTTAGCCACATTTAGTTTGTTGTCTAAAATTCCTTTGAAATTGGACCAGTCCAAAATTCTATTGTCAGTAAATTGTTTATCATGATAATACTTTCAATTGACTATTAGTTTGACTTTTATTGTATCCTTTTTCGGCACTGTTTTCTAACATTTTAACCCTTTATCAAACAAACCAGAAAAAGAAGCCTTTTGGAAACATTGTAGGAAAAAGAGAAAATGGTTGCCAGCAGCAATAAATTCTCACAGAGGACTGATAATGGTCATTTCAACAAGATTCATTCCTCTCTTACCCCTGAACATTGTTTCAATAAATGTTTATCATAGTGAGAAACAGCCATAGGCCTGGAGAGAATGTTGTGCAATGTAACGTCTGTCTACCGGTAAAAGAAAATCATGGAAAGCATAATACATGTGTATTTGCACTGCCAGGATATAACTGAAATTATTTAACCCTTTACCACACAATGACGCCTTTTGACGCCCCTGAAGAAGAGGCCTTTTGAAAACATTGTGGAAAAAGGAGAAAATGCTGGTAACCAGCATTTTCTCCTTTTCCCACAAAGTTTTCTACCCTATCAAAGAAAAGTTGCGTCATTTGAGCCACTATGAAATTGTCTTCTGCAAATGCTTTCAATTTCAATAGGTCTTATATTTTGCCATGTGGTAAAGGGTTAACACCAAACAAACCACTTTGAGGAATAAAGCTTTTGCGAACATTACATGTACATGTATAGAAAAAGCAGAAAATGTTGGTAACCAGCATTTTCTCCATTTCTAAAAATTTTTCTCTATGCTTTCAAACACAAATTCAGACATTTGAGACACATTTAATTTGCTGTGTGCAAATGTTTTTAATTATAACAGTTCTGCCAGAATAATCTTCCTCTTATCAGGCACGGTAAATCCAAAATTCAAAGTGCACAATGACATTCTGTGCATTCTGATCTTGAACCACACTGTCTGCAAAAGTGCATTGAGTCGTGCTTTTCAACATTAATCTAAAGATAAATCTTAATTCAAGTTGCACTGTAAGATTCAGCTGCAGGAGGGAGCAATGATGTAAACCAAAGAGCATTCAATGACTACTTAGAATGACATTCTTCATAGGGAGTGTATCCTCCATTCCAATTTCAATACAAAAAAAAACCCTAGGAATTTCAAACAAGAGGGCCATGATGGCCCTGTATCGCTCCACTGGCTAATACGTAAAATCACTACATGCAAAACATTACAATACTTGGCCAATTGGTTTTGAACATAAGACCCCTGAAACAGGACTAAAATTGGTAGCCCTAGTTCATATGGTTAGTAACAAGAAGATTTCTAAAGATTTCACTATATAAGCCCATGTAAAACTTCTGACCCCTCAGGGTGAATCAAATTCCCCCCTAGGGCTATAATTTACGCACTCTTGGTGAAGGGCCTTTAGATATAGCTACATGCGAAATTTGGTAGCCCTACGCTTTATGAATAAGTACAGGGAGATTTCTTAAGTTTTCTCTACATAAGCCCATGTAAAACTTGTGACCCCCGGGGCAGGGCCAATTTTGACCCCAGGGCTATAATTTAAGCACTCTTGGTAGAGACCCACTAGATAAAGCCACATGCAAAATTTGGTAGCCCTAGGCCTTACGGCTAGGTACAGGGAGATTTCTAAAGTTTTCCCTAAATAAGCCCATGTAAAACTTGTGACCCCCGGGGTGGGGTCAAATTTGACCCAAGGGCTATAATTTGGGCACTCTTGGTAGAGGCCCACTAGATAAAGCCACATGCAAAATTTGGTAGCCCTAGGCCCCATGGCTAGGTCAAAGAAGAATTTTAAAGTTCTCCCTATATAAGCCCATGTAAAACTTGTTATATAAGCCCATGTAAAACTTGTTACCCCCGGGCAGGGCCTAATTTGACCCCAGGGCTATAATTTGAACAATCTTGGCAGAGGTCCACTAGATAAAGCTACATGCCAAATTTGGTAGCTCTAGGCCCTATGGCTAGGTAGAAGAGGAATTTTAAAGTTCTCCCTAAATAAGCCCATGTAAAACTTGTGACCCCCAGGGCGGGGCCAATTTTGACCCCAGGGCTATAAATTGAAGAAACTTGGTAGAGGTCCACTAGATAAAGCTACATGCCAAATTTGGTAGCCCTTGGCCTTACGGTTTCAGACAAGAAGATTTTCAAAGATTTTCAAAATTTTTCAGTTTTGTTGCCATGGCAACCAGAGTTTTTGAAGGAATTAAATTCTTTCAAGAAATTCTGAAGAGGACCATGGCAGGATCATTTCTGTGAAGTTTCATCAAAATTGGATGGGTAGTTTCAGAGAAGAAGACGTTTTAAAAAAAAGTTAACGCACGGACGGACGGACGCACGGACGGACGGACGGACGGACGCACGACAGACAACAGGCCATGACATAAGCCCGCTGGCCTTCGGCCAGTGGAGCTAAAAATTACAAAAAAGCAAAATACAAAACTTATGCATCAAAAATGCTTACTAGCTTGACACTGCCCACCAATAACGTCAGGTGAATTATCTAGATATATATAACCATCCTTGCAAGCGCACACTCCGTCAGAGTTACATTCCGCATTCCTATCATAGCAGTCTGTGCTCCTTATGCAGGACTGTCCGAGGGCTGAAAGAGATGAACAAAACCAAATTAGATCTTTATGTCAATTTTTTATCTTTTTAAAAAACGACAAAATTTTAGACTATCCAAATTGGAAGAATTTGCTGACGACAAATCCAATGAGACTCTGACATTTTCTTTACGAAGTGTTGAAAACATTGTGAGAAAAGGAGAAAATGCTAGTTACCAGCATTTTCTCCTTTTCCCACAATGTTTTTGAAAGTCTTCTTCATTAAACTCTGTGATAATGTGGTTAAGGGCTATCTCTGTCGCATTGGTGAATGTAAATAAACTAGTTAAAATGATTAATTGATATTCCCCAATAGAGATAAAAATTACCTTTATACAAAAATAAAATCAGAAAATAGGATTTGCAGGATGGACAATACAAAACCAATAACATCCCTCCACTTTTCACAATGTTTTTTTTTTCTCTTTTTGACAGATAGACAGGTCTGCAGTTTTTATCATTTGTCAAAGTGTTTAAGCATATGTTAATTTACATGTTAATCTGTGTTGTAACAACCTAAAGAATAAAGGCTTTAGAAAACATTGCAGGAAAAGGGGAAAATGCTGGAAACCTGCATTTTCTTCTTTTCCCACAATTTTTTTTCCTACCTTATACATTGGAACATTTTAGCCACATTTAGTTTGTTGTCTAGTACTCCTTTGAAATTGGATCAGTCTAAAATTTTATCATCTGGTAAATTGTACATCATTATAATTCTTTCAATTGACCATTAGATTGGCTTTTATTTTATCCTTTTTCAACACCATTTTCTAACATTCTAACTCTTTACCAAACAATACTGAGTTTTAATTCTTTGCCAAACAATCCTATGTTTTAATAACCAAGGAAAAGAAGCCTTTTGAAAATACATGTATTGTGGGAAAAGGAGAAAATGATGGCAACCTCAATCAAGGACAAATTCCATCATTTGAGTTAAATCTATATTGTCGTCTACAAATCCTTTCAATTTGGACAAGTCCACAAATTTGTTGTTTGGTTAGTGTTAAAGACGGACACAAACACTTGATGTACTGCTACTTTGCTGTCTGCAAATGCTTAAAATTACGTTTACGGTACATGGACAAGTCTAAATTCAACTTTTTCACTACTGAACAAATAAATTGCTTTTTGTCTAAAAATACATTTTCTGCAAGATCAAGAGACAGTGCAGTCATAATCTAGAATATAACAGTGAGTGGACAGTGCAGATCAGAGATCAAACTGCACATTCTGTGCAGTCTGATCATGATCTCAACTGTCCACAACAGGTTCAGTTCTGGTGTCATCCATGGTATGGATAGAGTTAAGCCCTCTGGTAAGTCTATATCCTCCCATATCTTGAAATTTTATATCTGGATCCATGTTACAAATTGAAATAATTTCTTTGTGCTCAAAGATTAAAACCATTACCAATCAATCTCATGCCGAGCCCCAATAGCTCAGTCGGTAGTGTGCAGGACTTGAGAACAGGAGGTCATGGGTTCAATCCCTGGCTCGGCCAATTTCTTTCCGAGGACTGATGATAGTCATTGCGACAGGATCCATTCCTCTCCCACCACTGGCCATTGTTTCGACGATGGTTATGTGGGAAAGCAGCCAGTGGCTTGGAAAGAAAATTGTGTGGAGTACTGGTAAAAGAAACTCCAGGAAAGCATGGATAGGTGCACTGGCCGCCGCGACATAACTGAAATACCGTAATGTTGAAAACGGCATTAAACACACCATACAATCAATCAATCAATTGATCTCATGTTTTACAAAAAACTTTGAAAACAATTGTGAGAAAATGATGGCCCTGTATCGCTCCACTGGCTAATACGTAAAATCCCTACATGCCAAACATTACAATACCTGGCCAATTGGTTTTGAACATAAGACCCTGAGACAGGACTAAAATTGGTAGCCCTAGTTCTTATGGTTAGTAACAAGAAGATTTCTAAAGATTTCACTATATAAGCCCGTGTAAAACTGATGACCCCTGGGGATGAATCAAATTCGACCCTATGGCTATAATTTACGCACTCTTGGTGAAGGCCCACTAGATAAAGCTACATGCGAAATTTGGTAGCCCTAGGCTTTTTGACTAAGTACGGGGAGATTTAAGTTTTCTCTATATAAGCCCATGTAAAACTTGTGACCCCCAGGGCGGGGCCAATTTTGACCCCAGGGCTATAATTTGGGCACTCTTGGTAGAGGCCCAATAGATAAAGCCATATGCAAAATTTGGTAGCCCTAGGCCTTATGGCTAGGTACAGGGAGATTTCTAAAGTATTCCCTATATAAGCCCATGTAAAACTTGTGACCCCTGGGGTGGGGTCAAATTTGACCCAATGGCTATAATTTGGGCACTTTTGGTAGAGGCCCACTAGATAAAGCCACATTCAAAAATTTGGTAACCCTAGGCCTCATTGCTAGGTACAGGAAGATTTCTAAAGTTTTCTCTATATAAGCCTATGTAAAACTTGTGACCCCAGGGACGGGGTCAAACTTGACCCCAGGGCTATAATTTGAAGAAACTTGATAGAGGCCCACTAGATAAAGCTACATGCCAAATTTGGTAACCCTAAGCCTTATGGTTTCAGACAAGAAGATTTTCAAAGATTTCCAATATTTTTAAGTTTTGTTGCCATGTTTTTGAAGGAATCAGATTCTTTCAAGAAATTCTTAAGAGGACCATGGCAGGATCATTTCTGTGAAGTTTCATCAAAATTGGATAGGTAGTTTCAGAGAAGATGTTTTAAATAAAAAAGTTAATGCATGCACGGACGGACAGACGGACGCACGACGGACACCTGGCCATGACATAAGCCCGCTGGCCTTCGGCCAATGGAGCTAAAAATTGCAAAGTTTTCCTCCTTTTTTCCCCATAATTATCTTACAACAGTCCTATCAAAAAGAAATCCTATTATTTATGCCACATTTAAGTCTTTACATGTACCAAACAACAAAGGTTTGGACTCGACCAAATTGAAAGCATTGGCAGACAACAAAATAAACGTAGCTCAAATGATGATTTTTGTCTTTGATAGGGTAGAAAACATTGTGGGAAAAGGAGAAAATGCTGGTTACCAGCATTTTCTCCTTTTCCCACAATGTTTTCAAAAGTCTTCTCCTTCAGGGTTGTTAAAAGTTGTGATTGCGTGGTAAAGGGGTAATTTATCGTCTGCAAATGCTTTCAATTACATGTTCATACACAGACGAGTCTAAAGTTTTGACTAAAGATTTTAAACCTTTACAGCACAATCCCAAGTTTTAATGACCTTGTTGAAGAAGGCTTTTTTGCTGGTAACCAGCATTTTCTCCTTTTCCCACAATGTTTTCCTCATCTTCTAAAAACAAACTGAACATCAGTTTTGAGTCATGTTTATTTTCCCATCTGCTAATGCTTTGAATTTGGACAAGTCTGAAATTTTGTCTGTTTGTAAAGAGTTTTATATCCACCAGCCTGGCAAACTACAACAGCTCATTTGTTCTGCATGTTTCAGACATTTTGAAAAAAAAGACACAATCGTCCCTGTGAAATTGGTTTACTGTGTCATGGTTTGCTCTTTTTCTTTTTGCTTGAATTAACTCAATTAAATATGCCTGGGAGCACCTCAATGGCCCCTGCTCAGTCACCTGCATTATACCCATGCCTTCAATACATTTTTCTTTGGGCCCAAAACATATACATGACATATCTTCGGACTGGTTGTTGGGCAAAAACATACATTTCAGAGTATCCAATACAAACTGCCTCGCTTGCAAGCACAGAGAGACACTGCTCAAAATAGCATTGCAACAACAATGTGCATGTCCAATATTCCAGTATTGCTTTCTTTTTACCGTAAGGTAATATATTTCAAACTTTACTTTCAAATATTTCAGACTGGTCCAAACTGAAAGCAGTGCAGATAACATTAAATATGGCACAAATTATGGGCTTTGTCTTTGAATGCCTAGGAAACACTGTGAGAAAAGGATAAAGTTCTGGCTACCAGAGGTCTTCTTTCATAAGGTCGATAAAACACTAAATTGTTTGGTAATGGGTTAAGGAATAAAAAAGCAAGGCTAATTCTGAGAAAAAACATTTACCAAAAACAGCAAAAACTTATGATGGATCATCCATGCAGACTGGATGTATAAAAAATACATTGAAAAATATCAAATTACAATCACCGAGAACTGCAGACCTGATCCACCTAATCCATTCGCCATTCATTTCATCAGCTTGACTTATGGTAGCTCATTTATCTTATTTCTTGATCAAAATGTTTTGAAGCCCTTAGAGCATGGAATAAACCCAACAGACATTTAAAAACCTAGAAAGCAAAAACAATGGCCACTGTCCAGGTAGATTCATGTAGGATGTCTCAACAAAATAGACTGTGTAGATCATAGATCAGACTGCACATTTTGTGCTGCAAGAGTAACTATAGTTGTGAAGGGCAATTATTTAAGGATAGGGCACCTTAATGTGGATTTCTGTAACATCGCCTTTCATCGCCGAAAAACGAACGGATTCGGCTAAGACTTGGATAATCCGTAACCGATCGGCCAATAGATGCTGGTTCCAAACATCAATTACAGACTACCCAATTCTTAGCCGAATCTGTACGATGAAAGGCGATGTTACATGAATCTTAATATTTGGGTGCCCTATCCTTAAGGGTTAATTATCACAATGCAGCAGCTTTTGAAAACATTGTGTTGACAAGGAGAAAATGCTTGTAAACCATTTTCTTGTTTCTCCAAAATGTTTCTACCTTTTCAACTTTCAAGACCAAATCTATCATTTGAGTCGGCTTGTTGTCTGCAAACACTTCTCAATTTCAGGCCTAAAAAAAAATGTGTTTAGGGTTTCCCTACCCCACCTAGAAAATGCTGCTGACCCTAAACTTTTTACGCTATGATTGACAAAAAAAATATGTCAGGTGTGATTTTGGTACATGTTCCATGTAAAAAGTTTCTGGAAAAAAATAAATCCCTACCTACCCTACCTACAGCATCTCAGCCCGAAACCCTTAACCCCCTAAACACAGACATTTTTTGCTAGGCCTTAACTAGCAATATTATCACTTGCCTAGGAGGTATGTGCCATTCTAAGGAAACAGATATCTTTGGATGGTAGAAAGGGCTAATTTATTGTCCCAAGAGGTTAGTTTTGTCAAGTATCAAGCAGTTCAAATCAAAGATCAGACTGAAAATTTGGTGCATGCTGATCTTGATTGAATCAGTATTCAAAGGCAAGTATAACAGTCTGTTGCATTCTAGAGTCAACATGCGTAAACAGTAGAACTGGTCTCCGATCACTAGAAGTTACCATTACACAGAAGTGCATATGGAAGAATTTTTTGCAAATAAATGTATATGTACATTTATTAACCCTTTATCATACAATCACAACTTTAAATGACCCCTGAAAGAAGGCTTTTGAAAAAATTCTTGGAAAAGAAGAAAATGCTAGTAACAAGCACTTTTTCCTTTTCCCACAATGTCTTTTATCCAAATTTCCTTTCATAGACAAATCCTACTATTTGAGCCACAGTTAACCCTTTACCACATAATCCCGACTTTTAACGCCCCTGAAAAAAAAAAAGCTTTTGAAAACATTGAGGGAAAAAGGAGAAAATGCTTGTAACCACCACTTTCTCCTTTTCCTACAATGTTTTCGATCCTATCAGAGAACTTAAGCATTTTTGTAGCAAAACTGATTTGAAGTTTGCGGATATTTTGAATTTGGGTAAGTCCAAAATATGTCGTGTGATAAACTGTTAATTTGTCATCTGACGATGCTTTTAACTCTTTACCAGACAACAAATTTTTAGACTGGTCCAAATTGAAAGCATCTGCAGATGACAAACTAAAGGTAGCCATTACGACAAAAAATATTCTTGACAGGGTAGAAAAAATTGTGGGAAAAGGAAAAAATGCTGGTTACCAGCATTTTTTCCTTTTCCCACAATGTTTTCAAAAGCCTTCTCCCTCAGGGTCGTTACAAGTTGGGATTGTGTGGTCAAGGGTTCATATTGGCCACTCAATCTATAATTTTCTTGTTTGGTAAAGGATAAAGCCTACAGCAGAATTCTCATTTCAACTTTCGACGTATTACTGTTCTACATTTTAGCCAAAACACCTTAAAACTGCAGGTTTTAAGTATTTTTTTTTCCAAGTTGTATTACTCTATTTATTTCAGACTCAGTTTGCATAGATTTGTCTTCACTTTTGAGACATGCAACAGACAGACAGGACTTAAGGCTGCTAGTTAATAGAAACAAAACATTTTAGATCTGACCATATAGTAAGCACTTGCAGATAACTCTTTCTCAAACACAAAATTTTGTACTGCTCCAAATTAATGGCATTTGCAGACAACAAAATGACTGAATGAGTCATTGAATTTCGTGTTTAGAAGGGTGGAAAACTTTGCAAGAAAAGGAGAAAATGCTGGTTTCCTTTGCCCACATTGTTTTCAAACATCTTTTTCCTTAGAGTAACTAAGTCAGGATTGTGTAGTACAGGACTGAATGTGGCCCAAACAAAGTTATACTGGGAGTTGTCTATGAGAGGAGAAACCAACGTTATGATGGGATTTGTCTAAGAAAGAGGAGAAAAGATACAGAAAAAAACAGAGAAACTGCTGTTTGCCAGCATTGTCTCCCTTTTTGGGTACAGTGTTAAAAGGCAAAAATATCAATATTGGTTGGAGCCCATGTTGAGTAAATTTCAGAGAGCTCACTTGCTCTCCAAGTATTTCTTGAGTTTCATCAGCATTAGGCTGGGGCCATGCAGTGCCTTCCCCACGGACTCTTGCATGGCAACATGTCGATGGGTGAAGAGCAGGGTGCCCTTTTTTTTCCCATGCCAAATTAGTGCACTCTAAGAATGAACATGGCCAGCAATTTACAAGTAACCAACTGATTCTTCCCTTCCTTGATCTGACATGACCTGGCAGAACTGACCATGGCATTAAGTGACCACTGACCTTTGAACTCACCCCTGAAAGTCCCAAGTGACCTGCGATGAACCAATGACACGTCCACTTTCGGTTTCCGTGCGGAAGTGGGCAAAACTACCAAAAGGGCGACAGTAAGATAAAACTGAAAGCAGCGCTTTCTCATAGTAGCCGACAGCCTGACAACTTTTACATTATTTGGAAATCCGCAGTTATCGAACACAATAAAACACCAAAGTAGCCACTGTCCAAAACTCGGCACATGCGTCCAATATTTCGGACATACTGAAACTTATTTCATGTCCCACGGCCTCGGCGCTGAGTCATACTTATGTTGTAATACACGCTCTTTCTCCACACGTGTAGATTCCCCAACTCTTTCTGTGCATAGTTTTTCTTGCTCGGAATTTGATTGTATTGTCAAGATATAAATAGAACACAAATACAGTACACTTCATGCGGCCTTGAACTCTTCGTTACAAAATGACAGACTGCACAACAAAATAATTAAAGCTGTCTCTTTTTTCGATACCACAAGCTGTATATTTCTATGATATGAATGGTAGTACTGATAATTTCCAAAGGCTGCAGGTATGAAAACCTAACACACAGGGTCTTAGCTATGTAAGAATCCACTGTAAATTCGGTCATGTTTATCGTAAATTCCCCTCCACATTGCGGAAAATAAACGTAAACAACCTAACGCGTTGATTGGTCAATATCTCCAGACTAGAGCCAGTATTCGTAAATACACCTCAGTTTCGAACTATTTATAGTCCGTTTCTTAAAAAGGAAAAGTGGTGCATCAACACATGCAACCATCAAGTTATTGTTTCGTTTTTTTTTTTAAACTGTTTCGCTTTTTTTTTAAGTTTTACTGAACAAGAAATGTAAAAAAAAAATACACTGTGTTCCATATGCTACTTCTTTTTGGAGACAAAAATATTCCTATCGGACATTGAGGATCCAAGATCAGACTGCACAGAACGTGCAGTCTGATCTTGATCTAATCTGCACTGTCCGCTCAAAGGCCAGTGAGTCGCGCTTAGCAGCCTAAAAGATACGCAAAGAAAACTATTGAAACAAAAAGGAAGACATCTTGGGAAAATAAGAAAATAGCTTGTAATAATAGCTTGAGAATCCCTTTTGTGCTTATCGAAACTACCGAACTATCAACGAGATCCATCGACCCTGAGTCAGGGGAAAAGGAGAAAATGCTGATAACCAGCATTTTCTCCTTTAACCTCAATATTTTCTACTCTTTCAAAGATAGAAATCATCATCTGAGCTACATTTTATTTGTCGTCTGCAAATGCTGTAAGTTTGGTCAAGTCTACAATTTTGTGGTCTGGTAAAGAATACAGGTTGCACTGTATGCTGTTTGTCCGAATCATGAGCTGGCATTTATCTGATGAGCTGGCATTTATTTTATTTAAACACGGATTGTGTAGTAATGGGTTAACACATGGGAGAAAAAAATTCAAAAATGCTCATACCAGCTTCATTCCCATTTGCCACAATTTTCCCTTGAGCTTCACATATGAAACCTTTAGTTATACATGTATTTTGATTATCCAACTGAGAAAATATGAACAATAAACATGAATCTAGGGTAATGTATATACATGAATACATGTATAGTCACATGAACAAAAGTAAAAACACTGTGGCTGAAGGATAATTTTTTTCAATTCAAACTTAATTTTTCTTTGATTACATGAAATTTAAGAGAATGTCGTCTGGCAATTAGCAGTCGGTATCAATAAGAAAGTATTGAGCTATCTTCCCTTTCAAAAAGGCACTTATAAAAAGTGCATTGGAAATGTCATATCAATTTTTTATTTCTAATTATTAACCATTTTCTCATTATAATATTTCATTGGCATACTTTTTTCTTAAAATTTAATCGATTATAGCCCAAACAAAAACGTCAACTGAACACATTACTACATGTATATGAAAACATTTCTTTTTCATCCAGCAGCAAATGACTTGGTAAAACATTGTAGTATAGGGACAAATTTCTCATTATTTGAATTTTTATGGTCTTTTTCCATCAGCTTAATTTACCCATTCATGTAGAGTGTATCCTAACAAGGTGTTACAATTCATATTTGTACAGTAATAGGTTAAAATATGCCTGAAAGGTAGGGCGTTTACTACCTGATACAAATTCATGAAGTTTTTTGGACTATAATGTACCTGGACTATCTAACCCTTTACCACACAATCCTGAGTCTTAATGACACTGTGGAGAGAAGCCTTTCCCAAAAAAAATTGTGGGAAACGGAGAAAATGCTGGTAACTAGCATTTTCTCCTCTTCCCACAATGTTTTCTACTATATCAACAACAAAAATTCATCATTTGAAGCCATATTCAATTGTGGTCTGAAAATACTTTGAATTTGGATAAGTCTACATTTTTGTCTTACGGTAAAGAGTTAAAGGCACTAAGAAGAAGGAAAAAAAATTCATACCAGTAAAATATTTTGTTGTCCCTTGTAGCAGTGAACCAAGATTGAACTGCTTATGCAGACAGTATAGATACAGATCAGACTTCACAGAATGTGCAGTCTGATCTTGGATGTACACTGTCCTCGTCTTAGACAGATATTCTGATTCACAGAATGTGCAGTCTGATCTTGGATTTCCACTGTCCACGTCTTTGTCAGACATTCTGGTAAATACTGCTGTAAACTGAAATATCTGCAACTTCTGACCGAGAATATCCATTTCATTTGAGCCAAGCCCTGTGAAAAGGGAGCTTTAAACATCTGCGAAAAGTATCAACCCATGTCAGCCTGCGCAGGCTGACCTGGGCCGAAACTTTTTGCTATCGGTCAATTTTCTGTATGTCCAAGGACCAGTCTACCTCGGTATTAAGTCGGTTGTTAAAAAAAGTGGCTATTATGGATCCATAAGTATGTGATGGCTTGCCTGGTACCATGGATCATGGAGACGCATTAAGCCCCCTTTTCACAGAGCATGGCTCATTTATTTTAGCTCTACAAAAGCACACAGAAAGACAAATGTCAGTCATGCTCTGTAAAAACAGGGTCTGATGGATCTACAAAAAGTATCCAACCATGCCAGCCTTGGCAGCACACACTGGCTGACCAGAGTTGAACACTTTTTGCTTTCAGCGAATTTTCTGCATATCTAGGGACCATTCTACTCCCAGGATTCAGCTGGATTGTTCTACAAAATGCATTATATGGATGCATAATCATGTGATGACTTGCTGTGTATTATCTGTCACCAAGATGCATTAAGCCCCCCTTTCCAAGATCATGGATCAAATTATTATGACCATTGGGCAAATTTCTCATCTTACTGCAATTTTTCAACATATTCAAGAGTATTTAACAACTGAGGTGTTAAAAATCAAACATAAAAAGTTAATAAGCCTTTTAAGGCCAAGGTATAAAACGATTATGGACAACTATTGGATAAACACAATCTGTCCCAAAGGTAATTTTAATCCTTAGTGTGTAAAAAAAATCTGAACAGGTATATTCAGTTTAGAATTAAAACTGAAATCACTGCGATATCATGGTGGGTTTTCTCTACAAGTTTCACAAAAGAGGGCAATGTAGATCAACGATCAGACTGCACATTTTGTGCAGTCTGATCTTGATCTACAATGGCCACAAAGCCAACAATAGTTGTGAAAAGCACTTTATTGATTGAATGATTGTATAGTGTTTAACACCATTTTTCAACATTATTTCAGTGATATTATTATTCCACAGCTGCCATTGCACCTAGCCACGCTTTCCTGGAGATTCATTTACCAATGAACTGCACAATATTCTTTCCAAGCCACTGGCTGCTTTCCCACATAACTATAGAATACATAGCTGGAGGAGAAAATACTGGTTACCAGCATTTTCTTCATTTCCTAGAATGTTTTTAGAAACTTTCTCTGTCAGAATCGTTAAAACTTTTGGATTGTGTGATGAAGTGTTAAAGGCCAGTAGTGGCCAACAGTAAACAATGTGGGTGTAAAATTTCATTTTAATTTAAATCACACCATTTGAAAATATGGAAATTATTATGATGATGACAATCTGTTATTGTACCATACGGTCAGTTCAAGTGTTAGTTTGCTGGCAAAAAAAGTAAAAATTAATTTAAAACTGGGTAAAAGTAAACAGACGATTGAGCAACTTGGCATTTTTTTAACGTAGTTTTGAAATACATTTTTCTGCGCTTGGTAGTCATTGGCACTTCGACCGACCGCACTTGAACACTGCCACTTTTTGCCGCTTGGACCAACTGTAAAACAATATATTGTCATTTTCATAATAATTTCTATTCTTTTAAACAGTATGATGTAGATCTGAATGCATTTTAACACACACATTGTTTACTTTTGGCCACTACTGGGCCTTTAAAAGGTTAAAACCTTGACCACATTCAATTTGACTATGTTCAGACACGTTATTCAGGAGACTTAACAAGGGAGAAATTATTTTAGGCAATTTAGTTTTTCTTTTACATAATTATGGAAAACATTATGGGGAAAAAGAAATAACTATCACTTATTGTTAAAAACCATGACTCCTATCCAAAAAAATGTTTTCAAAGCTCGCTGAACAGCATGTACATGTAAATAGTCTTATTTACTTGGAAACAGGTTTATTCGGCTCTCAGTAAATTTTGTAGACAAAAACTTTTGCACAATGCTGCATCAAAGTTCAGTGAGTACTGTACCACATGATCCCAAGTAATTTATGGATTTATTGAACTAACTTTTCCCAGTTCTCTACAAATACAACTTTTAACTACACTATAATCGAACAGCTTTTGAAAAGGAGTATTTGTAATATACTTTTCAATACTGTCGAAAGGCCTTCCTTGGAATGCTTTGTGTAATCTGTACAAAGCAGTCTTTATCAGGTCTAAAAATAGCGTCTACAGTAAAGGGTTTTAAATGAATCTATGTATGAATGCTAATATGCTTGCTACATGTTAAGTAGAAAACCTAAATAAGTTTATCTTACAACTAAAAATAAGTAACGAGTTAATCTTCACAGTTTAACCGAAAGGGGATCTTTGTCCATGTCAAGAAATAATCTTATGGGTCAACAAAACGAGTATCCTGGAAATTTCCGTATCTTCTCATGGCTCACTCGTGTCTTTCTGCACCCGCAAAAAGACAAAATAGATCTAGCAATTTTGTAAAAATGCTTATGAGGCAAATACAACGTAAATATTGTCGCCAACATTTCAATCTTTTAGGCAAAATTTATTGACTAGAACTGAAAACGACTGGGTGAGCCCTGATATATATATAGTTCTCTTGCCAATAAAATTCTAAATAAATAAAAGAGACATAATCAGTCGCATAATTAAATAAAACTTAGGCATTTAGTAATGTTGGGCCTTTTTAAGCCAGGATGTCTCACATAAAAACCTGACGGCGCTGATCTAGGACAAAACTGAAAATATTATGCAGACTGATCTTAATCTACACTATAAAAAGCATATAAAGTTTTGCCCGTTAGATTAACTCTTCACCAAACGTAATAGCTTTAGACTCGTCCAAACTTTAAGCATTTGCACATGTGAAATGACAGGTGGCTACAGCAAAGGTATTTGTCTTTGGAAGTGTACAAAAACTGTGGGAAATGGAGAAAATACTGTTACCAGCATTTTCTCCGTTCCTCATGTTTTCAAAGGTCTTTTCCCTGACAGACATTAAAACTCGAGACGTTTGGTAGAGGGTAAACTCTTTCACAACAAACTCCAAAAATACCGTTTTGTTTAGGGTATAAAAGTAGATTTGCACTGCTATTGAAGGTAGTTAAAATTTCATATCAGGTAACAGAACGTGTACATCCAAGATCAGACTGCGCATTCTGTACAGTCTGATCTTAATCTTCACCATCCACAAAAGGTATTTTGTCACTGGCATCAAATTAAAAAGAGCCAAGGGTGAAATTAGCATAACTGTTTTAATATTCCTGTTTTCCCAAGTTGCTTACATTCCAATGTCATATATGTTTTATTTGTCTCATTTACAAGTAATACTGTGATATGACCAATCCCCTGTGGCTCTGTGAATACAGAAAGGGCCAGTAAAACAGAGGCCTGGGGCTGTCAGTTTGAATCCCCAACACAGTCAAAACTTTCCATCGATAGATCAAAATCATTGCAGCGCGATTCCTTTCTCTCTCAATGCTAAACAGTTCTCTTTTGTTCTTCCTTTAACAAACAATCCTAGAAAAAAGAATCATCTTTACGATACTGAGGTGCCTTGCTCTAAACTGTGTACGCATGACATTTGCGTACGCAGTTTAGGTAAGCGCACACTTAGTCTGAAAACAACTTTCAATGAACAGCATAACTTTACAGTTTGAGTAAATTTTTACACAAGTTTACATCAGCTTAAATACCTTTGTGTAACTAAAGCAGGGATCATATATACTTGCATATTCGATCCAAAAAAAAATGCGTAAATCTACCCTGGTTAGTGAAAAGTATGGAAGCATAAAAAGACGTGTCTTGTAAGCCGGAGGTATTGGATTCAAATCCCTGGCTCAGTCAATGCTTAGCATACCAAGCAATCCAGTGTTTTTAAGTTATCCTACGGGATAAAGCTTTAAAAACACAGCCTGTCAATTAAAAGTTGTACGAGGGGTGATCAGAAAGAACGTGGACCAGTGCCGGTATCTGAATATTGTTATAAAAAACAACTTGGAGTGTTCACTATTTTTTAAAGTAACCTCCTTTGAGTTCTATGCATGTATTCATTCTTGATTTCGACGCGCGAAGCACGTGTGGGAGCGCGTCACGTGACGTTACTATGAAGGACCCGGTCGTAGCGAGGGTTAGCTCCTCTCTGCTCTCGTAGTGTATGCCACATAGAAAATCTTTCAAAACAGGAACTAGTCAGAGGTCACATGGAGTCAGGACCAAATTATAAGGAGCGTTGGCAAGTGTTTCTTTGTTTAGTTTTTGCAAAGTTTCCAGTACAAGTGTGGCTTTGTGAGCTAGGGCGTTATCTTGGTGTAAATTGACGTCACTCCGCAGGACTTCTGGCTGTGTTTTTCGTATGGTGTTCGTGAAATTTATTTGAATAATGTGGGCATAAAACTCAGAATTGACTGTAGTATGTAAAGATACAACATGATTTAGAAGAAAAACAGGAGAACAGAAATACTTGATGTAGATAACTTTACCAAGTGACTTAGAAAGGTTGGCTTTACTAGCGGAAGGCGATGTTGGATGTTTCAGTACTCTGCTTTGTCGTTTAGATTCATTGTCGGTAAAGTGTACCTGTGTTTCATCGCATGTTACAATACGATCAGTAAAGTTTGACCCCTCTACCCTAATGCGCTCTGAAATTTCTTAACAGATTTCGACCCTAACCCCCATTTTCTCGGGCGTCAGTTGCCGAGGTACCCACATTGTGCAAATACACGACATTCCAAGACTCTCAGTCAAAATCTCCTGAGTACTTAATAATGAAATGTCAAATGTGTCAGCTATTTTCCTGACAGCATCTCGGCGATCTTGTTTTACATGCTGCTCTACATCCGTTATGATTTTGTCCGTGACTGATGTTGATGGACGGCCAGATTTAGGGTCATCTTTAACAGTATCGCACCATTGTCTAAACCGGTCCGATCCATGTACGAATATCAGATTCCTTGAGTGCGGAGTCCCCTTAAACTGTTTCTAAATCGGTTTTGATTTCCGGTAAATACTTTCCGAGTTTGACGCAAAACTTTACGATTACTCTCGGCTCAAATAAAACGTCGTCCGATATTTTGAACCCCTAATGCAGTATATGACGTCATTAAAATGCCGTCATACTTTACCTACTTTAATATGACAACATTTGAAAGCGTGAGTCAGTTACCAGATAATTAATGCTCATCTATGCAAATTTGTATAATCCTAAGTGTAGTAGTTTTCAAAATAACGAGGTGGTCCACGATCTTTCTGATCACCCCACGTAAGGTCGAATTTAGGTCTGGCAAAGCAAACGCTCTTTCCAAGGAACGATGAAAGTCATTGCAACAGACAACTTAGTCAAATGCTAAATATTATGTGTGCATACACATTCGCTTCTTCATGTAGCCGCAGTGTTTTCATGGGCATTTTCTCCCGAAATTGGAAAAGTTGTTAAAACATCAGACTGCAAGTTAACAGACTCTGCAAAATTATCTACATTATTTTTTGCAATATTCTAGACACACTTGTGGTTTATCAGACTTATCAAAATCTGCTATAAAACGTGCTATTAATCTGGCATTTTTTCCATGGAATTTAAAGTACAACAGGGTCTGACCTTTTCTTGGAAACTGGGTTGGATAATAGCTCCGCATTTATCTAGATCAATACTATGTTCTGGGTATCGGCCCATCACTACCTTTGAAGACTTCCTTTTAAAACCCTTCACAAAACAATCCTGGGCTTTAACTCTTTACCAAACGACAAAATTTCGGACTTGGTTAAATCCAAAGCATTTGCAGACGACAAACGGTCCGACGAATCACCGAAATACCACCGAAACACCGAAATACCCGTATTTTTTATTGTTGGGTTCAAATAACTGACAAAAGTATACAGGATTTTTTTCTTTCTTTTCTTTTTCAGAAAACATGCTTAATCATAGTATTAATTATTATTGAGAAGAGTGACGCTGTTAGTATACACTGATCATTGATTTACGTTGAGAACAATCACCGAAACACTCGCGTGCCTGACCTGTTACACACCGAAATACCCGATCTCGACGACGACAATCTAGACCTAAGATTTATCAATTTGAAATTATCACTTATATTTCTTTTGAATGATAAACACACACAAAAGAGAGCGCCAATCCACTTCATTTGCGAAATAAGTAGACGGTGAGACCCAAATCAGACATTACATGATGTAAGTCTCTGATCCGACAAACACACAAGTTTCTCGGCACGTTCTGTTCTCTTCTGTTCTGTTAAAGTGAAGCGATCATAAATGTTCGGCTAACATATTCAAATTTGTTTGATATGTAGGTTTGTCCTTGTTATTTTTCAAGTAATATGGTTATATTTATAATCTTATCGGCGAAATTGTAATTGTCTTATCAATTTACGCCTGGTGCCGTGCTAACTAAACATTCAAAATGGCTGCCGGTTTTCTAATTTGGTGACGTTTTATCTCATATTTTTCAACTTAAAAATGGAAAGCTTTTTTTTCTAGCATACTTATGGATAAATTTCAGACACATCAATCTTGTACAAAAACAACTGAAGGGAGATTGCGAAGGTGTAATCCCTGAATTGACCAATTTTAGTACGTGGAGCGGGTATTTCGGTGGACATTTACAGCACGGTAGGCTATTCCGGTGCACATTCTCATGGCGGGCCTCAATAACATGTTGCTATTTTGAAATTAGGTTTAACACTAACCCTCCTTCATAAATGAAATTACAATTTGGTCAAAAACCACAACTTCAGTTATCGTAATAAATAAAAAAAATACGGGTATTTCGGTGTTTCGGTGGTATTTCGGTGATTCGTCGGACCCGACGACAAATTAAATGCGACTCAAATGAAGAAAATTGTTTTTGAAAGGGTAGAAAACATTTTGAGAAAAGGAGAAAATGCTGGTTACCAGCATTTTCTCCTTTCCTAAAATGTTTTCAAAAGCTTTTTTTGTCAGGGTCGTTCAAACTCTAGATTGTATGGTAAAGGGTTAACTACCGTGAGAAAGACAGCTTTTGAAAAATTTGTAAGACATGGAGAAAATCCTACTAAAAAGTTTTCTATCCTTTCAAAGACAACTCCAAACGTGTAGGCTATATGTTTAAAATGTTGCCTACAAATGCTGTAAATTCAGACCAGTTCAGACTGTTTTGTAGATTCTTTTGCTTCCACAATGAGGCGTATTTAACGAGATGACAAATTTCAGCCTTCTTCAAACTGAAAATGTTTGAAGATAATAAGTTCAATGTTAATCAAAACATGAAACTTGCCTGGCAAAAGATAGTTCTAGAACATTTTGGAAAAAAAAAAAGAGAAAACTCTGGCTATCCGCGTAATCTCCTTTTCCTACAATATTTTCAATGGCTTCTTCCACCGGGTTGTTAAAATGAGATTGGGTGAAAAAGAGATAACCCCAGTTACCAGTTTCTTCTTTTTTCATGTTAAGGTAGTAGACCCCTAACGCTTCTAGTGCAACATAGAATAAAATTTCTTGTTAGTTGATAAATACGGATTTATACTGATATAATACTTTTGCACATTTTTAACGGACCAGAAATTCCTTTGATGTCTATCTTGAAATTATTTGTTGATACTTTTGTTAGTTTCCTGAAAAGGGAGGTTATTATTATCTCTGTTTGTAATGAGAATATAGTGGGTTTTAGATTTATACATGATAATTCTAAGAAGGGAAAAAAGGGAAAAAGTGGCTTGGTTAAAGTAGTACTAACAATAATACCCAGTTTTAATCATAGCAAATTTTGTAGGATAACATTGTACTGGAAATAGCTGTTTTCCATTAGGGGTATACTACCTTAACTCTTTATCACACAATCCCGTGTGTTAACGACCCTGAGAAAGAAACCTTTTAAAAACATTGTGGGAAAAGGAGAAAATGCTGGTAACCAGCATTTTCTCCTTTTTCCACAATGTTTTCTACCCTTCTAAAGACAGAAATCATGATTTGAGTCATGTTTAATTTATCGTCTGCAAATAGTTTCAATTTGGTTGAGTCTAAAATTTTGTCGTGTGGTCAAGGGTTAAAGAAAGTCTGCTTTACTCCTGGTGAAAAGCGAAAAACATGGTATTTTTTCATAAATAATTTTCATTTTAAACCAGAAGGTCAGTTCGCCAATTCACACGTTTTCTTGGTTTCACCAGCAAAGTATGACAGTTCTAAAGTTTATCCGCATGTGTTATAAAGTTATAGAAATAAAACGCAGTAAGTTTTTCTTACAATTCAAGTAGCCTACAGAGATGTGGCTACATCTATGACCCTCTACCTACTTTTATACTTGTCCAAATTGATGGCCTCTGCAGGTTAAAAAAAACAAGAGGGCCATGATGGCCCTGTATCGCTCCACTGGCTAATACGTAAAATCACTACATGCCAAACATTACAATACTTGGCCAATTGGTTTTGAACATAAGACCCCTGAAACAGGACTAAAATTGGTAGCCCTAGTTCATATGGTTAGTAACAAGAAGATTTCTAAAGATTTCACTATATAAGCCCACGTAAAACTTCTGACCCCTCGGGGTGAATCAAATTCCCCCCTAGGGCTATAATTTACGCACTCTTGGTGAAGGGCCTTTAGATATAGCTACATGCGAAATTTGGTAGCCCTACGCTTTATGAATAAGTACAGGGAGATTTCTTAAGTTTTCTCTACATAAGCCCATGTAAAACTTGTGACCCCCGGGGCAGGGCCAATTTTGACCCCAGGGCTATAATTTAAGCACTCTTGGTAGAGACCCACTAGATAAAGCCACATGCAAAATTTGGTAGCCCTAGGCCTTACGGCTAGGTACAGGGAGATTTCTAAAGTTTTCCCTAAATAAGCCCATGTAAAACTTGTGACCCCCGGGGTGGGGTCAAATTTGACCCAAGGGCTATAATTTGGGCACTCTTGGTAGAGGCCCACTAGATAAAGCCACATGCAAAATTTGGTAGACCTAGGCCCCATGGCTAGGTCAAAGAAGAATTTTAAAGTTCTCTCTATATAAGCCCATGTAAAACTTGTTATATAAGCCCATGTAAAACTTGTTACCCCCGGGCAGGGCCTAATTTGACCCCAGGGCTATAATTTGAACAATCTTGGCAGAGGTCCACTAGATAAAGCTACATGCCAAATTTGGTAGCTCTAGGCCCTATGGCTAGGTAGAAGAGGAATTTTAAAGTTCTCCCTAAATAAGCCCATGTAAAACTTGTGACCCCCGGGGCGGGGCCAATTTTGACCCCAGGGCTATAAATTGAAGAAACTTGGTAGAGGTCCACTAGATAAAGCTACATGCCAAATTTGGTAGCCCTTGGCCTTACGGTTTCAGACAAGAAGATTTTCAAAGATTTTCAAAATTTTTCAGTTTTGTTGCCATGGCAACCAGAGTTTTTGAAGGAATTAAATTCTTTCAAGAAATTCTGAAGAGGACCATGGCAGGATCATTTCTGTGAAGTTTCATCAAAATTGGATGGGTAGTTTCAGAGAAGAAGACGTTTTAAAAAAAAATTAACGGACGGATGCACGCACGCATGGACGGACGCATGACGGACAACAGGCCATGACATAAGCCCGCTGGCCTTCGGCCAGTGGAGCTAAAAATCATAAGTGCCTCATATGATGTAATTTTCTTTTGTGTGAAAAATATTGTGGATAATAGAGAAAATGCTCATTACAAAAATTTTCTAATATAACCCAGATGTTTTCAAAAGTCGTCCACTGTGTTGTTAACACACAAAATTTAACTCTTTACCACACAACCCTGTCTTTCAACAACCTTGAGAAAGAAAGCTTTTGAAGACATCATGGGAAAAGGAAAAAAATGATAGTAACCAGCGTTTTCTCCTTTTCCCACAAAGTTTTCTACCCATCCCAAAACAAATTTCAATTTATAACTTTCATTTATTTTGCCGTATGCAAATGCTTTCAATTTGGACAAGTCTACAATTTGGTTGTTTAGTAAAGAGTTAAAGACAATCTTCACTTCAAAGTACCATACATAAGAAAGGGAGTCGGACACCTCATCAATAATTTAACCCTTTAACGCACAATGCCGACTTTAAACGACCCTTGGAAAGAAGCCTTTTGAAAACATTGTGGGAAAAGGAGAAAATGCTGGTTACCAGCATTTTCTCCTTTTCCCACATTATTTTCTACCCTATCAAAGAAAAATAGCACCATTTGAGCCACACTGAAATTGTCGTCTGCAAATGCTTTCAATTTGGAGAAGGCCAAAATTTTGTGGTCTGGTAAAGGGAAGGTCTAACAGTAGCCCTGAACATTTTCTGTCATTTTTGCAGACCATGTACATATAGATCTAAATAGAATAAGCCCGCAATTTCTTCTTCACCCACAATGTTTTCCATCCATCTAAAACAAATTACTAGAATCTTTACTTAAGCATTAGTAAGTAACTGTATCCACAACATTTTATCTTAATATGAATCGGGCTAAAGTTTTGTTTTTAAAAAAAATCAAATGCTTGTATTCAGATTGCACAGAGAAAGTTTTTCCTTTTTTTAGAAATTGATTGTGCCTGTCATTAAGTAAGTAAAGTAACATTACCAGAGGGTTTTTTTTCTATTTAAATAAATCAAGAGTGATTTCAGTCCATACAGAACCAAACTACTGCACTAAGTTCTAGGAATTGTTTCATGCCAGATGGTCTCATCAAAGCAGACAGAGAAGACAATTTAAAATTATACTGTATATTTTGTGCAAAATGATTCTGATCTATCCACTCCACAAAAATAATTTTAGGAAAGTTTTTAATTAACCCTTTACCACACAACCCTAACTTTTAACGACACTGAGAGAGAAGCCCTTAGAAATCACTGTGGGAAAAGGAGAAAATGCTGGTAACTAGCATTTTCTCCTTTTCCCACAATGTTTTCTAAGCTATGAAAGACAAAATCCATCATTTGAGCCACACTGAAATTGTTGTCTGCAAATGCTTTCAACTTGGACAAGTTTTAACATTTTGTTGTTTGGTAAAGGGTTAAATATTTGTCAAATGGAGAAATTAGTCATACAAATCTCTGAAAATCTTTCAGTAAGAAAGAAGACAGCAAAGAAGTCAAGTTCTGTCACCAAAACCAGAATAAAAACCCTTCACTACATATCAGACAACAATTTTTTCACTTGTCCAAATCAAAAGCATTTGCAGACAACAAATAAAATGACATTAATGTGACCCAAATGATATGTTGACCCACATTTGTATCGCACAGGGTAGGAAACATTGTGGAAAAAGACGAGAAAATGCTGTTTACCATCATTTTATCATTTTTTCAACATTTGGAAAAGCCTTCATGGTCAGGGTTGTTGAAGTAAAACTAGGGATTGTGTGTTAAAGGATTAAAAAGTGCTGAAACCTGTGAAATTTGCCTCTGCATGCAAAGTAGATCAAACTTGTGCAGCCTGATCATGAATCTACGTTATACACTACTTTGTTACGTATTCCGACTCATTCAACTTGGAATAGCAATATTTTTGGTAACCTGGTGGCCTTGTATACTAACTCTTTACAAAATGACAAAGTTCTTGGACCTACTAAATTGTAAATTAATGAGTAGGAACATTGTTGCATTTTCTCTTTTTCCCCCAGTTTTTTTCAAAATCCTTTTCCTAAAGGTGGTTAAAACTCAAGATTGTTTTGAAAAGTTTGGAGAAGGGTTAATAACTTTGTGATATTTGTCAAATTCACTTTTTGCTATTCTTAGAACACAACACATGGTGACCTTAAAAGGGCAATCACCAATATTATTTCCAATTGTCATCTGAAAAGGTCATTCCCAGCATTTTTCTCCAGTCTCTTTTCCACATTGTTTCTTACCCTTTCAAGGACAAATTTAATCATTCTAACCATATTTGATTTGTTGACTGCAAATGCCATAACTCTTAACCTGTTAAATAAGTTAATCTTTTTCCCGCTAAATAATTAAAATGAAATTTCCGATTCCATCGTAAAAACCCAAATTTTGCTATTTCAAATTTATGTCTTAGGGAATATCTCCTCAGATAGCATAGATCCAAGATCAGAATGCACATTCTCTGCAGTCTGATCTTGATATACACGATCTGCAAAAGGACAGTGAGTCGTGCTTTGCAGTCTAAGGGTTAAATGAAGCTTTCAGGCTGAAAGCAAAGAGTAAAATTTTTGCTTTTCAAAGGTAGTTTTGGGGGCAAAAATTATCTCTTTACTGGACAATGCAGATCACTTCTATGCAGTCTGATCTTGATCTACACTGTCCTCAAAAAGTCTTTGAGTCACCCTTAGCTGCCTCAGGGTTAAAATCTCTAGAATTTAGTTGTGTAATAATACCGTAAATAAAGAGTTTCTTTATATCACACAATCCTGTGAAAAAATTGCATGTATGGCTTTTCACGCCATTTTTAACTTTATTTCAATTATAACGTGGCAGTCAGTCATGAGGAAAAAGGATTTTGGAAACAAGTGTGGGGAAAAAAGGAAAATTCTGGCTACCAGCCCTGAGAGAGGCAAGTATTCTGTCACAATTACGACCATGATCGATCCCAGGAAAGAATTTGGCCAAGGCAGGAACTCAGATCAGTGAGCACCCCAGGGTTTTTCCTAGAATTAAAAATATGGAGGTATTGAACCCCCTTCAAATTTATCCGAGAAGGCAAATATCAAAATTTTGGGAGACATTCAGAAATTTGAGGGTGCAAATTCAAACAAAGAGGGTTCAGAGAAAACTCTACCCACTAATTTTAAGTCATCATCAAGATGTTTATGTACGTTACAGCTGAACAGCATGTAAAGGAAACACAGCAAACAATTTTACTGAAAGACATCTTACAAGAAAGCAGTGAGACCTTCCTCTGGCACTCAGGGAACACTGGAAGTGTTCCACAGTGATACCACTTTTTAAAAGCTGGCAACCCCTGATAGATAGGCTAAATGGTTGCCTAAATATAGAAAAAGGCCTACAGTAACTTTTTGCCAGACATAAAGCTTAACTCATTCAATGTGAAGGTATTTGCATGGGTATTCCATTTGCATGCGAACACTGAATATTGCTTAACACTTTACCAAACGACAAAATTTTAGACTTGTCCAAATTGAAAGCATTTGCAGACGACAAAATAAATGTGACTCAAAGATTGAAAGTTGACTTTAGAAGAGTAGAAAACATTGTGGGAAAAGGAGAAAATGCTGGTTCCAAGCATTTTCTCCTTTTCCCACAATGTTTTCAGAAGGCTTCTTCCTCTGGGTCGCAAAAAACAGGGATTGTTTGGTAAAGGGTTAAATGATGGATTGTGTCGTTGAAAAGGTAGAGGACATTGAGGAAAAAGGAGAAAATGTTGGTAACCAGAATTGTCCTTTTTCCACAATGTTTTATATAGGCCTTGAGCATATGGGTTGAACAAACTGAGGATTCCTTGGTAAAGAGAAAATTTCATACAGGACATCAATATTCAAAAGTTCTTGGGCTTTTTACTCATACCCTTTCAACATTCATTGTGACCCTTGACCTTTCAACTCACCTCTCCTGACTTGTCTTGGGCTCCTTTTTACGCCATGGGTGCTGTGGACTAAAATTATAATCCAAATGCATGTTAACAACCAACAGCTATTTGTTTTGAAGTTCATTGTCATTTTATCCGGTTTCTTTTGTTCCTTTACATATTTCTAGTCTATCGACTGTGACTCAAATTTCATGTTCAACAAACCGTGACATACTTGTTTACACATAGCCTTCTGGTGTAATGGCGGCCGATTTTATCAATGGGCCGTCGTGGGCAATGTCTAGAAACCGACTTGTATCTCTTAAACACTCTAGTAATCCAACCAGGAAGAACTGAGACCAATCAAACGCATGAGATATCACAAAAAGATAAGCATAAAAGATACTCAACACATATGTTACCAAGTGATCACATAAATGGTTATTATCGCTTTGATAATGCACAAAATAAATAACGTAGCCTTGAACTGGAAGTAAAAAAATAAACTCCTAGACAACAACAACACTCCTTTGTTTTACACGTGTAAAATCGCCAAATTTAAACAATCAGGTGTTGAATTATAATATTCATACCAGTTCATAAAAAGTACAGAACATTATTAAATAATTACTTGACAACGAAACAGTAACGAAATATCGACACTTTATTGTGAGAACAACTCCACATTGAGGAAACCTAAACGTAAACAAGTCAACACGTTGATTGGTCGACTGCGATAAAGTTAGCCGTTTTTAGAATGAAGCTGTAGTTTCGAATTCAGTCAGCACGAGCTATTTTATAGTGTATTTCCAAGACAAAAGATTCAAGCTGGGAAGGTTTTATCAAGAAAGGGTAAAACAAATTGTGGAAAATGCACTTTTTCTTATTTCTTCTTGGTTAATCAGTGGATGTGTGATTTCATTTTTGGAGCTATTCCGTCGTTAACTTGAACGCATACTTAGCCCTAACCAAATAATCTTGTGTAAACCCTTTACCTGCTAAATAAGTGAATTGAATCTTTTAAGCCGATAGTAAAAACCCAAATTTTATTATTTTCAAGGTATTTTTTGCAGGAAAAATATCTCCTCATCGGACAGTGAAGATCCAAGATCAGACTGCACGTTCTGTGCAGTCTGATCTTGATATACACTTTCCGCAAATGGTCAGTGAGTCGCGCTTAGCAGCCTAGGAGTTAAACAGCAACGTGGAAAAAAAGGAGGGAATGCTGAAATGGGAAAAGAAATAAAATGCTTGTAATTTCTACACCTACAGTTTCCACCAGTTGCACTACTTTTTACTTTTTTGTCTGCAAATGCTTTGAGCTTGGGCAAGCCTAGATTTTGTTGTCTGGCCAAAGGTTAATCACTTTTGTTCGGGGCAAAAATAATGCACTGCGTTACACTTAACATTGTCGTGAACATAATGGGCATTTATTTACATGTAGATCCACTGTGAAAAAAATGTATTTTGATCGACCGGAAAACTGAAGATAAAACGAAGAAAATGAAACGATTTAGTTATTTTCCCAAATAATTTCGTGTTTAAACGACCCTGAAAAACAAAGCTCTTGAAAACATTGTTGGACATTAAAAAAAAAAATGCTGCTAACCATCACTTTATCCTTTTCCCACAATAGTTCTTACCTTTTCAAAGATAGATAGGCTACATGTATCGCCATTATGTAGTCACGTCGTATTGACTAATATGTCATCAGCAACTGATTTCAATACTGACACATCTAAAAGTTTTTCGTCTGGTAAAGAATTAATTCCCAGCAGACGACCGAATACTTTACCTGCTGCAGACTTCTTTCGTTTTGCAGCAGGCATTGTGGTAAAAGAATAAATTACTCGTGACGAGCAAATTCTCCTAGTGTCACAATGCTTTCACGCGTATTTATTTGAGATTTGATAGCTGCTATTATAACACTGATATTTTTAAATTCGTCTGCAAACACGTACGTAGCTAATGGCAAAAAGCCCAGAGCGGGTTAAAACCGTACTCGTATTAACCCTTATCTTGATAAATGACTGCAATTAACTTTTCAGTTGAAAGTAAATACCCAAAATTTTGCTATTTCAAAGTTTTTTTTTTTTGGTGGGGGGGGGGAAGGAGGGAGGAGAGGGGCAATATGTCCTTATCGGAAAGTGCAGATCACAGATCAGACTGCACGTTATGTGCAGTCTGATCTTGATCTACACTGTCCGCAAAAGGTCATTGAATCGAGCTTAGCAGCCTCAGAGTTAACTCTTTATCCGACAACAAAAATTTAGACTCGTCGAAATTGAAAGCATGTCCAGACGATAAATTTAACCCTTTACCACATAATGCCGAGTTTTAACGACCCTATGCAATAGGGCTTTTGAAAACATTCCGAGAAAAGGAGCAAATGCTGGTAACCAGCATTTTCTCCTTTTCCCAGAATGTTTTCTACCCTTTCAACGACAGATCCAAAAATGTAAGCGTCTACAGATGCTTCCACATTAACGGGACTGGTCTGAGATTTTGTCGTTTGGTAAAGAGTAAATAGGGCTTGAATTTTGTTCATAGCTCCATGAAAAAAAAATCAGCAGTGCCGGAACTACTTTTGCAGTCAAACTAATGTAAACAAACACGTATAAATCTACGAGATTTCATAATGTTTTTCGTTCTGATTTTATATCGAGTCCGAAGTTCAAATTGATAGCTGAATTTATTTTTTCTGAATACTGAAAAAAAAAAATCCAACAGTAAATTCAAAGAGAGAGCTGAAAACTCATTGTTACTCTGCTGGGTTTAAACAATCTTATTTTCAACTTAAAGACGATCGCTACAGTTTCACCATTTTTTCAAAACATTCAGAATTTCATGAAACTTTGTTTGGTGATAGTTTATTATCTGATCTAGAAAAATAGGAGATAAAAGAGGGGGTCGCCAGCTTTGGGAAAATTCTATGAATATTTCTTTTAGTACACCCTGCATTGCGGCAGTTCAGGATGAAATTTCACCTATGAAAACTGAGGCTATGTATATTTTTTTAAATGACAACAATTATAAGCAAATTTTATGTCATTATATTGGTGAAACATCAAATTGAATGAAAAAAATAATTTAGAGTATACTGAGTATCAATATTTAAAAAAAAAATCCCTTAACTTATGGCTACAACACCTTTATTTTGGAAAAAAACAAAACAAAACAAAGAGTATCTTTTAAAGTTATTTTTTTAAATGTTCTAACATTCAGATTTTTCTTATTTTTTCTATATATAATATTCAGGTACTAAACTAAAAGAATCAGGCTTAAAACAAATAGGTCACCATCCTTATTTTTTAAGAAAATACATTTTAAGTTTGTGGGTGGTGCACTAACTAATGAGTAAATGTAGGGTTTGTCAAAGACAAAGACATTATATGAAGTAAATTATCTCAATTTTTTCAATAATACAACAATATTTATAAGAATCAAGTTTGTTGGTCATAATAAACCAATTCATAGCATATAAAGGTAATACTGATGGTAGCATTTAACCCATTTCCAAACGACTAATTTAAGACTCTTCTAAATTTGACGCGTTCGCAGACGCTAAACCAAAACCTGGTATTCATGTATCACAGTTCTTTGATGGGTCAGAAATCATTGTGCGAAAAGGAGAAATCAGTCGTTAGGAGGAATTTCTCCTTTTGACATCAATGTTTTCTAATGTTGTCTGCTGCAGACTCATCAAGCTTAGGGACAACCTGGTAAAGGAAAAAGGCTTATGTACAGCCCCTCGTTTTCTGCAAGTCTTTACCAAGTGACATAATTTTGGACTAGACCAAACTGAAAGCATCTGCATCTGAAAGGATGTTTTAGCTCGACGATACGTCTGCGAGATAGAGCGCTAGTAGTAGCATCTGTGTCCATATTTCCGTTGTTAGGTGACGTAGTTAGGTGGTTCACTTTGACTTTCAGTCCGATCTTTTGAAAACGTAATTTTGGATTCTTGCCTCGCATATAATTATTTGGCTTGATTCAAATACTTTTTTCTTCATTTTGCTGACATGAAACGACCCGTTTTAGTTCTTGGTTTATCCATTCTGCAGACATTGACAAGTGTGGCAAGATCAATTGTGTTAGGTGCTCACCGTTTTTCGAGTAAAAGGTGAGCGTTATAGTTACACGAAGCGTGAAAATGGAAACTGTCGCGATCGTCTTTAACGCTAGCGTATTGAACTTCTAAAAATAAATACACTCAATCTGCAAATGTTCAATACTATAATGACGTCATGAATTGCGTCATTTTTACGTCATGAAGGAGCAGTTTTACCGCGTTATGAAATATCAATGAAAGGGACAGTAAATAAATACGCAATGTTGGATTTACAAAAAAAGAGCAGTTAGTATTATTTAAGTGCATAGATCTACATGTATTTGTTGTCTGTGATATTGAATTACAAGGAATGAAGAGATTTTTTTTTTCATGGAGGTATGAAAAAAAAACCCTAATCACACTGTATGAAACCTAGTTTAGGTTTTTTTTTCATACCTCCATGAAAACAAAAAGAATTCTCTTCATTCCTTAAATCAAGATCTTGGTTTTTGATTGAAGTTTTAAATAGAAATAGAGAAATTACATTTTCGCCTGTTTTCACCACTGATATTTTAAAACCCATTTTAACTAATTATTCTGATGCGTTTTTTGTTGAAATTTTCACGTGTAGGAGGTGATTCCTAAAAATTGGCTCGGTTAAGATTGTCTAAGATTGTTTAAAAACTTAATGATACCAAATTTCTTGAAGATGTCTGTGTTACAGAAATAGCTGTTTGCCATTAGGTAAAAGAAAGATTTCGGTTTTAGTTACAAAGTCATAGAAAAGTTGATTCCGGCCTGGCCGAAAAAACGCACTGAAGGCAGCGGATTTCTTTTCTGGCTCAGAATAGATCTACATGCTACTAATTGGTGTGTTCTATGATTTTTTTTCCTCGTGAACTAATATAAATCAAAACGGAAAGTTCTCCAGAGAACTCTTACCCTTGAGATTAGGGTACGTGTTCACTAGGGTCCGAGTTCTCCAGCAACGAGGTATGTTATTGTATAAATGTGCCAGATAGTGGAGAGGTGTTAAACCCGGCACGGTTTTTGTTTTATTTAAGCTTGAAAATCTTTTGTTACCTCAAATTAAAAAGACAACTGAAACATGATGTTTTAATTGTCAGAGAACATACAGTATCAAGTTGAACTGCTTTGTTTGAATATCATTGGCAGAACTATTTTGTTAGTGTACGAAACTGGTTTTGTTTACAGGGGTATCCAGGCAAAACCTGCCGGAAGCAAAAGTCTGACCTAGATAAAGATAGATCTAGATCTAGTAGGCTTCGAAAACCAGAATATACATGCACACGTGACGTGGGAACTACGACAGCGGGCTAAACCCGCTGCCAAAAATGGACTTGATCTAGAGGGGTGGATTTGGTCTTGGGTTTTATGAAACTGCCTAGGGCTCGTATTCTTCAGCCATTATAAAGTCCCTGTAGAGGCCAAAAGTTAACAATGCGGGTGTTAAAATGCATTTAGATTTTAGATTATAGGCCTAAGTTTTAAAAGTATGGAGATTATTGTGAGGATGAGAGTCTGTAATTATACAGTCGATTCAAGTGTTGGCTGCTGGATAAAAAAAAATAAATTCAAAACTAGGCCAAAATGTAAACAAAAGATAGAGCGACCTGGCAACTTTTAACCTAGTTGTAAAATTCATTTTTTCTGCCAGCGACTAACACTTGGACCGACCGTGCAATGGAAGATTGTCATCTTCCAATAATTTCTATACTTTTAAATATTATGATTAAAATTCAAATGCGTTTTAAACCAGCATTGTTTACTTTGGCCGCCATGTGCCTTTAAGTAGTATCCTTATTATTCTAGTTTAGTTGAAAGTAACACAGTTTCCTTACTTTTATATATCCGAAATTCTTGATAATCAGATAAGACTATTATTTAGAATGGCTGGTGATATACGGGCCCTGTTGTTTGGTGTCCCTCAAGGATATGTTGTACGTATTGGCCATAACTACGAGTATGTTTTTAAGTAGCATCCTTCTTATTCTAGTTAAGAAAGTTACACACTATATTTACTTTTACATTTCGAAAATTCTTGATAGCCAGACTAAGGCTGTTATTTATAACGGCTAGTGAAAACTGGTCCTGTTTTTTTTTTTTGGTGCCCCTCAAGGATATGTGGTAGATCTACGTATTTGTAAAAAAAAAAACAGTGGCAACAATTAGAATAAACCCTTTTTTCTTTTTCTAATTGTAGTCCTTGTTTTTCCTCGCTTTCTCTCAAATTACCATTATTATTTTTCTTGCTTTATCCATGAAATTATAAATAATCATTAGCTGTCTACCTGGAATTTGGAGAAGAACCATAAAAGGATATAGCTTTCGTTTTTATCCATTTCTCATCAGTTGTTTTTGTTATTTTGCTGTCTTCAGAACATTGTTATCATTTGATGAATAAATTGAGCCATGTTCTGTGAAAAGGGGGCTAAGTGCACTTGCGAAAGGTATCGACCCATGTCCGCGCAGGCTGACACGAGCCAATACTTTTCACTATCTTCATTTTTTTCTATCTTAAATGATAAATCTACATCATGACTCAGTCGGTCGTTTGTCAAAATGGATTTTATGGATCCGTAATTAGGTGATGCCTTGTTTAGTATAATGCATCACGAAGATGTATAAAGATCCCTTTTGCCAGGGCGTGACTCAAACATATTTTAACTAAAACGTATTTGTAAACAACAGTCTCACTTCTTGCGTCAACATTGTAAATAGCACTAAAGATTCGAACCCCGAGCCCTTTCCCGGGCTACCGGACACCGACTCTATGCCGATAGACCTCTATCGCTGAAATATGACAAAAATCTTGTCTAAATCATCAGATTTGCAAACACAAAGGGGGAAAAAAACAAAAGAAACCCTCTGGAGAGCATACCAGTATCTACAAATAGAAAAACAATCTCGACGAAAACAACCCGTTTTTTCCCCCAGCAAATTTGAAACAAACTATACTGAATAAGAAAACAACATTGCAGCACTGGAAAATCGATATAAAAAATGCGGTAAATGGTTTGTTTTTCTTCTAGTCACTCATGCTCGATATTAAGCAATTGATTTTCAGATAACTTGGTGTAGTGCAAAACACCTTAAGCATCTAGAGGTGCAGATAAATATCTACCGCAAAGGAAAAGGTGATTGAACCCTTCCAAATTATAATATGAAAACAGTTCGGATTAGAATTTCTATGTGAAAGTAGATTGCCAAAATTTGTCAACATACAAGAATAGGTTGCTGTGACGCAAAGTAAAATTTCAATATTAGCGAAAGTTTATTACTGTTAGTCGGCGCGGGGTGATACATATTGTAAGCGGTGATGTGCTTCGCATTTCCGGTTGAAGTCCAAAACGAAAAGCAGGCTTAATCTGGCCGAATGCTTTACCATACGACAAAATTCAAACCAAACTGAGAGTATTTGCTGCTACCAATTTATGATGCGGTTTGTTCAGAAAGGGGAGAAAGCATTGTGAAAAGGGAAAAATATGCTAATTTTCTCGGATTTTATCCTTTCTCTTCGATGCTTTCTAAGGCCCTTCTACGCCAAAGTCGTTAGAACACGAGATTGTCTGTAGAAGGGTTAAAAATCACATATTTGTATATGGTTTGTCGAGTTGTGATGTTTTCAAAACACTGGGGGATATTGCATCACTTTATGGTAATACATGTAGACCTTTTCCGACATTTTAAAGTACATTTCCACCGCAGTTGAATATAAGTCTGGTCAGTGTTGATCACCAGGTTGCGGACAGTGTAGATCCAAGATCAGAATGCACGTTCTGTGTAGTCTGATCTTGATCTACGCCGTCCGCAAAACCTATTGAGGTTGTCATTGTCAGTAACAGAGTTAATCGTCAGATTGGATGATCCTAAGGGTGTGTGGTCCCGCCAAATTTGTTTACGACTCGTCTCTAAAAAAATAGAATTTAGGATTTTGATCGGCCCCTGGACGTCCGCAAGGTAGTTAAGCTGTAGAGAAAACGTTTTGGTACAAGGAGAATTTATTCCGTCAGAGAGAGTTCAATCGTAAACAGAAGTCCTCTTTCGGAATGACACCTAGTCAAGGCGCCGGTCATGAAGGCGATTTTCATGGGTACGACAACCTTCTATAGAAAAAGATATTTTGAGCCATGCTCTAAGAAAAGGGGGCTTATTGCATCTGCAACAAGATTCTACCCAGGTCAGCCCGTGCAGCCCGCGTAGGGTAACCTGGGTAGAAGCTTTTAGCAATATGTCAATTTTCTGCACGTCAAAGGAATAGTGTACCTCATGATTCAGTTGGTTAGTAGACAAAATGAATTTCATATATCCATAGTTATGTAATGACTTGCTTGGTGTAATGCATCACGGAGAATCATTGAAGCCCCTTTTACCAAAGCGTGGCTCACTTTTTTTTTGTCAAAACATAAATTTCCTGTTGATTTTTTTTGCCGTTTTTTTTCCCTTAATTTGGTTGTGATCTGTAATTGGAGAGGTCATCAGACCTCTCCAACAGTGGTGAGTTTAAAAGGCAGACTGCCACAGACTTTGCTGTCTAAATCCATTTTTCTTGCGAAATTGTTCTGATACACAGTCTGTTTCGTCATGGTTTTGTAAATAAAGCGAAATCAAATAACCGTAACGGGAAATAGACGTGGTTTATTTTTTTAAGACGAATTTCAGAAAAGATTTGTTATACTAATTTGTCATGGCTGCAAATGACCTCCCAAATAATTGTAATTTTTCAATAAGCAAATAAATCTAAGCAGAAAAAAAAAATAAGAAGAATTTCGTTAAAAAGAGAAAGAAGACCGCTAGACAAGATCATGTGACTTGAAAACGCGACAAGAAGGTCAAATGACCGTCATGTAAAGCATATGAGGTTTCTATGCGGCGGCTTTTTTACTTGTTTACATGCACCAAAATATATTGAAATTAAAAGCCAATAAACTATTTGAAAACATTGATGCTGACCTCTCCTGGCTTCTTTTGTAAAGAAGCCAACTTGTTTGATAAACCAGACTGAATAGGCCTATCTCTATGTAAGTACACACATTAAACAATTTTTATGCCCTTGCGATATCCTCCCCTTTTAAAATAGTGTAGAAAATGAGTAATCACTTATCAAGAAAATGCTCATTTTCCGAAAATATTTTCCATGCCCCCCACCCCACCCCTTCACACACACAATGTTTCCCTTCCATAAACCAAACAACTACGTGTTTCAGCAACCCTTATGAATAAGGCCTTTGACAACAAAGTCTGAAAAGGAAGAACTTGTGTTTACCAGCATTTCCTCCTTTGCCCATAACGCTTCCTGCTCTTTCAAGGACAAATCACATCGTTTGAATCGCCTCCTAAACCTTTCGGCACCATAGGCGAAAACATAGACTTTTGCGGACGGCATAGATCAAGATCAGACTGCACAGAACGTGCAGTCTGATCTTTGATCTATGCCGTCCGCTTGTGTTGTCAAGCCTATACAATCAACATCTTTGTAAGTTTCAATGGATTCTGTTTAGAGCCGTCGAAAGAGGTCGAGTTTATTTATTTTGCGCTGAAAGAGTTAAGATAATCATTAGCCTGGGTGCAGGCGGTAATTATCGTTTTATCACTCCTCATCGCTGTCTCCGGTCAGAGTCTCAACAGAATTGTGGCAAAACTGTTGATCGCTTCCGTATTTATCATTTTTGACGAAGTAACGTCCGGTTCCATAAAAGGAAAAAATGATTGGACCGGAATCCAGGCTATTAAGTCGTCTGCCTCATAATTATGCGTTCAATTTAGACAAGTTGTAAAAGTTTGTCGGCTTGTGTATTTTCTCCTATAAAACGCATATAAAAGCTAAGGGTCACATTCGGGTTCTTTATACAGTCAAAGCCTTGAATTTTAATCGAGAGAGTTTTGTAGTTTATGTCATAATTATGGAGTTTATGCACGAAAAGGAATAGAAACAAATGAGCCATACTCTGTGGAAAGGGGGCTTAATGCATCTGCAAAAAGTATCGGACCCAGGTCAGCCTGCGCAGTAGGCGCAGGCTGACCTGGGCCAAAACTTTTTGCAACTGGCCAATGTTTTGCACGTCAAAATGGATTTAATGGATCCAGAATTAACCTAGATAATGATTTGCTCGGTATAATGCAACGCCGAGATGCATCAGACCCCCGTTTGCCAGATAACCGCTCAAATTGAAATAGTGCTATTCAGAGTTTTGGTTAAACAAAAACCACTTGTATCCCCACAACTATTTATCTAGAACATTGAAACGCAGTGTAGGCCTACTAAAATACTGCTGACAAGGGCGATAACTCTTTGACGGCCCCCCCCGTGGGGGGCGGGAAATGCAGCAGATGGTTATAAAATTTGAGCTTTTGTTAAGGAATGCATTCTGTGAAAATATCGTGAGAAAAGAATGACTTGCTTTAAGAGTGGCTTGCTACAAATTAATTCGCCGGTCATGTTTCTCCACGAGAAAATAGAAACACGTGAGTTCGAAATATTTTCAACCAGTCTCTTCCCACACTTTGAAGTTAAATGAACTGAAATGGAACATGCAAAGAAAAAAAAAAAACTGATAGCAAGAAGGTTAACGACGTTTTTGAGAGGAGTAATACATGTAATATCGTGCTGCGCTCTGGATAGTTTTCCAAAATTATCCCGATAGTAATCTCGTATCTCGTGGCAGAAATGTGCCACCATAGAAAACAAATGAAACAGCACACTATACTAGTTCAAATATACTCACTTTTAACTCTTTACAAAACGACAAAAATTTTAGACTCTTCAACACTGGACGTATATGCAGAGCAAATTCATTGTGGCTCAAATGATGAGGTTTTATTTTGAACGAGTATAAAACATTGTGGGAAAAGGAGAAAATGCTGGTAACCGGTATTTTTTCTTTTTCCTGCAATGTTTTCAAAAGTTATGCTTTTTCAGGTAGTTAAAAGTCGTGATTGCTTAGTACTGCGTCAATTAAAGTGCGAAGATACATGTATCTTTAAAAATAGACATGACCAGTGACGATGTACATGTATAATGTGAACGTGATACATGTAATTGTGGTATTTGTTTACCATTACTGGCTCTTTCCATTGTATTGCAAACATGAACACAGCAGTTTAAAGGCGGTGTAATTTAATTATGACTCGAAGCTGTAGAGATTGAATCAATAATTTTTCCGAAGATCCCCCTGTACCACCCATTTTTTAATATTGCTTGATCCATTTGGATGTCGAATTATCGCGTCCAGTTTATAGGTACACCTTAAGGCCTCGGAAAATAATAAAGTAGGTACCTGTAGAGTAGGACTAGTAATAATAATAATAATGATGATAATAATTATAATAATAATAAATAAAATTTATTTATTTATTATTTATTTATTTATTTGTTATTATTATAACAGACATGGAAAATCAACAAGAGTAAGTGTTGTGTACTAGCAAAATGAGTCATACTCTGTGAAGAGGGGGCTTAATGCGTCTGTGAAAAGCATCGAGTCAGAACAGCTTTTACAGTCAATTAGTTATTGGTCAATTTTCTGCATGTCAAAAGACCACCCTACCACATGATTCAATTTCAGTCGGTTGTTAGACAAAATGGATTGTGTGGATCCTTCATTATGTGATGACTTGCTTGGTAAAATGCACCACGGAAACGCATTCAGATCCCTTTTGCCAGAGCATGGCTCATTTATAAATAAATACAGTTCACAAATAAACATGAGCCATGTTCTGTGAAAAGGGGGCATCTGCGAAAAGTCTCGACCCAGGTCAGCCTGCTCAATCAGCGCAGGCTGACATGGGCCGAAACTTTTCGCTATTGGTCAATTTTCTGTATGTCCAAAGACTAACGTTAGTCTACCCAAGGACTGAGTCGGTTGTAAAAAGGGTCGCTATTATTGCATGCACAAGTATTTGATGGCTTGCTTGGTATCATGGATTACGGAGATGACTTCAGCCCCCTTTTCACAGAGCATGGCTCATATGGATAATCAATGTGAACACGTGAGTGATAATTAACATGAGTAAGTGTTTTATACATGTATATGGATATATGAAAAAAAGAAATTGAGACAAAAGAGGAAATAAGCCAGGGGAGGCACGATATCTCCATTGGCCAAAATGTTTTCAGAATTACTCTGCTACATGTAATGTGGTTATAATCAAACTGGGACGTTCTTAGTACATGTAGTAAATAATTACAAGCAATATCGTCTGTCTCAACATTTCTAGCTCGGCTGTTTTCGAAGAAAAAGTCGAGGTATTTTCATAGTTCTGTCTTCGTCTGCGTCGTCGCCTGCGTCTTCGTTGTGAAGCAAAATCTTTGACATTTTATAACGTCTCTGTCATCACTGAAGACATTTACTCCAAACTCGGACTAGTTGCTCATTCATACACCAGGGGCAGGTAACCATCAAAATACGTCGACACAGTGATGGGCCTTTTCGACTTAAAATTTTCTCTGAAAATCAATCTATTTCTAAAAACAGCTGCAGCCTTGAAACCCTCATGTTGTGCTCTTATTTACAGAAACGATTTAAAATAGTTTAGAACCATTGTTGACAAAAATTCGTAATGCGATATTTGTCCTGTTTTTTTTTTTTTTAAACAAGAACTCGGAAGTAAACAGACAACATGGTTATTTTGAGAAGTTGATAACAGAATATCATTAAATGATTAAATAGATCTACATTTTGCGATCCTGAGGCAAAAGGCTTTTGAAAACACTGTAGGAAACAGAAGAAAAGGGATCGGCGGTTTTCCTTCTTCCAACGATGTTTTCGACCCTCTCAAAGTCAAACCTCGTAGACCTACTTTGAGACATTTTTAATTCTTTACCAAACATTATCGCGTTTTAATTTTAATCCTGATGCCTATTGATTTTGAAAAAAAAATGTGGCAAAAGGAGAGAATGTTGCTAACAAGCATTTTCTCCTCTTCCCACAACATTGTCTTCCATTGCCGTGAACAAATCCCATATTTTAGACACAGTAAAATTTATCGTCTGCAAATGTTTTGATTTTGGACAATTCTAAAATGTTGTCGTCTGCTAAACCTTTAACTCTCGCAGCGTCAAATTTAGAAATTCGACCTTTAACGTAGACTGAAAATAGATCTACATTCTATTAAAACCAAGAAAGATTTTTATCATACAAGCATGACTAATCTAACGGACGGTATAGATCCAAGATCAGACTGCACGTTCTGTGCAGTCTGATCTTGATCTATGCCGTCCGCAAAAGTCCGTTTACGTCTATGGCTCTGAAAGGGTTGAAAAAATGGTCCCAAGGAACCGATCAGATTACATTCAAAATCCAATCTATATAATCGATATATTCCGCGTTCTGGCAAACTTTCAAGGTCACTTTGCTCACTGCGAGATAAACAAGGCTCGTCAATTGTCGGTATAGTATGACAGTGATATCGTGTCATTCTGCAAGGCTGAAACCAAATGGCTTTATAGTAGGAATGTGTAAATACAACTTACAAACGATAATTTACATTTCTGAATAAACGTATGAGCTATGGTCTGTGGGTTTGATAGTAACATCTGCAAAAAGTATCGCACTTCACGCAGACTGACCAGTGTCGAAACTTTTTGCTTTTGGTCAGTTTTCAGCATGTCCGAGGAACATTCCTCTTCAGGATTCCAGAAGGCGGTTGTCAGGCAAAATAGATTCTATAGATTCTGTAATTATATGATGACATGCTTGCTATAATGGATCACGGAAATGCATTAAACCCCCTTTTGCCAGAGCATGGCTCATATACATGTACAACAATTTTGATGTTCATGATATCTGTTCTGTGTCGTTATTTTGGAAATGTTTTTGGCAAAGCTGAATGAGCTGGTTTTAGATCTGCTTCTCGGTATTCGAATGTTATAATGAATATAGAGTCATTTGCGATTGGTCGTATATGTGGACAGGTTTATTTTGCGAGTCCTGCAGGTATATATGCGGCCCGTCCATGACACCAATATACAGTGGTTGCTGCCGTTGATCGATACCCCTCGGCACTTATAAAAAATGTTTACACCTTAGCAAATGAATTTTGGAATTGGACAATCCTTTTTCTGTTATTTATCGGTAATTTGATAAATTTAGAAGCGTTACCTTATATCCAATATTTATAGTCACATAAGTTACGCCTGGTTCCTTAACGTGCTCGGTGTATAGCAACAGTAAGCACAGTCACACGGGACCTCGGCTTAATGTCCCATCCGAGAGACTATTAGTAATCTTAGACTGCTAGCCGTAGGAAACGAACCAACACTCTCAAGTGCCCCACTTTTCGTTCACAAGTTCATTCGGGTTGGTCAAGTAGATCTACCTCTACTTTTTTTTTTTTAAGCAATTTTTGCCCTTATGTGTTTAGATCTATACTCTTATGACAAATTATCGTCGCTGCAGTATAAAACTCGGCCACGATAAAATCCGAGGACAAATCGACCGGCGTGGTAGGACAATCGGTAATTCAACCCTTTCATCTAACAATGTTCTTTTAACTGAGGAAAAAAGCTTTCGAAAACATTGTTGGAAAAGGAGAAAATGCTGGTATCCAGCATTTTCTCCTTTTCCAAAACTGTTTTCTAATTTCCACAAACAAATACGATTGATTTGAAAAACATCTGATTTGTTTTAAATGGAAATGCTTTCAATTTGGACATGTCTAAAATGTTGTAGTTGAGAAAAAGATTTAAATAATGGGATATTTGTCTTCGAAAGTGAAGAAAACATTCTGATGTACATTTTCTCTTTCCCACAATGTTTTCGATCCTTTCACAGGCCAATTTCATCATTTGAGCTACATTAGACTTTTCGTCTGAAAGTGCTTTGAAGTTGGACAACTCAAAAACCTTGTCTGATAAGAGTGTTCATTCGCTCGTAATCAAAGAGGTTGCAGCCGACAAGCAATTTAATGTGACTCAAGTGATTGGATTTGTCAGAGAAAGGGTGCAAAATATTCGGAGGGGGGGGGGGGGGGGAAGGCGAAGGAAAGACAAGGCAGGTAATCAGTATTTGAACTTTTTACCATAAAATACCAAGTTTGAACGACCCTGAGGAAGAAAGCTCATGTAAACATTGTGGGAAAAGGAGAAAATGCTGGTAATCAACATTTTCTCCTGATACCACGACGTTTTCTACTCTATCAAAGACAAAGGTACGCTCGCTGCCGCAATATGACATTGCTGTTAAAAACGGCGTTAGACTCAAACAAACTATAAACTACAAAGTCCGTCATTTAACTCTTTATCAAACGACAAAATTTTAGACTTGTCCAAATTGATAGCATTTGCAGACGACAAAATAAACTTGACTAAAAAATTGAAACTTGACTTTAGAAGAGTAGAAAACATTGTGGGGAAAGGAGAAAATGCTGGTTACCAGCATTTTCTCCTTTTCCCACAATGTTTTCAGAAAGCTTCTTCCTCTGGGCCGCAAAAACCAGGGATTGTTTGGTAAAGGATTAAACAACATTTCAATTGTAGTCTTCAAATTCTTTCAGTTGGAACAAGTCTACATTTTTCTCATGTGGTAAAGGGTTAACGCTTTACCAAAGACAAATGGGAGACCAGACCATACTGACAGCATTTGCGGACAAAAAAATAATTAATGTGGATAAATAAATGAGAAAGACAGAAAACATTGTGGTGGAAAAAGGAGAAAATTCTGGTTACCACCTTTTTTTCTCCTTTTTCACCATTTTTCAACAGGCCTCTACCCATGATCGTTAAAACTCGGCATTGTGTGGTAAAGGGTTAAAATAGAGCGTATCTTTTTTTTTCCCGCGATGTTTGTAAAGTCGTCTTCCTCATGACCAGAAATATAGACTCATTTGTCAAGGATGGGACAAATCGCTTTCAAATATCCTTTTCCCCACGATGCTTTTAAAGGTGGGTATTTAGATTTTTCACATATCACCAAATTAAATATATATATATATCACAGAAATTTATATGAAAAAACAATACAAATCATCAATAATTAAGAATCATAAAATTACAAAAAAAAAAAATTTATGGTGTTCCCTTAAAAGGCTACGTAGCCTCTTAAGGTATTTTTAGATTTCGCGCCAGAAATCAAAAAAGCGTTGTGGGAATGTCGAGTGACTGGCATGTGACTTATGAGGCTTAAATTCCATAACATAACAAACATGTAATTGTTTTCTATAATGTCTTCTTCGGACGCTATGTTTGAAGCTTCGTCTGTGTATTTCCGGTATGTGAATGAGCGAGTTGCTCATGTAAAAATAGACCGTGTTTCCCGTCGGTGTCGACCTTGGCCGTAGTAAATCTCTAATTTCTCTTGTTGTCGGATGGTTTTCGACTACTGGGGTTTTATGAATGAAAATTAAAAGGCTTAGGGAGTATAAGGATGACTTTTTTGTATTTTTGTAAACTTTTCGTCCCAAAATCTGAAGGGCCACCTTTAAAAACCGCCATCCTGATGATTCTAAAATTAAAGAGTCGCTATGGGATGTTCTAACTGCACAAATAGTGTTCTGTAATTATTGACTGTATTTGTGACACTGTTTGTTTCACCCATCACACCTCCGCCGATTCCGTTAGTACAGCGAATGTGTTTGTTTGTGTTAAATCCATATTTCCGCAACTGATAAAAGTACATATAGTATTTGAATGAACATGCACCTTTTGCTCTCAAAATATCCTTGTAAAATACGAGAAAATCAGTCTAATACATTGATACATGTGGACCGATAGTGGCAACAGGAGAAAAATATCCTTTGCAAACATTCTTTTGTCAAACCCTTTTTTTTTAATAAAAAAGGGTCTGTTGCAATGCAAGAGAACTCGTCTAGAAGTACAAGTATAAAATTTTGTCGTCTGGAAAAGGGTTAACCATGTACCACACAATCCCTACTTTTAATGACCCTGAGAAAGACAGCTTAATAGAAAACGTTTTGGTAAAAAGAGACAATGCCAGTTAACAGCATTTTTTTTTTCCTTTTTCTACGTTTTTGTTTTACCTGTTTCAAATCAATTTTATTTGTTACATATATTTTGTCGTCTGCAAATGCTTTCAGTTTGGACCAAATCTAAAATTTTGTCGTCTGGAAAAGGATTAACCCTTTTCCAAACAATCCCTGGTTTTCACGACCCTGAAAGAGAAGCCTTTTGAAAACATCGCGGGAAAAGAAGAAAATGCTGGTAACCAGCATTTTCTCCTTTTCCCACAATTTTTTCTACCCTCCCAGAACAAATTTCAACTTTTGAGTCGTGTTAATTTTGTCGTCTGCAAATGCTTTCAATTTGGACCAGTCTAAAATTTTGTCGTTTGGTAAAGAGTTAAGACGCAAAATAATTGAAAACAACAATAACAGAACGACCTTGACGACGACGCTTCCGCCGCCACCACCACCATCAAGAATGAATGAGTGAAAGAATGAATGAATGAATAATAATAATAATTTTAATAATTATATCATGACAGTGAGAAGTTTCGTATATCTAAACCCCTTAACAAACGGCGCCGTGTTTTTCAAAATAAAGACTGTTACATTAGCAGGTTAGAAAGGTCAATTTCTATTATTTTAGGAATCATTTGCATAGAAATTAAATAAAGTTCTTAGAAAGCCTGTTTAAAGGAGTATAAGCATACTTTAAAGTGTCGCATTGAAATGAGACAAATCAACACTGTAACGCCATAGGCGAAGTCTAGGAACTTTTGCGGAGGCATGCGGAAGGCATGGATCAAGATCAGACTGCACAGAACGTGCAACCTGATCTTGGATCAATACCACCCGCTAGTTTAGTCAAGCATATTAGATAGGTATAACTCTTTCTAGGTTGTAGTAGATTGTATTTGTAGCTGTAGTTCTAAAGAGGTCGAGTTGTTATAATATGGCGCTACAGGAGTTCAACGTCCTTTTCCGCGAGGTCCCGTTTCATGTGGTTTTTACCAAGGTCAGACAGGATAGTGTAAATGTAGTTGAGACATGCACTATAAAATGTTGGTTTCTCTTTTTCCCAATTTTTGTTTTTTTAAAGCTTAATTCCTCTGGGTCGTAAAAGTCGGATTTGTATGGTACAGTGAAATCTTGTCCCCTAATGTAAAGACAACTGAGGGTTTATGTGTTTAATTGTTTTAAGCAAGACATTAGGTCCGTTATTCAACCGGAAGTGCGGACCGCATTACCACCATAAAATATAGTGACGCAAGAAAGAGATTTTTAAATCCTTTTCAAATTATACATCCCAGGTGAAGAAGGATTTTGAAACATTATAAATTATGAAGAAAATGCTGATGACTCTTTCCTAAAATGTTCCCTACCCTACAGGTCTAGGACAAATCTCATTATTACAGCCATATTTTTTATTTATTGTCTGTTGTTGCATTGTAAAGCGTACGACTAATCTATCTACTTGCAGTGGTTCAATTATATTTAGGTTTTATCACCGTTTTCTCCGGTCCTCAGACTTGTCAAGGCGAACAGTTTAGCTAACATTGCATGCCTGCTGTTTACCTGACCGGTTCGATGCATAAAACACCCTTTTCATGGCACATTTCGTCCGACTTAGTACTTTGAATAAACTGATATTCTTACCACTGCAGTTTCGAAAAACCGAGAATCATGGTATTTATATAGATGTCGTCCATAAATATCAATCTGTCATGATGACTAACTATTTCTGTTTTTTTTTTTCCTAAATTTGTTTTTGCGTTTTAATCTGATTAACGACAATTTAAATGTGTTTCCGCGACGTGTCACATTATGCAAGTGTCCTGTCTACTAACATTGACGAGAGACCAAAATCAAAGGACTGAAAGTCTTGTTGTAACCATAAGTTCCTTTGATATCATTTGAAGGGCGCTTTTAACCCTTAAGCTGCTAAGCGGGACTCAATGATCCTTTATGGACCCTTTATGTAGACCAAGATAAGACAGAACAGAACGCGTAGTCTGTTCTTGGATCTACACTGTCCGATGAGGAGGTATTTTTCCCTCAAAAAATAAGTTTGAAATAGCAAAATTCGGCGTTTTACTATCGATTTGAAAGTTTCATTCAACTTATTTAGTAGGCTAAGGGTTAAGACGCCTTCATGTGTATTTCAAGTAAAGTCAGGCTTGTCTTAACCCTCTACTGAATATCCCATTCAACGAACCATTTAACGACGCTTACCACTCTGCCTCTTGAAAAAGGAACAAATGCTGCTGGCAAACATACGCTGTTACTTATGCGTTTCTGAGCATTTGCAAATGTTTCTTAATTGTCAATTACTGTATGATGCGTATGTTTGAACTATTTTTTTGCTTGTATAAAATTTATGTATGTGAACATACGCGATTATTCGAAAGTTCTTGGAAGACTGCTAAGGTCTCTTGTACTAGAACTATTCGCTGAACTAAGGTATAGATGCTGGCGAGTACATAATGCAGTCGTGCGTAAGTTTGGGTTATGCGAATATATGAATAACTTATGATTCAATAGTTTCTGATCGATTGCAAACTGTCTATCGTTTGGAAGCGATTGGATAATTACGTATGTTTACACAATGCAGTCGTGCCATGGCAAGTTTTTCTTTTCTATTTTCCTAAAGATCTCAAGCGGTTGCATTTTTCTTGTATGGCAACCGTAGAATAACAGCTTAAAAAACTGAATCGTAAGAGTATCTTCTGCCATTTCTTTAACCTATTAGTAGAAAGGCTGCGCTTACGAGTAGATCTGCCACAAACAACCGTAAATTGTATCAGTCGGAAACGTTTGAAGTAAAAGGGAACAATGTCGAAAAATTGTCACAAACAAGTCCTGTTCCCCCAATAAATCCCATAGTTTTCAACTACAGGGACGTACAGAGTAAAATTTGCACAATAATTGATTGCAAGGTGATTCATTTCAGAGATTGTAAATCGCAACCGCTTGACATTGAAGACACGGGGTAAACAAAACCATTTATTACTCAACTGTAATTGAGGATTTTTAAATTTGACTTGTTTACGTAATCTGAAATCCCGTTTATGGTTTTATTTTGAAAGCCAAATTTATTACTCAACTATCAACGCCTCTTTTTGAACTGAATGACATTCAAATATATCGTGAAAAAAAAATGAGAAATTGTTGAAAATGAGCAGTATCTTCTTTTCCCGCAAAGTTTCCTTAATCGCTAAAAGTAATGCGAATGTTTCGTTCTTTTTGTTTTCCCCTTCGCCAAGATTGGTCTGCCTAGAAATTGTACAAGAAGTAAACAGTTAAATGACATTCTCACGGGAAGAAAAAAGACGCGTAATGCACATCATTGTTTGGCTTGCAACACGCGAAAAGGGGCATTCAGACATTTGCGTAAAGTGTCGTTTCGGATCAGCCTGCGCAGTCAGCGCAGGCTAATCCGAGACGGCATTTCACGACTTCATTAGATTTTGTCCTACAGTAGACTTGCGTGAAACAGAAAATTACAAAAAAAAAAAAGAAAGTGTCGTTTCGGATTAGCCTTCGCAGACTGCGCAGGCTGATCCGAAACGACACTTTGCGCAAATGTCCGAAAGCCCCTTTTCACGTTTTGCAGGCCGTTTCATATTACCCCTCTTATCTCATCGTTGTCTTTTCTAGTTTTATCGTTACTTCCGGAAAATAATACAATGCGCCTGATAACGATAAAATCATTATTGAAAAACAGAGCACTTGAAGTTTATAAAGGCGTGCTAGAATATTACCCATGACGGCGGAAAAAGAAATCAGTTTCTTTTCCACTGAGTTCGTAAATTCAATTTTAATACAATACATCAAATAGCCAATCAAATGATCGCCTATACAAAGTTTCACGGTAACTAATGTGTCATCATTTTAGAGTTTAGTGAAGAAACGATAAGATTCAGAAATTTCGACCAGAAAGTTTTTTTTACTGGTATAAAGCGGGCTGCTCAGCAAATCATACATTCCAATATTTTATCGCTACATCTAGTCTGGCAAACCATTCAATAATAAGAAATTTGCGAAGAAAAGTTTAAATGGCATTTCGATAAAATGACAGTACGTTCTAAGACATCTTTAGATCTCTCGTAAGAATTTCGCAAATGCTGACGAGAATATCACATTACATGCACGAGTCCATTGTGTGGGATTGTTCTCATTTGGCAAACCTCTGGTAATTCGCATTACAACTCGTACAATAAAACTTGACTGCTAAAAAAAATATGAATCACGGTATTTTTCGAAAACGTTCACATACAATTCCATTGACGAACACACTTAATTAATAAACAATTTAAATCGTGATAGCAGCTGCTTTCACGGACATATCGAAAGAAATTCGTACATTCACTGTAGATGTTGTTGTCGTTGATCAAAGAATTTCCAGGGCGCCGCCATCTTTCAGATCATGTGATTGAAAGTAGAGTCAGTGGCGACCATCTTGATACGGACGCGGTTAGATGTAGTCATGGTATCGGCTGAGTTGGTACGAATGGAATCATATTCAAATAGGTAGACCTAAAATTACGTCATATCTGACCTCATAAAAATAGACAGAGCTTTCGGTTGCCAAACAAGCATTCCATTATCTGAATGCCAGAATTACATCTCTGTACTGTATGTAACCGTCAAGTTTCTTGAAGCTTGCACAGAAAATATATACTTTGTAGTTTTCATCAGTGTTTAACAAAACAAAAAAAAAAAAAAAAAAGGATTCAGGAGAAAATAAATCCACTAAGGTCTCTTTAAGACCTACCCGATTTTTAAATAGGCTATTTCCAAATCTACAACAACTGTTTTTAATTTTGCAAAGAACAAAACTTAAAAGAAAAAAAAAAAAAGATATAGAGCGCTCTATCACTTTTTAAAACATTGGAAGAAGACGTTGTGGGAAAAAAGAACAATTGCTTGTTACAAACAATTGCTTATTTTTCCACAATGCTTTCCAATAAGATGTTCCGCCAACGAAAGGGGCCTGTTTAGATTTTTGCTGTGCATGAAAGGTTTTTGAAAAAAAGAAAACGCTTTTAAATACTACATAAATATTTTTCTCTGCAAGTGTAAAGAAAAACTGACTTTTAAAGTTAGTCAAAAAGGTGCATCTATGGGACTTAAATGACGGAATGGTAATTTTGCAATCAGCAACTCCGTCTATTTATATTAGACCAGAAATGACGTCATCGCACTTATTTGCATATGATCTCAAATAATCGATGCTTATCATTTATCATGGGACATTCTCAAAGGTCTTTTCGAAATTCTGGCGAAAATCTAACAATGCCTCATGTGGATAGGTATCCAATTAAAAGCTCAATAGCAGTAAACATTCGGGTTGTTAGAATGCATTTAAATCTATATCATAACATTTAACAGCATAAAAAAATTTGTGCGGTGCCTATCTGTTATTGTACGGTCGGTCCAAGACTTGGCCGCTGGCAGAAAAATGAATTTCTAAGGTAGGTCAAAGGTTGCTAGGTCGCTCTGCCCCTTTTTTTTAAATTTGATTTTAAAATTCATTTTTCTGCCAGCGACTAATTCTTGAACTGACCGTACAATAACAAGATTGTCACCTTTACATTAATCATTATATTTTTAACAGGTATAATGTAGATTTAAAAGCATTGTAACCCATAGGCTGCTAAGCGCGACTCACTTACCTTTTGCGGACAGTGTAGATCAAGATCAGACTACACAGAACGTGCAGTCTGATCATCGATCTACACTGTCCGATAACGAGATATTATTCCTCAAAACCTACTTTTGAAATAACGATATTTGGGTTATTAATATCGAATTGAAATTTTAATTTTAGTTATTTAGCAGGATAAGGATTAATATCCTCATTTTTTTCCACTTTTTGTCGCTACAGGGCCTTTTAGTGTTAAGGATGTAGAACCCTAATGGAAAACAGCTATTTCCACTATAATATTATCCTACAAAATTTGCTATGATTAAAAATGAGTATCATTGTACTACTTTAACCCAGCCACTTTTTTCCTTTTTTTCCTTCTTAGAATTATCATGTATAAATCTAAAACCCACTATATTCTCATTACAAACAGAGATAATAATAACCTCCCTTTTCAGGAAACTAACAAAAGTATCAACAAATAATTTCAAGATAGACATCAAAGGAATTTCTGGTCGGTTAAAAATGTGCAAAAGTATTATATCAGTATAAATCCTTATTTATCAACTAACAAGAAATTTTATTCTATGTTGCACTAGAAGCGTTAGGGGTCTACTACCTTAATACTGTCAGAAAGATTTTTCCCTTATACATGTAGGCCCTCCTTCTCTTTCTTATCTATTAACCCTTATCCTGAAATGAAAATTTTAGGCCTGTATTACAACCCTAGATTTTGCTATTTCAAAGGTATTTTTGGTGGGGAAATATGTCCTCATCGGACAGTGTGGATCAAAGATCAGACTGCACGTTCTGTGCAGTCTGATCTTGATCTACACTGTCCGCAAAAGGTCAGTGAGTCGCGCTTAGCAACCTAAAGGTTAACTCTTTCACTACTAGAAAAATAACCTTTACTTTTTTAATGGCTCTAAATACAAGTCCGCAACAGACAGTTCAGTTATGATCTAGAATATAAGAGTGAACAGTGTAGATCAGAGATCAGCCTGCACGTTCTGTGCAGTCTGATCTTGATCTTCACTGTCCACAAAAGCTTCTTGTCGACTGCAAGGAAAATGTTAATGGTTTCTCAACAATTGCCTTACTTAGTGCAGTGATAAAACATGTTTTAGGATTCGATTGATAACAATAATATGAATTACGCCGTTTCACAACATTTGAAAGGGAAAATTTACAAATTTCAATTATGCACAGATTAGTCACCTTATTTCTAAGAGTGGGTGACATTTGCGGATGTTAAATCGTTGCCTCTTCTCGGAAAAGGAAACCGTCGATTAGCCTAGCCTATGACCAATACCGGGTATCCGGCTTAGTAAGAATACAGTCGGAGGGTTTAACTCTTTACCAAACGACAAAATTTTAGACTGGGTCCGAATCGAAAGCATTTGCAGACCACAACTAGAAAGTAGCTAAAATGATTATTTCTGTCTTTGATATGGTAGAAAAAACTGCGGTAAAAGGAGAAAATTCTGGTTACCACCATTTTTTCCTTTTCCAACAATGTTTTCAAGAAGCCTCTTTCTCAAGGTCGTTAGAACTGGGGGTTGTGTGGTTAAAGTACCTACATGTAATATTGTGTAACGAGATTTATGTACAGTCCCACATTCTCTGTAAATTTACTCTGTACCCGAAGACAAAATTTTAGACTGGTCCGTATTGAAAGCACTTTTCGATAACAGTTTAAATGTGGATCAAATTATGGAACTTGTCTCTGAAAGGGTAAAAACTATTGTGGGAAAAGGAGAAAATGCTAGTAACCAGCATTTTCTCCTGTCCCCAAAATGTTTTCAAAAGATCTGTTTCTCGGGCTCCTTAAAACTCGGGATTGTTGGTTGAAGGCTGAAAGTAGCCAATCCTGTTCACCCAGACCTCTGTACAAACCCACATTCTCTGAAAACTAACACATTCACTAAACAGTATTGTAATCAAACTTCTATTAAAGGCCCGGTAGCGGCCGAAATTTTACGAGTTTTAAGGCAAAAAGTTGCCAGGTGGCTCTATATTTTGTTACTTTTTACATGGTTGTAAAGTTCTTTTTTTCTGCCAACGACTAACACTTAGACCAACCGTACAATAAGATACTTATCTTCAAAATAATTTCCATACTTTCAAATGGTATGATTTTAATTCAAATTCAGTTTAAATGTATTCAAACATCCGCATTGTTTTTTAATTTTGGTTGCAACCGGGCCTTAGATAAAATTCAATGCTTAACGTTCCCACAATTGCGCGATGCGTTACATACCCTACGCTTGTCCATCCGAATTTTCAGGATGAGATACCTTGGGCCTTATACACAAACCATTCCAAACTGCATTCTTTCAGGTCTACCTATATAAGGTCTATCTCTGAAAGTAAGAAATTTTAGAGAATTAGACAGAGAATACTATATTACTCATACTTTGATAGGGACCATTTCTTTATTTCGAAAGAAAAATACATTTGAGTTTCGCATAAAAAAAATGCGTTTCCACAGGCAGTCGGTTTTATCAGTGTTACAATGAAGCTCCACTCGTCACAACTCGGCCGATTCCGTACCTAAATCTAACCTCGTCTGTATAACGGTCGTTTCCATTTGAACTGCCAATCACATGATCTTATACATGGCGGCGCCACTGTAAGTCGTTTAGCGACGACATAAACAACCTCGATGAAGTTAATCACATCTATCTATCTGTCGGTGAAAACTTCAATCGGAATTGATAAACCACGTTAAAAAGTGAATGTACGAACTGTTTGACAACTGAAATATTGTTAGAAAGATTTCGATAGAAAATTGAGACTTGAGTTTGAGATTGAGTTTTCTTTTTTAAGAGGAGCCTTACAATTTTCAGGCGTATTTCCGGCGATGAAATGTACCGTGTAGGTGCATATCAAGCTACCAGATACAGCCGAGGGACTTGATGGCTCCCATCACCCGAAGTATGTCGAATGAATGAAGCTCATTCAAGTATCCAGAGTATAGTGTATTTCTAGTATATGACTAATTTTTCATATCGAAAGAGATTTTCTAAAATTGAAGGGAGTGGGGGGAAACATGGTGATCCGTAGAAACTTTCTGAGTGGTATATAAAGAACGGTTGGTAACTATGAGCCCAAAATTCGGCAAACCTCGGACGATCCGTTGATCAAAATCCCTCGGTTGTATTACAGTGGGTGATATGCCCCTACACGGTACATTTCTTCGCCAAAGTAGAATGTTTTACCGTTTTTTAAATCAAAAAACTAAACAAGAGGGCCAAGATGGCCCTGGATCGCTCACCTGAATATTTGAGAGGACCATAGCCAATTTTTTTTTGTTATTCCAAAACTTTTTCTTCAATAACTTCAATAAAAAGAACAAGAGCACCGCATGTGGATGCCAACAATTGGCTGTTGGGTGCTGGATAGTAAGTTAAAATTCTAAGTCTAAAAAGGGGCATAATTTGGCACCAAAGGATCGTTTCTACGAAATCATTTCAAAATCTGACCAGTGGTTTCATAGAAAAAGAATTTTTAAGAATTTCTTCATGTCCGTATAGTGAAAATAGCCCCCCCCCCCACCACCACAGCCATGTTTCCTGACCACGGCCATGTTTTTCGATGGATCAAAATTTCGCAAAAACGTTTTGAAAAGGGCCACCCAGGAACATTTCAGTAAAACTATTTCAAAATCTGACAAGCGGTTTCAGAGGAGAAGATTTTTAAAGAATTTTTTAGAGAATTCCATTTGGTTGCCATGGCAACCAGAGTTTTTGATGGAATCAAATTCTGTGAACAGTTTTTAAAGAGGTCCTCCCAAAAAACATTCCAGCCAAGTTTGGTCTAATTTGGCCAAGCGGTTTAGGAGGAGAAGATGTTTAAAGAATTGTTGACACCGCATGAGTGCAAAGAGCCCCCCCCCCCCCCACCACGGCCATGTTTTTCGACGGATCAAAATTTCGCGAACAATTTCTTAAAGGGATCACCCAAGGAACATTTCTGTGAAATTATTTCAAAATCTGACGAGCGGTTTCAGAGGAGAAGATTTTTAAAGAATTGTTGACACCGCACGAGTGCAAAGATCCCCCCCTCCCCACACGGCCATGTTTTTTGACGGATCAAAATTTCGCAAACAGTTTTTTAAAAGGGTCAATCAAGGAACATTTCGGTGAAATTATTTCAAAATCTGACCGGCGGTTTCAGAGGAGAATTTTTTTTAAAGAATTTCTTAGAAAATTCCATTCGGTTGCCATGGCAACCAGAGTTTTTGATGGAATCAAATTCTGTGAACAAATTTGAAAGAGGACCTCCCAAGGAACATTCCAGCCAAGTATGGTCCAAATTGGCCTAGCGGTTTAGGAGGAGAAGATGTTTAAAGAATTGTTGACACCGCTGGACGCAAAGAGCCCCCCCCCCACCACTACGGCCATGTTTTTCGACGGATCAAAATTTCGCGAACAATTTTTGAAAAGGGTCACCAAAGGAACATATCTGTGAAATGATTTAAAAAATCTGAACAGCGGTTTAAGAGAAGATTTTTAAAGAATTTCTCAGAAAATTCCATTTGGTTGCCATGGCAACCAGAGTTTTTGATGGAATCAAATTCTGTGAACAACTTTTAAAGAGGACCTCCCAAGGAACATTCCAGCCAAGTTTGGTCCAAATTGGCCCAGTGGTTTAGGAGGAGAAGATGTTTAAAGAATTGTTGACGACGGACGACGCACGACGGACACAGAGTGATCCTAAAAGCTCCCCTTGAGCACATTGTGCTCAGGTGAGCTAAAAAAAAAAAACCCACACGAATCATAATTTTCTGTTGAAATCTTTTGAAGTATATTTCTGTCGACGAACAGGTTACAAATTCATTTTTTAACGTGGAATATCAATTCGGTTGGCAATTTTCACCATTACATGTATGTGAATACATGTAAATTCAATGTAGGTGGTTGTAGTCGATTCCAATTTTCACATGTTTAAGGATAGGGCATCCTAATGGGATTCATGTAACATCACCTTTCATCACCAAAAAAACGTACGGATTCGGCTAAGATTCGGGTAATCCGTAATCAATCGGCCGGTAGACGCTGCTTCCCCGCATCGATTACAGATTACCCGAGTCTTAGCCGAATCCGTTCCATTTTCGCGATGACAGGCGATGTTACACTAATCCCATAAGGGTGCCCTATCCTTAAGATCATGTGACTGCCGGCATTTCCCGATGGAAACCTCCTTAAAACGTACTATATTGGTTGTTGTTACGGAATAGGCACTTGTATGCATTTTAATTACGATTGGTCACATGAAGAGACGCGATTTATCATGATCTGACCTCACGTTTAGACAGGACCACTTACATTCTAATATGATTGTTCCGAGCGAGTTTCATAAAATCTTAATGTGACTCAACCATTTGGCCTACGATCGGAAATCCAGGGTTCGTGTTCATCAACCATTCCTAAGAACATTCTTAGTCTAATTCTCTAAAGATTTTCTAAATTTGAAAGCAACACAACCTCTGATTGGCTAAACCAAATGGTTTAGCCAATCAGAGGTTGTGTTACTTTTACTTTCAAATTTAGAAAATTTTGGAGAATAAGATATAAAACGTTGTTAAGAATGATTGGTGAATACGTACCCTGATTTTAGATAATCTATTCCCTGCAGATGACTGTTGAGGCAGTTCGATGGTTTTTATCGCCAACCAACTACCCTGCTGCAATAGGATATGAGCCATGCCATTGCTAAAGGGGTTTTTAATACATTCTCGTGATGCATGATAGATCTACCAAGCAAGTCCTTACATAATCCTGGATCAATAACATCCATCTTGTATAACAACCGACTGAATCATGAGGTACACTGGTCCTTGGACAATCAGAAAATTGACCAATAGCAAAAAGTTTTCAACCAGGTTAGCCCACACAGGCTGATCTTGGTCGATACTTTTTTTACAGATGCATTAAGCCCCCTTTTCACAAGTCATGGCCCAGATGATTGTGGTTGCAGTGTGTGTCACTGCCAGGATCGAGGATGATCACGATTTGGACTATACATGGAATTCGAACCTCAATTTATTTGAACAACAACAACAACAACAACAACCACCACCATCACCACCAATAACAACAAACAAACAAACAAGAACAACAACAACGACGACAACTGCAACAACAACTTGTACTAGAGCGCTCTACTACTATTACAAAACTGATGAGGGTGATGATGATAATGATGATTATTTCAATTAACATTTTACGTTTTGTAGTTAGTAGTAGCAGCAGTGTTATACTAACATCAGTTTTATGGACAAAAATATCTGAAAGCATAAAAAACGGTAGTAACCATGATGTAGATCGATAGGATTTGACATAAATTGGTTTTTGAGATAGAATTTTATGAAACTAGTCTAGAAAGTATTACCAAGCAATCCTTTGGCGCGCTTAATCAAACAATTTTCTTGACGAGTTTGTTAAAATTTCATCTCAAACGCCAATGAATGTCAAATATGACTAGAAAAAAAAATCAAGTTGAATTGACAAGCCAATTTGTGTCGGACGTTGCTTTTGGAAATAACGAGCAAGATGACGTCACCTACTGTTCCTATTACGTCACAAAATTTTATCTCAAACGTGTGTAACGTAAGTTCATGACTATTTGTAATGGCTATATTACACGGAAAACGGAGGGGGGTTATGGGGAGAAACAGAGAAAGAGGTATGCAATAAAATACAGAACTGACCTTAAGCACCTACAAATTAACAGACCTTATCAAACGAGATACAAATAAATAAATACAGTGAAGAAAAAGTTTAATAAATTAACGACTTTCTCAATCTGTCACTATATTTTCAAAATATGTCTGCCGCGAAAGAAAACGTCACTCCTTTCCTATTTGCGGAAAAAGAGCCGCGTCAAAATTCAACCATAGTTACACGTAATTAATACTGTATTAAGTTTTTCCGTAAATGAATCATAGTAAACCAAACTTGGAGGTAAAATGCAGTATTTATACATATGTAAACCTTTTACCAAATGATCCAAAGTTTTAACGACACCTAGGAAGAAAAATAAATCGTGGGGGATGGAGTAAATGCTGATAAATAACATTTTTTCCTTTTCTCACAATGTTTTCTATACTTTAAAAGACATAAATGTACCATCATTTGAGCTGCTGATACACTGTCGTTTTCAAATGCATTCAATATTGGGCAATCTAAAATTTTGTTGTCCGGTAGGTACCGTATATAATATTAAACAACTAATGCCCAAATCCGACATCACGCAGTCACAGTGAATGGCCATTTCTTAGAGAAAGCAACACAGCAGCTGTTCTGGGTCGGTGTTTATCAACCATACTTAGAAAATGTTAAGTTTCATTTTCAAGAATTATCTAAATTTGTAAGACAATGTCTAATTGGCTAAACCAAATGATTTAGCCAATTAGAGATTGTGTTACTTTCGAAATCTAGAATTAGATTAAGAATGAAATTAAGAATGGTTGGTGAATTCGGACCCCGGTTTAGAATTAAGTTTTGTTCATTCGTACCTTTCACACCAATTTTCATTGTTACCACACCGATTTTCATTGTTACAGTGTTATTGTTACAGCGCGGACTGGTAAAAATAGCCTATTTTCAGAGAAAAAAGATTTGAATTACAAATAATATTCTTCTCTTTCTTCTTCTTCCTCTTCTTCTTCCTTTCTCTTCTTATCTTTCGATGGACATCATCGCCGCCTTCGTCATTTGCGGCCACCTCCACCAACCCAAACCCCCACCATAAAAAACACAGTAACAACAGTAATCATAGACCCAGGTGACTTGGAAACGGGTTGACTAAGTTCAAATCATTACAAAAATGTCAACAGAGTTTGAAAGTCAACGTTTAGGTAGACATCGTGATCTAGAGAGAGACTTATCATCTGGTTTTTAATTGTTTTTCGAAAATAAAAAAAAAACAATTGTTTCCTTTTCACGTGGGTGTTATTAATCTATCTGTTATTCACCCACGTTTAGTTTTTTTTTTAACCTCAAAACCGCAAAAAATGTAAACAACATTACCTAATCCGATATTTATTTCCTTAGATATTTGTTGTGAATTGAAAAAATACCATAAATTACAAATTAGTCATGTTCTGAGAAAAGGGGGTTATTGCATCTCCATGATGCATTATACCAAGTAGGCCATCACATACGAGTAATTATGGATCCAGAAAATCCATTTTGTCTAAAAACCTACAGAATCATGAAGTATAGAGGCCCTTTGACATGCAGGAAACTGATCAATAGCAAAAAGTTTCGGCCTAGGTCAGCCTGCTCGGACTGCGCAGGCTGACCTGAGTCGATACTTTTTCGTAAATGCATCAAGCCCTCTTTTCACAGAGCATGGCCCATAACATTTGTTTTTAAGATTACATACAATGTACCGTTGGATTAATAAAGCCTCTATAACCTCGATAAATTCAATGGGAGTAATCCGAAACTACCCGTTATATTTGTTCGCGTGTGAATGTTTTGTTTACCGCTTTCAACATTATCCCAGTCATATCCCCGGTTGCGGCGAACTTTCTTTCCGGCGATTTTTCGCCTCTTACCTCTGATGCATGTGAGTAAAGTAGTCAGTGGCTTTGGAAAGAAAGTTGTGTCAGTACTGGGGTTAGAAAGCCAGGAAACACATGGGTGCGTTACTGACCGCCATGATATGACCTAAGCCGTTAAAATGGCGTAAAACTCCAATACAAACCAAACCCAGTCATATCACGGATAAAGATCATTATTTCGTGTATTGCCTTGGTTTAACTCATTACCAAACCACAGAATTTTGGACTTGTCCAAATTGTTAGCAATTGCAGAATAAAGGTGGCAAAAATGAGACAAATTTTCCTTGATGGAGCGGAAAACATTGTGGGAAAAGGGGAAAATGCTGGTAACCAGCATTTTCTCCTTTTCTCATAATGTTTTCATAAGGTTTCTACCTGAGGATCGTTAAAGTGATAAAGAGTTAAACACAACTAGGCCGAGGATTTGCTCTACCTTACTCAGGGACACTCCCACGTGACTTGCGCCTCTAGCAGGACGTTGTCTGCGCCGTTGTCTGCGCATGTCATATTCTTCGAAGATTCGACCTGTCTGCTATGACGCATCACCCATCCCCGAATACTTGGGAAAAGTAGGGCTTATACCGAAGCTATTAGCCTATTACCCAAGCATGTAGGGGCTGTTTTAATAAATGGCCGATGCATGGGTTACATGCTAGCCGATCATAGCTGAATGAATCGCACCAGGTAGCGTTTTATTGAGTAAAGGTTTATTTCATTTTTAAATTCAAAGTAACGGTTGTTGTTTTGAAAAGTAGTCCGGTTCTGTACCCAGAATGCCCAAATTAGACAGATGTGTATTTGTAGAATGCCATCTAGCCGGAGATAATGCTAGCAAGGATCAAAGGATGATTGCTTAATTAAAGAACGGTGTGTAAGGATTAAGGGACTTCTTACGTCAGAGGTTCCGTGCTCAGATCCCGTTAGATTCCCGTGTGCCGTACCCACGTCATGGCACAAGGGCCGTTTAAGGAAGCAATCGTACAGAGCGACTAATGTAAGTTGTGACTAATTGTTTCACAATCAACGCAAATTGAATAAGTTTAAACTTTACTTCACGACAATACATGTATTTTGAACCTCTCTAAATCCAAACAAGAGGGCCATGATGGCCCTGTATCGCTCCACTGGCTGATAAATAAAAACCCTACACGCCCTAGGATTTATGGTTTGGAGGAAGAAGATTTTTAGAATTTTTACTCTATAAGCCCTGACCCACGGGGCAAGGACAATTTTGGAAGAAGCCTTCTAGATGATAATACTTATAAAATATAACATCTATAGCTCACGATCAGATCCAAGGAGATTTAAAGTTTTCACTATATAAGCTAATGTAAAACTTGTGTGACTTTTGGTGCGAGGTCACTTAAGACCCAAGGGCTGTTATTTGTATAATCTAGGTAGAGATTCATAAGATAACTACAAAATTTGGTAGCCCTAGGCCTTATGACTAGGTACAGAAAGATTTCTAAAGTTTTCACTTTTTAAGCCCATGTAAAAATTGTGATCCCCGGGGCAGGGCCAATTTTGACCACAGGGCTATACTTTGAAGATATTTGGTAGAGATCTATTATATATATTATATTTGGCAAATATGCCAAATTTGGTAGCCCTGGACCTTATGGTTTCAGACAAGAAAATTTTCGAGGATTTTCAATATTTTTCAGTTTTGTTGCCATGGCAACCAGAGTTTTTGATGGAATCAAGTTCTTTCAGATAATTTCTGAAGAGGACCATAGCAAGATCATTTCTGTGAAGCTTCATCAAAATTGGAATGAGTAGTTTGAGAGGAGAAGATGTTTGAAATAAAAGTAAACGCACGGTAGGATGGACGCATGACGGACACTGGTCCATTACATAAGCCCGCTTGCCTTCGGCCAGTGGAGCTAAAAATTGGCAGACAACATATTAATCTGGCTCAAAAAGGAGGAGATTGTCTTTGAAAGGGTTGAAAACATTGTGGGAAAAGAGACAAAATGCTGTTAATCAGCATTTCCTCCTGCCACATGGTGTTTTCTATGGTCTTTTTCCTAAGGACCGTTATAGAACTCGAGATTATGTGGTAAAATGTTAATGTAAGTTGTGACAACTTGTTTCTCAATCCATGTAAATTGAATAAGTTTAAACTCTTTACCACACGTCAATATTTTGGATTTCTCTAAATTTAAAGCATTTGCAGACGACAAATTCAACCCCTGGTTTCTTTTCCAGGGTTGTGAAAAACTTGGTATCGTGTGGTAAATGGTCAAACTAAACTTAAATCCTGGATTCACCGGCCATTCTTTAGAATATTCTTTGTCTAATTCTGAAAAATTATTCAGATTTGAAAGTAACAGAACTTCTGATTGGCTGAACAAAATCATAATTTTAAATATCACATAAAAGCAAAACACTCTTTTACAACATTTCGGCCAACGGCCTTTATCAAGAAAGAAAAAACGTAATTACTCGTAATTACCTTTTTTTGCTCTCTTTTTTTTTTGATAAAGGCGGATGGCCGAAATGTTGAAAAAGAGTTTACTTCATCTAGGCCTTATATACATGAGTCACGCTCTGTAAAAAGGGCGCTCAGTGCATCTGCAAAAAGTATCGGCCCATGTCAGCCTGCGCAGCCCGCGCAGGCTGACAAGGGTCGATACTTTTTGCTGCATGTAATATCCAAGTCCAAGAACTATTTCACCTCATAATTGGGTTGACATTTAGGCCAAATGGATTTGGTGGCTCCTTGATCATGTGACGGACTTGCTTGGTGTCATGCATCACAGAGACGCATTAAGCACCCTTTTGCCAGATCATGGCTCTCATGTATTGTACTTTAATTTACAGCGGACTTATTTCTCATTGTGGTCTATAGCTTATTTAACAAACAGCTTTAAGAGTTTTCAACAACATGTAATTAACCCTTTAAGCGCCCTTCACTAGCCTACTATGCTTGCCTTTGCGGTCAGTGTATATCAGGATCAGGCTGCACAAAACGTGCAGCCTGATCCTTGATCTACACTGTCCGCTTTACTGATACACTGAAGACAAAAGCAATAATGAAATTGCAATTATTTGGGTCGTATCTCCAGTATAAAAATATCTGTTGGGTTTATTCGGCGCTCTTGACGTTAAAACCATTGCACTAAGTGCGCCGAATCAACCCCAACAGAAATTAAAGTCTAGGAATAATACCCAAATAAGTACAATTTCAACGGTTGCTCTCGTCCAGAAAGTCTTATCTTAGCAAACAGTGTAGATCAACGATTAGACTGCACACACGTGCAGTTTGATTTTGATCTATATTGACTGCATAAGCAATTAGAGTTACGAAATGCGCTTTACGAGTAAGCTCCTTTTCCATACTGTCGCTAGTATGAACACCTTGAGATAGGAAACTTTTCAAAACACTGTTGAAAAAATAAAAAGAAAATGCTGGTCACCAGCATTTTCTTCTTTGCCTACAACGTTTCTACAGCCATCCCTATGACCATATCAAATTTGTCGTCTGCAAACGCTTTCAATTTGGACAAGTCTAAATTTTTGTCTTCTGCTGAAGGGTTAAAATCAATTGACCTTTAGATCTTGTTCCTCGAATCGTCAACCACTCGAGACACAATGTAAACAAACAAAACACTTAAAAACCCTTCTATCGCTTAAAGGGGCATTCAACCAGTTTTCATAGCGCAAGTATTTTTATTTAAAGAAAATCTTAATAAACACTGCAAATGTTCACTCGCGTGCACTGGTGGCTTTAAAATGAACACATAGGTAGAAATACATGCAGAAAACACTAGAATTTACCCGGTTTCTTTTTTAGACTGTAAAATTTCCTATATAGCCCTTATTCCATTAACAAAGGCTATTTATATCTGAAACATGTTCTGGCAAAAGGGAGCTTAATGCGTCTCCTTGATGCATGAAAAGAAGCCAGATTATCGCATAATTCTGGATCCATAAAATCTATTTTGTCTGACAACCGGCTGAATTAGGAGGTAGACTGGTTCTTTGACATTGACATAAAGAAAATTGACCTATAGCGAAACGTTTCGATTCAGGTCAGCCAGCGCATTCTGCGCAGGCTGACCTGAGTCGATACTTTTTCCACATGCATTATACCCCTTTTCACAGAGCATAGCTTATTCTTAACACGATAAATCATCCGTGGGTTCTCAAGCTCAGCTGCTGGAGTCGCCGACTCTGGTTTTTGAAGGTCGTGGATTTGAGTCCCAGAGTTTGAAGTTTTTTCCTAACTCAGGGTATACAGTCACACCCTTATGATTTTCAACCCGTCTTCCCAACAAAAAATGGGTTAGTGCCTCTTTAAGTATATAAGTAGGTGTTTATGATCACCAGTTTACACTTTTTTTTTTTAAAGAGCGTTTGTTACAAAAAATAAGAAACAATGTTTTTTTTTTTCATTGAACCATAATGCCTCTTGTGCACCATTTTTATGACCGAGATACTCTTTTATTCTGTCTGTGTACCTTTTTGTCATAGAATCTATAAATATACCATTAAATAAATGCCTTGCACTAAGTTAAGAGTTTCGATACTCCTTTGTACAAACGTATTTCACTGATTGTAAAACCGCAAATTGTCGCTTAAAAGTAACATAATGAAAAATGGATTTTTTCCCTATTAATAATCACGCTCCTCCCTTTTGTCACGCTTTTGTTTTTTTTACCCCATCTATATAATTGGAAGTGTGTTTTTACCTTTTCTGATACTTACCATGTTTGTAGGCGCCCATACTTGCATAATCGAGGGTTAGTGGTAAATGTCAACAAGTTTTCAAGGCTATTTTTCAGAACACTGCGATATACTTGTTAAACTCATCACTTTAAGCTGGCGACATTTTGCGTCATGCATCAGATTAATTTTGAAAACATGGTAGCAAAAGGAAAAAATATTCATTATTATTGCCACAATTTCATAAATAGAATCAATCTGTCAAATCTTAATGCGTGTTATTCATAATTTGAAAGGATTTATTTTTTTTCAAACAGTCGTCTGCTATATATTTGTTTCGCGGAGGAAATGGAGTCAATTGTCGCCATTTTCTTCCTGATACAAATTCGGTCATCACGTACTCGCTTAACTCCGTAGCGTACGACAAAACTGTAGACTGGGGTAAATTGAAAGCATTTGCAAACAATTTAAACGTGTCACAAGTGATGGAATTTGTTTGTGAAACGGTTGAAAACATTGTGGGATAAGGAGAAAATGCTGGTTACCAGCATTTTCTCCTTTTCCCACAATGTTTTTCAATAGTTTTCTTGCACAGCGTTGCTTAAACCCGGGACTGTAGGGCTAAGTTCAAATTTGTTGGAATTTGACCTGAGCGTGTGACAACCAACAATCGTCACAATACCGGTATAACGCAGTTTCTGGTTGGCTAAATCAAGTGGTTTAGCCAATCAAAAATCGCGTTAGTGTCTAAAATTCGAAATCAGACAAAGGACGCTTCCTAGAAAGAATGTTAAACGGCCGAGAGGAAGGAGACTTTTGAAAACATTGTGGGAAAAAAAGAAAATGCTGGTAACCAGTATTCTTTTCTTTTCTCACAATGTTTTCTGACCTTTAAAGGTCATATTCCATCAAATGCTGTCATTTTTGGAGAGCCTAAAATTTTGCCATCTTGTAAAGAATTAACCTTTTTTTTCACGGCCGTGAGGAAGGAATCTTTTGAAAACATTGTAGGGAAAACGGAAAACGCTGAAAACCAGCATGTTCTCCTTTCTCAAAATGTGGTCTGACCTTTCAAGGACATATTCGATCCTTTAACTACATACTGTCAATTTTGAGAGAGTCTAATTTTCTTGCCATCTGGTGATAGGTTAACCTGTTACAGACGGAAGGTCCCCCGAAGCAAATTATACCTGACCCTAGTGCTTCTTATCTCTCTCTTTTCACCACACAATCCCAAATTTGAACGACCCTGGTAAAGAAGGCTTTCGAAAACATTGTGGAAAAAGGAGAAAATGCTGGGTAACCAGTATTTTCTCCTCTTTTCACAATGTTTTCTACTCTTCCAAACACAAATTTCAATTTTTGAGTCAAATTTATTTTGTCGTCTACTAAATACTTTCAATTTGGACAAGTCTAGAATTTTATCATGTGGTTAGGAGGTAAAAAAAAAGAAGGAAGACACATTACAGTAAAAATCTTCATCTACCTAATCAATCTATCTAAACAACTTTTCTCGGCAAACGACCTAAATTAAGCATGCACCTATTGACGTCCCAGAGAAGCCAAATATCTTACAGTCTGACATACTAAGCAAACGCCTGTCATAAGCATTCATCTTTAGCCAGTTACAGGTGCTTGCTTAGAACAGTTTAGTCTGTACTTGACATGTTTATTTTTGTTCCTGAAATGATCACAAGACTACTTAATCCTAAGGCTGCTAAGCGCGACTCACTGACCTTTTGCGGACAATGTAGATCAAGATCAGACTGCACAGAACGTGCAGTCTGATCTTGGATCTACATTGTCCGATAAGGAGATATTAGTCCCCAAAACATAAATTTGAAATAGCAATATTTTGTTTGTTACTATCGAGTTGAAAATTTCATTCAAGTTATTTAGCAGGATAAGAGTTAAACCACTAGAGCTCTTATTAAAACTTACGTTGTTTTTGTAGACAATTTAGATCAAGACCATACTGCCTTTTAAAGGCAGTGTAGTTCAAGATCACACTACAGTGAACACTGTTTCCTATTTTGTAAAAATGTTGCAGCTGTTCAAAACGCCCTAAAACTTGCAACGTTAAGGGTGTTATCCTTATAGAGACAGCCATTTTCATTTAGTATTTTAAAGCAGCATATAATTAGAAAGCAAAAAAACGAAAATGGAGCATACGTTTTTGAAATCGACGGTACACTTTGTTCCGTTTTGATGATACTATTTGACAAGACTTTGAAAGAATTAGACTTAGAAGAAAAGAAGACCCTGTCGTTTCTACAGAATGTCCCTCCACGACCCCGTGACAAACAGGACAAGTCTATATTTAGAATACTTACAGGTTTAAAAACAAACACGCAAATGCCACCGAAGAAATCTGACAAATGGCGCCACACCACAGTTTTTTTTTTTTGTACATCAAAATGTAGCGTGAAAACCACTACCTTTAAAGGTGGCCCTTCAGATTTTGGGACGAAAATTTTACAAAAATCCAAAAAAATCATCCTTATACTCCCAAAGCCTTTTAATTTTCATTCATAAAACCCCATACCCGGTTGAGGCGAACTTTCTTTCCGGCGTATTTTCGCCTCCCACCTCTGCTGAAGCATGTGAGAAAAGTAGTCGGTGGCTTTGGAAAGAAAGTTGTGTTAGTACTGGTGTGAGAAAGCCAGGAAACACATGTACGTCACCGACCGCCATGATATGACTTTAGCTGTTAAAGTGGCGTTAAACCCCAATACAACCAACAACATAAAACCCCAGTAGCCGAAACCCATCCGACAACAAGAGAAATTAGAGATTTACTACGGCCCAGGTCGACACCGACGGGAAACACGATCTATTTTTAAATGAGCAACTCGCTCATTTACATACCGGAAATACACAGACGAAGGTTCAAACATAGCATTCGAAGAAGACATTATGGAAAATAATTTCATGTTTGTTATGTTATATAATTTAAGCGTCATTAGTCACGTGCCAGTCACTTGGCATTCCCACAATGCTTTTTTGATTTCTGGCGCGAAATCTAAAAATAACCTTAAGAGGCTACGTAGCCTTTTAAGGGAACACCATCAAAAAATTTTTTTTTTGTAATTTTATGATTTTTAATTATTGATGATTTGTATTGTTTTTTGGTATAAATTTCAGTGATATATATATTTTTTAATTTGGTGAGATGTGAAAAATCTAAATACCCACTTTTAACCCTCTGCTGCACTTCTATTGGCAAACAGAAATCTTTACAGGCATCACTACGGATTTCGATTTTTACAATTCCGTCTCAAATACAGCTACTCTGGAATAGAAAAAAAATATAGTGGAAAAAGTCCCGTGTTCCCGTTGTCTGCACATGTCATATTCTTCGGAGATTGACGTAACACTCTGGTACTATTCTGTACGAGTTAAATATTAATATGCGGTGTATAAACTAAAAACTCTGCCGCTAAAAAGAAGCAAGCGGAAAATGGCTATAAATAGGGACCTACGTCTGTGGAAAAACTAAGCCTGTTTTTCGCTCAAAAAAAAAAATATTAAATGGGAAAATTTATTTAAAAAAAATACCATTGTTTACTGCATATCTTTGAATACAGTTTCTAAATATAGATATGGATTAAAGCGGGATTTGTGCAACAGACTTTGACAACAAAAGTAGTGTCCCTACTATGCTTGGCTTATACCGGGTCTATTTCTCTACCTTATAGGGGCTGTGTTTATAAAAGATGTACATGTATAGGTTATGCTAGCTATAACCTACCGATGAATCGTACCAGGTAGCATTTTGTTGAGTAAACGCTTATTTTATTTTGAAATTCGCTGCATCTATTGCCGTCTTAATTCTAAGTAGTCCGATTTTGTGCTCAGAATGCCCAAATCAGATATGTATGTGAAAAATACCATCTAGCCGAAGATAATAACCACGTTCCTTTCCGTCGTCACATGCAAAAAATAAATCCCCAAAAAGTAACAAACCTATTCTCAGTTTCCACAGAAATCTTCAAATCAACACCAGAAGCACATTTTGTTTGTCTCTGAATCAGCAGGTTTTGACCTTTATCTTGGCATTTTCAGGTAGGTACCCTGGAATTTGCCCTTTTGAATTTTTAAATATAGACAAAAAGGCCTATCAGGTTGTGTTTTTCGGATTTTACCATTTGTCGGAAAAAATCAGTGATTTCAGTATTTTACAACTTGAACATTATTTATTGATAAAAACTGAAACTTTTAAACTATGCTGGAACAATTAAACGCTTTTTGTAATTCCAGACTGATATTTAGACCTTTGACAACAGAATTTCTGTCTCCCGTGTTGTCGACTGAGAGCAATACAGTGGAAGACCGTGTTACGCCGCCCAAAGGATGGTCCGCTTTATTTATATCAAAGGATCGGCCTTGACTCGAGAATTTTGATGCTTTTTCACTAAAAAATCCTGTCCCTGGCTTTTCTAATTGTAATAAGAGTATAACTATCATGTTGTTTATGAAAAAGGACAAATCAATAAACAATAAATGTATTGTCATCAAAATTGTATGCTGCTATAGGGAGTGATAAAATGCATGCCATCTCCAATTAAACGCCATTTAACCCTTTACCACACAAAGTTAAATCCGATCATTTGAGCCTTATCTAATTTGTCGTCTGCAAATGTTTTGAAATGTGGAAGAGTCTAACATTTTGTTGTCAGGTGAAGAATTAACCGCTAAACCAATTTTGTCTAAGTCTAGACAAAAGGCGCCAAAAAAAAAAGGGAATTCCAAGAGTGCTTTTGCCATAATATCAAATTAACAAAATAGCTGACTAGTTACATGTAGATCCAAAATCAGACCACAGACTGCACGCTCTGTGCAGTCTGGTCATGTTCTATATAATGAAGCAGCTTGAACTTGATATGTATCGTCTGCCAACACAAATGAAGAGTTTTAACGACACCGAACACTAACCAGCATTTTCTCCTTTTCCCACAATGTTTTCTAGCCTTCCGAGACAAATCCAACAATTTCGGAAACATGTAATTTGTCGTCTGCATATGCTTTTGATTTTGACAAGTCCAAATTTTATAGTGCTGTCAACCCTTTACCAGATGACAAAATATTAGACTCATTGAAATTGAAATTATTTAGGCCTATATATGAGCCATACTCTGGCAAAAGGGGGCTTAATGCATCGCGCTGATACATGATACCAGGTCAAGTCATCACATTGTTATGGATCCATAAGAGCCACTTTTTTTTAAACAACCCACATAATCATGAGGTAGATTGGTCCATTGACATAAAGAAAATTGACCGATAGCGAAAAGTTTCGGCCCAGGTCAGCCTGCGCGGACTGCGCAGGCTGACCTTGGTCGATACTCTTCGCAGATGCATTAAGCCCCCTTTTCACAGAGCACGGCTCAATTATACAGACTACGATTCAGACTGATAAATTTGCGGACTTTGTGTTTTAAAAGGTAGAAAACATTGTGGGAAGGCTGTTTATTAGCATTTTCTCCTTTTCCCACAATGTTTTTATAAGGCATTTTTTCAAGGTCGTTAAAATCACGGAACTGTTTCGTAAAGCGCTATGGGTTTATTTCAGACGAATCAGTCGGATGTTAGTACCTTGCGAATGGCATTGTGGGAGGAAAGGAGGCAATGCAGTTGACAGCATGATGCTAAAAATGTCTCAGTCGCGTGTTTCATAGGCAGGTCTTCTCCTTCTAACGCACTGGATTTCCAGGTAATATTGCGAACTAAGCACGAAAGTTCAGTGCTTGACTTAGCTCAGAAATCGGTCAATATTTCAAATTCATCATCTATTATCGAACATTGGTGTCACACAAAAGTGGTCAACCCCTTCCTATACAGAACAAAAATTAAACTGGCCTAAGTTGGAAGCCTTTGAATACGACAAATGAAGGAAGTTGTCTATGAAAGGGTAGGAAACATTACTAGCGTTTTCTTCTTTTCCCACAATGTTTTCAAAAGACTCATCCCAGAGTCGTTAAAACAAGGGATTGTGTGGTCAAGGGTTAAAGCTGTTTTGGTCGAGGCATCACTCAAAACATCGAAAAGTGTAATTCGAAGTGTATTCCGATATTTGTTTACTTTTGCCCGCTGTTGGGGCTTTAATGTACCAAAAAGCTACCAATCTGACACCACATTGCCTATCTGTAGTGCTGCCATTTTGCACGGGATGAAATCTTATAAAATTGTCAAGACGAACATAAAACCGTATGAATGATGTCGCTATGAAATATATACATGAGCCATGCTCTGTGAAAAGGGGGCTTATTGCATTTGCAAAAAGTATCGACTCAGGTCAGCCCGCGCAGTTCGCGCAGGCTGACCTGGGCCGAAACTTTTTCCTAGTGGTCAATTTTTTGCATGTCAAAGGACCATTCTACCCAATGACTCAATAGTTTGTTATACAAAATGGATTTTATGGATCCTTGACCATAATTATGATGATTTGCTTGGTTTAACCCTTATCCTGCCGTTCGCGACCATGGATAACTTTTGCAGAGAGTGTACAGCAAGATCAGCCTGCACATACGTGCAGTCTGATCTTGCTCTACACCCTCCGCTGCTATATCGGTAGTGTAGGTCATATAAGCCCAGCCCAATGCCCGTACATTTAGCAAAATATTTTTGTGTAATCGTCAACAATTTTTATTTGGCAGGATAAGGGTTAATGCATCACGGAGAAGCTTTAAGCCCCCTTTTGCCAAACAGCGTGGCTCAGATAATTGGCCTGCAACACGCGAAAAGGGGCATTCGGACATTTGCGTAAAGTGTCGTCTCGGATCAGCCTGCGCAGTCCGCGCAGGCTAATCCGAGACGACACATTACGACTACATTGGATTTCATCCTACAGTAGACTTGCGCAAAACAGAAAATAACCTAAAAACGGAAAGTGTCGTTTCGGATTAGCCTGCGCGGATTGCGCAGGCTGATCCGAGACGACACTTTACGCAAATGTCCGAATGCCCCTTTTCGCCTGTTGCAGGCCAATTATAATAATCAGACAGGTTGTTTACTTATACCACGTGGGACATAAAGGTATGTACTACATTTCGGACACTGCGAGCACGGAATATTAACTCATTTACTCTTTACTCTGGGTTTTTCATGGGAGTGTCCTTGGGAACGACACTGTTGAGCCCTAGCCTTGCACTGGTGGAATCCAGGAAATACATGAATATGTGAGCCGTCGTCGTGATATGACTGAAAAATTGTTGAAAGTGGTGTAAAACACTATTTAATCAATCAATCAATCATTAACTCTTTACCAGACGACAAAATTTTAGGTTTGTTCAAATTGAAGGTATTCGCAGACAACAGTTTTAATGTATGTCAAATGATATAACTTGTCTTTCAGAGGGAATAAAACATGGTGGGAAAAGGGGGAAATACTCTGGCTATCAGCGTTTTTTTTTTTTTGTTTCCTTTTCCCACATTGTTTTCGAAATTCCTTTTCCGTGGGGGTCGTTTAAACTCGTGTTTGTGTGGAAGAGGTTGACCCCTGTCTAAAAGCGACTTCTTGCGTTTTACAACTGGCCGACATTGTGCCAAAAGGAGTTGTCTTTAACCACACAATAGTTTCAACGACCCCGAGGAAGAAGCTTTTTGAAAATATTGTGGGAAAAGAAGAAAATGCTGGTCACCATTTTTCTCTTTTTCCCAAATTGTTTTTTTTACCCTTTGAGAGGCAAATTTCATCAACTGAGCTACACTTTAATTGTCGTCTGCACAAACTTCGAATTTTGACGAGTCTAAAATAGTGTCGTTTGGTAATGAGTAAACTTATTAACTCCTGTCTGAAGGCGACTTTTTGCGTTTTACGACTGGCTAACATTGTGGCTAAAGGAGTTGTCCTTAATGGTTAGTTACTTGCACAGATAATACATTAAGTTAACACTTAATTTCATATATACTCAAAGGCGAAAGAAAGTATACAGTTTTTGATTTCTCATAATTTTCTCATTTTTCATATTTTTGACCTGAAATCTTCAAAAACGCATTGCTACTAAGTTTGAAATGATATTCTGTCATTAATTTACAAATTGAACACACTTGACTGGCTACAGTGCAGGTACATGTCAATTTTGTATATCTGCACCTGCAACCTATTGGACAGTCAACATATTGCTGGAAATCGGTATTTGGTTTCTAGGTCGATAATCTAAAAAAACCACAGCCTTTTCGTTTTTCTATCGAACAATGGAGAGGCTTTCAGAAGCCGATAGAAATTGTGTCATTAAGATTTTGGAAGCTGGTCGTTCAAGACCGGTCTGTAACTTGTTACTTGCAATGTACACAAGTCACGATTGATCGGCTGTGAAGGTGCTATGAGTTGAAGGAACTGCCGTCTGTTTGACCTGAAGTAATCATGTCGAAGTAAGACCGGTACATCGGGAGTTGGGGGTGGAATGATGCATAAAATCAACATTGCAAGGTCCTAGTGAATCACTTAAGTGAAAGTGAATCAGGGTGATGTGCAGTGTCTGCACTCAATCAAATTTAGTCAAATTCGAAGCCATGAACATGGTTCTGAATCATTTGAGATCTGCAATCAATAAATGAGAATGAATTTTGGTAACATCACATGAAAGTGTCTGGAAATTAGGAGGAACTTCTTAAAAAGTATGCCAAAGAAAGTTAACTTGTCACAGATACCAATCCAGAGGCCTGATTATTGAAGTAAATTGAGTCTGACAATACTTTTAGAGATTGAAATGGAAACATCTTCTTGTCTTTAAAAGAAATAGGGACCCGCATGGCTTATACGTAAAGAGTTCGATCCCGACCCAAGGTGTTCCGATCTCGTGCGAGTTTCCTTTGGCAAGACATTTGAGGGCCCGGTCGTAGATCGGTTAAACTAATGATGAACATGAATAAGTTTGATGAAGTGAGCTAATGTCGTGATAATGTTGAGAGCAAAGTGAAACACCATTTAGTCCATCAACCATTGAAAACCCCGTCGTAACAAAAAAGTCTTTTGCTAACCTTTGATAAATAACCCCCTTGTTTTCTGTTAATAATGGTGTATTGCTGACTTTTTTTTTTAGTTTTGCCGTTTAAAAATGACTGGACTATCGCAAGAAAAAGATTGCAAGGGCTTAGCTTTAAATATTTTGCCGAAACAGCCAAAATTAGAAGGTGTATACTTTCTTTTGCCTCTGAGTATATTTCGACGCGTGAATGGGTCTTTTAATCTCGATGTTGTTATATACATTTTTTTGTCACTAATTTAAGGTACACATAAACTTTTAACGCCACTGCAATAGATAAAATTTAGAAACATGTAGGGGAAACGAACAATCGTTTTTCTCTCTTTTTCTCTACAATGTTTTTGGGATATGAACGAAAGCAATTTTAAGGAAAGATAATGTTTTTTTCATCGCTGTTATTGTTAATCTCCAATCAGTCTAAAGGCGTTAATCATTTAAATGTGATCAAAATAACCAAATCCGATTTGGCAGCGGTACAGATATGAGCTTTCACGTTGCTGTTTTGTTTACGTTCTTGATTCATTTCCTGTACTGTGTCCCATTTGAAAAGGTTTGTCGCCCATTTGCAATCCATCGCTCAAAGGCAGGCGATATGTAACCCGTTCGTTGTTTTCCCCCTGTCGAAATTTTAAACAAGGGAAGTAAGGTAGTGATTCTTCGAAAGAGTGAGTTCTGAGTTATGTCCCTTACAAAAAAAAAACAAAACGTGTATGGTTGAGTCTAATCTTCTTCCGGTATGTTTGGAATAATGATGCTAGGCACAAAGTACACTTTTGGCGTTGTCAGTGTGAAATGTAGGCTAAATCATATGTAGGGCCAGGACTAAGAGGTCCTGCAACAATAATAGCGATACACAAACAGACGTTTACTTATAGTAATGGCAGCCAGTACATCTAACCATTCGTTCCTACAGATTCAAGATTTCGCTGAGTGCTAAAGAAACATCTCCCTTCTTCTTTCCCTCTTTTTTTTTTTAAGGGGGTGTGGGTGGGTGGGTTGGTTAACTTGGTTTACAACCGATCGCTTTCGGCTTTTTTGATTGATTGATTGTATGGTATTTTATGCCGTTTTCAAGATTATTTCAGTTATTCCGCGGCGGCTAAGTGCACCTATCCATGCTTTCCTGAAATTTCTGACACCAATACTTCCCATATTCTTCACTAGCCACTAGCTATTTCCCCGCATAACATTCGTCGAAACAATGATCAGCGGTGAGAGACGAATTATCCTTTCGTAACCATAGGGGTCCGTAGTTTGACTCCTGTCACCCGTAAACAAGGGATTTAACTTTGTACAGCCCGTTACTCGCCCCCGATTACAAAAAAACAATGTATCTTTTCTACGCTAACGGTTATTCTCCTTATTCTTTCAACAACTGAGAGCTAAAACGTTTTTTTTTACCGGAAAAACACAACTGTTTGTCAGTGGCTAATGCAGTCTGGTTGCTACAGTCGCTCGAAGTTGTAAACTCGCTAAAAAATCGGCGACACTGACAAGGGTTCCTACATCTGACTTTCAAGATATAAAATGCACTGTAGATCCATTGAAACACAGCATTAGCGGCACACACTCTTTAGACATGTTTCAAAATATTACTGACCTATAGTCTTTGTCTTCAATAACGACGAAACCCCTCAGAATTCGTTGAATTCGTGGTCCAGGAGCAAATTTCGTACGGCTGCCGCCATCTTGTGTCATGTGACACTGTTTGGAACGAGAAATTTGATTGGTTGATATGTACTGACAGTCGCGCATTCAACCAATGAAATTTCGTACAGCTGCTGACATCTTTTGTCACGTGACACTGTTTGGAACGAGAAATTTCATTGGTTGATATGCGCGACTGTTAGTGTCGAATGTACGAACCCTTGTCAATGGCGAAGATTTTTGAGCGAGGTTACAAGTTCGAAGGACTAGCAGCCAGACTGCATTAGCCACTGACAAACAGTTGTGTTTTTCTGGTAGAAAAATGTTTTAGCTCTCAGTTGTCGAAAGAATAAGGAGGATAACTGTTAGGGAAAAGATACATTGTTTTTTTTTTTTAATCGGGGGAGAGTAACGGGCTGCATACACTTAAATCCCTTGTTTACAATATATAGTCTACGGGTGACAGGAGTCAAACTACGGACCCCTATGTTCGTAACCACTATCATCAATCCTCAGAAACAAACTGGCCGAGCTGAGGATTTGAACCAGCGACCTCCCCCCCCTTCTCATGTCCTGTACGCTTCCGGCTGCGCTACCGGACGACTTAATCCTTACGCAACCACTGTCATTAACTCTCAAAGTGGTATGGGCAAATGAGTACAGGTTTATTAACATTAATCAATTAAGTGTTTTACAACGCCAAAGTCGAAACATTTTGAAAGCATTGTCGGAATAGGAGAAAATGCTTGTTACCATAAATCAAATGTGTTAACTATTTTTCCCTGTTCTTACTTAGTCTCAAAGGCCTATTTTTGAGGGGTGTAAACACGTCAGATTGTTATGCAATGGGTTAAGAAAGAGAAAGCACGATATGCATATCGTAGAATCGTGTCCAAATATGGCCTGCAACATGCGAAAAGGGGCATTCGGACATTTGCGTAAAGTGTCGTCTCGGATCAGCCTACGCAGTCCGCGCAGGCTGATCCAAGGTGACACTTTCCGTTTTTAGGTTATTTTCTGTTTTGCGCAAGTCTACTGTTGGATGAAATCTAATGTAGTCGTAAAGTGCCGTCTCGGATTAGTCTGCGCGGACTGCGCAGGCTGATCTGTGACGACATTTTACGCAAATGTTCGAATACCCTTTTCGCGTGTTGCAGGCCAATTATAATACATGTACATCTAGGTGTACATCTAGTCTACTCGTTTAAGAAAATAAGGCTTCATGTCATTGTAGGGCCTTAAACATTTCATATAACTCGGGAAGCATCTGAATCATACCCAGTAACATCACTAAGCGGTAACTTTTGTCGCGTGGACCCGATACATGAAATAAAAAAAAAAAACAGAAACACGGTCTAAATAGCTCTATCTGCCTTCAAAACAATTTTAACTTTTCCTTTATCAAAATGGAATGTTATTCTGTTTCCTGTCATGTCCTCTTGGTATTTTATATAAATCCACTTCATTCTTAGCTCATAATTGTTTTCCCACATAATTACATGTAACTGATATAGTCCTTCCCCTTCCCGTCGAAACTTTGGCGAATAAAATCATAGAAGGGAAGTAATGCCTACCTTCTCAAATATTATTTTAAGGAGTAGCTCCCCACTATTGCGGTTTGTTTGGATATTTTGTCGATTGATGAGATATTTTGTGGAAAAGTGCAGATTGAGATGAGGCTACAAGTTCCTATTATTTTGATATGTTCCAATCAGAAACAGCCTTAGTTCAAGAATAGATGTACTGACCTACATGTATTTGTGTCTTCTCTACAGTATGAAATGGCATCATGAAATTAGATTTGTCCTTTCTACTCCTTAAATAATCTAAGCAACGCTATGGGAAAAGGGGTTTATACAGCTTCATAATGCAAATTTTATCATGCAAGTCGCTACATAACATGAAAACACTTTGTCTGTAACCTAGTTAAATTGTGAGGTAGAATTGTCCTTTGATGTGAGGAAAATGTAGATCTACCGATAGCAAAAGATCTTGATTCAAATCAGCCAGTGACGACTGCACACGCTGACCTAGTTCAATACTTTTTGCAGATGCACTAAGCGTCAATTAGTGAATTATACAAGTACATGTAGATCTAAATGAAAAATAATTACACTATGGGGGAGGGAGTGTCATTGGAGTAGATTAAGTTTTTATACCGGTTGAACATTTTAGTAAGACTTTTTTCACACACTATATAGAGCTATATCTAGTACTTTGTTGTATAGATCTAGAAGGGGCAAAACCTTGGCGGCGCTCCCCCCCCCCCCCAAAAAAAAAAAAGAAGCGGATGCATCTTCTGTTGTCCCGATCCTCGCTATCATAAAGTCAGTAAACATCAAGATAAAATCACTAATATAGTCTACACTATGGAAAACGTTTTCAAAGAACCATTTGTGCACTTTTCCTGACCTTTATGCTCCTTGTAGATCTATATTTCGGTCAAATCTGAAATAGATCTACTGAGAGCTTCACAAAAGCCTCTCCTCCAAGCTCTTTCTATTGGGTACTGATCAATGGAAACCTGGTCAAGATATTTTGTCGATTTTCATTAACTATAAATACCAAAAAGTCCCTATTACTAGCTAAGGCTTTTAAAACAATGAGGGAAAATATTGATAACCACCATTTTCTCCTTTTTCCTGGATATTTCCAGCTCTTTCAAATGCTATTTTCATATACATGGAGTCACGTGTAATTTGTCGTCTGCAAATGCTTAACGATACGGACAAGAGTAATGTTTGTCGTCCCGTAAAGAATTAAAACAATGATGTTTGACATATCTATAAGAACCTCTACCAGTCTATGTAAGAAACACTGTAGCAAAAGGGGAAATTGATCGTTCTTCTGTCGCATTCGTCTACAGCAACATAAAAGAAACTTAGTCATTCGTAACGTGCTATGCAGAGTATTCATGTTTTGACGGGAGAGCGCGTCGATTAGTTTGATTTCCTGCTTGCCACTTGAAAGATAACGCAACTGGGGAACCAGGACTGCAATATTAGGTTTGTTTACCATCATGAAGTGTTATTGGGTAAAATCTAGGTCAATGCTACATTCTGACCCAAAGTTCATGCGGCGAAGACGTACTACATTGTAAAACTGAATGGAATTATCGTCTTGTAGTGTCGCAATGGTTAAAATAAAGCCGAAATAAAGGTAAGGCATCAAAGTTTTTAAATTTTAGCTTGTCTTAGGATAGATCAGTTGATGTTTATTGCGTATAGTTAGGTGACCTAATTTTGGTCATACACTTCATGCATGAGGGAAGGTTGTCGTTTATATTTTCACACGTGCAGTAATTATGAAATATGTCATATGGTTTCCCTTAGAAGTGGAAAGTTTTACCCCCTTAACTCTTTCACAACCAAGTAAATGATTTATAATTTTTCATTGGCTATAAATATAGTTCCACTGCAAGATAAAGTTGGTCTTAATCTGTAATAAAGTAGTGGATAGTGTAGATCAGAGATCAGACTGCACGTTCTGTGCGGTCTGATCTTGATCTACACTGTCCACAAAAGCGTCTGGTGTCGTCAACAGTGAGGAAAGAGTTAATGGCGTTCAAACCCATTTCAAACCTTAATTGATCTACTGACGCTTTCTTTGAATCGGGAAACAACTGGCATACATAACGACTTTCATTAGTACAGGGATATTATATACAAGATATAAGATCCCTGATTAGCATAGTGAGTGCACTCATTGTAAATTTGTATTCATGAAGTGTTTCAATTCTTTACCAAACGAAAAATTTCTCGACTTGTCTATATTGAAAGCATATTCAGGCGACAAATTGAATGCTACTCAAATGGTGAGATTTGTCCTTCAAAGGGATGAAAACATCGTGTGAATCGGAGAGAATGATGGTAACCAGCTTTCCTACTTTTCCCACAATGTCTTCAAAAACCACCAATATTTTTTTTACACTGTTTTCTACTCTTCCTTGTACACATTTCAGTTTTTGAGCCAACTTATTTTGTCATCTGCAAATGCTTTCAATTTAGACAAGTCTAAAATTTTGTTATGTTGTAAAGAGTTTAAATGACTTGGAAAACACTGTCGGCCAAATTTAGTCATTTCGGACACCTTCAACTTGTCGTCTGCAAATGCTTTGAATTTGGACAGGACCAGTCTGAAATTTTGTCGTCTGGTAAAAGCTCACAATGCTCACGAGACAGTGGGATAAGTTTTCTTGAAAATGAAAAAAGGGCTTATCACTGCGTATTTAACTCTTTACCAATGGACACAATTTTAGATTGTGCCAAATTCAAAGTATTTAAAGATGACAAAATAAACATGACTTAAAAAAAGAAAGCTGTTTTCGGAAAGGTAAAAAACACTGCAGGAAAGGAGATGCTGATTACCAGCACTTTCTCCTTTTCCCACACTTTTCAAAAGTCCTTTTCCTCAAGGTTGTTAAAACTGGGATTGTGTGGAAAGGGGTTAATCTGCTGAAACAAATTTGTGACAAGAAACTTTGAAAACTTCAAGATTTTAACCCTCTACCACTCAATCCTGAGTTTTAACAACCCTAACAAAGATGATTTTTGAAAACATAGTGGAAAAAGGAGAAAATGCTGGTAACCAACATTTTCTCCTTTTTCCACTATGTTTTTTATCCACCAACAAACAAATTAATTCCTTCATTTAAGTCACATTTTAATTGTTGGCTGCAAATGCTTTGAATTTGGACTTGTCCAAAATTTTGTTGTTTGATAGAGAGTTAATATAAGGGTAATTAAAATCAGTTAAGTTTTCATAGAGGTATGTTAGGATTTGTAATATCAGATCAAAACAAAGTGATGAAAAAATTTGCTTGTATGAGGCCTATCAAAAAAATATCTGTGTTTAGGGTTTCTGGACCCTACCTAGAAAATGCTGCTGACCCTAAACTTTTTACGCTACGATTGAAAAAAAAAATTTGTCAGGTGTGATTTAGGCACATGGTCCATGTAGAAAGTTTCTGGAAAAAATAATCCCTACCTACCCTACCTAAACACAGATTTTTTTTGTCAGGCCTAAAAACAAAGAGATTCAGTACCAAACACAAAATTTTGTCCACTTTCAAAGCATTTGCAGGCAAAGCAAACGCTTCTTTTTCCACAAATTTTCAAATGCTTTCCTGCTCTATGTTGTGAAGTAAAGTCTTCTTTTATCACAGATTTTTTAATGCTTTTCTGCTGTAGGTTGTGAAAGCGCAGGATTGTGAGGTTAACCCTCTAGATCTACCACACCATTAAGTTTGAGGCCTATTTAAACTGAAAGCATTTGTAGATGACAATTTAACTGTAGCTCAAATAATACTGGTTACCAGCATTTCCTCTTTTTCCAACAATATTTCACTCTTTGGTTAAAACTCCGGATTTTGTTTTAAATGGTTAACCCCATACCACATGACAAAGTTTTTGACTTGTCCAAGTTCAAAGCATTTGCAGACAAGAAAAGAACGGCGGATCAAAATATTAATGTTGAACTGTGTGCTCGAAAGAGTAGAAAATGTGATGGGGAAAAGGAGAAAATGCAGGTTACCAGTATTTTCTTCTTTTCCCACAATGTTTTCCCAAAGCTTTCTTTCTCGGGATGGTTAAAATTCAGGAGTGTGTAGTAAAGGATTAAGGGATTTAGAGTTCATCTGAAAATATTATTATAAGTAAAAGCTTGAACCAACATGATGAATGGGGTCAGATAAAGGGGTTATTTGGTTTTAACCCCATTAACCAAACAAACACAACACCGGGATGATGCTTTTGAAAACATTGTAGGAAAAGGAGAATATGCTGGTTACCAGTTTTCCACCCTTGTATTTTACTCACAATTGATTCGACATTTGCTAATGGATTAATTTAGTATCCATGTGTTTGAAATGTTATTGGCTGGGAAAGAGTTAGACCCTATTTATCAGTGTATTTTCCCTTTACCACATAATCCTGAGTTTTAACGACCCTGAGAAAGAGAGCATTTGAAAACATTGTAGGAAAAGAAGAAAATGCTGGTAACCAGCATTTTCTTCTTTTCCCACAATGCTTTCTTATCTTTTGCAGAGAAATCCCATTTCTTGTGCCACATTTACTAAGTCCTTTGGAAATGCTTCAAATTTGGATCTGTCTAAAATTTTGTAGCGGTAAATAGTTATCCCTTGACCAGCCAACAAAATTTTAGTTTAGTCCAAAATGTAAGCATTTACAGATGAAATATTGAATGAGACTCAAATGGCAGGTTTACATTTGATAGGCTAGGAAACATTGTGGGGAAGGGAGAAAATGCTGGTTACCAGCATTTTCTCCTTTTCTCACAATGTCTTCAATAGCTTTCTTCTCAAGGTTATGAAAACTCTGGATTATGTGGTATTTAAAGGGTGATAGACCCACTATCTTGCTGGCCTATATAAATATTGTCTGTGATGAATATAAAATTCTGATCTATGTTATTATGGACACACAGCTAGCCTGCTGAATTAATGATTTCAACAGGTATTTTTGATAATTTACAAAATCACCTCTACTACTGCTATTGTAAGTTTGTTTATTTTTTGGGGCAGTATATTTCATTAAAAAGTTTTTATACGGCAGACTTTACTCCTGGATTTTCTCTTTATTTTACTCTTTTATTGTTAGCTTTACTGAAGGTTTCATGTCGACTTGGAATGTAGAAAAGAAAGTAACCTTTTTTTTTGCCATTTGTCATCCCTGGTTATTTACCCTATTACCAGACGACAAAATTTTAGCCTTGTCCACATTGAGAGCATTTGCAGACGACAATTTCATTGTGGCTAAAATGGTGCAATTTTCATTTGATAGGGTAGAAAACATTGTGGGAAAAGGAGAAAATGCTGGTTACCAGCATTTTCTCCTTTTCCCAAAATGCTTTCAAAAGGCTTCTTCCTCAAGGTCATTAAAAGTTGTGATTGTGTCATCATCATAGGTGGGTTTGTTTACCCTTGCCATACAGCATTATGCCATGGTTCTTTACTAAGGATGAACGACTATTTTTTGAGATCAACATGTTTTAACAGACTGCAACACCTCACGGTTTTAGAAAAAATGTTAAAAATATATACATAAAAGCCAAAAGGGGCTTATGGTCAAGAATGACCCTGTGATTGTGTGGTAAAGATTTACAGCATAAAATGATGGACTCATTTGATCCACTGACCAAATCATAGGTACGGAATTGGCTGAGTTATGATGAGTGATGCAGGACTTAGTGTATATTCAGATCATGACCCATAATATTACCTCTGGTTGAGTGAGCCCATTCTCCATATTATCTGACTTGTTTACATCCCGTCATTTGTCTACTTGCCCCCCCAAAAAAGTCAAATAAACCTCTTGGTTTTTTCGTCATCTGCACCCCAAGACAATAATTATTTCAAGAGCTTTCTTTTTCAGGGTTATTAAAACTCTGGATTGTGCGGTAAAGGGTAAAGAGTTTCTACCTCAAAGCTGTAAAGCTGTATTCATCTTTGCAAGCAAGAATAACCCATTCCGGAGAATCAGCTGTCATTGTCTCCACTAATTTAATTAGTTGTCAACTGTGTTACATTGAAGGATGGTCTGAATGGTAATAAATCTAATGATGGAAAATTGTTTTTTTTAAGTAGACAATAATGAAAGGCTTATCTGTTTACCAAACGATAAAACCTTGGACTTGTTTAAATTGAAAGTATTTGCAGACGAAAACTGTGGCTCAACTCGTTTCATCCTTATTTTATGAAACTATAAATAATCATTCTTGTATCTTCATGCCAAATGTTGCGCCTAATGGCTGCAAGATTGCACAGATTACGATGGATATAAAATGCATTTCATGTTTTGGAGGCCTTCAAAGCAATCGCTGTTGTCGTTTCCAGTTTTATAAATTGAGGACAAATCTCTTGCATTTTTCTATCCCTTATATCATATCAATTGGTAATTTACCTATGTTTACACAGCTTAACCATTCTACACACTTTCAAGTCTTAACAGCGTTTTTTCCCTCCAGCTGTATTAGGATGTATCTTTAATTTCAAAGCTATCTTTGCACAAGAATGGCAACCAGCATTCTCTCCTTTTCCCACAATGTTTTCTACCATATCAGAAACACATCACTTGAGTAACATTTAACTTGTAGCCTGCAATTGCTTTTAATTTTGTCTAGTCTAAGTTTTTGTTGTTCGGTAAAGAGTTAACTTTTTGTCACACAATCTTGAGTTTTAATGACCTTGAGGAAGAAGGCATTTGAAAGCATTGTGGGAAAAGGAGGAAATGCTGGTAGTTAGCATTTCCTCCTTTTTCCACTATGTTTTCTACCCTTTTAAAGCCAAGTGCTACCATTTTAGCCACATGAAATTTTGTTGTCTGCAAATGCCTTCAGTTTAGGCAAGGCTAAATATTTGTTGCTTGGTTGAAAGTGAAGACATGTGCTTGTTTTATACTAGCAGAAAAAAGTTCCTGTGCATTATTATTGCGCACATAACTGTATTGGAAAAAGGGTTTGGTGTCACTTTATTGAATTTGTGTAAGCATTAAGGCTTGCTAACACAGGATGCTAAGGCAGTTTGCACTGTAATTTCATTATCTCTTTACCATAAGACAAAATTTTAGGGCCGAGCTCCGGTAGCTCAGTCGATAGTGTGCAGGACTGGAGAATAGGGTTGTGGGTTCAATCCCTGGCTTGGCCAATTTTTTTCTGAGGATTGATGATAGTCACTGCGACAGGATTAATTCTTTTCCCGACTCTGAAAATTGTCTGGACGATGGTTATGTGGGAAAGCAGCCAATGGCTTGGAAAGAAAATTGTGCAGAGTACTGTAAAAGAGACTCCAGGAAAGCATGGATAGGTTCACTGGCTGCCGCGATACTACTGAAATAATGTTGTAAACGGCGTTGAACACCAAACAATCAATCTATCAAAACTTTAGGCTGGTCTTAGATTCAAAGCCTTTGCAGACGACAAGTTAAATATAGCTCAAATGATGATTTTTGCCTTTGATAGTGTAGAAAACATTGTGGGAAAAGGTGAAAATGCTGGTTACCAGCGCTTTCTCATTTTCCAACAATGTTTACAACAGACTTCTATGTCAGGGTCATTAAAACTCTTGATTGAGTGGTAAAAGGATAAGGACAAGTCAAGAATTTTTTTTGTATGAAACAGCGTTAACTCTTTACCAGAAAACACATTTTCAATGTTGAAAGCAGTAATTTGATATATGTCAAATGGTGGGAATTTGTCTTTGAAAATGTATAAAGAATTGTGAGAAAAGGAGAGGCATTTTGTTCTTGTCCTCAGTGTTTGCAAATCTTTCAATCTATGGATCATAAGATGGCAGGATTGTTCGGGAAAGGGTTAATTGCGTGGGGTGTGGTCACTTGGAAGGTCAAATATGATACTTCATTAGTCAGGAATAGTTTATACGTAAACAAGGCAGTCTCTTATTATTACTAAAACCTTGGTAGAAAATTCATACAAGATATCAAAAAAACCACTAAGACTCAACAAAGGTGTCTGAGAAAATGGGTAGAACATGTATTTTGTTAACTCTACCAAATAACAGAATTTTAGACTGGTCCAAAATCAAAGTATTTGCATTTTGTAGATGACAAATTAAAGGTAGCCCAAATAACAAAATTTATACTTGATAGGGTAAAAAACATTGTGGGGAAAGAAGAAAATGTTTGTTAGGAGCATTTTCTCCTTTTCTCACAATATTTTCAAAAGGCTTCTTGCACAGATTTGTTAAAAGTTGGGATTGTGTGGTAAAGGGTTAAACAAGCTTTTATAAACATTGTGGAAAAAAGGAGAAAATGTTGGTTTCTTCTACCCTATCAGAGACTAATTTCATCATAATTATGAGCCACAGTTGTCATCTACTAATGCTTTCTAATTGAACATGTCTCAATTTTGTTCTCATGTAAACAGTCAAAAGGTTCAAGTATTTGTAGTGGTTGGTCAGTGTGAAGGTCACAGGACAGTGACCCTGAAGTGATCCATGAAAATTTGGTATGGTAGATAAACAACCACTTTTGCAATATTGCTCAATGAAGATTGTACATGTATTTATATAAAGAATTTGGGAGCTGAACTTTCTTTTTGATGACCCAAGAATTTGAATCTTTCAGGGGCTAGAAGATGGGGCTGGGGGTTTAGCCAAAGTATCCTGACTTTAAGCGACCTTGAGGAAAAAGGCTTTGAAAACATTTTAGAAAAAAGGAGAAAATGCTGGTAACCAGCATTTTCCCCTTTTTTTTTTTCATTGTTCTCTATCTGTCCAGCAATAAATTGCAACTTTTGAGCCACTTTTATTTTGTTTTTCTGCAAGTGTTTTCAATTTGGACCAGCCTAAACTGTTGTCATGTGGTAAAGAGTGAAGAGACCACCTGCTTTTAACCCTTTACCAGACGACAAATTTTTAGCCTTATCCAAATTAAAAGCAATTGCAGACGACAATTTCAGTGTAGCTCAAATGGTGCAATTTTTCTTTGGTATGGTAGAAAACATTGTGGGGAAAGGAGAAAATGCTGGTTATCAGCATTTTCTCCTTTTCCCACAATGTTTTCAAAAGGCTTCTTTCCCAGGGTCGTTAAAAGTCTGCATTATGCGGTAAAGGGTTAAGGGACCACTTTTTAATATTTCCTTGGCTATGATGGTATCTGACTTTGCCATTGTAGTTTTGTCATTTAACTCTTTACCAAACAACAAAATTTTGGACTAGTCCAAATTGAAAGCATTTGCAGACTACAAAATAAATGTGACTCAAAAATTGAAATTTGATTTTGGAAGGGTAGAAAACATTGAGGGAAAAGGAGAAAATGCTGGTTACCAGCTCTTTTTCCAGTTCGTTAAAAGTCCGGATTGTGTAGTAAAGAGTTAATAAGACATTTGTTTTTATCATCAGGTGAGAAATATTAATTATTCCAGGAACTGGACTGAGGTAGAAAGAAATTCTTTAGCTTTGCACTTCAACAATTGATAAATTAAAAACTTTGACTCTTTCAATATGAAGTCATTTGCAGACAACTTTGGATTCTGGATAGTTTAGTAAAGGGTTAATTGAGTTCAAGCCCAGGTTCTCAAAAATTTCCTTTTCCCTCATTGTTTTAAAAAGCTTTCAGCTTCGGGGTTGTCAAAAGAATGGATTATTTAGTTAAGGGTCATAGAGACCAAAGAGGCTGAGGGATACATACATAGTTAACAAGCCAGTGTATGTGGGATAGAGATGGCCAAAAGATAAACCAGAGTTCACACTTTATATTATAATTGTAGGGGAGGGGGGGTATCAGTCATTGACATATCAATATGAATATCCTTATTGTGGTTGCAGATTCTTCCAATAACAATATCAACCAGTAACACTATACCAGAATGATGCAACAGTAAACTTAACTCTAAACTGATTAATCCTGTGTTTTAGCTATTCTAAGAAAGAAACCTTATATATGTATGAAACATTTTGGGAAACGGGGAAAATGCTGGTAACCTAGAAAAGGAGGAAATTCTGGTAACCAGCATTTTCTCCTTTTCCTATGACGTTCCCTTTGACCCTTTAGCACACAATCCTGAGTTTTAACAACCCATAGAAAGAAGGCTTTAGAAAACATTGTGGCTGAGAAAGAAGGCTTTTGAAAACATGGTGGAAAAAGGACAAAAAAGGAGGAAATGCTGGTAACCAGTATTTTCTCTTTTTCCCACAATTTTTTCAACCGTTCTGAAAACAAATTTCAGTTCTCGAGTCATTTTTTTGTCTGCAAATGCTTTTAATTTCCATACGCCTGAAATTTTATAGTTTGGTAAAGAGTTAAAAAGAAAATCATTGGAAGCCGCTCGAAAGCGGCTTCCAGTAGGAATGTACCTAAACTATTTACCATGTAGATGATCAGTAATTATTTGATTGGTCATTATTTTTGTAAAATTTCTAATAATGTTGCGTTGTTGTGACGGAATTACTTCACATGACTCTTTCTTAAATATTCAAACAGACCTACATGAAATTCAAGCCTGGTTTTCTTGCAATATATAGTTCATTCCCAATTAACAATAAAAAATACAGAAAGGTAAACATCCTTTAATTGGATAGTCCCCCGAAGTTTTCAAACATATAGGATTCCTTCTATTTTCCCAAACGAAGTTGTTATGCTTTCCGTTTATCACAAGCTTTCCCACCTCTCAATGGTTTTCACATTTGTCTACTTTTTTACAAAACAAAATAATGATGATTATGATATAGAGAGCATCTTAGAATATGATAATCAGAAGCAATTTTATGTACAAGTTTTTCGTCCAAATTTTAATCTGTAAAGGATAAAACGGCGGTTAACCTTTGATCAAGGTATAGACTGGTTACCTCCCTACAAAGAGGCGTCTACTTCAGCTATTTATAGAATACTTGCGGAAAGATAACCCTTTTTCTTCCCTTCGTCGACACTTTAGCCAAATGGATTTTTGTTACACAGAACATCTACCCTATGAGACCTGTAAAATTTAGCATTTACTATATTGTGTGTCGAAGCTGTTATGATCAGACTGTACGTGCTGTACGGTATGGTCCTGATCTACAAAACCCTTGAAACATGACGTATGGATCGTGATGTACATTGACTACAGTAATTATCATGGTGGTGCCTGGTGCTCTAAGGGTTGAAGCTGCTCGAAAATGACGGAAATAGATGAAGATCAGACAGCACATAGCCCGTGTAATATTTTTTTTTTTTAATATTCTATAAGATATTTCGTAAACATGAAACATAAAAAAATCTTGTTTGTTTTCGTTATTCAGTGTATCTATTTTGTTATGTAGTCGAAGGGTTAAAGTTATTACAAAACCTATTATTGTGAATATACAACTTTTTACGTCGCTGCTGGTCAAAGGTTTAGAATAGCTCTTGAAATTTACATTAGAAGTTTTACACTAGGTTTGTACAAGGCCCATGCAAAAAATGGTTCAAACTACTGTTTAGTAAACGAAATATGTATAGTAATAGTTATTATGTTGTGGTTGAATAGATCCAGATCCTTAAAGACTTAAAAAATGTTTTGTTTTTTTTTTGTGTGTGTATGTGTCTGCCATTCAGGCATAATAGAAACGTGGTTTGTGCTCACTGTACAGACTATGATCAGAATAATTTTGGAGATGCCATGCAAAAGTTTTTTGTTTCTACAGTAGAAATGTAAAGATTCACTGTGTTACAAGCATGCTAAGATACTTTTTGACAAGCAAGAAGATCATCTTTTAGAAAAAGTTAAGTTTTTTTTTTTGAAAAATGAAACACAAAGAAGAGATCACTGATAAAAATTGTAAATACATGTAAACATTATATGTGAAAAACAATCTTAATATCACTTTGAATAATTGGTAACTTAAATAATTCCGTAGTATTGCCTTTGATGCCGCTACAGAAGTTTCCTTTCTAAAATCATTTCATAAATGGAAAATGGTGTATTTGAATGCGCAATTTCTCCATTTTCAAATCTCGAGTAGAAACTTAAAAATTCCGATGCTTTTACGTTTTTTTTTTTAAATATAATAACAAGATTATATAAGATTCCTCTCTAAACTTTTATTTTTTAGAATTAGAATTAGAATACATGTACATATTATTTTCTTTTTCTTTTTTCCTTGCATTTTAGTACCATTTGTAATGATTTTCCGTTGGTGGGGGGTGGGGGTAAAAACAGATACAAAAAATGTAATCACAATTTCTCAAGAGAGTCAATATTTCTGAAATTGTCCACCAAAAGATTGCGGCTTCTATGATGCTATGCATCATAAATTTGTCTTGTTATATCTTACCATGATAGAAGACAACTAAAACTGTTTAAGGCTGGCAAAACCCTTCCTTTTACCCCTGCGCCCTTATCACTTTTATTGTCACTTGGTGAGGAAAAAATTCAAAGAGCCATAACTCTGTAAAAAACTGACTACTTTTTATGAAAACTGCTTTTCCCACAATGTTTTCCATCCTCTCAAACACAGGTAAAATATTTTAGTTACATTCTTACATTCAATTTGTTGTCTGCAAAATACTCTCAGGTTTCACATGTCTGAACTTTTTTTGTTTAGTAGAGAGTTAACCCTTTACCACACAACGAAATTTTGGACCGGACCAAACTGAAAGCATTTGAAGTCAACAATTTAAGTGTAGCTCAGATGATGATTTCTGTCCTTGATAGGGTAGAAAACATTGTGGGAAAAGGAGAAAATGCTGGTAACCAGCATTTTCTCCTTTTCCCACAATGTTTTCAAAAGCCTTCCTTCCCAGAGTCGTGAAAACCAGGGATTGTTTGGTAAAGGGTTAACTCTATAATATCAGCCTTTTAGACCCTGGAGAAGGGCAGCTTTTAAAAAACTTGGTGGGAAAAGGAGAAAGTGCTGGTAACCAGCATTTTCTCCTTTTCCCACAGTGTTTTCTATCCAAGCATGTAAAACTTGCATTCGACAAATTAAATGTAGCGCAGATAAATGATGATGAAGATTGTGATGAGCAGTTTCTTCTTTGGTAAAACATTTGTTATAACTCATGGATAAACGGTATACCACACAATCTCACCATTAATTTTGAGTCGCATTTGATTTGTCTTCTGCTTATGCTTTGAATTTGGACCAGTCGTACAACTCTGTCGTCTGGTAGAGGGTTATTATCTTTACCTGACTGGAACTGCATCTTTGTTGATTTGTTGTGTTGAGGTTTTTAAGATTGTAGCAAAAGTTTTCTTGTAGCATAGATTACAGTCTCAGGCATGGCCCATGAGTGATGGCTACTGTAAGTTATTAACCCTTTACCAAGCAACGAAATTTTAGCCTTGTCCAAATTAAAAGCATTGGCAGACGACAACTTCAGTGTGGCTGAACTGGTGCAATTGATCTTTGATAGGCTAGAAAACATTGTGGGAAAAGGAGAAAATGCTGGTTACCAGCATTTTCTCCTTTTACCACAATCTTTTCAAAAGACTTCTTTCCAAGGGTCGTTAAAAGTCGGCATTTTGCGATAAAGGGTTAAGTTGGTATTCCCATACCCCTCCAGACACATCAGTGTTGGCAAAAATGGCAAAATCAGCTATACATATTGCTGAATATTTACCCACAGCAAGATCTGACAGCTACGTCTTAACCTTTTTGTCGTGTTAGACTTGGGTTTAATTGCTTATGAGGACAGTGAAGTTCAGAATCGGACTGTTCAGAAAGCACAGTCTGATCTTGGATTCGCATTGTCAGCTTCTTTTCCAGATAAACAGCCTTGAAATGGCAGGCATGCATTCTTAGGTACTGACTCAAAGAATGTCAATTTTATTTCATCACACATTACAAGGGTGAAGAAAACCAACCATTCTAAATTGCCTTTTGAATTTTTTAACTTTACCAAACGACAAATTTTTGCACTGGAACAAATTCAAAGCATCTGCAGACAACAAATTAAATCTTGTTAATATGATGATTTCTGACTTTGACAGGGTAGAAAATATTGTGGGAAAAGCAGAAAATGCTGGTCACCAGCATTTTCTCCTTTTCCCACAATGTTTTCTATAGGCTTCTTTCTCAGGGTCGTTAAAAGGGTTAAGGCTTAGAAATTAGCATTTTTAAATTTCAAAGCAATGCAATTTCTCATTAAATGAAAGAAAATTGGTAAGTTAAACAAATCAGATATTGTGTTACTTTTTGAATTCAGAATTAGACTGGGAATATAGACCAGAATTGAATGAATTGGCCGACAACAAGCTCAACTTTGATATATATTTCATGTGATGGGATTTGTATTTTTGTAAGGGTGTGAAAAACTGTGGAAAGAGAAGAAAATGCTGGTCACAAGCATGTTCTCCATTTTCCACAATGTTTCCATCTGCCATCTTTCTTAGGAATGTCAAACACAGAATTGTTTTTTAAAGGGGTAAATGATGCAAAAGTTACAGGCATGTTATTACTCAAACTGGATAAACCTGTCATTAAAAGTTTACATTATTATTTGTTTTTTGGAATACAGATTTAAATTCACGAACCATGATGAGATAACAAACATAATCGAGTGGGGCTTATACATTATCTCGTTACGGTTGGTGATTTTAGACCAGTTATCCCAAGCACAAACAAAAATATAAACAGAAAAATGATACGTTTATTGAGTGAGACCTATGCATGATTCTGTATTTTCAATCCAAAATACCGTAATTTCCCTTATTGATGCTCCCCCCAGAATATATGCTTCCCCAGCTATTTTCCCTCTGAAAATGGACATACCACACAGCCAATCCACAGATAAAGTTGCAATAAAACAGGTGGAATAATTTGACAGCATGAACATGGTCCTGGTGATCAGTACTTCAAAGTCGTCTGACAGCTGACTTTCTGAATATACATACACCTTGAATAACATTATAAACTTTTGGTAAAATAAAACTTGTCAACCACCTTGGAAGAACTTTTGGAAAAAGAAGGTATCGAAGATTAGTGTTAATCGAGCATGCTATTTAGCGGTAATGTCCAAATGAGTCATGATTTGAGGTAAAATTGATAGTCTGCATCAACCCTTTACCCCACAATCCCAAGTTTTGACAACCTCGAGAAAAATGGCTTCTGAAAACATTCTTGGAAAAGGAGAAAATGTTGGTAACCAGCATTTTCTCCATTTCCTACAATGTTTTCTATCCTTTGGAAGGAACACTTCAATTTTTGAGTCACATTTATTTGGCCTTTGTGAGTGCTTTCAATTTGGACAGTTGTAGAATTTTCTTGTTTAGGAAAGAGTTAATACAGAGGGTTTCTCGTGGCCTTGGCTCCCCTGTTGGTATTGACTAAAACCAGGACAACAGAAAATTCTACATTGTCTTACCTCTTATATTTACTCCCCTTGGGAAATGTAATGCACCTGGGGGGTGGGGTGTTAAATAGAGACACTGTGGTATGCAATTTATGAATGATAGTTTGTACGATTTTTATTGGGGGCATGTCAGTTTAATGTGATTGCATCATTCAGTTAAATATTTCCTTTTTTCCCTCATAGGCTTTGCAGATGGTAAAGATTAAGATCCAACTGCAGATTATGTCCAGTCTGATCTTTGATCTGCACCCTCTTACTACTTTATTTTATATTAATTTTAAAAGATTGTCTCTATGACAGTGACTTTGTATTGTAAGCTTTTTGAAAAGAGCATTCTGATTTTGTTTTTGTTGCGGCGAAGCTTCATTCTGTGCGGACTGATATTGATATATATGGCTTGAAACACACAAAAAGGGGCATTCGGACATTTGCGTAAAGTGTCGTTTTGGATCAGCCTGCGCACTCCGCGCAGGCTAATCCGAGACGGCACTTTACGACTATATTAGATTTTGTCTTACAGTAGACTTGCGCAAAACAGAAAATGACATAAAAACGTAAAGTGTCGTTTCGGATTAGCCTGCGCAGACTGCGCAGGCTGATCCGAGACGACACTTTACGAAGATGTCCGAATGCCCCTTTTCGCGTGTTGCAGGCCATTTGTTAACCCTTTACCAAACAACCCTGAGTTTTAACAATCATGAAGAAAAAGACTTTCGAAAACATCAAGGAAAAAGAAGAAAATGCTAGTAAGCAGCATTTTCTCCTTTTCCTACAATGTTTTCTACCCTATTTAGACAAATACCATCATTTGAGCCTTATTTATTTTGTAGTCATCAAAATTCTATGAAATTGAACTTGTCTAAAATTTTGATGTTTGAAAACAGTTAATTGCAAACGACATAGAATCAAAGAAATCAATCAATTCAAATAAGTTGCCAAGGACATGGAACACTACATCAAAGCCAGATAGCTTATGCATATCGAAGGAGTTATATCCTAAATATCAAACAATCAGAATGGAATAGTTTCAATGAATGAATGAATTAATGTGGTGTTATGGTGCATAGACAGCTCTCAATCCTTTTATAAACCAATCTTTGTTTAGAAGAACCCTGAGAAGAAGGCTTTTGAAAACATTGTGCAATAAGATGAAAATGCTGATTACCGGTACTTTCTCTTTGCACAAAATGTTTACTATCCTTTCAAATGCAAATCTCATTATTTGGTTCATGTTTAATTTGTTGTCTGCAATTACTTTAAAAATGGACAAGTCTACAATTTTGTTGTTTGGTAAAGAGATACAGGTAGTTTAGCATACACCATAGGTAATATGGTGATTATATTAGGTGCCAAAGAAGACTAAATACAAAATGTTTGAACTTGATAAAGCTCAAATCTTAAGGACATAACTTGACTAGACAAGAGCTTCGCAGAGCGGCACATATACGCCCGAAGGTGCTTGTCAGTGAGTAGCAGCACAAGAAATTGGTTATTTCAGAAATCAAGGGCAGATAACTCTAGAACGCCTAAAGAGCCCCAAATGTAAAGAGTCACATGGACAACTACACATCATAGAGATTCATTGTGGTAAGTTTCAAGTTATTCAGATAGAAACTGTAGGAGGAGTTGCGCACACAAGAAATTGCTAACGGATGGACGGACAGACGGACGACAGGGGCCATAACATAATACGACCCTTCGGGCGTATAAAAAAGTGAAAATAGGTAATGAATAATGGGTGAGTGATCTTGTTATGCACAACAGACATATTTGAGTGGCTGGGCAATTCCTGCCTACTCTGAAGTCCATTTAACCAGTAACTACACAGTCCTGTGTTTTAATGAATACAAAGAAAGATGCCTGTTTGAAAACATTGTAGGAAAAGTAGAAAATGCTGATAACCAGCATTTTTCCCCTTTTTGCACATTTTTTTCTACACTAATTAAGTCCTATCTCTTAGATTATAAGTGATAATTCATCAAGTACTTTCAAATATTGCATGTACGTTAATCAGTAAAGAATGTTTTGTTGAAATGGTCCCAAATCTACGGACCAGAAAAGCTTGTTATTCAACCAAAAAGTCTTTCTTGATTACAATGTATTTGCATCAGACTTTGTTGAAAGAAAGGCAAGTCTATTTGTTATATGATTCTCTAGGTCTAGTAGGTCAGAAGTGTTCACAATTTGTAATGCAAAACAGCTTTTCGCGAATAGAAGTACAGTGGAGCATGTAAATTACTGTTCTGAATGGATTACATGGTTGTTGGTGGCAGGTCAGGCTCCCTTTGGATTACCATAATCAATTCAGGTCAGTCTCGCTTTGGTTTAACGCTTTACCAGAAGACAGAATTTAATCCTCTTCAATATCCAAAGCTCTTGTAGACGAGATATTAGACATGGTTCAAATATTAAGATTTTTCTTTTTAAAGGGCAGAAAACATTGTGGGAAATGAAGAAAATGCTGGATACCAGCATTTTCTCCTTTTCCCACAATGTTAAGAAAGGCCTACTTCTTTGGGGTTGTTAAAACTTGGGATTGTGTGGCAAAGGGTTAATCCATGAACCATACATACTATTTTTGGACAAGCCATGGTTTGATCCTTCACCAGGCGATCTCATATAGATTGTATGGTTGATTGGTCTTATGGTGTTTAATGCCATTTTCAACAATAATTCAGTTACATGGCTGCTGCCAGTGCACCAATCTATGCTTTCCTGGAGTTTCTTTTACAAGTATTCCACACAATATTCTTTCCAAGCCGCTGGCTACTTTCCCACATTACCATTGTCAAAACAATGATCGCTATGAGAGAGGAATGAATCCAGTCGCAATGACAATCATCAATCCTCGGAAAGAAATTGGCTGAGCTGGAGATCAAACCAGACACCCCCTGTTCTTGAGTCCTGTATGCTACTGACCATTTCGACATTTACATGTTTTAACAACCCAAGAAGGGAAGAAGACTCAAAAAAATTGTTGAAAAAGGAGAAAATGCTATTGGCCAGCATTTTCTGCTTTTCCCACAATGTTTTCTCAACTTTCAAAGTCAAATCTGCATTATTTGAGCCTGACATAATTAGTCTTCTACGAATGCTATTAACCCTTTACCACTCAATCACTACTTTAAACGGCCCTAAGGAAGAAGCCCTTTGAAAACACTGTGGAAAAAGGAAAAAAATGCTGGTATCCAGCATTTTGTCCTTTTTCCACAATGTTTTCTACACTATAAAAGACAAATTTCATGTTTTGAGTGCCATTTGTCGTTTGCAAATGCTTTCAATTTAGACAAGGCTAAAATTTGTCATTTGGTAAAGAGTTAGAATAGACCAGTTGTATTGCGGGGAATCACATGGTTTTGTTACACTGGCAGATATATCATGGAATTATTACAAAATGTGACGGTAAATGGTTTTTCCTGTCATTCCGGTTGAATTTTATCGGTTGCATCATATTGCGGCAAAGTTATTTCAAGATTTAACGATGCCGTGATGGTGTCATTAAAATTCACATTTCTGCAATTTAACTCTTTACCAGGCAACAAAATTTGGACCTGTCCAAATCAAAGGCATTTGCTGATGACAATTTCAATGTGACTATATGATGAAACTTGTCTTTAATTGAGTTGGAAACTTTGTGGGAAAAGGAGAAAATCTTGTTCGCTTTTAACACAATGTTTTTAAAGACCTCTTTCTGTAGAGTCACTCGGGATTGTGTGGTAAAGGATTTAACCCTTTACCACACAATCCTGAGTTTTAACGACCCTGAAGGAGAAGCCTTTTGAAAACCTTGTGGGAAAAGGAGAAAATGCTGGTAAACAGCATTTTCTCCTTTTCCCACAAGGTTTTCTACTCTATCAAAGACAAACTGCATCATTTGAGCCACACTGAAATTGTCGTCTGCAAATGCTTTGAATTTGGACAAGTCTAAAATTTTGTCGTTTGGTAAAGGGTTAAAAGATGAGTATCAAATAATGTTTTGTCAATAGATTGGGTAAGGCAGAGCATGTAACTTACTGTCCTGAATGAGTTACAGATGTTTGTTTGTGGCAGATCAGGTTGGCTTTCAGGTTTAATCCAGTTACTGTAAATCTGCAGTTATTTTTAGACAGGGCTGCTGACATGATTTATAAACTGTTTGACGTATTTCATGGCAGGGAAAAAACCTCTTATTTAGACAGCATGGAAAATATTTTGTTCCTGAAAGCAGTTACTCCTTTTGCCATTATGTTTTCAATGGTAAGAATTTGGCAAGGGTGTCCAAAATGCATTACAATTATTTTTAGCTCACCTGAACACGAGGTTGAGAAAGATGGTCAGAAAGGTTTGTTTTGATTTCATCTAGTACAAGTTGAATATTGGGTCATGTCCTGTCAAAAAGTAGGTCACTGGGAGAAACCTTAGAAAAGCCTTTTGTGTACTGTTGAGGCCACATTTTCAGCCAGATTTTCATGAAATGTAGTCAGAATGCCTGTTTTGATAAAATGCCAGACAAGTTCAAAACAAGGTCATGTCTGGTCAAATGGACACTGGGACAAATATTGGAAAAACCTTGTGTGCAGTCTTAGAGGCCACATCTTTTGTCTGATACTTATAAAACATTGTCAGAAAGTTTGTGTTCATGATGTCTCTGACAAATTCAAAAATAGGCCAAGTCTGTCAAAAATTAGGTCACTAACAATCATTTGTGTACATCATCACATCCAGGACCTCCTCAGCTCTATGCACCACAGATGACTTTATCAGGTAAGCACTTTAGGGCTTATGGTTCAACTTTCAGATTATTAATTTTCATGCAAAATTGCTCCTTTTCCAACAACCATTTCAATGTGATTTGCACATTACCACCTGTAGATTATAAGTTTTGTTTATCATACGGAAAAAAAAACTTTAAACATTGTTACAAATGGAAATATTGCTAGAAAGGAACAATTTCTCCTTTTGGCACAAAGTTTTTAAAGACATCATGAACTATTGATGAATATTTTTATGTATTTATATTGGTCTGTATTGAAAAAAAAACTTTTAAATTGCATTCTTAATCTATTTCTAAAGAATTTTCTTGATTTTCATGCAATACAATTTTTGATATGCTAAACAAAGGATCTAGCCAATCAGAAAATGTATTGCGTAAATTTTAGAATAAGACTAAGGATGCAATTTAGAATTGTTGGCAAATTTGGAGCAAGAAGGTAAAAATGTAGAAAGTTATGAACAGACGCAGTTCTGTATGTCAAAAGTCTCTTGGCACAGTTCCTTCGTTCCTTTGTTTTTCTCCTGTGTGGCACTAGTTTTTGTTCAGTCTAGCAAAGCCCAGTGGCTTAGTCACCTGTACAGCACAATGCTGACTTTTAATCACATGGAAAGAAGCCATATGAAACATTTTGGGAAAAGGAGAAAATGCTGGTAACCCCATTTTCTCCTTTTCCCACAATATTTTCTACTCTTTCAAAGAAAGATTGCAGCATTTGAGCCACATTGAAATTATCATCTGCAAATGCTTTCAATTTGGACAAGGCTAAAATTTTGCCGTCTGGTAAATGTTTAACATACATGGCTAGAAATCTGGGAGGCACCAGTTTGATCTTCAGCTCAGCCTAATCCTTTCTTGATGATTGCTGATAGTCATTGCAATAGTATTTATTCATCTCTTTCACCACTGAACATTATTTCATTGATTGATGTAGAAAAAGCAGCCAGCAGCTTTAATGAATATTGTGTGAGGCACTGGTGAAAGAACCAAAGGGTAGGTATGGGTAGGAGTACTGGCAGCTGAGATATAACTGAAATATGGTCAAAACAGCATTAACACTGAACAATCAAACAAAATTTTGTTACTCTAAATTCAAAAGCCAGTCTGTAAAGAAATGAGTTAAATCTTGAGAACACTAATATTGAGTCATGCTCTGTGAAAAGGGGACTTAATGCATCTGCGAAAAGTATTGACTCATGTCAGCCTGTGCAGTCAGCCCAGGCTGACCTGGGCTGAATCTTTTTGCTACTGGTCAATTTTCTGTCTTGTCCAAGGCCAAGTCTACCTCATGATTAAATCAATTGTTAAAAAAAACCAAATAGTTATAATTATGGATCCCTGAGTATGTGATGGCTTACATGGTATTATGCATCACAGAGATGCATGAAGCCCCCTTTTGCCAGAGCATGGCTCATGATTTTGACATTCGTGTCTAAGATAAAAGATTTGAAGAATGTTGTAGGAAAAAGAGTACTTGCTCCTTTTCAGTTCATGTTTTCCATGTAATGCAAACACCCCCAATTTTCATTTCTAACAGTTGTTTTCCCTTTGTTCTACCTGCACTTTCTTTTTGACTTTACCCTTTACCAAACGATCCAGAAGGCTTTCGAAAACATTGTGAGAAAAAGGGAAAATGTAACCTTTTCCTCCATGTGTTTCCTAGACTGTCATGACAAAACCTGTCATTTGAAGAGAATCAGACTGGTCATCTGAAAATGCTTACAATTTGTACATGTCTAATTTTTTTGTCATCTGGTGAAGAGTTTGTTTTGTTTGTATGGTGTTCAATGCAGTTTTCAACATAATTTCAGTTATATCACAGCAGCCAGTGCACCTATCAATGCCTTCTTTGAGTTCCTTTTAACAGCACATTGCACAGTATTCTTCCAAAGCCACTGGCTGCTTTCCCACATAACCATTGTCTTTGAAAGAGGAATGAATCCTGTAGCAATGACTATCATCAATCCTCAGAAAGCTGAGCCCACGTAGCTCAGTCAGGGGGGTCGCTGGTTCGATCTCAAGCTTGGTCGATTTCTTTCCAAGGATTGATAATAATTAATCCAACAGGATTCATTCCTCTGTCACTGCTGACCATTGTTTCGATGATGGTTATGTGGGAAAGCAGCCAGTGGCTTTGGAAGAGTATAATGTGGAAAACTGGTAAAAGTAGAAAACGGCGTTAAACACTATACAATCAATCAATCAATCCTCCGAAAGAAATTGGCCAAGCTTGTGATTTGAACCAGCAACCCTCTGATGTCAAGTCCTGTATGCTCCTGACTGCTCTTCCTGGGTGGTCCTAGTGAAGAGTACAACTAGTCTCCATAGTAAAGAGTTAACCTTTTACCACACAATCCCGACTTTTAACAACCCTGGGAAGGAAGTCTTTTGCAAACATTGTGGGAAAAGAAGAAAATGCTGGTAGCCAGCATTTTCTTCTATTACCACAATGTTTTCTGCCCTTCCCAAAACAAATTTGCAATTTTTCAGTCACATTTATTTTGTTGTCTGCAAACGCTTTCAATTTGGACCAGTCTAAAATTTTGTTGTTTGGTAAAGAGTTAACACTTTACCAGCTGACAAAATTTTGGGCTTGTCCAAATCCAACACATTTCTTTGCAGACAAGATATCAAATTTGGCCCAAGAGGTGGAAATTGTCTTTGAAAGAGAAAAAAAAAAACAGTGTGGGAAAAAGAGAAAATGCTGGTTCCACAATGTTTTCAACATCTTTCTTTCTCAGGGTAGTGAAAAAATCTTGGGATTGGGTGGTGAAGAGTTAAACATGATGCAAGAATGTGACATGATACTCACAATTGCCTTTACTTTGGGATGATTTGCAATGCAAAATTGACAAAATAAACCCTTAACCTGGTAAATGAATAAGAAATTAAACTTTCAGACTCATAATGAAAACCCAAATGTTGCAATTTTAAAGGTATGTTTGTGGGGAAAATATCTCCACAATAGACATTGTAGATCCAAGATCAGACTGCACCTTCTGTGCAGTCTTATCTTGATCTACATTGTTCGCAAAAGGTCACCGAGTCCTGCTTAGCAGCCTAAGGGTTAAAGGTGTTATGAAACGGAATGATGTAATGCTATTTGTTGAAAGACCTTTGAATAACAAGAATTCCTAAGTTTTCAGCAGTTCTGCCATTTGTCTTAATGTTTTCAAAAGCTTAAAATTTCCACATATGTTCGAAATGTGTTTCTGTAAGAGAAAGGAGATTTTTGCAGGTATAATATATATTTTTTTTTTCAAAATATGCAATTATTTACCCCTGTACCAAACAACATGTTTTAACAACCCTGTGAAGACGGGCTTTTGAAATCATTGTTGTAAACTGAGAAAATGCAGCTGACAGGGATTTTCATTTTTACCACATGATCCTGAGGAAAAAAAAGTCTGAAAACATTGTGGGAAAAGGAGAAAATGCTGGTGACAGCATTTTCTCCTTTTCCCACAATGTTTTCTACTCATTTACAGGAAAGCTTCATCATTTGAGCCAACCTTGATTTGAAATCATCAAAATTCTTTAAATTTTGTTAAATAGAAATTTTTTTGTGTGGTTATAAGCTATTCATGATAGAAGTTGGGCCTTATTCTTTGGCTGGCAGAAAAGAGTGTGTGCCTGCCTTGGAATGCCATTTGTCATTTGAAAGATTACCTGGAACTGCATGCCAGGGAAACAGAAAAGATCATTATGGTGCAACAGTTGCAACACATTTTTTCGCTATAATGATCTTTTTTACCTGAGAATTACCTAGGTACTTTGATGGAAGATCTGAGCTCTTCACCAGACATAAAACATGTTAGAAGTGTCGAGATGGGAAGCATTTGCAGACGACAAATCAAATATTACTCAAATGATATGATTTGTATTGGAAAGGGTAGAAAATGTGGGTAAAGAAGAAAACGCTGGTTTCCAGAATTTTCTCCCTTTTTCCAACAATGTTTTCAGAAGCTGTCTTCTTCCGGGTTGTTAAGACTCGGTATTTTGTGGTATGGATTAGCAGAAACTTGTTGACATTAATAGTCTTGACAAAAGTTTCAAGGAAGATCAAGCTGCACAAAATGTGAAGCCTGATCTTTGACCTACATCATCTGCTGTCCATATTATTGATATTTCCTAGATCACAACCTTAAAGGCATTTCAGCGAGTTATTTCTAGCGCAGAGAATTTCGTGAAATTTGACACAGAAACACTTCAAAGTATGTTCTTTCAATATGCGAGGAGATAATCAGACGTTGCCGGATGAACCAAAAAGTTCTGAGCCCACGAAGAACAAACCCTTTTTTCAAATTACACAAAAACCCAATTATTGCAGCATACGTCAGAATTTTGTGATTAAAATCTGTAATTTCAGTCAAATCATGTTCTCTGTGTTTTAAATTCATAGTGAAACAATGGATCCTCTGACTTTGATGAGAAACTAACAGATATTTCAAATTAATGATACGCTATCTATGTTTCAATAAAACCCTTAGCCCACAAAATTGCTTATTTTATCACAGAAAATCAGGACATTATTTGACCCTCAAAAAAATCTAGCGCAAAGATTTTTCTCATTTTTCTCAGAAATATACATGATTATATCCTTTATCAAAAAATGCAAAAAAAAAAGATAGGTTGCCAGGCTACTTTTCCCAATATTCGAACTCAATTACCTCCCTTGGAACAAAGAAAGTGACACAAAACACCCAAGGTTTCAAATTACTTAGTAAGATGTATTATTTCTAGCACTAAATCATGTTTTTTTCACAATAAAGATTGTACTCTGTCAACCCTTTCCTTGATATAGTCTCGATTTAACATTGGTGTGGGACGGCTTTGGAAAACATTTTGGTAAAAGGGGTAATTGTTTATTACAAGCAATTGTTCCTTTCCGCACAACCTTTTATGCACAAACGGTTCTTTTAATCTCATTTAAACCTTGTTTAATTTGTCGTCTGCAGCTTCTTTCAATTTTGAAGTTCCAATTTTATTCATTTGGGAAAGGGTTAATACCAAATACATGTGGTATATTTTAATAGATGGGAGAATGGAAGAACAATACAAGTAGAACTGTCCAGAATTACTCAAAGGCATAGATTACTTACGAACCTTATAGCAAAATGAATCAAACGATCCTGATTTCTATCAATACCCAGGAAAGAGGGTTAGAAAACGTTGAAAGGGAGAAAATACTTGTAATTTTCTCCTTTTAACATACTAAACTTACTATCCGGATAAGTAATGTCCGACAAATGTACATGTTCCGTTTTCGCTGTTTAGGAATGATTTTAACCTTCATAAACTGATCTTTAGAAAAAAAAATGTATCTACCACTACTTTCTCCATGTCTTGCAGCAAAAATCAGTAGTCCAATAATACAATCAGTTACGCACTAGAAAACAGAGAAGCGAAGAGACATGCGCAAAAATGTTGCGCACTGACAACCCGACAAAATGTCGTTAAAGGGGCTTTAAACCAGATTTTGTTTTGGAAAATCTCAACAAAGACTGCAAATTTTTTATTTTGCATGCAGAGATGACTTTTAAGTGAAAACATGGATAGAATTACATGTACACATAGAAAACAGAAGTTACTGGGTTTTTTATATTTCAATGTAAAATTCCTATTCTGTTAGTAACTGTATAGACATTACTGTGTGACACAGTTTTCAAGGTTATGTGTTTGAGTCCTATTTAAGGAACGTGTATTTGGCTTTTGTGATCATGCTTTGTAGGTCGTCCAGGTGTCTGTTGTCCAGGCGTCAACAATTACCTTGTGTGCACTGTAGAGAACACATTTGTAATCCACTACTCTTGAAACTTGGTCAGAATGTTTGTCCTAATAACATGTCTGACAAGATTGAAATTGGTTCACATTGGGTTCAAAAGAACGTCACTGGGACAAATCTTAGAAAAACCATGTGGAGGACATATTTTCAGTTGTATACTCATTAAATTTGGTCAAAAAGCTTGTCTTGATAATATCTAGGACAAAATTTGGTCAAAAAGCTTGTCTTGATAATATCTAGGACAGGTTTGAAATGGGGGGGGGGGGGGTGTCAAAATCTGGTTATGCCATTTGAAATGTACAATATATTGGAAATTTTTTCCTCACTGAAATACTTGTTTTGTTTATTTTGTGTTTGAAGGGTTAACCTTTTATCTTTAAATGTCACAGCGTTTTCAAATGAGGGAGTAGGTACAAGCGCCCCTAAAACAGGTCACATCAATCTGGGGGAACATATTTAATGGAAAGCTCATCAAAACATGACCCATGTTAACCCCAGGAACACCAAATAAACTTGACAAACATTTTCAGACTAGTACTAAGACCCCAAGAATTACATTTTCGATATTGCTGATGTGCTGTATCTTTCAGCGAGGCAGACAGTATAGATCAGAGATCAGACTGCAATTACCATACAGTCTGATCTTGATCAACACTGGTTGCAAAGCATAGTTTTGAAAGGGGCTTTGAGTTTTAGAACATGTTTAAGTTTTTTTGCTGTTTATGACTCACAGTAATACTGGCATCACTTTCAACTTTTGTTTAGCTTTAACCCATTTCCATCCGATCCCAGGCCTTTTAACCCTTTACCAAACAATCTCCGTTTTCACGATTCCGGGAAAGAAGACTTTTGAAAACATTGTGGGAAAAGGAGAAAATGCTGGTAACCAGCATTTTGTCCTTTTCCCACAATGTTTTCTGTCCTATCAGAGAGCTTAAGCTCATTTGTACCAATTTTGAATTTGTCGTCTGCAGATGTTTTTAATACAAAAGAGTCTAAAATTTGTTGTTTTGGAAAGGGTTAAAACCTGCAGGAAGAATGCGTTGGAAAATAATTTTGAAAAAGAAGAAAATGCTTGTGACAAGCATTTTCTCCTGTTCCAGCGTTGTTTTTTGCCCTTTGTAAGACAAATTCCATCACTTTAGCTTAATTCAAATGCTTTTACAGTGAACCGTAGTAACACTTTGTTGTCTGATTACCAAGGTGAAAATGGTAATGGTAATCGATATACAAAATATTAGGCTGGTCTGAATATGGCACAAATTGCAGATTTGTCTTTTAAGGGTAGAAAACATTGAATGTAAAAGGAAACAATAAAATGCTGGTTAAAATGGGAATGCCCAAAGCTACCTGGGTCTTGAAGGAAATTTGAAAGGACAAAAAAACATTGTCAGGAAAGAAAAAAATGCTAGTCAAAAAGAGGATGCCTAATGCCACCTGGGTTTCTAGAAATTTCCAGTTATTAGAGTTATTATTTTGCATGTTGTTTGCATGATCATGCACCCACAACATGCAACATGTATGATATGACTGTTTTTCACAGCATGCCAGACAGCCAGCCAGTTTTTGTTTTCCCCAAGTGCTAGCCTACAATCACTGTCTGTCTCATGATCATTCCATCTATGATTACCATATTAACCTACTACCAAACAGTCCTGTATTGCTAGACACTGATGAAGAAGGCTTTTGAAAACATTGTGGGAGAAGGAGAAAAATGCTTGAAACCATCGTTTTCTTTTTTTCCCATAAGTTTTTCAAAGGTAGATCCTGCTGCCACCACCACCACCACCAGCAACAAAAACTCCACCACCAACAACATTGTTTCCAATAGAATTGTCTTAACTCCTTACAAAATGGTAAAATGTTACACTTGTCCAAATTGAAAGCATTTGCAGAAGACATTTTAAATTAAGCTGAAATGATAGTAATTGTCTGTGAAAGTGTAGAAAACCTTGTGGGAAAAGGAGAAAATGCTAGTTACCAGCATTTCCTCCTTTTCCTATATTAAGGTGGCCCTTCAGATTTTGGGACGAAAATTTTACAAAAATCCAAAAAAATCATCCATATACTCCCAAAGCCTTTTAATTTTCATTCATAAAACCCCAGTAGCCGAAACCCATCCGACAACAAGAGAAATTAGAGATTTTCTACGGCCCAGGTCGACACCGACGGGAAACACTGTCTATTTTTTAATGAGCAACTCGCTCATTTACATACCGGAAATACACAGACGAAGCTTCAAACATAGCATTCAAAGAAGACATTATGGAAAATAATTTCATGTTTGTTATGTTATGGAATTTAAGTGTCATTAGTCACGTGCCAGTCACTTGACATTCCCACAATGCTTTTTTGATTTCTGGCGTGAAATCTAAAAATAACCTTAAGAGGCTACGTAGCCTTTTAAGGGAACACCATAAAAAAAATTTTTTTTTGTAATTTTATGATTCTTAATTATTGATGATTTGTATTGTTTTTTCATATAAATTTCAGTGATATATATATTTTTTAATTTGGTGAGATGTGAAAAATCTAAATACCCACCTTTAAGGTTTTGAAAAGGCTATTTCCATTTTGATAGGGCAGAAAGCATTGTAGAAAAAGAAAAAAAAAGGCTTGTTAGCGGCATTATCTTCTTTCTCAAAATGATTTCAAAAGCCTGTTTCATCGGGGTCTTTAACTCTTTACCAAACAACAAAATTTTAGACTTGTCCAAATTGAAAGCATTTGCAGACGACAAAATAAACATGACACAAAAAATGAAATTTGTTTTGGGAAGGTTAGAAAACATTGTGGGAAAAGGAGAAAATGCTGGTTTACTTTTCCCTCAATGTTTTCAAAAGCCTTTTTCGTCAGGGTCGTTAAAACTCGGGATTATGTGGTAAAGAGTTCAAACACTGTGTCATACTGCATAGGAATAGAAAGAAACTGTTGTCTCTCAATACTTTTCAGAATATTTTAAGATCATCTGCTGAAGCTTTGAATTGTGATGGTGAATCCTGGGGATGGAGGGAGCTGGATTGGAGTGACTTGCGGGGGAGGAATTTTGAAAAAGTTGCAGACTTGTTGAGGCTTCCAGATTTCTTTGATGTTAAGAGCATTGTGACAGACAACTGTCAACAAAAATGAAACAAATGGGAAAAAAATCCATCTGGAGGAAATTTTTATTTTTAATTTATCAAAATGACAAGCCAATCCCTTCAATCGGAAACAGGGAGGACATAAAATGTTTTGATTATAACCGTAATAATTCTATTTTTAGCTCATTTCCTCTGGAAACAAATTTTCCGCACACAACATGTAACCCTTTACCACACATTTCAGACTTAAAGTCTCTTGAGAAAGAAGCCTGTTGAAAACATGGGAAAGGAAGAAAATGCTGGGAATCAGCATTTTCTCGTTTTCCCACAGTTTTTTCTACCCCTGCAAGGACAAGTCCATCTTTTGAGCCATATTTAACTCTTTACCAAACGACAAAATTTTAGACTGGTCCAAATTCAAAGCATTTGCAGACGACAAAATAAATGTGACTTAAAAATCGGAATCTGTTTGAGAAAGATAGAAAACATTGTGTAAAAATGAGAAAATGCTGGTTACCAGCATTTTCTCCTTTTAGCACAATGTTTTCAAAAGGCTTCTTCCTTAGGGTCGTTAAAAGTCGGGATTGTGTGGTAAAGGGTTAAATTTTTTGTCTGAATATGCTTCCAATTGGGACAAGTCAAAAGTTTTGTCATTTGGAAAAGAATGAACACATCCGTAAAAGACTAATTAGCATATTCTGAGATTTAATGCATGGAAAAGTGTTATAGCATAGGCATGGTAGGTTACCAACGTTTCCTCCTTTTCCTACAGTGTTTTCAAGAGGCTCCGCTCTCAGGCTCTAACTCTTATCAAGCAACAAAATTTTATAGTTCATTCATATTGAAAGCATTTTGCAGATAACAATTCAAGTTTGGGTCATGTGATGGGATTCGTCTTTGAAAGGTTAGAAAGTGTTTTTAGAAAGGAGAAAACACTGGTTACCATAACAGAGTGATGACAAATTTATATGTGGCCAAGTGACAGGAATTTTCGTTGAAAGGGTAGAGATACAAGTATGAAAGTGAGAAAATATTGGTGAACAGCATTTTCTTCTTTTCTGACAATGTTTTGAAAAAGCCTTCTGTGACATGGGGGGATTGCTTTCAAAAGATTGAAAAGCATGTATCAGTCATTCAATCAAATGAGGGGCAATTATTGATTGATTGATTTTTAGTTTGATAAGGTCCGCCTATGTGCTAGATTATGTCTTGTGTGGTACAGTTCAGTACCATCATAATCTACAGAGTCGCAAGATTATGACAATGTCAGTCATAAGGTAGCAGCGGCGGATCCAGGATTTTTTTCCAGGAGGGGTCCCAAAAAATGAATAGATTGTTACATATTCAAGAATTGCTGCTGCATAAAAAGTTTGTATTCCTGTTAGTGGGTATCTCGGTATAATGATATACCTGCTAACAATATTCCTATAAAACCTGTGCTAAGAAATGTTTTTTGAATAATTTATATAAGGCATTGTGTGGATGTTGGCCATTCTTTGTCAAATGTTGCCCAGGTGCATCACTTTAAAAATTTTGGGGGGTGGGGGGGGGTCTGGTCTCCCCCTCCCCCGCTGGATCTAATGATTGGTAGCTATACACACATTTTTGATAAGCAAGCAACAATTTTAATTTCAGAGCATACTATATGTTTTGGGCACCAATCTATTTCATATGGTACTATTCTTTATGATCATAATCTACAGAAAGGCAATATAAAGGAAATTGTACAGCTATTCTACTGGTGAACACATAACCCCCGAATTTTAAGGGTCATGGAAGTTAAAACTTGAAACATTATGGGAAAAGTAGAATATGCTGGTAACCAGCATTTTCTTCTTTTCCCACAAGGCTTTTTAACTGTTCAGAAACAAATCCAATAATGTGAGCTGCATGTAATTTGTCATCTACAAATGCTTGCAATTTGGACCTGCCTAACCAAACGACAAAATTTTAGGCTAGTCTAAAATGAAAGCATATGCAGACGACAAAATAAATGTGACTGAAGGGTAGAAAACTTTGTGGGAAAAAGAGAAAATGCTGGTTACCAGCATTTTCTTCTTTTCCCACAGTGTTTTCTGAAGACTTCTTTCTTAGTGTTGTAAAAGTCGGGATTGTGTGGTAAAGGACTAACAAGTTATCGTTCGGAGAGTTAAAACATTTTCATCAGAATAAAAACATAAGTTTTAAGCAGAATACCTTAACCCTTTACCACAAGACAAAAGTTTAGACTTGCTCAAATTCAAAGTATTTTGTGACAAAATAATTATGGAATGTTATTCTAGGGTAGAAAAAATTTTTAGTTGTTGTCTGCATAACATAAATTAAGATTTTATATGAGAATAAAAGTGAGAGTATGTTGGCAATTGCCTACTGCAAGATGAACTTTTAAGTTGTCTGCAGGTTGTTGCAAGTTAACCCTTTACCAAACGACAAAATTTTAGATTGGTCCAAATTGAAAGCACTTGCAGACAAAATAAACGTAACTCAAAAATTGAAATTTGTTTCCAGCAGGGTAGAAAACATTGTTGGAAAAGGAGAAAATGCTGGTTACCAGCATTTTCTCCTTTTCCCACAATGTTTTCAAAAGGCTTCTATCTCAGCATCGTAAAAACCAGGGATTGTTTGGTAAAGGGTTAAACAGGGAACCAGCAATAGAGAAATTTATCCTTTACCACACTAACTGGACTTTAACGACTTTGAGGTAGAAGCCTTTTGAAAACATTGGGAGACAATGCTGGTAACCAGCATTTTCTCCTTTTGCTACAATGTTTTTTACCCTTTGAAAGACAGGTCCTTTTTCTTTATTTATGTCTGATTGGATGGATGTCTGCAAAAGCTTTGAATTTAGGACATGTCTAAACTTGCGTTGTTTGGTACAGAGTTATATACTTTACCAATCAATTCGGTGGCTAAATGGCCCTGAGGAAGAAGCCTTTTGAATACATCGTCGGAAAGGAAGAAATTAAATCTATGCTGGTAACTTACAAATATCTTCTTCTTTTTCCAGCAATGTTCTCATCTCTCTCAATAGTAACTTCCAATATTTAACTCTTTAAAAAACAACAAAATTTTGGACTTGACTAAATTGAAAGCAGTTGCAGATGACACATTAACCCTTTACCACACGGCAAAATTAAAGACCTATCCAAGTTGAAAGCATTTGCAGACGACAATTTCATAGTGGCTCAAATGACTCAACTTTCCTCTGATAAGGTAGAAAACTTTGTGGGAAAAGGAGAAAATGCTGGTTACCAGCATTTTCTCCTTTTCCCACAATGTTTTCAAAAGGCCTGTTCTTCAGGGGCGTTAAAAGGTGTCATCGTGTGGTAAAGGGTTAAATGTTGCTAAAATGAAGTTATCTGCCTTTAAAGTTTTCAAAAGCGTTCTTCTTCTGGGTAGTTAAAACTCTGGATTGTGCGGTAAAGTGTTACGCCATATTTCATTTTGTTGTCTGCAAATACTTTCAGTATGGACAGACATAAAATTAAGTTGTATGGTAACAAGCGTTCAAAAAAGGCATTGCATGGAAATCTTCAATTATCCTCAGCAATATGCCATGACTCTTAGAGCTACTAATAAACAAAGTGGATGTCAAGAAAAAAATTGCAAATATCCCAGTATCTAGACTCCTTATGGCCAGAATATTTCTACCTGACAAAGATCAGACTGCATGTTTTGTGCACTTTGATCTTGATCTCTACACTGTCTGCAAGAGAGAAAAAAGCTGGTAAAGGAACTTTAACCATTTACCACTTTAAAAAATTTTAGGCTGGTCCAAATCCATATGCAGACACCAAATTAAATCCAGCTAAAACTGGGGAACTTGTCTTTGATGAGGATTAAATCATTGTGGGAAAAGGAGAAAATGCTGGTTATCAGTATTTTCTCTTTCTTCCACAATGTTTTTAAATGCCTTCTTAGTCAGAGTTTTAAAACTCAGAATTGTGTGGTGAAGGGTTAAGAGGAGAGGGTCATGGGATTGTCCTTTACGATCTAATTTTTTTGTTTATTTCCTTACAGGAAAGATTACCTTATATAAACCAGTAGAATAAAACTTGCGGACCATTTCTCCTGAGACCATTTCACAGATATCTAATGGCAGCTTCTAATTTGTGTCTGCTACATATAGGAGGAATGTCTGTTGATCGCTGGTGTCAACAAAGTATCAAAGAGGACTTGGTTGGAATTTACAAGAAAAGTTTGGCTTTATAGTGAAAGTTTATTTTTAAGGTTGGAAAGGAGGTACGTTGAATGATTTTCATTACAATAATTGTGGGGTTATTGTAACAAGCATGCCTTCTTTTTGCATTTAGGTTTTGATTTTTAATTTCCATGTGATATGTATATGTTATAGATAAAAAGAGCAGCTTAATTATGAAAATTTATTTTGATTGATTGATTGATTGTATGGTGTTTAATGCCAGTTTCAACCATATTTCAGGTATATCACATGGGTCAGTCCACCTATCCATGCTTTCCTGGAGTCTCTTTTATCAGTATTCCACAAAATTTTCTTTCCAAGCCACTGGCTGCTTTCCCACATAACCATTGTCAATGCAATGGTCAGCGAATGGAGAGGAATGAATGCTGTCACATTGACTATCATCAGTTCTTGGAAAGAAATCGGCGGAGCCAGGGATTAAACCCATGACCCACTGTTCTCAAGTTCTGCACGCTACAGACTGAGCTACCGGGGCTCAGCAAAATTTATTTTGCTTTAGCAGGGGGAAAAAAGGTATTTAGAATGGTTATTATTACAATCATGGGGTTATCATTACAATTATGCATTTTTAAGCTTGGCTGTTTTTGAAGAAAATGATGAGTTATTGTCATAGCTCTGGCGTCCTTGTCATAGTCTGCATCATTGTGTATAAACTTTGTAATATTTCTGTTATTACTGAAGATATTTACTTTAAACTTGGACAAGTTGTTAACTGTCAATAGGGGACCTCAAACAAGGGGCAGGTAACCATCAAAATATTTTTGACACAGTTATGCCCTTTTTGTTGACTTGGAATTTTCACTGAAAATCAAGTACTTGCAGCCGAGCGTTGGCACCCACCCGCGATGCTTTTGTTTGCGTTTACATTACTATAATTTTTTACTGAAATGAATATTTTATAAATAAAAAGTGCATCTTTATAGGGTAAGATGATTTTATAGCGGGAAAGGGGGGTATGTAGAATGGTTATCATTACAATTCTGGAGTTATCATTACGAGCATGCGTTTTTAGCTCCATTGGCCGAAAGCCAGTGGGCTTATGTCATGGCCTGGTGTCTGTCATGCATATGTCCGTGCGTGTGTGTGTCCGTCCATCCGTGCGTGCGTGCATTAACTTTTATTTCAAACATCTTCTTCTCTGAAACTACCCATCCAATTTTGATGAAACTTCGCAGAAATGATCCTGCCATGGTCCTCTTCAGAATTTCGTGAAAGAATTTGATTCCTTCAAAAACTCTGGTTGCCATGGCAACAAAACTGAAAAATAATGAAAATCTTTAAAAATCTTCTTGTCTGAAACCATAAGGCCTAGGGCTACCAAATTTGGCATGTAGCTTTATCTAATGGACCTCTACCAAGTTCCTTGAAATAATAGCCCTGGGGTCAAAAGTTGACCCACCCCGGGGGCCACAATTTTTATATGGGCTTATATAGGGAAAACTTTAAAATCCTTCTGGTACCTAGCCATAGGGCCTAGGGCTACCAAATTTGGTATGTAGCTATATCAAGTGGGCATCTACCAAGAGTGCCCAAATTATAGCCCTGGGATCAAATTTGGCCCAGCCCCAGGGGTCACAAGTTTTATATGGGCTTATATAGGGAAAACTTTAAAAATCTTCTCGTACCTAGGCATAAGGCCTAGGGCTACCAAATTTGGTATGTAGCTTTATCTAGTGGATGTCTATTAAGGGTGCCTAAATTATAGCCCTGGGGTCAAATTTGGCCCCGCCCTGGGGGTCGCAAGTTTTACATGGGCTTATAAAGGGAAAACTTTAAAAATCTACTTGTACCTAGCCATAAGGCCAAGGGCTACCAAATTTTGCATGTAGCTTTATCTAGTGGGCCTCTACCAAGAGGGCCCAAATTACAGTCTTTGGGTCAAGTTTGTCCTCCCACCCGGGGTCACAAGTTTTACATGGGCTTTTATAGTGAAAACTTTATAAATCCTCTTGTTACTAACCATAATAAGACCTAGGGCTACTAAATTTAGCCCTGTCTCAGGGGTCTCATGTTTTACAGGGCCTTTTACTGGGGGAAACTTTGAAAATCTTCTTGTTTATAACCACACATTCTAGACCTGTGTTATTTGGTATGGGGCTTATCTTGTGGACATCCACCAGGATTTAAGTAATTATAGCTTTGTGGTCAAAAATGGCTTTGCCCTGGGGTCATAACTTTCTCGTAGGATTTAATAGAAAAAAAATTTGTATGTCTTCTAGTTTGAAACCAATTGGCCAAGTACTGTAATGTTTGGCTTGTAGTGTTTTTACTTATTAGCCAGTGGAGCGATACAGGGCCATTATGGCCCTCTTGTTTATCATTTTATGTTATTGATATTTAACATTTTACCATACAAAGACAATGTAGACTTGTCAATGTAGACTTGTTGAAATTGAAAACACATGCAGACGACAAATTTAAATGTGGTTCAAATGATAGAATTTGTCTTTGATAGGATAGAAAACATAGTAGGAAAAGGAGAAAATGCTGGTTTTTTTTTTTAGCATTTTCTCTTTCTTCTACAATGTTTTCAAAAGGTGTCCTCCTCAGGGTCGTTAAAACTCGGGATTGTTTGGTAAAGGGTTAATTCTTGTATGAAATGTGTATTTCATTAATAAGAATAGAAAAAAAAAATTCAGTCCTTTACCAAACAGTTTTGTATATCTACACCCCTGGGAAAAGAAGCCTTTGAAAACATCATAGCCAAAGAGAGAAGATGCTGACTCTGAGCAAATTATCCTTTTACCAAAATGTTTTAAATTAAGCCCTCTGTAAAAGAAAATTTAAACTGTGACTACCGGTAATATCTTTTTTTTCCTCCTTCAACAATTTTTTCTCTCCTTTCATGGACAAATCGGATCATTTTAGCCTAATCTTATTTGTCGTCTGTAGATACTTAAATTTAGAGTAGATGGGTCTAAAAATTTTGTTGTGTGTTGAAGAATTAATCTTTCGCTGCCAATGTCGCCTTGGAAACTTTTGCAGATGGCATAGATCACAATCAGACTACACAAAACATGCTGTCTGATCTTGGATCTACACCGTCCACCATCCGATGCTAATCTTTGACCAAACTTCACATCGAATTCAACAAAAATAATATACTTATAGGCCTAGAGAAAAATCAAATCCATTTAGTTGGCAGCGAAAGATTTAACCCTTTACTACATAATCCCCAGTTTTAACAACCCTGTGGAAGAAGGCTTTTGAAAACATTGCAGGAAAAGGAGAAAATGCTGGTAACCAGCATTTTCTTCTTTTCCCAAAATGTTTTCTACCCTGTTGACGACAAGTCCCAACTTTTGAGCCACATTTAATTTGTTGTACAAATGCTTTCAATTTTGACAAGTCTCGAATGTTATCGTTTGGTTACCAGTTAATGGGGATAGTATTGATAACAACAGTCATATCAGATTGATTCTTCTCCAAGAAATGAAATTTAAGATTGGACCAAAACGAAAACAAATGCAGACGAAAAATTAAATGTGGCTCAAATGATGTGAATCATTTTTGAAAGAGTAGAAAAGATAGTTGGAAAAGGAGAAAATTCTGGTATCCAGCATTTTCTTCTTTTCCCACAATGTTTTCAAAAGCTGTCTAACCTGGGGTCGCTAAAACACAGTATTGTTTTGTAAAGGGTTAAGTAGTCAATGACATATGGCAGCTTGGCTATTTTTAGCATGAAATGCGCTGCAAAGAAGATATGAAGGCGTTAAAATCTGATATTGAGAAATAAACAAGCGTAAGAATATGCATGAAAAATAAGATTGAGAAATACAAGTAAACAAGATTTAGAATATGCATGAAATGCAATAAGGTTGAAGAATGTTAAGGAAGGGGAGAATTTTATACTTTTCATCCTGTACATAAACAACTTTATGTTTTAACTCTTTACAAAAAAGCGAAATTTTAGATTTGTCCAAATTGAAAGCATTTGCAGACGACAAAATAAAATAGGACTTAAATTGTGGGGGTTTATTCTATGAAAGATTAGAAAACATTGTAGGAAAAGGAGAAAATGCTGGTTACTAGAAACCTTTTGAAAACCTTGTAGGAAAAGGAGAAAATGCTGGTAACCAGCATTTTCTCCTTTTCCCACAATGTTTTCTACTCTTCCCAGAACAAATTTCAATTTTTCAGTCACATTTATTTTGTTGTCTGCAAGTGCTTTCAATTTGGACCAGTTTAAAAATTTGTCGTTTGGTAAAGGACTTAAACAACTAGTTACGCCACAGGTTCCTGGGGTCAATAGCCTCTATCCACTCATAAAAGACTTAAGCCTCAACTAAGAAACACGTGTTTAACTTTTTACCCCACAATCCTGAGTTTTAACAACCCTGATGATAAGGGTTTTTTTCTTAAACATTGCTGGAAAAGGAGAAAATACAGGTAACCAGCATTTTCTCCTTTTCTTACAATTTTGTCTACATTTTTAGAGACATGTCTTTCATTTGAACAAGTTTTATTTTTCATCTGCTTATGCTTTCATTTTGGACAAGTCTAAATAAATTTTTCTCACAAAGGGTTATATGACGCTGAAGAGAAAGGCTTTTGAAAACATTGTAGAAAATTTAGAAAATGCTAGTAACCACATCTCCATCTTTTCCAGCAATGTTTTTTCACCCCTTTTATGTAGAAAATATATTATTTGAGCCCAATTTAATTTGTGGTCTTCAAATGCTTTTAATTTTCAAAAGATTAAGATTTTCTTGTCTGATGATTGGTAAATGGCCTAATTTTTCTTTTAATTCTTTAACTTACGACAAAATTTTAGACTTCCAAATTCAAAGGTGTTGAAGACTACAACTAAAATTTGGCCCAAATGATGAAAATTTGTCTCTACAAAGGTAGAAAACATTGTGGGAAAAGGAGAAAATGCTGGTTCTGCTTTTCCACAAAGTTTACAAAAGCCCTTGTATTTCCCAGAGTCATTGAAACTTGGGATTGTTTGGTGATGGGTTAAAACAAGTATTGATCCAAGATTTGGAAATCACAGAATAATACCATGAAGTTTAGAGAGAGTGTTAAAAAATTAAGGCAAGTTGTGAAATTTATGTTCTTCTTTTATTACATTGATTTTGCATTTCTACCACATTTAACACACCAGTCACTGTGCACAGTTTTGGAAAAAACTAATATACAAGCTTGTATAAAAGAGGAAGGGATTCTTTTACTTCAACACAACCAGACAAACAAAAACTTTAGACTTGTCCATTTTGAAATATAAAAAGCAATAGATGTTTCTCATTCCTCTTTCTTGGCTGTCAGATCATTGTTTCAACAATGGTTATGTGGTAAAGCAGCCAGTAGCTTGGGAAGAATATTATGTGTAGTATGGGGCAAAGAAACTCCATGGAAGCATGGAAAAAAAGGCATTAAATACCATTCAGTCATTCACTTAATCAATCCCAGGGTTGTAAAAACACATTTGTTTGATCAAAGGTTAACAATTTCATAATTGTTTATTTTTATAGGTTTTAAATGGTACTAAGATGGAGGACATGCCAGATGAAAGCTTTCCTGAGATTGACGAAGATGAAAACCCAAATGTTCACGTCCTGCTCAAAATTGTAATCCTTGGCGTGATTGGCTTTGTCAGTGTCCTTGGCAATGTGATTGTGCTCGGAACATTATTGTTTTACCACAAATCATTACGTATTTCAATCTACGTTGTCATTGGTGGACTTGCTCTCGCAGACATCGTAGTGGCTATTATGAATATACCAGAGGAGATTATGAGTCAAGCTAATAAAGGAGAAATGAAGTCTGACATTTGGTGCAAAGTGTATGGATTTTTGTCAAATTCCTGTCAATACATAGCAGCATTTCATTTGGTTGTCCTTGGTGTTCTCCGTGGTATTTTATTGACTGACAGGGCTCACCATGGCCCAACAGTAATTCATGCTTTAATTGCATGTTCCTTGTTGTGGCTTGCGTCACTTCTAGCAAATATACCAATGATAAACTCGTCAATTCTGGAACCATTAATGAAGAAATGCGTTGTTATTCCAGACAACAGCAAGGATGGGCTCAAGTCAAGTGCAGAAGAAAGGTATATCTTATTATCCGCAGCATTTTCGTACTTCTTACCTCTGATTTTAATTGTTATTTTGTACCTAGTGACTGGCTATATGAGTAAGAGATTCTTCGAAGACAGCTACTCGCGAAGAGAAAGACGCATGTCTAAAATGATTTCCAGTCTTATTGTTACTTTTGCGCTTTGTCGACTGCCATCGAAAATGGTGACATTGTTATGGTTTTATCAAGTGAAGAATACTGACGTTATGGAGGCATTAAGTCAGGACACGCAGAAATACAAAGTGTGGATTAATGTCCGAGAGTACCTGAGTATTTTATCGATGCTGGACATGGCTCTCCGTCCAATCATCTATGCAACGATGTCTAGGGAATTCGGATTTGTTTTTGATCGTATTATAAATTGTACATATTGTAAAAATGGGGAGGAGGAAGAGGAGCTGCCCTCGCGCACTCGTCGTCGTGGCAACGAAATAGAGGAAGTGCTCCATACCCCTCTTCATCAGACGAGCCAAATTCAGGAAAGCATGGAAGAGGAAACTGAAGAAATAATTTGAATTTTAGTTGCTAAGGCATTATATCCAATTGTCAGACGAAACATTTTCTTTTCCACAAACAGCTCCTAGAAAAATTGTGGGTAAAGGAACAGTTGCTTGTTATAAGCAGTTATTGCTCCTTATCCAACAACATTTTCAATTTGATTAAATAAAGCTGTAGCTTTTTATCTTTTAAAAGTTACTCCATAGAAATACTTGCTTTAGGTTTTAGTAGATTCAACCCAAGAAATTAAGTATTTTAAGGAAGAAGACTTTTAAAACATTATGGGAAAAGGAGAAAATGCTGGTTATGGCAGTTTCTACTTTTTTCACAATGTTTTTCACCCTTTAGTTTAAACATATTTATTTTACATCGATTGAGAAACAAGTTCTTACAACTTATACTAATCTCTCTCGATTCTGCTTCCTGGGAACTACACCAGTACTCGCGCCGAATGTGTGGGCCAATGAACAATCCCAAAGTTGACACCCGCTCCCGGGTATCGAACTCGGGACCTTATGGTTACGAGGCCGACGCTCTACCCCACAACCACGGACACCACTTTCAAAGACAAATTCCATCATTTAAGCGTCATTGATATTGTTTTGTCTGAAAATGGTTTCATCTTGGACAAGCCTGAAATTTTGTTGTGTAGTAGAGAGGTAAAACATAGCCTTGCAAATCTTGGCCAGTTAACCCTTATAGACCTAAACGGAATGTAGTGAACTTTCTGAGTCAGTATTTAGATGCAGATACTGCAATTTCAGTTTTGCCTATGTTACAATATCTTGCAAAAAAGCAGACAGTGTGGCTCCAAATCAGACTGAACATTCTGTGCAGTCTGATCTTGATCTACATTGACGGAAAAAGCAATAAAATTGGGGTTCATGGCCATTTGAGCAGTAAAATTACTGATATGGATTATTTAGCTGGTGACAATGATCTTAAAATGCAAATTTAAAAGCTGCCATGATCAGAAATACCTCACGAAAAGGAAATCAAGTGTTGATCAAAGATCAGACAGCATATTCTTTGCTGTCTGATCATGATCTTCACTGAATGTGTTAGCAAGTAAGGTTATTATGGCACTGAAAGAGTAAGTGTTGTGTCAAAGGGTAAATGTGTTATGATTAAGAACGGGTAAAATTTGTTTTGCTGTTTTCTAGCATTTTCTCCTATTCCCACGATGTTTTCTACCCTTTACCAAATGATCCCCAGTTTTAACAACCATTAGGAAAAAAAGCTTTTGAAAACATCGTGAAAAAAGGAGAAAATGCTGGTAACCAGCATTTTTCTCCATTTCTCACAAAGTTTTATATCCTTTCAGAGACACATTATTTCATCATTTGAGCCTTAATGAATTTTTTGTTGACTGCAAATTCTTTTAATATGGACAAGTCTAAAATTTTGTCATTTGGTAAAGAGTTAACCCTTTATCAAGATAAGTAGTGATGACAACAAATTTTTTTAGTATTCAGAAAAATTTTGGATGTGCAGTAGTTTGAATTTATGACCCCTGGATAAGTGGTGTATACATTATTATGTATACATTATTGTACTGCTAGGGTCTCTAGGTTTGGTCATTAGAAGAGCCACTCTGTACCAGACAGCAAAATTTTAGACTTGTCCAAATTGAAAGTACTTGCAGTTGCAGACAGCAAAATAAATTTTTCTCAAATGATTGGATTTGTCTTTTAACTCTTTATCAAACGACAAAATTTTAGACTTGTCCAAATTGAAAGCGTTTGCAGACGACAAAATAAACGTGACTCAAAAAATGAAACTTGACTGTAGAAGAGTAGAAAACATTGTGAAAAAGGGGAAAATGCTGGTTACCAGTATTTTCTCCTTTTCCCACAATGTTTTCAGAAGGCTTCTTCCTCTGGGTCGTAAAAACCAGGGATTGTTTGGTAAAAGGTTAAGGGTTAGAAGACTTTGCGGGGAAAAATAGAAAACTCCTGCCAAAAAACATTGTTTTCTGTTTCCACTATGTTTTCTACCATATCAAGAAGAAATTGCATCGTTTAAGCCACATCTGAGTTGATGTCTACAAATCCTTCAATTTGCGACCAGCCAGAAACTTGCTGCCTGGTAAAGTGACATGAGAGTAAATTACCTTATAATCAGCATTAGTGCTATTATTTATTATCATTTTACCACACAAACCCAAGTTTTAATGACATTGTGAAAGAAGGCTGCAGAAAGGTAAAAGGAAAAAAAAATGAGGATGACCAGCATTTTCTCCATTTCTAACGTTGCTTTCTACCCTTCCACAGACAAATTTTTCTTTTGGGGACATACTTAATTTGTTGTCTACAAATGCTTTCAATTTAGACCAGTCCAAAAGTCAGTCATCTGGTAAAGAGTCATGGAAATGAACTGCCAAAAAATCAGCATTAGCACTAATATTAATTACGAGTATTAACTCTTAACCAGATGACAAAATTTTAGACTGGTCCAAAATGGTCCAGTATTTGCAGACGACAAATTGAGTTGTGGCTAGATGATTGGATTTGATTTTTAAAGGCTTTGGAAAACATTGAGGGAAAAGGAGAAAATGCTGGTTACCAGCATTTTCTCCTTTTTCGAACTCGGAAGTGTTTGCTGTTCGGTAAGGGTTTAGAGTATTAATACCTCAGGACATAATGGATATCTGATCTGGTCGATGTTAGGAAAAAAAGTAGACCCCGCTACTCAGAAGAATGTCATCTGCATAGTATGATGGTGGGAAAAACATTGTGGCACAAGGAGAAATGGCTCATAATGAGCAATTTGTGTGTTTGCCTTTTTGTTTTGCGTTGTCAAATTTTGATAAACTATGATATTATGGTGTGTAGGGTTTATTCTAATGTTACCCTCTAAGTACTGAACTGAGCTTTAGTTGCTTTCATAGACAGTGTAGTTTGGTATCAGGCTGCATAGAACATGCAGTCTGATCTTAGATCTACACTGCTTGCTTCTTTGTTACAAATTCTGGCCGAAACCACGTTGAAATATGAATATTTCAGTTTATTTTCCTATTTGGAAAGTTACATTTCATTCATTCAGTAAGTGCTTAACTTCTAATTACCATGAAATTACCATACCATGTGCTTTAATAACAGGAAGGAAAAAATGTTATGAAAACATTTTGAGAAAAGGAGAAAATGCTGGTAACCAGCATTTTCATTTTTTCCAGCAATGTTTCTATCATTTCAAAGGCAATTACCAGTACTATCATTTCATCTAGATTATAAATTTTGTAGACAATATATCAAATATTGCTGAAAAGATGGGATCTGCCTGTGAAAAGGTAGAAAACATTTCGGAAAAGAAGAAAATGCTGGTTACCGGCATTTTCTTCTTTTCTTACAATGTTTTCATCGACTTTTTTTTTCAGGGTTGTTAAAACACATGATTGTATGGTAGAGAGTTAAGGGTAAAGCCTTTACTTTTTGTTTAATGTATTATGATTAAAAGATACATTTTTTATACATAATGTATATATAATTACCAAAATGTCATGCGGTTTGTGTGTAAAATTGAAACATTTTTCTTAACATGTAAACATACGTATTTTCTATTGTTCATGCTTGCTCTTTTTTTGTTAGAATCTTTTAAATTTTCATTTAACCTGCTTGTTGTTGTCGTTTTTTGTTATGTTTTGTTATCATTTTTATTTGTTAGAGTTTATGGGCATTTTCTTTCTTAAATCTCTATACCAAACCATCCTTTGTATCAACAACCCTGAAAAAAGAAAAGGCTATGGAAACCTTGTGAGAAAAGGAAAAAATGCCAGTAACTGGCATTTTCTCCATTTCCCACAGTGTTTCTTATCCTTTCAAATACAAATTCCATGATTTGGGACACATCTGAATTGTCATCTGCAAATACTTTAACCCTTTCCCACACAACAAATTTTAGACCTATCCAAGTTCAAAATACCTGTAGAGGAAAATTACTAAATTGGTACACCCAAGCTTATGCTCTCTGATTGGGTAGATAACAATGTGGGAAAAGGAGAAAATGCTGGTCACCAGCATTTTCTTTTTTTCCCATATTGTTTTCAAAAGCCTTCTTCTTTGGGGTTGTTAAAACTCGGGATTATGTGGTAAAGAGTTAAATTTGAACCAGTTGACTCTTTACTTAGCAATCTTGTGATTTTACAACCCGAGTGAAGAAGGTTGGTTATCCTTGTTTAACAGTTTACCACACAGTCTTGAATTTTAATAGCCCTGAGGACGAAAACATTATGGGAAAAGGAGAAAATGCAGGTAACTAGCATTTTCTCGTTTTTCAACAATGTTTTCTAGTCTTACTGAGACAAATTTCAGGATTTTAGTCTCTCTTGTCGTCTGCACATGCTTTCAATTTTGATGGGTGTAAGATGTTGTTGTCTAGTAAAGAGTTAATTTGTTTTCTGTAAATGCTTCCAATATGGACAAATCTAAAATTTTGTTGTATCGTAAAGAGTTAACCATTTACTAAACAACAAAATTTAAGACTGGTCCAAATTGAAAGCAGTTGCAGACAACAAAATAAATGTGACTCAAAAATTGAAATTTGTCTTGGGAAGGGTGAAAAACATTGTGGGAAAAGGAAAAAATGCTGGTTACAAGCATTTTCTCCTTTTCCTTCAAAGTTTTCAAAAGCCTTCTGTCTCGGGGTCGTTAGAAGTCGGGATTGTGTGGTAAAGGGTTAATGTAGCTTTATTGTATTCCTTTAGTTCATAGATTTAATTGAAATGTTTCATGATAGTGCATGCTTTATTTTTTATGGACTGACTTGATTGATGTTTTTTAAATGAAAGAGTTTTTTTTTTTACAAAAAAGACAGAATTGTTGTAGTGAAATAAGTAGAACTTGAGAAATTTGGCAATGAAATTGGTAGAATAAAACTTGGAGAAGTGCAGGATTCATTTCAGGCCCAAGCTTTTGCATGTTGTCTTTGTACTTTGTTATAGTTTTCATTCTAATATCATCTGGCTTGCCTCTAACAAGTTGAAGAAGTCAACCCATAGAGCACTGAACGACATTGACCATAACAACTTGGAAAAGCAGCAAAAATATTGTTTTTCATGGCTGTGTTGGCTAGAGGTGCATCGCAGAAGGGGACACTGTTAATCTATCACCAGACTGTGTGTTTGTTGCAGTCTGATTGTAATCTGCATTGTCCGTAAAAGCAACTTAGACCAGTTTCAGGGTTTGAAGGGTTATTTTTCATCATTTTGATATATAAGCAGACTTTCTCATAGTTACAGAACAGAAGTAAAGGCTAAGATTTAACCATGGTGTATTTAGCAGAAAGTTAAAGCTAAGATTCAACAAAGATATGGATACTCATGGTGTATTTAACAGAAAGTAAAAGCTAAGATTTACCTATAGTGTGCTGTTCTCCAAGAAAAAGCTAAGATTTACCCATGACGTATTGAACACCAGGAAAAATCTAAGGTTTAACCATAGTGTATTGTTGACCAAGAAAAAGCTAAGGTTTACCCATAGTGTATTGAGCACCAAGTAAAAGCTAAGACTTACCAATGGAGTATTGAGCACCAAATAAAAATTAAGACTTAACCATGGTGTATTGAATAGCAAGTAAAAGCTAAGATTTACCTATGGTGTATGGAACATCAGGTAAAAGCTAAGATATACCCAGACTGTATTGATCCCCAAGTAAAAGCTAAGATTTACTCATGGGGCATTGAACACAAATTAAAAGCTAAGCTAGCTATAACATTGTGCACTAAGAAAAAGCTAAGATTAAACCATGCTGCAGTAGTGTATTGTTCACCAAGAAAAAAACTCAGATTTATCCACAGTTTATTGAGCACCAAGTAAAAGCTGAGACTTACCAATTGAATATTGAGCAGTAAGTAAAAATTTAAGATTTAACCATTGTGAGCAAATGAGCAGCAAGTAAAAGCTAAGATTTACCAATGGTGTATTGAACATGAAGTAAAAGCTAAAATTTACCTATGGTGTTTTGAGCACCATGTAAAGGCCAAGATTTACTCATGATGTGTTGAGCACCAAGTAAAAGTTAGATTTACCCATGGTTTATTGAGCACCAACTAAAAGATAAGATTTAATCATAGTATCTTGAAGAGCAATTTAAAAAGTTTTAACTAGGGTGTATTGAGCAGCAAGTCAAAACTAAGACTCACCCATGGTGTATTGAGAAGCCACTAAAAGCTAAGATTTAGAATTGGTCTATTAAACAGCAAGTAAAAGCTAAGATTTAACCATGGTGCATTGAGCAGCAAGTAAAATCACTCTTAAAAGTTTACCTGTGCGTAATGTCGACTCCATTGTTCAATCTGGTTTGTACAATAAAAAATTATCAAGGGCACAGGGGTCCTTCTCAAAGGAAGACTGAAATGAACCCTGAAATTGTTTGGAATTTTTGATCTCATTATATTAAGAAATGCTCATGTTGTCTGTAAGGGTTTCAACTCTATACCTCATGTGTGGAACAGTCATGTATTGTGTAATATTCCGCAACATTCTGTATCAACCAAATGTTACTCTTGGCATCATTGAAGCCTTATTCAATTTGTATACAAATGTTTTCAATATGAACAGGTCAAAAACTTTGTTATATGTTAACGAGTAAAGCTGAGAGATGCTCTTGATGGTTTTTAAGACTTGTGGATAGTGTGGATCAAGAAAGTGTGTATATATTAACCATGGCCATGTATATTAGAATTTGATATTAATCAGAATGACCTCAATTTTTTAGCTCTGCTGATCATAGGCTAGCAAGGTTATGTCATGGCATGATGTCTATAGTGGATTTGTGCCTCCATAAACTTTCAAACATTATCTGTTAAAATACTAAACTAATTTGGACCAAAAACAGAATATTGTCATGAATGTGACAGACAATGCTTCTGTCCAAGCTTGTTTTATAATGCTTACTAATATAAAGCAGTGGAGCAATACAGGGCCATCATGGCCCTCTTTATGTTACTTTTTATAAGTATTTTCCTTCTTCCTACAGTATGCATTAAATTTTGTGTGAATTTGAAGGAAACAGTTGCTTAAACTCTGAGACTGCCATGTACAGTTTGAGTTGTTTTTCTTGAAAGAGTAGATCATGATCAAACTGCACTAAACATGCAGTCTGACCTTTTATGTGCTCTGTCTTTTGTTGATGAAGTAAATCTTGACCATAAAACTCTCAAAGTGGCCATTTTTTTGGTGTCATTTTTACTCATGTACAATGTCTGTTTCATTTACATGACTCATGCGTGAAAAGACTAAAGGGATTTAGATGTGAATAATGGGCATTACCTCCCTTTATGTAGAAAATACAGCAAACATTGTAAAAAGAATCTATGGCTCATCATGAGCTTAAGCTAGCTTTTCCATTATGTAAATAGAGTAGTTCTCTGTTAAAAGAGCAAAATAAATTAATGATGCAAAATAACAATACATGCTATTTTAGAAATATCATTAACCTGTAAAATCATGTGCTTTGCAGGTCATTTTAAAAGGACCTTGGAAAATGGCATGAAATGAAGAAAACGCAGATATCAGCAATTTCTTCATAACCCTCAATATTTTCAAACCTTCCAAAGACAGACCAAATCATTCGAGACATTTTCCAGTTATTACAGTCTGCAAAATTCATTTCATCAATTCAACTTGTATAAATACAAAAACAGACAATGTCACCCACATCAGACAGACAGGTGGGTTTGCCACACCAAGGCAAATCCTAATAGCCAATCAGACAGCTAGTTTTAAAATATGAATAGTATGAATATGAATAATTGTTTGTAAGTCTATCTGCTTTGAGCTCTTGCTTTCTTTTGAATGATACTTATCTTTGTATCTTTGAAAATGGTGGTATGTAATTAAGCTTAAATTCGTGGTTTGTAACATTTGTACTACCTGATTTACCATTGAATTGTATTCAAACTGCATAATAACGGAAGTTTGGGTCTATTTCAAAATGGAAACTTTCCTGGTTTTGATGTGAAATTACTGAGCTTTACCAAAGGACAACATTTTTGATAGCTCCAACTTTAAAGCATTTACAGACATACAGTTGAATGTGGCTAAAATTATTGTCTTTGGTAACCAGCATTGTCTAACAAAGTTTAGGAAAGTGTTTGTCCTTGGAGTCTTTAATTAACTCTTTCCCAACCAATCCCATGTTTTATCATACCAGGCATGTGAAAACACTGTAGGATACGGAGAAAATGGTGGTACCCACCATTTTCTCCTTTTCCCACAATATTTTCTACCCTTCAAGGAACAAATTTCAATTTTTTTAGTCAAATTTATTATGTCGTCTGCAAATGCTTTCAATTTGGAAAAGGCCAAAAAATCTATTGTTTGGTAAAGAGTTAAAACATGAAATTCTTTGGCAAAAGATTTATGATTGATAGTTGTTGAAGTGTCTCTTCTTTTGGTTAGAAAAATATATATTTGGGAAAGAGCCAGTGGTTTGAAAAGAATGTTGTGCAAAGAACTGGTAAAAAGAAATTCCAGTAAAGCATGGATAGATGCACTGGACACTATGATTTAACTCTTTACCAAACGACAAAATTTTAGACTTGTCCAAATTGAAAGCATTTGCAGACGACAAAATAAATGCGACTTGAAAATTGAAATTTGTATTGGGTAGGGTAGAAAATATTGTGGGAAAAAGGAGAAAATGCTGGTTACCAGCATTTTCTCCTTTTCCCACAATATTTTCAAAAGGCCTCTTTCTCAGGGTCGTTAAAAGTCGGGATTGTGTGGTAAAGGGTTAACTCTTTACCAAACAACAGAATTTTAGACTCCTCCAAAAAATTCAAAGCATTTGCAGACAACAAATTAAGTATGGGATATATATCAGGTGATGGGCTTTGTCAGTGAATAGGTTGAAAACATTGTTGGAAAAGGAGGAAATACTGATTTTTCAAAAGCCTTCTTCCTCAAGGTCATTGACATTGAAACTTGGGATTGTGTGGTAAAGAGTGAACTGAAATAATGTTGATAACCCCATCAGACATCAAACCAACAATAATAACAACAAACATCATACACATAAATGTCACAATGTCAGCACCTCACCTGGGGATGAATTTATTTCAGACTTTTTTCAGGCTAAAATTATGTACTGTTAACCCTTTACCGCACGACAAATTTTAGACTAGTCCGAATTGAAAGCATTTGCAGATGACAGTTTTGATGTGGCTCATATGAAATGATTTTTCTTTGATAGGGTAGAAAAACATTGTGGGAAAAGGAGAAAATGCTGGTAACCAGCATTTTCTCCTTTTCCCACAATGTTTTCAAAAGCCCTCTCTATCAGGGGTGTTAAAAGTTGTCATTGTGTGGTAAAGGGTTAATCTGTGTGTTATTTCACAATAATATTTTTCTGGCAACAGGTTGGCGTAACATGTGTAATTGTTTAGCCTTTATCCATATATCAAATGTTCAATGTTTTATGACTCAGAGGAGAAGGCTTTTTGGAAAAAAAAAGTTGGAGAAACAAGGAGAAAATTGCTTGTTTTCAGTGATTCATTCATTTTACACAATTCTTTCAAATGGCTTCAATTAAATATAACATGGGATTGTTTGTGAGGAGGTTAAAATGGACCTTGTAGGAATTGATATTTCTTGATCTTATTGCCTGCAAATGACTTGTCTATTGTCTTGCTGCATATTTGTTGACAAAAACAGAAATTGCATGCCGTTATGCAAATTCTCCATCTGTCATAGTGCTTTTGAAAGCCTTCAATTGCACTGTGCAGAGAATGTCAAAATAAGTCCCTAGGTAGCCTTATGTTTTTAGCTCCACTGGCCAAAGGCCAGCGAGCTATTGTCATGGCGTTGTGTCCGTCTTGCGTGCGTCCGTTCGTTCGTCTGTGCGTGCGTCCGTAAACTTTTTCTTTAAAAAACTTCTTCTCAGAAACTATTGACTGGATTTTTACCAAATTTCACAGGAATGTTCCTTTGGTGGTCCTCTTTCAAATTCCTTCAAATAATTGTGTTCCATGAAGAATTCTGGTTGCCATGGCAACCAAAGTAAAAAACCTTTAAAAATCTTCTCCTCCCAAACCGCTATTTGGATAGCATTATTATTTTGCAGGAATGTTCCTTAGATACAGGTTTACAGAATTCCTTAAAAAAAAAAAGATCTGTCAAAAAACATGGCTTTTATGGGAGACTCATTTTCCTTTTATGGTATAAAGTAAAATCTTTGAAAAATTTCTTCTCTAAAACTATTCATTGGATTTCATTGTTGTTTTGCAGGTAAGTTCCTATGGTGGTTGTCTACCAAATTGTTTCTTCAGTGAGCTAAAATGCAGGATTGAATGATAATTGTTAAAAACTTCCTTTCGCCATTATAGAAATATCAGGCCTGTGGAGCGATACAGGCGCTCAAGCGCCTCTAGTTACTCTTTACCATACATTCTCAAGTTTTAACGACCCTAGGGTTCTTAAGAAGCCCTCTGAGAAAAATTGCTGGAAAAGGAGAAAATCCAGGTAACCAGCATTTTCTCTTTTATCAATCTTTTCTGCCTTTTCAAAGACAATTTTTGTCTTAAGAGCTATGTGATTGGACCTCTGCAAATGCTGTGACTTTGGACAAGTCTGTGTTTTTTTAGCTCACCTGAGCACGAAGTGTTCATGGTGAGCTTTTGTGATCGTGCTGTGTCAGGCGTCCGTTGTGCGTCGTTTGTCGTCCATCGTCAACTTTTACCTTGTATACGCTGTAGAGGCCATATTTTCAATCCGATACTCATGAAACTTGGTCAGAATATTTGCCTCGATGATATCTTGGAAGAGTTTGAAAATGGGTCATGTCGGGTCAAAAACTAGGTTACTAGGTCAAATCTTAGAAAAACCTTGTGTACACTCTAGAGGCCACATTTTCAGTCAGATACTCATGAAACTTGGTCAGAATGTTTGTCTTGATGATATCTCGGACGAGTTTGAAAATGGGCCCTGTTGGGTCAGAAACTAGGTCACAAGGTCAAATCTTAGAAAAACTTTGTTTACGCTCTAGAGGCCACATTTTTAGTCAGATACTCATGAAACCTGATCAGAATGTTTGCCTCGATGATATCTCGAATGAGTTTGAAAATGGGTCATGTCGGGTCAAAAACTAGGTCACTAGGTCAAATCTTAGAAAAACCTTGTGTACGCTCTAGAGGCCACATTTTCAGTCCAATACTCATGACACTTGGTCAGAATGTTTGCCTCGATGATAATTCGGATGAGTTTGAAAATGGGTCATGTCGGGTCAAAAACTAGGTCAAATCTTAGAAAAACCTTGTGTACGCTCTAGAGGCCACATTTTCAGCCCAAAACTGTTGAAATTTGGTCAGAATGTTTGTTTTGATGATACCTCGGATGAGTTCGAAAATGGGTCATGTCAGGTCAAAAACTAGGTCACATCTTAGAAAAACCTTGTGTATGCTCTAGAAGCCACATTCTCAGCCCAAAACTCTTGAAAGTTGGTCAGAATGTTTGTCTTGATGATATCTCAGACGACTTAGAAAATGGGTCATGTCGGGCAAAAATCTAGGTTACTAGGTCAAATCTTAGAAAAACCTTGTGTACGCTCTTGAGGCCACATTTTCAGCCCAAAACTCTTGAAAGTTGGTCAGAATGTTTGTCTTGATGATAACTTGGACAAGTTTGAAAATGGGTCATTCGAGCAAAAAACTAGGTCACTAGATCATATCTTAGAAAAACCTTGTGTACGCTCTAGAGGCCACATTTTCAGCCCAAAACTCTTGAAAGTTGGTCAGAATGTTTGTCTTGATGATATCTCGGTCGATTTCGAGAATGGGTCATGTCGGGTCAAAAACTAGGTCACTAGGTCAAATCTTAGAAAAACCTTGTGTACGCTCTAGAGGCCACATTTTCAGTCAGATACTCATGAAACTTGGTCAGAATGTTTGTCTTGATGATATCTTGGACAAGCTTGAAAATTGATCATGCTGGGCCAAAAACTAGGTCAGTAGGTCAAATCTTAGAAAAACCTTGTGCACACTCCAGAGACCACATTTTCAGTCCAATGCTCTTGAAAGTTGGTCAGAATGTTTGTCTTTATGATATCTCGGATTAGTTCTAAAATCGGTCATGTCTGGTCAAAAAGTAGGTCACAAGGTCATATCATAGAAAATCCTTGTGTACACTCTAGAGGCCACATTTTTGGTCCAAAACTCTTGAAATTTGGTCAGAATGTTTGTCTTGATGATATCTTGGACAAGTTTGAAAATGGGTCATGTCAGGCAAAAAACTAGGTCACTGGGTCAAATCTTTAAAAAAAACTTTGTGTACGCTCTAGAGGTCAGTTTCAGTCCAAATTTCTTGAAAGTTGGTCAGAATGTTGTACTTGATGACATCTCAGATGACTTCGAAAATCGGTCATGTTGAGTCAGAAACTAGATCAGTAGTTCAAATCTTAGAAAAAACCTGTGTATGCTCTATAGGCCACATTTTCTGTCCAATTCGTATGAAAGGTGGTCAGGATCTTTGTTTTGATAATATCTACAATGGGAAAATTGGCTATGGTTGGCTAAAAAGTAGGTCACTGAGAGAAATTCTAGAAAAAGCTTGTGTATATGCTAGAGGCCAAATTTTCAGTCCAATAATTATGAAAGCTTAGTAGATTGTTTGTCATGATATCTCAAAAGAGATTGAAAATGGGTCATGTTTGGTCAAAAGACTCAGGTGAGCGACTTTAGGGCCATCATGGCCCTCTTGTTTTCATCTACTATAGGGTTACCCAGCATTTTGTCCTTTTCCCACAATAGTTTGAACACTTTCAGACCCAAATCCCTCTGTTTTAGTCACATTTAACCTTTTACCTCACATTCCCCAGTTTTAATGACCCTGACAGAGATGGTATTGGAATACATTGTGGGGAAAGGAGAAAATGCTGGTAACCAGCATTTTCTCCCTTTCCCACAATGATTTTTACCCTTTCAAAGAAAACTTTCAGGATTTGAGAAACTTTTGATTTGTCATCAGCAAATTCTTTCAATCTCAGCAATTGTCTAATATTGTCACATGGTAAAGAGTTACATTGACATCTTCAAATGGCCTAGATAATGGTGGACAAGTCTAAAAAACTGTTGTCTGGTAAGGCTTTGAAAGGAAGTTGATAACAAATACAAGAAAAAAAAAATTACAAGGGAAAATGGATTACAATGGACAATACAGCTGTGGAGATAAGCTAGAAAATAGTATGAAAGAGGGAGACTTTTTAATGTCAGTATTACTGAACGTTGTTGAATTGTTGTTTTGTTTAATTAACAGTAAAATTGAATAATGGAAAAAAAAAGTGTTTCTTTTAGAGAGTGGGAATAATTGCAAATACACTTATATGGAAAAATGATATGAAATGATTACAGGTACCTGAAAGATGACTATTTATTTTGACCCTTTACCACAAAATTCTGACTTTTAACGACCCTGAGATGAAAAGCTTTTGAAAACTCTGAGGGAAAAGGAGAAAATGCTGGTAACCAGCATTTTCTCCCTTTCGCACAGTGTTTTCTAACCTATGAAAGACAGATTTAATGTTTTGAGTGACTATTAGATTGTCGTCTGTAAATACTTTGAATTTGGACAAGTCTAAAACTTTGTTGTTTGGTAAAGAGTTAACTGTAAAAAATTCTAGACTGGTCCATATTGAAAGCATGACTAGATGACAAAATTCAGTGTGGCTCAAATGATGGGATTTGTCTTTTAAATGATAAAAATGTTGTTGGAAAAGGTAGAAAACATTGTAGGAAAAGAATAAAATTCTGGTCTCCTCTTCCGACATTGTTTTTGATCTTTTTTTTAAAGAGGGTCATATAAACAGGCTCTTTAGGTAAATGGCTACATTTGGAGAAAACGTATTGATCTATAATGTTTCCACATTTTTACTTCATTATGTTTTTTATAAAGCTATATTTCCTACTTTTAAAATGATAAATACCAGTATGTTAAATTTTTAATGTCAACACATACAAGAAAATATATACATGTAAATGGTTTTTATCAAAGTCTTAACCCTTTACCACACAATCACAAGCTTTAACGACCCTTAGGATGAAACCTTTTTAAAAAAACAGAGTGGGACAAGGAGAAAATGCTGGGAACCAGCATTTGTCCTTTTCCCACAATGTTTTCTACCCTTTAAAAGGCAAAGTTCATCATTTGAGCCACATTTAATTTGTTGTCTGCCAGTGCTTTCAATTTGGACTTGTCCAAAATTGTGTCGTGTGGTAAAGATTTAAGTTTACTTTATTCCTTGTAATCTTTGTCTGAATGGTATCTGAATTATTTCATAGTTTGACAATCATTTTGTTTTTCTGTCAAAGTTTAATGTAGTTTTTTTTTATTTGCATGGCTGAATCATTTCATATAACACTTTACGAAACAATTAAATTTTATTCCTATCCGACTTGAAAACATTTGCAGAGGCAAAAATTAAATGTGACCAAAATGTTGAAATTTTTCTTTGACAGAGTAGAACCCATTGTAGGATAAGAAGAAAGTGCTAGTTACCTGCAGTAACTCCTTTTCTCACAATGTTTTCAAATGTTTTCATCACCATGGGCATTAAAACTCTGGATTGATAGAGAGATAATACATTGTGTTGTGTGGAGACTTTGTCTCCTGTACACTTTTTTTAATTACTAGGAATTGTAATTCTTTACCACATGGCAAAATTTTAGACTAGTCCAAATTAAATGCATTTGCAGGCGACAAAATAAATGTGAATCAAAAAATTGAAAATTCTTTTTTGGAAGGGCAGAAAACATTGTGGGAAAATGCTGGTAACCTGCAGTAAATTGCATTTGCAGACAGTGTACGTCAAGATCAATATCAGATTACAATGAACATTCAGTCAATCTTGGATCTATACTATGGGCTACTTTGTTACATATTCTGGATGAGACAACCTAGAAATAGTTCTTATCTAGAAATAGTTCTTTTTCAGGGTGCGTATTCACAAACTATTTTTATAAGAAGTCTTAATAGTGTCATTCTCAAAAATTTCTTAACTGTCAAAGTAAAACGATTTCTGATTGGCTAAATTTACTGGTTTAGCCAATTAGAAATTGTGTTAGTTTGTAATTCTAGAATTAGACTAAGACTGCAATCTATAATGGTTTATGAATACAAACCTTGCTCTCTTATGATTAAGCTAACTAATTGAATTTTTTTTTAACTCAGTTAACATTGAAACAGGGAATTAACACCATTGCTCAATAATTGTTATAATGTATTCTTTTTATTCTTTCTTTTTTTACAAAATTCTAATCAAGGATATTTCTTAAGAAAAAAAAAAACAATCCCATGAGGTTGGTATTTAGCAATTTGTTTTACATTCATCATTTACCTTTAACACTTTACAAGAATATTCCACCTTCAACGACCCTGAGGAAAACAGCTTTTGCAAACTATGTGGGAAAAGGAGAAAATGCTGGTAACCTTTTCTCCTTTTCCCACATTGTTTTCTTCCTTTTAAAGACAAATTTTACGTTTGAAGTAAACTTCAATTTGTCTTCTGCAATTGCTCAACTAGTAAAGAGTTAAAGTGCCTTTCACAAGTTTGGTTACATTTTGCAGCAGGTGGAGATCAAGACACAAAATATACACTCTTATCTTTGGTCTACACTGTTTGCTATGCCAGAGACATTCTAGCTAATTGCAGTGTTAAAGGAAGTATGATTTAAGTGGCTTTCCTTGACTGAAAATTTTTGTGGTGGTCCAGCTTTTTACAAAGCAAAAGAATTTAAGTCTTTTCCAAATTAAAAGGATTTGCAGACACCATATTAGATGTTGCTCAAATTATGGGATTTTGCTCTTAGATATGAGAAAACATGTTGAAAAAGGAGAAGACGATTTTTAAAAGCATTTTCTCCTTTTCTAACAGTGTTTCAAAAGTCTTTTCCTCAGGGTTATTAAAACTACGGATTGTATAGTAAAAGACTAAGAGTGAAGATTTTTCTCCAATAGTACTTGAAATTATAACACTGATAGTTGAGCAAGTTTTTTCATTTGCTGAAAAATGTTCGTCACTTCATCAGGGTTTTAAGTGTAAACAATAAATTTTTGGTCCGTAAAACTTTCAGTTTGGACATATCTAAAAGTTTGTTGTTTGGTACCCCTCTCTGTGGCAGTTTGTATTTTTTACCAGTTTTCAGCATTGTTAAAAAAATTGACAAGAATGTTTTCATAATGAAATTGTCTAATAAAATGTATACTATGATTTGGTCTTTGTTCTATCAGTTCAAACCTGTTTTCTGTTATCTCAAATGGACAGCTTTGAGTGGAAGTCTTAGTAAAGAAATTTTTAATTGCACTAATCTTAGTTTAAAAACTAAGGATCTGATTGGCTGAGAGATCCTGTGAGATCAAGAATCTGGTTGACCTTGAGCTTCTGTGAGCTCTAGCATCTGATTGCCTGATAGATTCTGTGAGGCACACCATCTGATTGGCCAAAAGATTCTGTGAGCTCTAGCATCTGATTGGCTGAAAGATTCTGTGAGGCACACTATCTGAATGGGTGAGAGATTCTGACAGTTCTAGCATCTGATTGCCTGAGAGAGCTACAGCGTCTGGTTGGCTGAGAGTTTCTGTGAGCTTCAGCATCTGGTTTGCTGAGAGATTGTGAGCTATAGCATCTGATAGGCTTAGAGACTCTAACAGCTCTGACATCTGATTGGCTGTGAGCTGTAGCATCTGATGTGTGGAGAGAATGCCTCCGCCAGTCTGATACTAGAGCTTACAAAATCTATCTGCCAATCAGATGCTAAGTTTGTAAACTTAGAATAACGGCAGTATTTATGTTTGGCAGTGAAAAATTTTATAAAGACTCTCTAGCATCTGATTGGCTGAGAATACTCTGAGCTATAGCATCTGACTAGCAGAGAGATTTTGTGAGGTATTACATATATTTGACTGAGACATGTGAGCTTGACACAAAACCACTTAGCTATGGTACTTGGAATAGAATATAGATTTCAGATTAGAGTGACCTTGACCTTGTAATTGTAGACCATCACAGAGACCTTGACCTTAAATTTGTGGACAATTTAAGTAAAGATAAGGGCCAGGTTTCAGGAAAAAACTTAAGTCTCTTATTTTACTCAAATCTGCAAATAGACTTATTTTCTGACTTAAGTTGAGTTTTTTTATTCTGGACGCATTTCACTTACATTGACAGACTTATGTAACATTCCCAAGTCCTGTGTTGACATGTTGTTTCAGACTCAACTCAACAGTCTGTTAATTGACTTACGTCCATTTATTTTGCTTAGCTGACTCTGAAACGGAGTGTCAGCTTTACAGACTTAAGTTTTTTCATGAAACCGGGCCCAGATCGCCTTTTGCAGACAGTGTAGATTAAGATCAGATACCAAATGTACAGTCTGATCAATAATCAAGACAGCTGTTTTCTGAAATATTCTGTCAAAATCAATCTTGTTATCACATATTTCAAATGACAAGAAAAAAAGGCTCTTATATAAAATTGGTCTTTGAAAGGATAGAAAACATTCAGGGAAAAGAAGAAAATGCTGGTTACCAACTTTTTTTTTTCTTTTCCGTCAATGTTTTCTAACACCTTTTTTTTACTCAGTATCGTTAAAACGTGGGATTGATTTGTAAAGGTACAAGGTCAGTAGGTAATCAGGCTAAAAATCATACCGGTTGTCATCTTCCCATTGTCAAAAATATATTTGATGATTTAACAGATTTAGGGCTTTTCACACACCCCCATCTCATTCACACTGGGCACAAAAAATCTTCTTGATGGGCTTTCAAGCTGTGCATAATGTGGAAAAGATCTTAGTTGTGGAGGTGTGTTTGATAATTATAGTAGCTTTTGTCAAACTCTTTACATTAAGTTTAGTTTAAACCTATTTATTTTACATAGATTTAGAAACAAGTTCTTGCAACTTAAATCTTTCTTGATACTGCTTCCTGGAAACTACACCAGAACTTGGGGACATCATGGTTACGAGGCCAACACTCTATCTTACATCCAGGGATATCAATTTACATTTAGTTTAGCCAATTAGAAATTATTCTACTGTCTGAAATTAGAGGGGGGGGTTCCTGCATGGCTCTGGTAAAGTGTAGGACATGTAACCTGAAGCCCCAGGTTTGAGCCTCACTGGAAGCACTGGGTTTTTTGTTTGAGTGTCCCTAGGCAAGACACTTCAGATCCCAAACCTAGTGCTTATGAAACCCACGACATACATGAGTAAGCAAGCTGTCACTGTGATTTAACTGAAATAATATTGAAAGCGGTGTTAAACAAATTCAATCAATTCTAAAATTAGAATTAGAATGAAGTATTGATTGGTTGGTGAATACAGATCATATTACAATATATATCATTTGATCATGGTCTACACTGTTCTCCAAAGCAAGAGTTGAGTCTGGCATTATCCTCAGTGTGTGCATAATATCATCGTAATCTTTGTGAGATTGGTAGTGGGTTAGTAAATATGTCCTCTCATAGGACACTCAGATCAGACTAATGCAAAATGGAAACAAGCAAAACTGAGACTAGCTAAGAATTTTTCTATAGGCCTCAATGTTAAGCTATGCATTAACCCATTACCACATTATCACAAGTTTTAATGATCCTGAGAAAGGCATTTTTTGAAAACATTGTGTGAAAAGGAGAAAATGCTAGTTACCAGCATTTCCTGCTTTTCCCACTACGTTTCCGAAAAGCCTTTTTCCCCCTGTCTTGTAAACCTTTTATAACAACATCCTGAGTTTTTACAACCCTGAGAAAGAAGGCTTTTGGAGAAATAGTGGGAAAAGGAGAAAATACTGATAACCAGCATCTTCTCCTTCTCCAACAATGTTTTTACCTATTCAAGGTCAAATACTATCATTTGAAACACATTTAAATTGTAATCTTTAAATTCCTTCAATATGAGTGAGTCTAAAATTTTGCTGTGACTAAGGTGTAGAACAGATATTGTAAAGGATTCTGCACATCCTGCACACAAGTGTGCCACCAACATCCTTTAACTCTTTACCAATCGACACATTTTTGGACTGGACCAAATTCAAAGCATCTGCAGACAACAAATGTAATCTTGGTAATATGATTTCTGACTTTGATAGGGTTGAAAATATTGTGGGAAAAGGAGAAAATGCTGGTTACCAGCATTTTCTCCTTTTTCCACAATGTTTTCTATAGGCTTCTTTCTCAGGGTTGTTAAAAGTCTGGATTGTGTGGTAAAGAGTTAAAACATCCTGTGAAATATGTATATTCAATATGAATGAAGGTCATCAAAATGTCCCGGATCTGTATTCAACAAACCATTCATAAGAACATTCTTTGTCTTTTTCTCCAAGATTTTCTAACTATGAAAATAACACAACTTTTGATTGGTATAGCCAATGAGAAGTTGTGTTACTTTCACATTTAGAAGATTTTGGAGAATTCTAGAGAATAAAACTAAGAATGTTCTTTAGAATGGTTGGTGAATACAGACACTGCTCTATTATATCTTTCAGTATTTTTCTTCTGATGCTTTTCAGTTGTCATCTGAAAAACAAAATAAAACTAGAGTTTGTATGAATAATAAACTGCTACTGGACTATTTTCAGTGGAGAAACTATCATTTAAAAAGTAATGGCAAAATAAACAAGTACATATACTTGTGTATCAAAAGTTAAAACAAAAGCAACACATGGGCATGCAAACACTTGGCAGCGGCTGCTTGATTTTCAGTGAAAGTTTGAAGTTCAAAAGGGACATAACTGTATCAAAAAAACTTTGATAGTCACTTGCCCTTGTTGTATGGATTCCCTTTTGACAGTTAATAACCATTCTGATTTTGAAGTAAATATCTTAAAGTGATAACTGGGATATTATAAAATGTCAAAGCTTTTGCACAATGATGATGTCACAGATGACAACAGGGCTAAGGTAATACGTCAACGTTTTCTTGGAAAAGAGCCTAGCTAAAAACTAACTCTTTAGCAGCCAAATAGGTAAATTTTATTTTTTCACTAGCTACGGTGGTTCATGATCAGGAGACTTCTACCTGAGCCCAGGTAGCGCATTCAGCTGCACACAGGACTTGAGAATAGGGCGTCACTGGTTCGAATCCTCAGCTTGGCCAATTCTTTTCCAAGGATGGCTGATAGTCTTTGTGACAGGATTCATTCCTCAATTACCATTTATCATTGTTTAGACAATGGTGATGAGGGAAAGTAGCCAGTGGCTTGAAAAGAATAATGTGCAAAGTTCTAGTAACAGAAACTCCTGGAAAGCATGGATAGGTGCACTGGCTGCCACAATATAACTGAAATAATGCTGAAAATGGCATACAGTTAATCAACTGACTAACCCTTAACTCTTTACCACACAATCCCGACTTTTAACGACCCTGAAGGAGATGGCTTTTGAAAACAATGTGGGAAAAGGAGAAAATGCTGGTAACCAGCATTTTCTCCTTTTCCCACAATATTTTCTACCCTATCAAAGACATAAAACATCATTTAAGCTACATTTATATTGTCGTCTGCAAATGCTTTCAATTTGGTCCAGTCCAAAAATTTGTCGTTTGGTAAAGGGTTAAGGAATGTGTCATTTTTCCAAGAGGTAACTTTGCCAAATCCAGAGACCATAAGGAAGACAGAATTGTCTCCCTTGTAATTTGAACCCTATTCATTGATCAGACGATGGAGCAATGTCTATAGGGCTGCTTTTTGTCTGGCCACAAATGATTTTCTTTCAACTTTGTATATTATTGTGTTTGCTGTAACATCATGCAATATTAACTGTTTACCAAACGACAAAACTTTAGACTTGTCCAAACTGAAAGCCATTGCAGAGAACAAATTAGATGTGACTCAAATGATGAGTTCTGTTTGTGATAGGGTAGAAAACATTGTGGGAGAAGGAAAAAATACTGGTAACCAGCATTTTCTCCTTTTCCTACAAGGAGTTCAAAAGGCTATATCCTAAGGGCCTTTAAAACTCTGGATTGTGTGGTAAAGAGTTAAATTGCAACTGAGAAACCCTTTATAGCAAGGAACAACAAATACCTTTAAAAAAGATAGATGGCGCAAATTTGCCAGCAAATAGGCAGGGGCCTTTAGAATAAACAGTGTCTATGTTTTTGACAAATCACAAATCTCTATTTATTCGTTTGTTGTCAGTACCAAAAAGTATGTGAAAAAGCAGCACATTCAGCTCCGTCAAAAAAAAAATTACTCATAATGAGCAACTGTTCCATTTCTCACAGTGTTTTACATAGGATAGACAACTTTAATGGAGTAGAAGAAATTACTTGTCAGCCGCATGTTCTCCTTTTTTGACAATGTTTTCTAAAAGGCATTCTTTCTAAGAGTTGTAAAACATGGAATCGATTTTTAAAGGGCTAAATGGTAAAAATACCATAAAATAACTTTTTTCATTCTTTAACCCCTAACCACACAATCACGAGTTCATAAATTACTGCCCTAAAAAAATGCTTTGGAAAACATTGTTGGAACATTAGAAAATGCTAGTATACAGTATGTTCTCCTTTTCTCACAATGTTTCCTTCCCTTCAAAACATGTCATTAGTTCGCAGAAATTTCGTGGTAAGATAAAGAGCCAAGTTCTTCTCTCTACCACTGAAATCCTCTGCTGCTTATCATTTCAGATGTCAGATTTGGAATGTCCTTGAGCAAGGTACAGCAGAATCTGAACCTAGCTGCCACTGTGACATAACAGAAGAAAAATTCTGAAAGCAGCATAAAACACCAATCAAAAGAGTGAAAATATTTACCTGCTATTCGCAGCACCTTAACTTTTCGAGCATACTCTTCCCCATATCCTGTGATTTTACACCAATATACTCCAAACATTTTCTCTTTTAGAGTTTTAGCTTTTAAAGTCAATATTATATACCTTGTGTAGTGAGTCTTTAATAATTCATCGTCTACTTTTATATCATACCTGGAAAGGACAATTCTGTGTATTGTATGATGTTCAACAATGTTTTTAACTTCTGGCACCTAGAAACGAACAAACTTTATGTTTTTCAACTACTAAGAGTATCGTATCGCTGTCAATGAAGTTGGATTGTTTGTATGCTGTTTAACTCTTTACCAAACGACAAAATTTTAGACTGGTCATAATTGAAAGTCTACACTGCAGACAACAAAATGAAAGTTATTGAAAATTTGAAATTTGTTTTGGAAAGGGTAGAAAACATTGTGGGAAAAGGAGAAAATTCTGGTTACCAGCATTTTCTCCTTTCCCACAGTGTTTTCAAAAGGCTTCTTTCTCAGGGTCATTAAAAGTAGGGATTGTGTGGTAAAGGGTTAATGCTGTTTTTAAAATTATTTCCATTATATCCCAGTGACCACAGCACCTATCCATGGCTTTCCTAGCTCTTTACCACACAATCCTGACTTTCAATGACCCTGAAAGCATTTTCTACCCTTTCCAAAACAAATTTCAACTTTTGCGTCACATCTATTTTGTTGTCTGCTAATACTTTCAATTTGGACTAATCTAGAACTTTGTCAATTAGTAAAAGTTAACCAGTGCTTCTCATTACTTTCTTTCAAAGCCAATGGCTGCCTTCACAAAAATAAAGGTTGAGGACTACGAGAGAGCCAGAAAGGATTGCCACATCGAAACAGTGAGACTTAATGCCAGTCAATGAAAACTAGTAAGAGTCAAAAGGAAGAGACCAGCCCAAATAACTCAATTGGTAGAGAGTAGCACTTGTAAAACATCAAGTCTCAGGCCACTTGTGGATGTGGGTTTGAGCCCAATGGCAGGCTGTCTAAAATTACTAATATTCTTTTGGTTAAGATGTTATACCAAGGTCCTGTGTGATGATGCTATAAACTGAGCAGGTTAAAGAACCAGGTGTAATTTAAGATTGGTTTCATCCTGTATCTTGCACTTTTCCCCTATACATAACTAAGAGCCTTCTGGGGGTGTTGCCCATATGAGCAACCAGTGGTGATGATAAATAAATGGAAAATCAATCAAGGACGAGAGCCATACAGAGATGAGGAAAGCCAAAAAGACCCAAGGACCTCTAGAGAAAGCAAAGGACAGTCAGAAAAAGATAAGAAGATCCAAAGAGAGAATTAGAAGGCTAGAAAAAGAAATAAACTGTCAGACAGAGCCAGGAATTGATGGAGACTGCTAGAGAGAAGGGAGGGGAGCCAGGAGGATTCAGACAGAGCTCAGGGCTAAACAGTTTAACCAATCAGAAAGTGTGTTACTTTCAAATTTACAAAACTGGAAAATAAGACAAAGAATGTTGATTAATTGTATTGGAGTTTAACACTGTTTTAACAGTTTAAGTCACATCATGGCAGTCTGTGCAACTACACATATGTTTACTGCTCTCACACCAAAACTGACACAACTTTCTTTCCAAGTCACTAGTCACCAGGCTACTTTTCTGATATGCATCAGAGGTGAGAGGTGAAAAAAACGTCAGAAAGAAAGTTTGCCTAAAGTTGCCTCAACTGCTTATTAAACTCACAACAACCAGGTCACAAGTCAGATATTCTAACAACTGAGCTACCCGGCCCGGCAGAATGTTCTTAAGAATGGATAGCGAATACAGGCTCAGGTGAGCCAAAGAGAAACAGGATAAATGAGAATCAAGCACAGCCTGAGAGAGTCAGTGAGAGCTAAGTTCAGTCAGTAGGAGCTGAGCACAGTCAGAAAGAGCTAGAAGAGCCTAGAACTTCAAAGGGAAAGCAAAGGACAGTTTATATCCAAGTGACCATAGCACCTATCCATGCTTTCAGGGAGTTTCTTTTACCAGTACTTTGCACAATATTCCCACATTACTGTGAAACAATGATCAGTGATGAAAGAATAATGAATCCTGTCGCAATGACTATCATCAATCCTTTGAGAGAAATTGGCCCAGCTAGGGATTTTAATCAGCAATCCCATGGTTTCAAGCCCTGTATATTACCAGGCATGACAAGGAAGGAGAGGGAGATCGAGACAGACTTACAAGTGATTTGGGTACAACTGTTCATTCTTGTTATCTCTAGTCCACACAACCACTGACATTGGATTTGCTGTGACTCGACACATTAATGTCGCATTTCTGTTGTCTCTTAGTTCTATAATGCTTTCATAGACTTCTATTTCAGGCTTAACTTTGAAAAGAAGACAAGTATACTTTTTTAATTCATCCTTTTTGCTTACTGTTTGTGTGTCTCATGTTTAACCCTGTTCCATTTAACAAAATTCTAGCCTAGTCCAAATTGAAAGGATTTGCAGACAACAAATTAAATGCTACTTCATAACAACATAAAATTATTCATTCAAAGGGTAGAAAACACTGGGGGGGAGAAAATACTGGTTATCAGCATTTTCTCTTTTGCCCACATTTTCGAAAGGCTTCACAAGTCTCCCCCCTAAAGGTCTTCAAAACACAGGATTGTATGGTAAAGGATTAACTCTTGCAGAGCTAGATACATGAAATAGACATTCTCAGGTAGTAATAGAGATGTAGATACTGCAGTTTCAAAGCTACTTTAAATAGTCTGAATATCTGGAAAATAAGTGGGCAGTACAGATCCAAGATTAGACTTTATCACATAACCTCCCTTGTTTTCAGTGAAATATACCCATCATGTATTTTCATATCTTAAACGTTTGATATCACAATTGTGTGACGTCATTTTTGACGTCATTTCGTACATATTTCATAGAAGTGAATGGGTTTTATGGATATTACTGCACATCTATCTAAAGATGCTTCTGCATCTTCTGATCTAGATCTTTAATTTGTGAAATATCGTTATGTGATAAAAAGAATCTAACATTTGTATGCGTTTGGGATAAAATTTTAATAAAGTCGTCAAGAAAAAATGTTATTAAGCTCCCCAAAGGCCATGCTAACTCAAGTCAGATCCTATATATCAGTCTATCAGGGTTCACAGGATTGTTTAGTAAAGATTCTAGTAATTAACTCTTTACCACACGACAAAATTTCAGAGTTGGCCAAGTCCAAAGCATTTTGCAGACAACAAAATAAATGTGACTCAAAAACTAAAATTCTTTTCAGAAGGGTAGAAAACTTTGTGCAAAAAGGAGAACTTGCTGGTTATGAGCTTTTTCTCCTTTTCCCACAATGTTTTCAAAAGGCTTTTTTCTTCAAGGTCGTTAATTGTGTGGTAAAGAGTTAAAAAACTAATATTGTAAAGTCCCTGTACTAATAAATGTTAAATATTAACTCTCACTGAAACACTCTGCCTGTTTACATGAAGTTTTTATAAATTCAGGACCTTTTCTTGTTGATCTACAATATTTAGCACATGGGATTTCAACATAGTATAGGCTACATTGACTATATGCTCCTTATGTGTTTCTATTCAGCCATTAGGACCAGATGAAAGCATTGACCAATCAAAATTTGTAACTATTGGGATCACATGACAACATTGACCAATTAAATTTTGTACCACATTTATCACTTCTAATGGTAATTTTTATCATTTCGTAGGTTATTTAATTTTAGACATTTGCAGAGATTTGATAATCCAGGGATTGATTCATCATTATCACTATAATTAGCCGCAAAGAATAAGCATGATTAAGTAAGTAACTTACAGTGAACAGTAACAGTGATGGAACAATTATCTTCTCCCTCTGAATTGCGTAGGGTGCATTGATACTTATTTGCCGCATAATGTGTGATGTCCTTGATTATTAACTTAGATGTATTAACAAGTTCTGTTCCTAAAAAAAAAATGAATACCTTAATTTGGCTAACATTAAATTTCAGAGTGACTTTCACATCTTTACTGCATTCATACCTTTGTCAGCACTAGTGCAGTCTGATCTTAGATTTACACTGTATACTTTGTTATGTTGATAGCCAAAAAGATCCATAGAAATAGAATCTTTACAAAATTGAAAACATTGCAAATGACAAATTAAATCTGGCTCAAGTGATGAAAGATGTCCTTAACCCTTTACCACACAGCAAAAGTTAAGACTTATCCAAATTGAAAGCATTTGCAGACGACAATTTCATAGTGGCTCAAATGACGCAACTTTTCTTTGATAGGGTAGAAAACTTTGTGGGAAAAGGAGAAAATGCTGGTTACCAGCATTTTCTCCTTTTCCCACAATGTTTTCAAAAGGCCTCTTCTTCAGGGGCGTTAAAAGGCGTCATTGTGTGGTAAAGGGTTAAATAAGCATTCTCTCCTTTTCCCCCAGTGTTTTCGAATGCCTTCCTCCTTAGGGTTGTAAGGATTGTTTGGTAAAGGGTTAATTACTTGGAACCCTTACAAGGTAACCCTTTAAGTGCCACAGGCGAAAACATATGGGCTTTTCCAGGCAGCATAGATTAAGATCAGACTGCACGGAACTGGAAGTATCCTTATTTTACTCTTGTTTACCTATTACCACAAATTTCATAGTTTTCACATTCCCATTAAATAAGACTTTAGAAAACATTGTAAGAAAAGACGAAAATGCTGTTAACCAGCATTTTCGTCTTTTTTCCACAATGTTTTCTAACCTTTCAAAACAAACCCCTTTATTTGAGCCACATTTAATTTGTTGCCTGCAAATGCTTTCAATTTGGACTAGTCTATAATTCTATTGTTTGGTAAAAGGCAAATGTGGTACATACATGTATTTGAAAGAAATCTATCAACAAATGATGAACAGATAACTACTTAAAAATTGGTAACGGATATTCTGAACACCCCGTACCCTCTCATTTGTCACATTAATTTGAGCCATGCTCTGTGAAAAGGGGGCTTAACTCATTACAAACGACAGTTTCTTAGACTTGTCCAAACTGAAAGTATTTGCAGACGAAAAATTAAAAGTGGCTAAAATAATGGAATTTGTATGTGATATGGATGAAAACATCGTGGGAAAAGGAGAAAATGCTGGTTACCAGCATTTTCTCCTTTTCCCATGATGTTTTCAAATAGTCTCTTTCGCATGGTCGTTAAAACTCGGGATCGTGTGGTAAAGGGTTAATGCATCTGCGAAAAGTATCGATTTAGGTCAGCCTGCGAAGTCCGTGCAGGCTGACGTGGGCTGAAACTTTTCACCATTGTTCAATTTTCAGTATGTCCAGAGACTAGTCTACTACATGATTAAGAGGGTTGTTTAAAAAATGGTTTTTATGGATCAATAATTATCGGATGGCTTCATCTGTATATTGCAGCCCGGAGATGCATAAAGCCCCCTTTTGCCAGAGCATGGCTATTTTTTTTTTCTCTTTCCTGTAACTGTTTCTTCTATGAGCAAAGTCAAATGAAACATGGCTCAACTGACGTGTGTTATCTTTGAGCAGAAAATATTGTGGGAAAAGATAAAAATTCCTTTTACCTGTATTTTCTCCATTTTCCACATTGTTTCAAAATCCAGTTTCCTCAGTGTTGTTAATATAAGGGAATGACTGGTACAGATTTAACCCTTCACCACACAATTCCCAGTTTTAATAACCCTGATCAAGACAGCTTTTGAAAACATAATGGGATAAGGAGAAAATGCTGGTTACCAGCATTTTTCTCCATTTCCCACCATATTTTCTACTCTTTCTAATTAAAGTCCCACCCTTTGTCCCAAGTTACAGTTGTTGTCTGCAAATGTTTTCAATTTGGACTAGTCTAAAATTTTGTTGTTTGGTAGAGAGTTAAACTGGTTTTTGTTTCTCTAAATTTAGCATGTACAGCAATGTGCAAATGTTCTCATTATTGTACACTCAGATGCATTGTGCACATAGAGTACATCAAGATTAGACTGTGCAAAAGATCAGTCTAATCTTGGATAGATTTTTTTGTTACCCTATGGTACGAAGAAAAAACAAGAGGGCCATGATGGCCCTGTATCACTCCACTGGCTAATAAGTATAAATCCTACAAGCCAAACATTACAATACTTAGCCAATTGGTTTCAACATTGAAGACATAAAGAATTTTCTCCATAAAATCCCACTAGAAAGTTATGACCTCAGGGCAAAGCCATTTTTGACCACAGAATTATAATTACCTGAATCCTGGTAGAGGTTCACAAGATAAAGCCCCATACCAAATAAAACAGGTCTAGAATGTATGGTTATAAACAAGAAGATTTTCAAAGTTTTCTCATTAAAAGACCCTGTAAAACATGAGACCCCTGAGACAGGCCTAATTTGGTAGCCCGAGGTCTATGGTTAGTAACAAGAAGATTTCTGAAGTTTTCACTATATCAGCCCATGTAAAAGTAAAACTTGTGACCCCTCGAGCAAGCAAACTTGACCCTAGGGCTGTAATTTGGGCCCTCTTGGCGGAGGCCCACTAGATAAAAGCTATATGCAAAATTTGGTAGCCCTAGGCCTTATGGTTAGATAGGAGAAGATTTTTTTTAAGTTTTCCCAATGTAAGCCCATATAAAAACTTATCAGCCCCAGGACCAGGCCAAATTTGACCCTAGGGGTATAATTTAAGCACTCTTGGTAGAGGCCCATTAGATTAAGCTACATGCAAAATGTGGTAGCCCTAGGCCTTAAGGCTAGGTACAGGAAGATATCTAAAATTTTCTCTATATACTGGTAAGCCCATGTAAAACTCATGAACCCGGGGTGGGCCAATTTAGACCCAGGGGCTATAATTTTGGCACTCTTGGTAGTGGCCCACTAGATAAAACTACATGTGAAATTTGGTAGCCCTAGGCCTTATGGCTAGGTACAGGAAGATTTCTAAAGTTTTAACTATATAAGCCCATGTAAAACTTGTGACCCCAGGGGGGGTCAATTTTGACCCCAGGGCTATAATTTGAATAATCTTAGTAGAGGTCTATTAGATAAAGCTACAGACCAAATTTGGTAGCCCTGGGCTTTATGGTTTCAGACAAGAAGATTTTCAAAGATTTTCAATATTTTTCACTTTTGTTGCCATGGCAACCACAATTTTTGAAGGAATCAAATTCTTTCAAGATATTCTGAAGAGGACCATGACAGGATCATTTATGTGAAGTTTCATGAATATTGGATGGGTACTTTCAGAGAAGAAGATGTTTGAAATAAAAGTTAACGCACGCACGGATGCACACATTCACGACGGACACCGGGCCATGACATAAGCCCGCTGGCCTTCGGCCAGTGGAGCTAAAAAAGAGTCATACTCTATGAAACAGGGGCTTTATGCATCTACAAAAAGTATTCACCCAGGTCAGCCTGCGCTATCCGCGCAGACTAGCCTGGGTCGAAACTTTTTGCTTTCGTTCAATTCTCTACATGTCAAAGGCCTATTCTACCTCAAGATTCAGTCTGATGTTGAACAAAATGGATTTTATGGATCCATGATTTTGTGATGACTTGCTTGGTATAGTGCATCACAGAGATGCATTAACTCTTTACCACACAATCCTGACTTTTAACGACCCTGAGGAAAAGGCAGTAGAAAACATTGTGGGAAAAGGAGAAAATGCTGGTAACCAGCATTTTCTCCTTTTCCCACAATGTTTTGTACTCTTCTAAAGGTAAATTTCTATTTTTGAGTCACAATTATTTTGTTGTCTGCAAATGCTTTCAATTTGGACTAGTCTTAAATTTTGTCGTGTGGTAAAGGGTTAACTCTTTACCAAACGACAAAATTTTAAGCAGGTTCAAATTGAAAGCATTTGCAGACGTCAAAATAAATGTAACTCAAAAATTGAAATTTGTTTCCAGCAGGGTAGAAAACATTGTGGGAAAAGGAGAAAATGCTGGTAACCAGCATTTTCTCCTTTTCCCACAATATTTTCAAAAGCTTCTATCTCAGGGTCGTAAAAACCAGGGATTGTTTGGTAAAGGGTTAAACCCATTCTTGCCAGAGCATAACTCAAATACTTTTTTTTTTCTTGCATCTTTCCTGGCTCAAAATATACTGTACTGTACAATTTACTTACTTTTTCCTGATAAGCCCTCCACCCTGTACCAGGTTGGGAGTGGTTTTGGGTTTCCTCGCTCAGCTGTACAGATCAATGTGACATTTGTACCTTTCTGAACAGGCATTGGTGGTGATGAGCAGCGAGCTGAGGGGACACCTGCCAAATGTAGGAAATAATTCAGAGTCCCCAACAGTTGTTCACCAGTCATTCAATCCAAAAGTGAAAGCTTCAAATCTTGTGTAGAGCCATACTTTTTTCTAAAAAGTTATATCTTACTTAAAGTTTCTATGTAAGACTAGTCTAATACTAGTATCTTATTTTACTCCTTACCAGACCAGCCCGACTTTTAAAAACCCTAGGGAAAATGCCTTTTGAAAAGTTGCGTGAAAAGGCAAAAATGCTTGTAACCAGTATTTGCTCCGTTTCCAACAATGTTTTCTACCCTACCAGCTAAGTCCCGGTAGCTCAGTCGGTCAACAGGGGTTGAGAACAGGGGGTTGCTAATTCAGTCTCTGGCTCAGCCAATTTCTTTTCACGGATTGATAAGTCATTGCCACAAGATTCATTCTTCTCTCACGGCTGATCATTGTTTTAATGATGGTTATGTGGGAAAACAGCCACTTGCTTGGAAAGAATATTTTACAGATTACTGGTAAAAGAAACTCCAGGAAAGTGTGGAAAGGTGCATTGCCATGATATCACTGAAATAATGTTGAAAACGGCATTAAACACTTTACAATCAATCAATTATTCTACCCAACCAAGAAAAAAATTCAGATTTTGAGTCACATTTATATTGTTGTATGCAAATATTTTCAATAATGATAAGTCAAATATTTTGTCGTTTGGTAATGGGTTCATGTTTCAAAATGAAACACATATATGGTCTGCAACATGCTAAAAGGGGCTTTCGGACATTTGCGTAAAGTGACGGCATTTTACGTCAACATTAGATTTTGGGCTACAGTAGACTTGCGTGAACAGAAAATTATATAAGAACGGAAAGTGTAGTCTCAGATTAGTCTGCGCAAACTGCGCAGGCAGATCTGAGACGACGAGTGTCTGAATACCCCTTTTCGAATGTTGCAGGCCATATGTAATAATTTACACAAAATGTTACAGTAGAACCAGGGTAATACACCAACCCTTTACCACACAGACAAATTTCAGACCAGTCTGAACCCAAAGCATTTGAAGACGACAAATTATACGTGGAAGTTGTCTTTGATAGGGTAGAAAAAATTGTGGAAAAGGAGAAAATGCTACCTAGCAGTATTTCCCCCACCCCATGTTTTCTTTCAGAAGATTCTTTGTGAAGGTTGTCAAAAGTCTGGATTGTGTGGTTAACAGTTAGATGTAATCAGAAACAAGTGTATCTTGCCAAAAATTTCAGATAAGTTTATTCAAAATTTTCTAGGAAGCAGATATAATACATTCCTAAAAGTTGCAAGGCAAAATTAGCCTTAGGCCTATATCTATTCAAATTTCCAGGTAAACCACATGTAGTTCAAAATCTTATTTGAAACACTTAGATAAAACTAGCCCGTTATCTTACTCGAATTTCTATGTCAATTCAGGATCTTATCCAAAGCTTCCAGGCTGAAATGGTATAATTTCTTAACTCTTTACCATTCAAAATTTCCAAGTAAAACCAAGGAAAAATCTTATAAATGGTTCCAAGTAAGGCAAGTCTATTAAAGTCTTAAGACGTGAAAATATTCGCGTGTCTGGTATCTTACTTAAAATTTCCAGGTACTTTTGACACCTGACGTAGTTCCCTTGACCGACCTGCCGTAACACATAGAAACCTTCATCAGAATATGTTGGTTTATTGAGTATCAGGATGTCCTCTTGGTCATTTGATTGTATCTGGACGTCTCTACCGTTCTGTACCCGATCTTCTTTGCTCGTGTTATCTTTTCTGTAGAACCAGAGTAGCTGGTGAAAAGAGCAAAAAATGTCGACTCGTTTAAAAGTCGATAGTTAAGATGACACTCTGCTATCAGTGGGCCCGCATTCACTAACCATTCCTAAGAACGTTCTTCGTCTTATTCTCCAGATTTTTCTGTTTTAACATACCATTTGGTTTGGCCTATCAGAAGTTTTCCAAATCTACCCAAATCTGTCCCAAATCTACCCAAACCTCTACCAAATCTACCCAAATCTTCTCCAAAACGATATGGGAGGATTTGGGAATTTCATGCTACCAAGAGGGGAGGCTCGAAATTCCCAAATCTTCCGAAATCAACCCAAATCTTTCCCATATCTCCCTTAATTCAACCAATACCATTCCAAAATGGACTTGGGTAAATAAATTTCGAAGCACAACAGATCTGATGTTAAAAAAGATGTAAAGTGATTTTTTTTTGTTGTTGCTTGGCGTCTTCTTATTTTCAGAAGTTTTAACATCATTGTGATGCATATAAGTAGAGATTATTCACAAACTTCCCAAATTCACGTCAAATAAAGCGGTAAATCAAAGCTTACATTTCAAGTTTTTTTTAAAAAAATGGGAAAGTTTGGTGGTGTCCGTGGTCGTAATTCAGAGCTTCTATATTGTGTACCACCTTAAAGTCAGGTTGAATTAACAGCCATATCAGTCTGTGTACAAGTGTCCTGTTCAGTTTGTAGTGGCCGGTCATTGTGTTTGATTTGAAAGACTGTGACAGATTAGGGTAGATTTGGGAAAGATTTGGGTAGATTTGGGAAAGATTTGGGTACATCTGGGAAGATTTGGAAATTTTGTGCCGTCGATTTCAGGGGCGTAACCAGAGGTTCGGAATCATTACGCACTCTGAACCGAGATTGCTATTTTAACCTGTGGGCTGTTAAGCGCGACGCACTGCGCTTTTTCAGGCAGGGTAAATCAAGATCAGACAGTGCAGAACGTGCGCTCTGATTTGAATCTACAGTGTCCGATATATGAAATATTTGGCTTTTTACTAATGGTTGGAAGTTTTCATTTTTTACATTAAGCATCACTCCCTTTTAAGCAGTTTGTAGACTATATTCATGAATGCAAAGGTTTCACACATGTAGAAGATTCTCGTAAAAAAGTTGCGATAAAAAGATGACGACCTTCGTTTTCTTTATTACATAATACCCTTATTTTCAGCCCCTAACGGCAAAGTAGCTGCAAAATGTAAAAAGTGTCGGTGTAAAATGCATTTCGATTCAAATCATGCTATTCAAAAGTACGGAAATTATTGTGAAGATGACACTCTGTTATTGTACGGTCGGCTAAGTGTTAGTTGCTGGCAGAGAAATGAATTTCAAAACTAAGTTAAAAGTTGTCAGGTTGCTGTATTTTTTGTTTACATTTTACCTGAATTTAAAATTCATTTTTCTGAAAGCGATTTACATTTGTAGCCACCACACAATAATAGTACCGTATTAGTTCAATGCTCATTAATCTTTAATCAACTATTTTCTAAAACGTTACTGGCCAAGAAATCACTCTGAGATTAACTGTCAAAATTGATGATCGTGACACAGAGCTCTGCGAATGTTATTATCTTTTGATTCAAAACAAAATCATTACATGCAAGTTTCTAAGGAACTATTTTTTTGTGGGCGATGTACATACCTGTCAAAGAAAATGAAAATGCTTCATTTAAATTTCAATACACATGTACATGTTGGCCTTTGTTTTGACCCATCGTGGACGACAATTCTTGAAGATAGGCCTACAGTTATGTGATAAAAAGAATCTGACATTCTTCTGCTATTTAGGTAAAACTTTATGAAACTCGTCAACAATATATTTTAATAAGCTTACTTATAACTCACCAAGTAACTTTTTTTCTGAAATAAGATTTTGTCTCAAAATCCAGCTCATATCAGATTCTATATATCTCAAATGCTAATTCATGAATGTCAGATCCTATGTACATATCTCCACATATCGAGGCCTCTGTTCATTGTAAAAAAAAAAAGTCCACTTACAAGCACCGCTTTGCCAATCTTGGGACATTTCATTTTCACAGGTCTGCCTGGTTTCGTTTCGAGTTTTTCTATATACGAAGTTTCTGTGGATAAAAAAGGTGCATTATGTTTAACCTTTCGTCTGCTAAGCGCGACACAGGGCCCCTTTTGCGAACAGTGTAGATCAAGATCAGACTGCACAGAACGTGCAGTCTGATCTTTGATCTACACTGTGCGATAAGGTGATATTTTCCTCCCCGAAATAGCTTTGAAATAGCAATACTGGTATTTGGTTTAATGGGCTTGAAAGTTTCACTTTAGTTATCTAGCAGGTTAAGGGTTAATTAATGAAATTACCATTGAAAACGACGTTAAATATTTAACCTAATATACTCTTGTCTTTACAACTTTGGGAGAAGAGGCTTCTGAAAACAAAGTGGGAAAAGAAGAAAATGCTGGTGACCAGGATTTTTTTAAATCTCATTTACATACAATGTTTTCTACCCAATCAAGAATAAGTTCCAATACTTGAGTCACATTTTGTTTTGTCGTCGGCAAAAATATAAATGTAGTGTTAAATTTGGCCGTCAAGTAAAGCTTTAAAATACCATAAAACAAAACAAATTTTGTGTAACATAATAATTGAATTTTTATTTCAGCCTAATATTGTTTAACGTTCCTGGAACAAGAAGCAAACAACAGCGAAAAGTTTTTTTTAAACCCTTAAATCGCCGAATAAATCTAACTGACATTTCCATTCAAGAGCCTAATAAAAGTCAACGTCAAGATTGCTTGTCCAGAATGTCTCGGCAAAGCGGACAGTGTAGATCAAAGATCAAACTGCACGTTTTGTGCAGTCTGATCTTGATCTACACTGGCCGCAAAGGTAACTATATTTGTGAAAGGCGCTTTTAGAGTTAACCCTTTACCGCACAATGCCGGCTTTTAACGACCAAGGGAAAGAAGCCTTTTGAAAACAATATGGGAAAAGGAGAAAATGCTGGTAACCAGCATTTTCTCCTTTTCCCACAATGTTTTCTACCCTATCAAAGTAAAATTTCACCATTTGAGCAGCACTGAAACGTTCGTCTGCAAATGCTGTCAATTTGGACAAGGCTTAAACTTTGTCGTCATGTAAAGGGTTAATTTAAAGACAGAACCGATGTATGATTTCCTGTAGGCCTACTTGTCTTACCATTTCCAAAAGTATTAATAAAACTATATCCAAGAAACACTAATAAATACAAGAAATTCCTATTCATATTTCAGTAAAAACTCTACATAAACTTTGTCGTCATGTAAAGGGTTAATTTAAAGACAGAACCGATTGATGATTTCCTGTAGGCCTACTTGTCTTACCATTTCCAAAAGTATTAATAAAACTATATCCAAGAAACACTAATAAATACAAGAAATTCCTATTCATATTTCAGTAAGAACTCTACATGAACTTTGTCGTCATGTAAAGGGTTAATTTAAAGACAGAACCGATGCATGGTTTCCTGTAGGCCTACTTGTCTTACCATTTCCAAAAGTATTAATAAAACTATATCCAAGAAACACTAATAAATACAAGAAATTCCTATTCATATTTCAGTAAAAACTCTACATGTATGTATATGCATCACAAGAGGTTGATCACTTTTCTTGGTCACGTGATTGACTCTTAACGACCACCAACATCTGAATGTTTAGTAACGCTTACTTGAAGCGGCTTGCAACTAGTGTTTTGACCTTACCACCTACAGAGAGAGAGAGAGAGAGAGAGAGAGAGAGAGAGAGACAGACAGACAGACAGACAGACAGACAGACAGACAGACAGACAGAGGGTGAGGAAAAAAAGAAACATTGATTAAATAAACAAAAAAAAAACTAACAAAAAAAAAAAAAAAAATAGATAATTAAAATAAATAAATAACACCTTTATCTTTGTAGTAATCGAACATGTGCCACGCTCTGTGAAAAGGGGGTTTAATGCATCTACAAAAAATTATCGACCAGGTCAACCTGCGTAGGCTGACCCGTGTCAAAACCCTTCACTTTTTTTTTGTAAATTTTCTGCACGACAAAGGACCATTCTACTTCATAGTATCCCGGGTTCGAGCCTCACAAGAAGCACTGGGTTTTTTGTGGGAGTGTCCTTGGGCAAGACACTTCCACTTCAGAGCCCTAGCCTAGTACTGGTGGAATACAGGAAATACATGAATATGTGAGCTGCCCCCGTGATATGACTGAAATTATGTTGAAAGCGGCGTAAAACACCATGCAATCAACTACCTAATAGTTCAGTCGGTGAGACAAAATGGATTTTATGGATCCATAATCATAATTGGCCTGCAACACGCGAAATGGGGCATTCGGACATTTGCGTAAAGTGTCGTCTCGGATCAGCCTGCGCAGTTCGCGCTGGCTAATCCGAAACAACACTTTCCGTTTTTATGTAATTTTCTGTTTTGCGCAAGTCTACTATAGCATAAAATGTAATGTAGTCGTAAAGTGCCGTCTCGGATTAGCCTGCGCGGACTGCGCAGGCTGATCCGAGACGACAATTTACGCAAATGTCCGAATACTTCTTTTCGCGTGTTGCAAGTCATATATGATGACTTGCTCGGTATAGTGCATTACGGACATGCATTAAACCCCCTTTTGCCAGGGCATGGCCCAAATAAGTTTTGACGTAGCTAAACCTAACAATCGGATATTCACTATAGACAAAACGTGAGCGTTACTAAAATCGACAGCAAATTCCGTCTCAAATATTAGAAGTATTTATTTCCTGATCAACTCAAGTACAGCATACATGCACTCCTCTTACGCTCTTTTCCGCTCTTTTCACTTTTTGACGCTTTACCACAAAATTCCGAGTTATAATGACCACTAGGAGGAGTGCTTTTGAAAACCTTGTGGGAAAAGGAGAAAATGCTGGTAACCAGCATTTTCTCCCTTTCCCACAATGTTTTTTACCGTTTCAAAGACAAATTCTATCACTTTGACCACATTTAATTTGTCGTCTGCAAATGTTTTTGAATTTGGACCAGTCTAAAATTTTGTAGTCTGGTAAGGAGTTAACTCAATACCATACGACGAAACTTTAGACTTGTCCGAGCTGCAGGCACTTGCAAATACTACTCTAAATATAAAAGTTGGCATTCAAAGGGTAGAAAACACAGTGGGAAAAGGAGACAATGATATTTACCAGCTTTTTCGTATATTCCGACATCTTTTTCTAAATAAGGTCTTCTACCTCAGGATCATAAAAATTGATTGAGATTGATTGGTAAATGGTTTAATCAGATACAGGCTAAGATTATTGTTTACTGGTGTTTAAAGCATTTCAGGATTATGTCGACGGCCAGTGCACCTATCCATGCTTTCCTGAATTCTCTTTGACCAATACCCACCTTCCCCCCCCCCCCCCCCATTCCTTCTAAGCCACTGGCTGCTTTTATAAATCTTCATGAAGATCATCAAAATAATAGTTTATAGTGAGAGAGGAATGATTCTTTCGCAATGACTGTCATCAACCCAGAGAAAGAATTCGGGCGAGCTAGAGAATCGAACCAGCGACCCCGAGGTTTCAAGCCGTGTACGTTACTTATTGCCCGGCCGGGTAGCTAAGTGGTTGGCGTATCTGACTGGTGACCTGGTCGCTTCGGGTTCGATACCCGGCTGAGGCAAACTTTCTTCCCGGTGATTTTAGTACCTCTCTTCTGATGCATGCGAGAAAAGTAGTCGGTGACTTGGAAAGAAAGTTGTGTCAGTACTGGTGTGACAAAAGCCAGGAAACACATGCATAGGTGCATTGACCCCCGTGAAACCTCACTGTAGTGAGCATGGATACGATCAACGCCATCAGACGATATTTCCAGGTAGCGGCAGACTTACTTTTGAAAACATTACAACAAAAGGAGAAATTGCATCTGACGAGCAATTTCACCTTTTACAACAATATTGTTGCAAGTGTTTTCGTGACTTATACCTCAAGCATGTTGCAATAGATAATATACGAGCGTACATTAGAACTACAGTATGGTGCATGAATAGACAAGAATCGCTATTGCAACAGGTGTACTTGCTAGTAACGGGTAATTTCATCGTTTGACACGTAGTTTTCGTAAGTGGTCCTTTGCAACATGAAAATGTCGTCTGAGGATTGTAATAGATCGACGTTTACTCAGTTTTCAGTACGCCAAATTTGTTCTATAGTCTGGACGAGTGTCATTCCAAGGTCGGCAGAAAATTTTATAACTGTCCGCTGCGCCGCGCGATCATCTGACGTCGTTATTTAAAATTTGCTATTTTCTACTGATCTTCTTCGTTTTTCTGCATACCGTCTGTTATTTACCAGATCACATTCAAATTTTCTGTGATGAAGTCAAAGTTTCAGAAGAGAATGTCAATTGAATATGAAGCAGAAATAAAATGAAATATTGAAAATATTCGTGCATGATTGGAGTTCATACAAAAACGTATATGGAGAAAATGACGTGCGCCGGGAAATGACACCCCCTTATCGATTTTGTGAATTTAAAGTGAAAATAAAGCTAAACTTCATTGCAGACTTAAAATAAAGTAAAATAACACCTTCATGGATGAAATGCATGAAAATAAATGTCCTAACGCTAAAAATGGCTCGTTTATGAAATTTGTCACGGAGTTTTGGGACAACCCTCGTACACTGTATTGACTTATGCTTTGAGACATTGCGTACATTTCAACTCTGTACCAAACAATCCCGTGTTTTAACAACCCTGAGAAAAAACGCATTTGAAAAAATTGTGGTAATCCAGCATTTTCTCCTTTTTCAACAATGTTTTCCACTTTTTAAGCCAAGTTCCACCATTTCAACCGGGCTGAATTTATCGTCTGCAAATGCTTTGAATTTGGACAAGTCTAAACTTATGTCATCTGGTCGAGAGTGAAGCACAAAGGACAAGCTGACACTACGAGGCGTTTCCACTCAATTCTGTTTCCGGTATGAACAGCACCACTTATGGTACACAACTGTTACATTGTGTTAATTCTATGATATAGTGACCCAAAGGAACAACTTTTTGGAAGTACCTGGTAGCTTGGAAAGAATACTGTGCGAAGCACTAGTAAAAGAAACTAAAGGAAAACATGAAATGTGCACTGTCTGCCTCGATATAACTGATAGTGTGGAAAATGCCGTAAAACCCTAAGAAACCCATGCAAAAAAAGGTCAGTATACAGAAAACTTCTCCTTTGACGAAACTATTTCAAGTATTTGTTCATCTTTTTTGTAATAAAAAGACTGTTCAGTCATAGAAGAGGTTTTATAATTTACCAAACGATCGGCGTTTTTTATATCCCATACACGAAAGGTATAGAAAAGATTATGGGAAAAGGAGAAAATGCTGGTGACCAGTATTTCTCCTTTTTCCACAATCTTTTCTACTCTTGCAAAGGCAAGCCCCTTCAACTGAGTCACTTTTCAATTGTCGTCTGCAATTGCTCTTTAATTTGGACAAGTCTAAAACTGCGTCAACTGATAAACAGATAACCCTTTACTTAAAAAAAACCGAGTTTTAAAGACCCTTATAAAGAATGAAAGCATTGTGGAAAAAAGGGGAAACACTGACAGGCCTAACCAGCATTTTCTCCTTTCCCATAATCTGTTTCCACCATTTCAAAAGAAACCATTTCATTTGAACGACTTTTCACTTGACGTCTTTAATTGCTCTCAATACGGACGAGTCTCAGATTCTGTTGTCTATTAAAGAGCAGCTATTTACCAAAGATTCGCGACCCTGAGGAAGAAGGCTTGTGAATACTGCAAACCAGCATTTTCTTCTCTTCCCACAATCTTTTCAAACATTTCAAAGGCAGACCCATTCATTCAACATTCTTCAGTCATATTCTGAAGAATTTTCTTAATTTTGAAAGTAACGCAAGTTCTCATTGGTTAAACCTTGTAGTTTGACCAATCAGAACTTGCGTTTTTCGCTAATCTAGAGTAAGACTTAGGGTGTTCTTTAGAAAGGTGGGTGAATACGTGCCTAAAAATAGGCCTACACATTGATTTAATCTTGACGCTTTAACAGTCAAGAACTGATACCGCAATGTTTTGGGTTTTCCTTAACTAAAGTAGATTTTTTGTTTTTGGAATAGCTAGTCATTAATGTTTGAAAAGCCTTTTCGATCTGTAACTGTAAAAATTATGTCTCTGAAGACAAAAAAATTTCAGAGCAGGTGGACGTTAATGCCAGTTTGAAACTGTACACATATAAATTCCCCCTCTTGTTGGCATTCTCTTCTTGTCCGAATCAAACTTTGCATTGTGATAACTGACCGCCGTCAAAAGGGCAACAAAACTTGTCAGGGAAGATGAATCTGTAAGTGCCAAAATCATTTTCACGAGTTGCCTCCCCTACTTCAACCCCTATTTTTTTTTTCTCTTTACGTTATACTCTTTACTATATATCTCAGCTTAAATTCACTCATTGAAGTCTTATAAATCTTGAGTTTACGAATGTAGTGGTAGGCTGCATTTCTATGCCCATGGATATGAAAAAAATGAGTACTTAAAAAAGAAGGATAATCCTGTGGCAATGACCTCCACGTTGGGAACAGTTTTGTCCAAGAGTGAGCTCGGAGTCATACAAGTGCAGTGACCATGAAAAGATTTTTTTCCCCCGAAACAGAGACATAATTACACCAATTCACAGAGGGAAAAGGTCTAGAAATGTTAGACTGCGATCTACATTTTATTGCGGAAATGAATCTTTTGTAGGTTTCCTACGTTTCCGATTTAAATACACCGTGACTTCCGGTTGAACATACGGTGTCGCACCACTTCGAGACTGCTTCAGGGTCGTAGTTGTCAAATTGGTCCCATATGAAATTTTGCAGTAGCACTTCTGTTGCACTGTTTCATGGAGCCAAGATGGCTTGAAGGTATATAATTTAGTTTTGTTTGAAAATCGGGCAATGAGGGACTACTTGGATATGTTTTTATTGTGTATTGACAGGACTATTTTGTATCACCGGAGGAACAAAATCTTGGGGTCATGGCTGATCCTGAGAGGACAAATTCTAGGGTGCCCGTGTTGATTGGAATTGAGCGAAAAGCGCAATCGGTTGACATGTTTTTTTTTTTTTTCATTTTTGCAGGCCTATGAGGGTACTTTTCAGAGTAACAGATTGAGAAGCCATATTTTGCCATTAAGCGATCCGCGAAGGTGCAAATATGGTCATTTTCGCACTTATTTCAATGAGACCAAAAACCAGCGGCGTGACACCATACCGTAATGAAAGCAGAGCAGAGCAGAGTCTGGCCTAAAATGAAAGTATTATTTAAAAAAGGCGCAAATTTAAAAATATACTTTTCTCTTAATTTTCACACTGTTTTCAAAAAAAAATAATGTCAAATACTAGATTCAATTATATCAACAAGCATAAGGAAGATGATTAGTTCAAGCTTTTACTACCGCTCAAGGCCGTCAGATTCAAGCAAAAATACCCTTCTGTAATTCAGCTAAGTCATGCTCTGTGTAAAGGGGTTTATGCAATCTGCAAAAAATATCGATGCACGTCAGGCTGGGCAGTCCGCGCAAACCGTTTGCCATTTGTCAATTTTCTGCATGTCAGAGGACCGGTCTACATCAGGATTCAGTCTGTTGTTAGACAAAGTGCTTTTTGTGGATCCATAACTATGTGGTGTCTTGCCAGGTGTAATGGATCACAGAGATACACTGAACCCCCTTTTCCTAGAACATTGCTCAATTGTATTTTCGCTACACAAAGCTAGGACAACTTTTAACCCTTTACCAGGCGACAAAATTTCAGCCTTGTCCAAATTGAAAGCGGCATTTGCAGACAACAATTTCAGTGTGGCTCAAATGGTGCAATTTTTCTATGATAGGGTAGAAAACTTTGTGGGAAAAGGAGAAAATGCTGGTTACCAGCATTTTCTCCTTTTCCCACAATGTTTTCAATAGGTGTTCTTCCTCAGGGTCGATAAAAGTCGGGATTGTGTGGTAAAGGGTTAAAAGAAAAACTTAGTTTTTCAGGGATTAACGGATTAATAAGTCAGTACTAATCTTCTTAAATACATAGATAAATAAATATATAATACTATATATCAAATTACCCGAAATTAACACACCATTACCCGCAGTCGATTTTTCTCTCGTATTGTAGCAGACGACTTTTGAGTACATGGTGTCTAAAATAGAAATTGTTCGTAACGAGCAATGTTATCACTTGCCACAATCTTTTCCACATCATTTCATGTATGCAAGCTTAATGAGTGATTTTTTCACCATATTTTACAACGATGTTGTCAAAAGTTGTATGGTGTGAGCTTGTTTTTAAGAGGTAGTAAGTAAACTCTTTAGCATACCAAACGACAAAATCTTAGACCTGTCCAAATTGAAGCGTTTGCAGACGACAGTTTCAATATTACTCATTTGTAGGAGTTAGTTCATGAAAAGAAGTTCATGAAAAGAAAGAAACCGATGTGGTTAAAGGAGGAAGTGCTGGTTACCAGCATTTTCCACTTCCCCACACTTTATTTTTTAAAAATTCTTCTTCGAGGTCGTTTTACTCTACCAAACGACAAAATTTTGGACAGGACCAAATTAAAAGCATTGGCAGACGACCAACCAAATGGTGCTAAACTGATGATTTCTGTTTTTGATAGGGCAGAAAACATTGGGAAAAGGTTAAAATGCTGTTTACCAGCACTTTCTCTTTTTATCACATTGTTTTCAAAAGCCTTCTCTGTCAGGGTCGTTTAAAGTCGGAATTGTGTGGTAAAGGGTTAATCAGGGGGTCTTTTAGTAAAGGATTGAATACCACAAATGTACTCACTGTTTTACTTCAATAAGTCGATAGATTTAACCCCATATAATTTTAACCCAGATTATGCTGAATGAGTTAAATGAAACATTAAAGCCGATAGTAAAAACCCGAGTAATGCTATTTGAAACTTATTATTGGGAGACAAATATCTCCTTTACGGACAGTGTAGATCCAAGATCAGACTGCACGTTCTGTGCAATCTGATACTGATCTACACTGTTCGCAAAAGGTCATTGAGTCGTACTTAGCAGACCAAGGGTTTAAGTCAACTCTTAAATAGATAAAATATTTTGAATGGGTAAAAAAAACTGAGTCAATGTTTGACTATTGTGTTATGTCACTTTCACAATGTTTAACCCTTTACCAAACAATCCCGGGTATTTACGACCTAGAGGAAGAAGTCTTCTGAAAACATTGTGGGAAAAGGAGAAAATGCTGGTAACCAGCATTTTCTCCTTTTCCTACAATGTTTTCTACTCTTCTAAAATCAAGTTTCAATGTTTGAGTCATGTTTATTTTGTCGTCTGCAAATGCTTTCAAGTTGGACCTGTTTAAAATTTTGTCGTTTGGTAAAGAGTTAAGTCATATCACACCAATAGCCCACTAATTTTAGTAGTAGTAGTAGCAGTAGTAGAAGTAGTGGTTGTCGTGGTGGTGGAAGTAGTAGCAATAGTACATGACGATGCTGATAACAGTAGAAGTAGGCTAATAGTTTCTTTATTGGCATTGAAGCAAACATTCTTAACTCTTTACCAAACAATCTCGGGTTTTCACGAATCTGTGAAAGAAGCCTTTTGAAAACATCGTGGAAAAAGGAGAAAATGCTGGTAACCAGCATTTTCTCCTTTTCCCACAACGTTTTCTACCCTTTCCAAAACAAATTTCAATTTTTGAGTCACTTTAATTTTGTCGTCTCCTAATGCTTTCAATTTGGAACAGTCTAAAATTTTGTCGTCTTGTAAAGTGTAAAAGAACAAAACGATCTTTTGTTACATAACGAAGTAGTTGTAGTATCTTTTATTACATGAAGAACACAACCTTCTAACCCTTTACCAAACAATCCTAGGTTTTAACGATCCTGAAGAAGAAAGCATTTTCTCCTTTTCCCAAAATGTTTTCCACTCTATCAAAGAAAGAAGTACTCATTTGAGCCACATGTAAGTCGTCGTCTGAAATGCTTTCAACTCAGTCGAGTCCAACATTTTGTCGTTTGGCAATATGTAATCGTTTGTTATCACTGAAAAGGATGTTTGCAGATCACCCAATGTAAAATATTATACCGGTACAGTGCATACTTCGTGCATTCACCGTGTAAAAACTTCAATGTTACCAGACTAGGACCCTGTGGTCAGTTACCAAAAAACACTCCACTCTAACCAGATGCACGAGTCGGGAATCAAACCAAGATTTCTGCTTAAAGATCCAACGCTTGTCTTTCGCATAGTTCGATTTGAATAAACATCATTATTTACAGTTTTTCAAAGGAGAATGCTATTCTTCGCCCATCGCTATTTAACTGAAATAATGCTGATAACGGGGTTAAACACCATACAATCAATCAGTCTCTCTATCTGTCCGCTCATTTGTCCGTCTTCCTTATATTCCTGTCAGTTTGTCTGTCTGTCTGTCTCTGTATTCACATACATGATCGATGGTACAAACAAACCCAGGGTTATCAACCAAAGATCCTACCACTGATAGTATCTTTTAGTGTTCGTTGGGGCGAATTTAGATCGGTTCAAAACGACCCCCATTAGTGTAAATCCCTTAAATCCTTGATTTCATAAGTCTAAAATTTTGTCGTTTGGTCGAAGATTAAGCTATAATTATGAGTGCTACACAGTCTTTGAGACTGGTGTAAAGAATCTTTAATTTGACACATATTAACATAATGAAATTTAAATGTAGGCCAAGATTGGACTGCAAAGGTGCAGTCTGATCTTGACTTAAACCGCTTTCATTACCAACCAAAATTGTGATCGGCAGACTATTTAAAAAAGAAAATTTAAGGAAGGGGGAGGAAAATCGGCTTATTCCCTTCACTCTACACTCGAAGCAACTTTACCAGGAAGCCATACTTTAATTCTGTACAGTCTGATCTTTGATCTGCACAGTCTGCTACTTTGTTACATATTCTGCCTCAAACAATCTGGAAATACAGTAATAGAAATGTTTTATTTTTTTTATCAATTTTGAAAAATTGCTTGGTATAATCAGGGAGAAATATTAAACCCCTTTTTCCTACAGTATGGCCCATGTATAAGAAAATGATAGTTGTTTGTTAAGACAAGGGGATAAATAAGATCTGACATTGTTCTACATGTATTTTTAGAAACACCGTCTTTATTTTCCGTCAAAGATTAGGGATAATAAATCATTGTTATTTTGCCATTATTTTTCTTTCAAGCACAAAGGCGTTACTGTTAGTTTTTTTGAAATTTAGTTTTCTTTAGTCTTTGTTTGGCGGAGTGATATGTAATTTGCATGATTTCTATTTTTAAACCAGAATGGTATACTCGTCTATACATGCGGTTAGCTGATTAACTGTTTACCAAACAATTCCTGGTTTTCACGACCCTGTGAAAGAAACCTTTTGAAAACATTGTGGGAAAAGGAGAAAATGCTGGTAACCAGCATTTTCTCCTTTTCCCACAATGTTTTCTACCCTTCCAAAAACAAATATCAATTTTTGAGTCTCTTTAATTTTGTCGTCTGCTAATGCTTTCAATTTGGAACAGTCTAAAATTTTGTCGTCTGATAAAGATTTAATCCTTACGCCCTAAAGGCACCCAGCATACGGCTTTGAAAACTTCGGAAATCATTGTGGTAAAAAGGGAAATTGTATATAATGGTCTTGGAACGTTTCTCCTTTTGACATAAGTTTTCACAATCTGTAGAGGGGATTAGGCCTACTCCTTGGTCCAAAATACTTTTACGAGATGTTTACAAGGAGCAAGGGAGTGAAAAGTCGTATTTCAGTTATTGAATGGCCTTTCGTCTTTCTCTTTCAGCGAAAGGACTTGGTCATACTCTGTGAAAAGGGGATTGAATGCATCTGTAAAAAGTACCGATCAAGTTTAGCGTGCAGTCCTCGCAGGCTGACTTGAGTCGACACGTTTTGCTATTGGTCAATTTTCATCATGTTCTTGGACATTCTAGGGTCAGGATTCAGTCTGTTGTTAAACAAAATGAATTTCATGGATATATGGAATTGCTAATTATGTGATGACTCGCTTAGTGTAAGGCTTGCAACATGCGAAAAGGGGCATTCGGACATTTGCGTAAAGTGTCGTCTCGGATCAGCCTGTGCAGTCCGCGCAGGCTAATCCTAGACGGCACTTTACGACTACATTAGATTTTATCCTACAGTAGACTTGTATGAAACAGAAAATTACATAAAAAAGGAAAGTGTCGTTTCGGATTAGCCTGCGCGGAGTGCGCAGGCTGATCCGAAACGACACTTTACGCAAATGTCCGAATGCCCCTTTTCACGTGTTGCAGGCCAAATTTATTAAATGCATCACAGAGATGCATTAAACCCCTTTTCGCAAGAGCATTGTTCATTTAATTGTTTTTTAGTTTCAAGTCATTGTATATTTCTTAAACCTCTATACCAGACAAAATGATAACAGATTTGTCAAAAAAGAAAGCACTTTGCAGACGACAATTTGAATATGGCTCATCATGAAAATTTAGAAACATAGTGGAAAAAGGAGAAAATGCTGGTAACCAGCTTTTGCTCCAACTTCAACAATGTATTGAAAAGCCCTTCATTAAGGAACAGGGACTGTTCAGTGAAGGATAAAGTCCAATATACCCTTTACCACGCAATCCCAAGTTTTAACGACCATGACAAAGAAACCTCATGAAAACATTGTGGGAAAAGGAGAAAATGCTGGTAATCAGCATTTTCTCCTTTTCCCGCAATGTTTTCAAACCCTACCAGACAGATTGCTTGATTGTAGCAAAATGTGATTTGTCGTCTGCAAATGCTTTTTATTAGGATGAATCTAAAATTTTGTCGTTTGGTAAAGGGATAGACTTCAAAGCCATCTGTTTATTCAGTGCAAACTACAGAAGTGAGGGATAAAATCGGGATTATCATAAACGGTAGGTTCTTGTTACTGAAATTTATTTGTCTTACTCAGGCAATTTTAGAAACATTTTGACAAAAGGAGAAATTGTAATTCTCATATCTCGCAATTTCTTTTGATTTTTTGTATTAGAATTTAACACCGTTTTAACAGCTTAGGCCATATCGCGGTGGTCAGTGCACCTACGCATGAGTTTCCTGGCCTTGTCACACCAGTACTAACACAACTTTCTTTCCAAGTCACTGACTACTTTTAGTTTAAACTATTTATTTTACATCGATTGAGAAACAAGTTCTTACAACTTATACTAATCTCTCTCGATTCTGCTTCCTGGGAACTTCACCCGTACTCGCGCCGAATCTGTGGGCCAATGAAAGGATCCCAAAGTTGACGTCCGCTCCCGGGTATCGAACTCGGGACCTTATGGTTACGAGGCTGACGCTCTACCCCACAACCACGGACTACTTTTCTCACATGCATCAGAGGTGAAGGGCGAAAAATCGGCGGAAAGAACGTTTACCTACCCGGGCGGGCTAGATTTCTTTGATACAATATTTTCTCATGTTACGATGTATCATTCATCAAACCTTATCTTATGTTTAAACTCCCTTAATTTTAAGAAGATCTCTCGATTTTTTTCTTGTCAAACTGTAAACTTGTTTTCCTGTGTAACAATTTAGCCTAGATCTATAATCTGTATGAATAACAATTAAAATTTTGTCCAACAGTATTTAATAGAGTCAGCATGCAGCTCTTTGCGTAAACGTATTTCTTTGATTTTCAGATGAAAACATTAAAAGGCTACATGCCACTTTAAAGATTCCATGTGAGTATGAAAGCATATGACATTTATCCAGAGAAACTAATAGATGTCAACTTTGTCATTTGCACTTAACCCACTACCAAAGAATATCGCCTAAGACCCTGGGGAAGAAGGCTTTTGAAAACATCGTACCTGGTAGGCCTACCCAGCATTTTTTTTTTCAATAAAATTTCCAACAATGTTTTCCACTCTTTCAAAAACAAATTTCCTCAATATTGAGCCACATTAAGCTTTTGTCGTCTAAAAATGCTTTCTGTTTGGATGAGTCTAAACTATTTCGTCTTGAAAAGAGTTTGATACATGAAAAACGTTAGATCTAGAAACAAATGAATACTTGAGAAGGATTAGAAACAAGTTGAAATATAAGCAGTTCAAAGTGTAAAACAACAATCTAAATTTCTCTAGTCTGTCTGCCGCAAATATACGGTATTTCAGGAAGTGCTGAGCTCACAATAATACTGCTAAGTCTTGCTGTCAGAGCATCGACTCGAATATAGAGTGTTCTTTTACGTAGTCAACACTTGACTCTTGAAGCAGCCTCAAAACTTTACAATTTTTTAGCGTAGGCATAAGTCGTAAAATAAGCACATGAAAGTTCGGCTTTTCCGGAAAATCTTTGTATCTTTCTCATTCCCTAAAACTATTTGAGCAATCGATGTGAGGCTTAAGTTTTGAGGGGAACCGTCTCAAGGACATGTGAGGCTTACACTTTGAAGTAAGTCCTTTCTAAGATGGTGTGAGGTGTGAGTAGAATAATGGGGCACCTGAGGTCAGCGCCCTTTCTCAAAATTTTGGTAGGGCGACCAAAAACCTTCATTGTGCGGAAATGCAGACATAACGTAAATTGTTTGCATCATTACACCTTGTTGAAATTTGTCTTGAACCATTCAATTTCTAATATGCTTTTGTATCAAGGCGATTGGAGTTTGACCTGTGCAGCCATATCCATGATATTGAAATGATGGCGCCATAATAAACATCTAAAATCACCCACAATGCCTCGCGATATCCGGTAATACATCTAGCAAGGATTTCGGTGATTTTTGCTCTGTACCTTGATAAATTTCATGGTTATGTAAATTAACCAGATAATCAATTGCAGAGGACTTCAAGTTGTTGCCCTGCAGCAGACCACTTTTGAAAATAGTTTCTTCCTGTTGCCTCAATGTTTTCACATAGGTCCGATCATATATCTATAGATCTAGTCTAGATCTACTAGACCTTAGATTTTAATTTTCCATATTTGAGAAAGGGGATTTTCAAGGTGGTAGATCTAGGCCTATGTATGTAACTGTGATTCTTGGCTTAAATATCATTGATCTGTTTTCTTTTCATTTCTATAGGCATTCCTAGACTTGTTGTAAAGAGCAGTTTTCTGGGTTTTGCTTCAAAGAGAAATGGAGGAAGACTCGCAGTCGTGGAAAGACAGATGTAATCGCTACTTTACATCACTGTCAGAAAATGGAGAAATCAAGCAGAATGGCCATGTTGTAAATAAAAGAAAACAACAGAATACAGATGATGACAATAAAGTTTTAGACAATACAGGCCTTTGGAAGGATCTGGCAGCTTTACAAAAGAGGTCAAAGGAAAATAAAGTGATTAATTATATCAAAAACGTGGTGTTCAAGATCGATATTCATGGTACTAAATTAGCAGCTGCAAAGTCTTCCCACAACATTGAGCTTCTTGTCTGGGGGATTATCATATTGGCTGTGCTTGGATTTACAGTGTTCCTTGTTGTACTGCAATATAATGAATACCTAAACCAGAAAACTGCATTCCAAACTAAGTCCATCAACAATGATGGAATGAGATCTGACTCATCTGTTTCATTGTCTGTTTGCAATTTAAATGTTTTAAGACAGTCAAGCCTGAATGCAAGCCGTTTTGAGTATTTGTTAAATGACTCTTTTCATACCAACCATGAATCGCAACACAATATTACTCACTTTATTCAATCTGCTCTTCAGTCAAATGGAAAACTAGTAGAGTTAATAAGACATTTAGGGAATATCTTATCTGAAGATAGTGTTGCAAAATTGTTGGAACAAGACATTGTTGTACAAGAGTTGGTTAAAGTATCAAATTGGTCTGTTGTGTCCCGCCTTCAAGGTACAGGAAGTACAACCTGGTTCCATGATCTACTTATACTAAATAAATCAGATGTGAAGAATTTTGGGCACCAGCTTGATGACCTGGTAGTAAGCTGCTTTATTGGAACAAGGGAATGCAATGACAGGTATACATGGACTTCACAGACACTGGTATCTTTGCAGACGTAACCCTCTATAATCTAATAATTTTAAATATATAAGAATTTGGAGGGCAAAGATTATCAAGACACAAGTGCCTGTGCTTCAAGCATATGAGCCATGTTGTCGCATGCGGGGGTTTGATGTATAGATCTTGATGCTGCATTATATACCATGCACGTCATCACATAATAATGGATTTACAAAATCCATTCTGTCCCTCAAGAGGCTGAATCCTGAGGTAGAGTGGTCCTTGGAAATGCAGAAAAATGACCTGTATCAACCCAGGTCAGCCTGTGCAAACTGCACAGGGTGACCTGGGTTGGTACTTTTTGCAGATACATAAAACTCCCATTTTCGCAGAGCAAAGCTCATATTATTATACTTTTCCCCATTTCTTTAAGGCAGTATTTCCTAATACAGTACTATACATGCAGACTAACCTAGAAGGACTAGCTCTGGGTACAGTAAATGGGTTACCAAGCACTTGTATCTGAAGAGCTGTTGCAGTTGTTTTGTCATTTGTTGAATATTTAGAGAATTAGGGCCTGGCCGGATAGCTCAGTGGTTTGTGTATCTGACTTGTGACCTGGTGGTTGTGGGTTCAATACCCGGTTGAGGCAAACCTTCCTTCCAGCGATCTTTTGCCTCTCACCTCTGATGCATGTGAGAAAAGTAGTCAGTGGCCTGGAATAAAGGTGTGTCAGTACTGGTGTGAGAAAGCCAGGAAACACATGTCTAAGGGAGATAAACTCCTATACAAACAAAGGAGAATGTGGCTTTAGCAAAGTACTGATGTAGACATTTCATTAACCCTTTGCCACACAGCAAATTTAGATTTGCACATACTGAAAGAATTTTCAGATTACAAATTACATTTAGATCAGGTGATTTGATTTGTCTCTGAAAGGTTAGAAAACAAAGTGGGAAAAGGAGAAAAAGCTGGACATCAACATTTTCTCCTTTTCCCACAATGTTTTCAAAAATTGTCTTTCTCAGGGTTGTTTAAAAAGTTGGGGGATAAAGGTATTTGAAAACATTGTGGGAAAAGGAGAAAATGCTACTAATCAGCATTTTTTCCTTTTATCACAATGTTTTCTATTCTGTTACAGACAAATTCCACCATTTGAGCCAAATTCCATGTTTTCAAGACGGACAAGTCTAAAATTCCAGATAAACAATATTTTTCATTCTTTTTCCACAATGTTTTTGAAAGGGTTTTTAAAGGGTTTGTTCTTCAAAGTCATGAAAGATAGGATTGTTTCGTAAAAGGCAAAAAGTTATCTGCTGCAAATTTGTTTTAAGGAGTATTGGATAAATTGCCCATCCTTTTTTGAAAAAAAATTAACAATACGAACCAAAAGAAATAAAAAAAAAAACACCAAAACTTTTTTCCCTTAATCATTGTCAGTGGCTTTGTTTTCTAGAATAATGGTTTCATTGAAAACTTCAGTTCATGTATTGATTTTGCAAGTTTTTTATTTTGCAATTTTGAATAGCTTTTATCTCTATACCAGTACAACAATCATGTTTGTGACCCTTTGAACGCGTAGCAAAACTTTATATGCTTCTTCACACAGTAGGAATCAAGATTAGACTATATAAAATTGATCTTGGATCTACACTTGTTGGAATGTTTGAAAGATTTTCTGATCAAAAAAAGTCTTTAACATGCTATATTCTGGTCTTTTTTCAAATCTGAAAATGTTATTTTCATTTATTTAGTGCTCTAAGCTATTAACTCTTTACAAAAAAATCCTGTGTTTTAATAATCTTGAGCAAGAAGGCTTTTAAAAACATTGTGAGAATAGGAGAAAATGCCAGTAACCAGCATGATTATTTTCCTTTCCTATTATTTCCTTTTTCAACTCTTTCAAAGACATATTTCGTCATTAGAGCAATTTTTTTAATTTGCCATAGGCCTGCAAATGCTTCCAGTGTGGGCTGGTTTAGAAATTTTTCATTTTGAAAAAGGTTGAAAAATACCTGATCAAAAATACAATGATCTTTTTTTGTTTACAAAACTCAATATGGTATGAACAGGGCTATTGATTGAGCAATTTCTCTTAGAAAATTTATGTACCTTTGGTGCATGATTGCCGCTTCACCTTTTCCGTCATGCATATTTTACCTCACACATACAACTTTTTTTTCCATTGTAGTAAACCTCTGTAGAGGATGAAGATTGATTGATTAATTGTGTGGTGTTTAATGCCATTTTCAACATTATTTCAGTTATATAGTGGCAGCCAGTGCACCTATCCATGCTTTCCTGGAGTTTCGTTTACCAGTACTCTGCACAAGGTACTTTCCAAGCCACTGGCTGCTTTCCGAAGTAACCGTCGTCGAAACAATGGTCTGCGGTGAGAGAGGAATGAATCCTGTTGCAATGACTATCATCAATTCCAAGAAAGAAATTGGCCGAGCCAGGGATCGAACCAGCAACCTCCTCTTCTCAAGTCCTGCTTGCTACCGACTGAGCTACCGGGGCTCAGCTTCACTATAAAGAGAAATTGCGTACAAATTTGTTTTTCAAGGAGTAGAACCTTTTGGTTACCAGCATTTTCTCCCTTTTTCACAACGTTTTTGTACATTTTTATTCCTTGAAGTTGTTAAACCTTTACTACATTACAAATGTTTAGACAAAACAAAATTGAAAGAATTTGTAGATAACAAACTTGAAGTGGCTCAAATAATAAAATTTGCCTTTGACAGAGAGGAAAACATTTTGGGAAAAGGAGAAAATGCTGGTTACCAGCATTTTCTCCTTTTCTCAAAATGTTTTCAAAAGTTTTCTTCCTCAGGAAAGTTGTGGTAAAGGATTAAAAAGTCTGGATCTTTTGCTAGAGATTTTATAGAAGGACATTTTTTTACAGTGATGTTACTTCAGTGACAGATGTGAAGTTTGGAAACTGTTTCCAATTGTCTATGCTGTTGTCATCAGAACCGGGTATGACTTTATACTCACCACTACTTCCCCAACACCCAAAGAAACAATTTTTCAGCAGAGGACTTGACCAAAAAAAAAAAATTCATCCAACGGTTTCCTTGGACAAATTAAGTCACTTGACCCCCTTCAAACGAAAAAAAAGGGAAACTTTTAAATTTTGGGGGACATTTACAAAAACTGGGGAATCAAGATTCAAAGAAAGAGGGAGTCAAAGAAAACCTTGTACATTCCTATACAATATTGTTTATTAACATGAATTTTTGATAAATTTAGACATGTAAGCTAGGTTGGGGCCCTAATAGTCTGTGCAACAGACTCAGTACAACCATGCAAATGGTCCCTCTATACATTCCTATTTTGATTTTATTGAGACTGGGGCAAAAACGGGATTTTTGAAATCAAAGCACTGAAGTCACTGTAATGGTATTTGCAAAATAATATCAATTCTTTGAGATTAGTGTATATTGCAGAGTATGAGTATTATTTTCATTTCAATGCATTAAGTTTATGCTACCAATACAATACATATATAGTTTATCTTATTTTACCCATTAAGAGCCATTCCGTTATTTTGTGGGTATTGCTGCCACAATGGCTGTTGTTTTGCTACAGCCATTATGAAAATGTAATCTGAAATAGCTTCAACAATCTTCTGCTAAGGTGATAAGTTTTGATATGCAAATTTTGCACCTATCTAATGCATGAAATGAAATGCATTGTAATTGTGAAGCTGAGGACAGCCTATTGAGGGTCAACTTCTTTTGACCTTTCTATCGGCCAATCAAAATCTGGCTTTCATCTTTATGAAGGCCAAACTGGAACTATGTAAATCTTGTTCTATATCACAAAAATTGTGATTGCCAGTATGAAAGATGAACTGAATAACTCTTGAAATAACACCACTGGTTAGATGAGCTTCATGAATAATTAGTGATATTGAAAAACCCAGAGTTTACAGAAGGCACAATGAAAGTGGTCATCATCAAATCTACCATTGATAAATCTGTTCTCTAGTCAAAATGCTGATGCACATTTTTCCCATCTTTATGCCTGAGATAAAGGTAAAGGACAATGTTACTACAGTAGAGAAACTAATATCCAAGCTCTTGCAGAACACCAGCTAATGTTAGTCATTTGAACAATTATTGTGAAAATTTAGTAGCTCAAACTCACAGAAATATTTGACCCTTTGCCTTCATTTTTATAACTCAGACTATTTCTTTTTAGTTCAACTGATGCTGAATGCTGAGGCAGATGAATACATCCTTGGTGCAGTGCCATCTGTTGGATTTAAAGTCTTTATACATGACACAGGAACAGATGTTAATGAAGGTCAACCTGTAGATGCCAGTGTGAACCACTTCACTTCAGTCAATGTGAAAAAAGTAAAACAAGAAACAGTTTGTTCTTTTACTATTTTCCATTTTTAAATCATCCTTGATTAGTACACTTAACCCTTTACCACACAGTCCTAAGTTTTAACAACCTTGACCAAGAAGGCCTTTAAAACACTGCAGTAAAAGGAACAAGCAATTTCGTTGAAATGATATCCCCCGCTGAAAAATTTACTTGACCTTGTAACTTAAAATCGCTCCCAGTCAGCCATTTTTCATCGAAAAAAAAAAAAAAAATATATATCGGCGGAATGGGTTATTGTACACATGTATAGTTTCATGGAATTCCGTCCAATGGTATTGGAGATATTCTCTGGATGGACAGACGGACGGACGGACAGACGGACGGAAGGACGGACGGAAGGACAGACGGACAGACAACGCTAAAACTATATCCCTCCACCTTCGGAGGGGGATTATAATAAATGCAGGTAACCAACATTTTATCATTTTTCACAATATTTTCTAACCTATCAAAGACAAATCATTTGAGCCACAGTTAACTTGTTACCTGCGAGTGCTTTCAATTTAGATAAGTCCAAATTTTTCTCTTCTGGTAAAGAGTTACATAAAACTGTTCTGTTTACTTGACCATCTTCAACTGTGCTAATGAGATTAAAAATTAGGTTAGTTAACTATCAATTGCAAAATGTGTGGAAACATAAGCAAGAAATCCCTTTAGGCAATGAATAGATTCAATAAAACAAAATTTCCCATGGCTTAACATGGATATGATGTGCTTCAGACACAGTTTCAACAGGCAAGTACACAATAGAGTATCATAAAAGTGTTCTTTTTTTAGTGAAAAAATGTCTGTTTTGTGTTGGTTTTTATTGTTTACAATTTTTTTTTTTTTGATGAATCAGAGGAATTACAGCTTTTTAAGAGATTGTAGGAAAAGGAGAAAGTGTTCAAACCTTTTATTTTAGCCACATTCAGTTTGTCAGATAGAAATTGTGTTGTCTTGTAGTAGAGAGTTACCCTTTACTAAACAACCACAACTTTTAACTGAGGGAAAAGGCTTTTGAAAACATTGTGAGAAAATGAGAAAATTTTGGTAACAGCATTTTCTCCTTTTCCAACAATGTTTTCTACCATTTTGCAGATAAATTCAGCAAAATTCATGCTTTCAATTCCACAAGTCTAAAAGTTTGTCATCTGCGAAAGAGTTAATTGTATACACCATGATGCACAAATTTATATTGGAATTAAGATTTTGTTATGCTCTAAGATTTATTTATATATTAATTCTAGGAAACTATCATTCAGAGAGAAGATGGATCTTGCATATCTAAACCAGGAAGCAAAAAGGTAAGTCTGATTGTATGATGATATGTCAGGATTTTTGGTATCATTTCTCCGGAAAGTTCCCTCATTGAACCTGCATCAAAATTGCACAAACCATTCCCTGAACACTGAAAGAAGATGGCAGCTGAAGCTAATAGTACTGAAAGCTAAAAATGATTTTTCCGCCTTAACCAGTTGAAGGATTGAAAACTAATTTCACTGAAATGTTCCTTAAAAGATCTTGTTCTAAAATTACTCAAACTGTCTGGCTTAACTGGCCCGGAGCAGGGAAATACTTTATATTACCTGACATTTTATAAATATAATATCCATCAGGTGAGCCATACAGGGCCATCATGGCCTGCTTGTTTATGTAAATTACTGCTATCAAGGCATATAATTATATTGATATTTCATAGGCTTCTTCTTTCCATATGCGTTGATAATACATAATAACAATATTTCAGCATTAGAATTTTTGTATATCTTTTACACTATAATGTCACCTTGGTATGTTTGAGATAAAATATGTTTACCATGCTTATGTTTCAGAAATGCCAAGATACCTGTCATAAATCCCACATCAAGGAATATTGTGGATGCAGCCTTGATACAGATGATTCTGTGCCTGTTTGCAGATATGAGATTATAGAAAACTGTATGTCTTGTATTGTTGTTATACTGTCTTAAACCATATACCTAACAATTCCAAGTTTTAGCAACACATAGAGAAAAGGTTTTAGAAAACATGGGAAAAAAAAAAAATGCTTGCAACCAGTGTCTGCAACTTTCATCTGCTCATGTTTTCCCTTTGCACTAACAGCCTGAAAAGAGACCTCAGATAATTGCAGCGACTGCTTAATTGCATTTTTTTTTTCTGTCAAATAGAAATTGCTAATTAGCAGAATTCACAGTTTAAGATTGTGTTTTTTTTGTTTCTCATGGATTGGTGTTACCCTTTCTATTTAATAGGTTATCTGAATCTAACAAAATTGACTTTAGAGATCAAACATTCACTTTTATGAAAAGAAAATTTTTTCTCTTTTTTTTTTTTTACCAAAATATAAGCTGTTCATGAAAAAAACAATATTGTATAATATATAACTTATATAAGTGTGTTTGTCCTTTTTTATTTTCAGTAATTTGTCGAAAAGTTATAGCTCTTCTGCAGGACAGAGGTCACCTTGACTGTGATTGCAAAGAGAACTGCAGGTAGATTATTTTTGGATTGTTAAATGTGAGAAATGGGCATTTTTTAATTTTGTATCACAAAAATTTTGTCTTTGACCTTTGCTCCATTCAAAAAGTCAAACATGATACTGCCGAAGGCTGATATGGGGACCAAATAAGTAGGTAAGTATATTTTTAGAGCGGAAGTCTGCTCTCTTGAAATCAAATTGGTTTGTAATTACATGTTTTTGGTACTGTTGACAAACTGAACCCCCACATCTAGGTAATACATGTTTTATTTTGACATTATAGGGACATTAAACCAGGTTTTGGCCCAGTTTTTTTTTTTTTTTTTTTTGGGGGGGGGGGGGAGGAGGAGATAGAAACTTAATATTTAAAATGAGAAAACCCAAAAGACAAATGCTGGTTTAAAAAAAGATACATATACCTACAATGGGACTCAAACTCACAACCTTCAAAACCAGAATTGGTGACTCTACTGCTGTGCTATCAAGCCAACTGTTATTTAGAGGAGTTTAAAATGTACTTATCCCTTATTGTGATAAAATAATGGCTTTATTGTTACTTACGGTCTAGAAAAGTTTACAGTAAAAATACAAAAATCTTGGTAACTTCCTGTGATTTCTACATTTATTTTTAATCCATTTTTGCATGCAAATGAGAAGTAGAAGTCTTTATCATGATTTTCTAAGAAAAGCCTTGCAAAATGAAATCTGCTTTAATGCCTCTTTGAGATTACAGATTGGGTAGACCAATAATAATTTATATCAGATTTTTCACTAACTTTTAGGGTCGGTGTCTGAAAACTATAATGTATCAAAATTCTGGACAATGTCTAAATGCTTAACTCTTTACCAGACGGCAAAATTTTAGACTGGTCCAAATTGAAAGCATTTGCAGATGACAGATTAACTATGGCTCAAAAACTGAAATTTGCCTTCTGAAGGGTAGAAAACGTTGCTGGAAAGGGAGAAAAGCAAGTTACCAGCTTTTTCTTCATTTCCCTCAATGTTTACCATAGCCTTCTTCATGGAAGAGGATTATTGTGTGGTACAGGGTTATTCTCACGAGTTTCTCTTGATCTGAAGTTCAGCAGTATTGCTGCATATCCATGAATAAATGAATCATTTCATTATTTCAGATATAGACTTTTTGAGACAAGTCGTGACACTTTGGAGTGGCCCTCCCCTGCTTACATGGTAAGATTATTGCTTTTGATTATTGACCTAGGGAATAGTTTACCAAACAAGCCCATGTTTTAACAACCTTGAGAAAATGAGAGCTTTTGTAAACATTGTGGGAAAAGGAGAAAATTCTGGTAAGCAGCATTTTCTCCTTTCCCACAATTTTTTTCAACACTTTCAAGGACAAATCTCATCATTTGAGTCGTATTTATTTGTCGTCTGCAAATGCTTTCAATTTGTGCTGGTCTAGGATTTTGCTTGGTAAAGTATCCTTCAGCAGCAGACCTTATTCTGTCTTGCTTCAGACCACCTTTTTACCACATGACAAAAACGTAGACTTGTCGGAAAATTCAAAGTATTTGCAGATGACGATTTGAATGTGGCTCAACCGATGGAATTTCTCCTTGATAGGATAGAAAACATGGTGGGAAAAGAAGAAAAATGTGGTAGCCAGTATTTTCTCCTTTTCCAAAATGTTTCCAAAAGTTTTTTTCCTCAGATTGTGAAAACTCAGGATTGTGTGGTAAAGAGTTAATAATTTCACCCAATTAGGCTGCATGTTCTTTGTATTTTGATCTTTATCTATACTGGCCATCAAATCAGGAAAATGAGGAAAAGTTTACAGCATCCAAAAAAGTTAAGGACTGCCTTGTGGTTAGTGGGCATCTTAAAATCACAAATCAATATTGATATACAAACTGAAATATTCCTTGTATTGGGTAACCACCTGCCTTGACGACCACCTGTCTGTAAGAGGCATGACAGTGCATCCTTTGACTGTAAAAATTGTGGTCTCTGAAAATAGCTTTTTGTCCCCTACTAAAAGAAAGAGCGATAATTTAAAGTTCTGCGTCCACCTGCTTATTCTTTTGTCTGTATGTCTTTCCATCTGTCTATTCTTCTGTCCTTTTTTTTTAACAACTCCCACAATGAATTTATTGGGGTGTACTGGCATCACATTGTCCAACTGAAGACAAAGTTTTTAATCCTTTTCTCCTCTAACAGTTTTCAACAAATTGTGCTGAAATTTTATTTTGGAAGGAACTTTTGAACATGAAATTTTTTTGTAACAGGAGTTTTGACCTTTTTAAGTTTTTCCTCCTGATCCAGTTTCAGGGGTTGAGCCCCAGAAGTGTGGTCAATATTGTATAAGACTTAAAACCCAGGGATTGCTGGTTTGAATACCCAGCTCAGCAAATTTCTTTCAGAGGACTGATGATAGTTATTGTGACAGGATTCATTCCTCTCTCACTGCTGATCATTGTTTTGATGATGGTTATGTTGGAGAGTAGCCATTGGCTTTGGAAGAATAATGTGCTAAGTACTGGTAAAAGAAACTCAAGTAAAGCATGGATAGGTGCATTTGGCACAACTGAAATAATGCTGAAGATGGCATTAAATATACAATCATACAATCATAATGAGTTTCAGGGCAATCAGTGGGGGCTAATTACCAGCCTGCCAGCTTTCTAGTTTTCTTTGTAGAAAAGTAATTGCTCCTTGGCAGGGGATATTTTTTCAACACTGTGACTTGTGAAAGCTATGATATAAATTAGGTTTATTTATTTAGACATATTAGTATACTTTCAGCAAGTTTTATCTTCCATGCTCAGCAGGAAACATATCAACTTAACAGAATCTCAAATACGGTAAAGATTTAGAGAATTTCCTTAATAGTCTCTTTTTCAAACAACTCCATGTTTTTCTTAAAGTCTTGTGGAAGCAAGCTTTTGAAAACACTTTGGGAAAGAGCTGGTAACCAGTATTTTCTCCTATTCCCACAATCTTTTCTATCCATTTGAAAACAGTCTTTTGTTGGAACCACAACTGAATATCAGAGTTTTACAAAAAAAATTTAGTACACCTCATTCTGTAACTTTGCTATCCAGAGGGCCTTATTATGTTCACATCATAGCAAACTAATATGATGGGAGATTAACATTTTTGTGTACTATTTGCTATTATTTGATGTTTTTCTATCCAAAACCAAATACCATATGTCTACATATGTCTACCAACCTTTTTAGATTTATGAATTGGCCAAGTTATCTATTTAATTACTAAAGCCTATTGAGTGGTCAAAGGGTTGTCACATCTGTACGACATGCAGCATCTTTGATAAAGTTAAACAACATGCACAAGGGTTAGTGCTTGGATGTGTGACCATGTTGTAATGCATTTCTAAACTAGTCAGTGATTGGGATTAACTTGTAATCTTTAAATGTATATCTGATGAAAAATTTCACTTTTCAGTAGTTAAAAATAATTAGGAGAAAGAGGCAATTGCTGTCAAGGTTATTTTTTCTGTCCTTTTTTTATCATATTGAGCCACGAAGAAAACAATTTCAGTACTCATTTTCCACAACCTGTTATGCTGTTAAAGACATTTCTTGTTTTATTTTCAGGCAAAATTTAGCTTACATCCATGTTAATATGGTGCCAGAAGTGAAAGTTATACAGGAGGAAACCAGACCTTTACAGGTATGTATAAAGTGAATGTGCAATTCATTATTTGCCACTATCTTTTTTATGTGAAAAATAGATATGCAAATTGTCTGAAAGGATCCTTCTTTTTTTTCCCAAAACTTCACCAGTTCTAGTCTAAAGCCCAGGAGTGCCTTGCCTAAGGGCATTCCTATTTGACAAGCATCAGAACGAACTGAATCCAGAGCCACTTGATTATAAATGAAACAGTTAAACAACTTTAAGCCTTTACCAAACAAATTTGTTGACAAAATTTCAGACTTGTCCAAATCAAAAGCATTTGCAGAGGACAATTTAACTTTGTTTCAAATGACTGGATTTATCTATAATAGGCTAGAAAACATTGTGGAAAAATGGAGAAAATGCTGGTAACCAGCAATGTCTCATTATGTTTTCTTTGAACTTCTCTTGCAGGGTGGTTTAATTTTGGAATTAAGTGGTGAAGGGTTAAAGACAGATTCCTTCATTTGAGCCTTGTTGTTGTCAGTAAATAAATGGACTAGTATGAAATTTTTTTGTCTTGTATTGACCAGACTACTGGTCAATAAAATTTGTACAAGATACTTCTGACCATTTTTACCAAATGACAAAATTTTAGATGTAACAATAATTGAAAGCTTTAATAGATAAAATAAATCATTGTGACTCAAAAATCGAAATTTGTCTATGGAAGGATTAACAACATTGTAAGAAAAGGCAAAAAATGCTTATTTCTCCTTTTCACCACAATTTCCTAGTCTGTACTAAACTAATTTCATCATAATTATACCATGCTCATCTTCTCCAATCATAGTTTAACAGCGTTCATCTCATAATTCAACCCTGCTCATATAATTTTGCCATAATTTAGTCATTCTCATCATAATTTCATCATCAATTTTCGTGCTCATCAAATGTCATAATTAAAATCCACACACATCTAATTTCATCATTATTTGACCATATGCATCTAATTTCAGGTTTTGGATCTCCTTGCTCATTTTGGTGGCTTGTTTGCTTTAGTTGCAGGGATGTCTCTATTTACGCTGATAGAAATTGTCTGGCTTGTAACGAAAACTGTATTTGACATTGTTGTGCATGTTTCAAAAAGGTATGGAACTGGGATTTGGATACATTTGGTATATTAAACCCCATTGTTGCAAACTAATCCATCAGTAAAACAGACAAAATATTTCAGAATATAACACACAGTGTCAAGATTAGACTACACACACTGTGCATTTTGATCTTGATGTACACTAAGTCACTACTAAGTCTTTCCAGAAAAGGCAGTCTGATTTTGATTGACTTTTTCTACAAAAGACACTAATCCAACTTTAAATTAGCACTAAGAGTTTGAACAAATATGTCTTTGGTGAAATATACGAGTCATGGTCTGTGAAAATGTGAAATGTATCTTCTAAAAATATCAACCAATAGTAAAGAGTTTTGAACAAGGTCAGCCTGTGCAGGCTGACCTGGGTTGAAACTTTTAATTATTGGTAAATTTTCTTCCCTGTCAATGGACATTCTTCCTCATGACTCATGACTCAGTCATTTGTCTGACAAAATAGATTTTATGGATCCATATATTACATTCATGCTATAGTGCATCATGGAAATGCATTAACCCATTACCAAACAACCAATATTTAGACTTGTCCAAATTTGAAGGCATATGCAGAAGACAATATCAATGTAGCTCAAATGATGGTATTGGTCTTTGAAATAGTAAAAAACATGGCTGGTTACCAGCATTTTCTCCTTTTCCCACAATGTTTTCAAAACGTTTGCCCTACAGGGTCGTTAAAAGTTGGGATTGTGTGGTAAAGGGTTAAATGCCCTCTTCTTAGAGCATCGGTCATATACACAAGGTACATAAAGAACCATGTGAAAAGAAAAAAGCCCGTTTTTGAAAGATATGAAAAATATTGTGGGACATGTTTTAAACTTGTATTCTACAGCTGTCAATTGCAGTATAATTGGCATAAATTGTATGCAAATGAGCTTAAATATGAATATCCAATGATTGAAATGATGACTATTCATTAAACATGGTTATGAATATTCATAGACTTGCAAATTATTTACTTACAGATCAGGTAAGAATGAAGAAATTGAAAGACTAAGTGACTCCCAGATCACGTCTGTAACTTGGGCAATGTACAAACAGAAACGACGTCAAGAAGAACTTGATAAGGGACTCCGAATGAACAACGAGCAGGAAATAGACCGTAGAAAACTTCAGGGTTCAGGTTTAGTTGGTAATGTGAACAGTCGACTTCATCGCCGCAATAGTTATCTTTCACCTATCAGTGAAAATGGAGATTTGCTGACGGCACAGAATGAGAGACAGGGGACACCACAGCGAGCACTCTCAGAATGTGATAATACTAATATACAAAATAGGTCATATCATGCTAGCCATAAATATGAAATTCCAAAATCTTCCTCCTACTATAGATATGATTCAAATACAAGTGGGCGGTATGGAAAACAATATTCTGAAACAAACGGAAATGTACAGTATGGAATCAGCACTGTTACACAGCCATATTCAGGCAATGTTTTCTACAACAATAAAAACACCAGTGAATATTCAGAGAAGCCCTATGTAACAAGGAAACCCCTCACCACTCAACATTTGGACAGAGGGCATTACCGGAAAGATGATAACCAAGTTCATCTCTATGGAAATTCATCAGCCTACTTTCATGCTAACACAATCTCTGAACCAACATTTCTGTAATATTTTGCTTATCTCCGTGTCTAGTTTTCTGTATTGGGCATGAAATTCCAAAATATATCTTGGAATTGAACTAAATTTGCTTTGACATACAAACTCTGTACATATTTAACATATTCCAACTTAGTTAACCTTTTACCAGATTGACTGATGTTTTAATGACCCTAAGTAAGACGGCTTTTGAAAACATTTTGAGAATTAAAACATGTGAGAATCTGCTAATTACCAGCAAGTTTGCCTTTTCCCATTTTTTTCCTATCATTTCAAAGACAAATTCCTTCATCTGACACACATTTAATATTTAGTCTGCAAATTAGGAATTAGTCTAAAATAAGGACATTCAGAGATCTAAATATACTGGCAGCTGTCCTGTTCATGTGGGAGTGTCCTTGGGCTAGGTACTGCAGAGGTGTATCATAGCACCGGTGAAACAAACAAGAAAGCTGTCCCCATGAAATAATTTGAAATACTGCTACTGTATAAAGCAGCATAAAACACTTCTTACGAACAAAGTCCATAACAAAGAAACAAATGAACAAATGCATAGCAGAAATACAGGGTCCGGGCAGGATTCGAACCTAGAACACCCGGATGAAAGGCCAACACCATAACCACTGAGTTAAGGAGAATTCTCCGTAACACAGTTGTTAAGTATTGTATTTAAATCGGGATGAAGCCATGCATGAAGGAGTGGTCTCCCATAACACACCCCCTCTTAAAGTCATCATTTATTGATGACTCAAAGCCTTCTTAGGCAGGATGTCCGTTTTTGGACAACAAATGGGATTAATGGCTCAATGGCCAATCCCGGACGAGCCCCCATCTTACGAACAAAGTCCGTAACAAAGACACAAATGAACAAATGCATGGCAGTACAAACTGCATCTGGTGGGATTCGAACCCATGGCAGACAAGATCCTCGTTTTACGAGGTTTAAAAGGCCAATACCATAACCACTGAGCTAAAGAGATATCTCCCTAACGCAGCTGTTGGGTATTGTATTTAAATCGGGACGAAGCCATGCATGAAGGAGTGGTCTCCTGTAACACACTATTGACCTTTTACCAAACAGTCTGGAAATTTAAGAATCAAATGGTTTCAGAAACAATTTGTCATCTGCAAAAGCTTCTAAATATCCAGCCTTTGATGATGATAAAATTTTTTTCAGATGGTACAGAGTTAACCCTTTACCAGAAGACAAAGTATTAGACTTAATAAACAGGACAAACAGTCTGATCTTGGTTCTATATTGTACCCTGCAAAACTATAAGCTGTTGCTTAAAAAGTCTGATCAGTTTTAAGAGTGGCAAAGGATTTGTACTTTTTGTGGTATTGAGCTAGATCTACTTTATAGTGAAACAGTGAACTGTTGCATGCCTATGAATAAACCCATAGGCCAATGAATATCCATTAGCCTAGCACATGATACCAAAATTTCCATTATTAGACACCAATACTATAAATAGCATATTGGTGACTGCCTCTATATAGAGGCAGTCACCAATGTGCTATTTATAGTAATGGTGTTAATGAAAATTTCAGTATTCAGTTATATATAATTATACAGGCAATGCACCAATGCGCTTTTATGTGTTTGATGATCAACCAAGGAAAATGTTGATGTTCCATGATAAACCAATGGAGCTTCAAAGGCCTGTGGTAAACCCCACTGGACCGAGACCTATAGCGCAGTTGTAGGGTTTGAAACCGTAGGGGTGCTGGTTTGAAACCACAGCCCAGCTCATGTCTTTCTGAGGATTGATGATAGTCATTGCAACAGGATTCATTCCTTTCTCACTGCTGATCATTACTTTGACTATAGCAGCCAGAGGCTTGGGAAAAATATTGTGCTTAGTACTGGTAGAAGAAACTCCAGGGAAGCATGAAATTGACAGGTACACTGACTGCCACAATATCTAGTTGAAATAATAATGAAAATGGAAACACTATTCAAACAAACAAACGACCCCAACCAAGTTCCTTACCACTCAATAAGGAAGTTTAACTCTATACCACTCAGACAAAAATGTAGCCTTGTCCTAACTGAAAGCATTTGCGGACAATAATCTAAGTTTGGCTCAAATGACAGAATTTATCTTTGATATGGTAGAAAACATAGTGGGGAAAGAAGAAAATGCTGGCCACTAGCATTTTCTCCTTTCCAACTGTTTTTAAAAGCCTTCTTTCTCAGAGTTGTTAAAAGTTGGGATTGTGCGGTTAACCCTTTACCAGACAACAAAGTTTTAGAATTGTCCAATTTGAAAGCATTTGCAGACGACAAAGAAAATGTGACTCAAAAGTTAACATTTGCTTATGGAAGGGTAGAAAACATTGTGGAAAAAGGAGAAAATGCTGGTTACCAGCATTTTCTCCTTTTTCCACAATGTTTTCAAAAGGCCTTTTCTTTGGGGGTCGTTAAAAGTCGGGATTATGTGGTAAAGGGTTAAGAGTTAAAGGGCCATAACTCTTGTACTATTTTTACTAGGTAGAGTGAAAATCGTATGTGCACAGGTTCTTATGGGAGGAAACCTGCCTTGACCCTCTAGCACACAATCCTGACTTTATCTCTTTTACCAAACAACAAAATCTGGGACTAGTCCAAATTGAAAGCATTTGCAGATGACAAAATACATGTTACTGAAAAAATTGAAATTTGTTTTTGGAAGGTAGAAAACATTGAGGGAAAAGAAGAAAATGCTGGCTACCAGCATTTTCTCACAATATTTTCAAAAGGCTTATTTCTGGGGGTCGTTGAGTGGGGATTGTGTGGTGAAGGGTCAAATGAGGAAGATGGATAGGAAAGCATTGTGGGAAAAGGAGAATATAAACTTAGCCAGCATTTTCTGCTTTTCCTATGTGTTCTACCGTATGAGAGACAGATTACATGTTTTAAGTAACACTTTATCTGTTGTCTGCAAATGTTTTGAATTTAGAAAAGTGTAAAAGTTTAGTGGTTTGGCCAAGAATTAACTTTTAACCAAACGACAAAGTTTTAGACTGGTCCAAATTCAAAATATTTGTAGATGACATGATAAATGTTGCCTAAATGATGATTTCTTCCTAAGGTTTGTTAAAACTTTTGATTGTGTGGATAAGGGTGAAAAAAATTAAGTCAAACTGCTAGAAACCTGTAGAGGAGAAAAAGGACACAAAATTTTGACAGATGGAGTCTGACAACACAATTTCAAGTATACACCCATGATTTGTGGTGTCTATGGTTGTGAGATACAGTGCCGGCCTCAAAACCATAAGGTTCCAAGTTCAATTCCTCGAAGCAGGCGTCAAGTTTAAGACTGTTCATTGGCCTAAACATTCATCACAACTACTTGTATAGTTTCCAGGAAGCAGAATTGACAGAGATTACTATAGGTTGCAAAAACTTGTTTCTCAGTTGATGTAAAATAATTATGTTTAAATTAAACCAAGTATACATCCAACTGGCCCCTGTACTTCATTTTAGGTGGTAAAATGAGCCAATTTACAACAAAGAATAAGACTCTTTAATTTTCATCTTTTTTTTTTAGTAAGTCAACAAATAAACAACTGTGCTGATATTACATGTTTAATCCTTTACAAAACAATCCCTTGTTTAAACAACCACGAGGGAAAAGGTTTTTGAAAACACTGTGGGAACCAGCATTTTCTTCTTTTCCAACAATGTTTTCTACCCTTTCAAAAACAAATACTAAAATCTAAAAGGAATTAATTTTCTCGTCTGGAAATACTTTCAATTTGAACAAGTCCAGAATATAATCATCATGTAAAACGTTATCAACATGAAAACAATGTCATCAAAATATCAGCACTCTTCTTTCCAACACTTTGTGTTCGATAGGTCTAATTGTGTATGTAGGCAAGTTCAAAGTCTGTTATACAGGTTGCAAGGTTTCCATTTATGTTACGAAAGTATCTATGCATGAAAAACTGCTCGTCCACAAAATACCAAAGGCTCATTGTGTCCCTGGGATACATATAAAAACGAGTCAAAATGTAGCTAATCTATGTACACCAGTAAGGAAAAAAACGATGAAAAATACAATGTTGCTTATCTCTTACTGCACAAATTGATCATTTGAATTTAAATTTGTCTACAAATTTATCTTGACCTGCATGTGTATTTTCGTGTAGCCGAGATTATGCAATTGTAGTTCTGTTTAACTCTTTACCAAACAACAAAATTTTGGACGAGACCAAATTGAAAGCACTTGCAAACAACAAAATGAATGAAGCTCATATGATGATTTCTCTCTATGATAGGGTAGAAAACATTGTGGGAAAAGGTGAAAATGCTGGTAACCAGCATTTTCTCCTTTTTCCAACAATGTCTTCAAAAGCCCTTTTCTTCAGGGTCATTTTTACTTGGCTGTTTTCAAAGAAAACATCAAGGTATTGTCGTAGCCTCAACATCGTCATCTGCATCGTCATGCAAAAACTCTGATGCTTTGAAATATATCTGTCATTACTGAAGATGTTTACTTCAAACTCAGACCAGTTAATAGCTGTCAAAAGGGGAACCCATATAACAGGGGCAGGTAACCATCAAAATATTTCTGAAACATTTATGCCCCTTTTTCGACTTGGTATTTCACAAAAAGCAACTGCTGCTGAGCATTGGCATCCACATGCAGTGCTCTTGGTTCCCCCCCTTTTTTTCCCCCCCAACACAGTTTTGTGATATTTAACAGATGATTTATGCAGGAAAAATTAGGACACAGAAGGAACTCAATAGGACTGATGTTATTCAGTGATATACAGTCTCATAGACTAGATAAAAGCTTTCCCAACAGAAACTCTGCGGGCGCTTACTTCTTTACCTGACAACAAAATTTTAGACTCGTATTAAAAGCATTTCCTGACACCAATGCTCCTGCATGTCTAACCCTTTATCAACCAATCCTGTGTTTAAGCTATTCTGTGGAAGAAGGCTTTTTGCAATGTGGAAAGGCAGAAAATACAGGTGACCAGCATTTTCTCTTTTTTTATACGCCCGAAGGGTTTATTATGTTATGACCCCTGTCGTGAGTGTCGTCCCTCCCTCCGTCCGTCCATTAGCAATTTCTTGTGTGCGCAACTCCTCCTACAGTTTCCATTGGAATAAGTTCAAACTTGCCACAATGAATCTCTATGATGTGTAGTTGTGCATGTGACTCTTAAAATTTGGATCTCTGTAGGCATTCTAGATTTTAATCCATTTCACTGAGAAGCCCCTTCCGGCGTATATGCGCCGCTCTGCGAAGCTCTTGTTTCACAATGTTTTCTACCCTGTAAAAGATAGATGCCAACATATGGCAACCTTTGTCATCTGCAAATGCTTTCAGTTTTGGTCAGTCTAAATTTTGCCATCTGGTAAAGGGAGAAGTAGTGAGGGTGTAAAATTCTTAATCTGGAGGCCCTGGATTTGATCCTGATTCAAGGCACTAGGTTTTTCGTTGGAACACCTCAGAGCCCTAGCCGAGTACTGGTAAAACCCAGGACAAACCATCAATAATGACCACAAATTGAATTTTGCCAAAATGCTGGTATTTGTATGTAAAAGGATAGAAAAGGGGTGAAATTTTAGCATTTTCTCATTTTCCACAGTGCTTTCAGAGGCCTTTCTCCTAAGAGACCCTATAAATCCTCGTTAGTCTAAGGGGATGTCTAAGCTTCCTGCAGTTGTTGTATCCACCGTCCGATGACAAAATGCATTCTTATTCAACAGTTTGCGTTCATGACCTTTGCTATGGTCAACAAGGTCAAGGCCAAACAAGCTTTCACTGAGGTCAATATCTAACTTTTCATGCCTGTAGTGGACAGCAGCATTGATGTCAATGCCTCGTGTCTTTGCCAAGTTCCGACGGTTCATTTCATGAGTGTATCTCTGTATGTCAAAAGGATCATCCGGAGTTCTAAAACGAATGAATGAAACATGATCATCACATAAACTCTTTACCAAACAATAAGATGTTAGACTCAACTAAATTGAAAGCATGTGAGACAACAATTTAAAGATAGATCAAAATAATAATCTGTCTCTGTTAGGGTAGAAAACATTGTGGGAAAAGGAGAAAATGCTGGTTACCAGCATTTTCTCCTTTTCCCACCTTGTTTTCAAAAGCCTTCTTGCATCAGGGTCGTTACACGTAGGGATTGTGTGTTAAAGGGTCAACAATTATTTTCAATTCCACTTAAAATTACTGAAAAAGTATTTTAGATGAGATTATATACCAAGGCCCCGTGTGACTGTGCTGTACACTGAGCATGTTGAAGAACCAGGTCTAATTTTGGATGGTTTTCGTCTTATATCTTGTACTATCTCCTGTAACATAATTGTCTTCTAGGGGTGTTACCCATATGGGCAACTGTTGATGATGATAGCTAAAGGAAATTGAAGCACCATTTTCTTCTTTTCCAACAATGTGATCTACCCCTTCAAAGACAAATCCCATCATTTTGGCAACTTTTGTCAAATACAAATGCTGTCAAATAACCTTTACCAAACAGTCACATGTTTTGCAAACATTGTGGAAAAAGAAGAAAATACTGGTCACCAGCATTTTCTCCTTTTCCCTCAATATTTTCAAGAAACCTTTTCCTTGGGGTCCTTAAAACTCTGGATTGTGTGGTAAAGTTCAAACAAGCAAAGCCAAGCAGCTCAGTGGGTAGTGTAAAGGGCTTAAAACGCTAGTGTAGTTTGTTCACTTTCCAGGCTTGAAGAAAATTGGTTCTTTTCGCAGATTGCTGATAGTCACTGCCTAAGGATTCATTCCTCTCTCATCGCTGAACATTGTTTTGACGATGTTAATGTTGAAAAGTAGCCAGTACCTTGGAAAGGATGTTGTCTAAAGTAAAAAGAAATTCAAGGAAAGATGGATAGATGCACTGGCTGCTGAGATGTAAGTAAATGAAGTTAAACATGCATTTCAACACCAAACAAACAAAATGAATTCTTACGAGATCAACACATCATAAGCTCCCTGATAATTGTATCTGTACAGGCCACGATTACCGTTATCCCATCTTACTCTGACCTCATAGCCATTGTCATGGACATGAAAGATGGTACCCAGTTGGTCACTTCCTCCGTTCTGGTTCCCGTATTGCCAGTCTGGACCTAGCAGGAAAAAAGAATGAAATCTTTCCCATGCAACAAAATTTTGGACTTGTTGAAAATCTTAGCATTTTCAGTAAACAAAATGGTGCTAAAATGTTGAGAAAATGGAAAAAAAAAAGATTGTGGCAAAAGGAAAAGAAAATGTTGGTTACCAGGGGTCACTCCTTTTCATTTTTTTCAAACTTGTCAAACAATTTTTTCACATATACATACATATTCATATAGTTATTATTATTCTCAAAAACCTTCTTGAAATTCTTGTGCAAAATATATGATACCGGTACCTCAAGCCTTTACCAACCAATCCTTAGTTTTAACAACCAAAAGTTTTCCTTCTCCCACAAGGTTTTCTATCTAATTAGAGAACTTAAGCCTATATGTCGCAATTTTGAATTTGTCTTCTGCAGATGTTTTTAATTTGGGAGAGTCTGAAATTTGTTGTGTGAGAAAGGGTTAAGAGAATACATATCTAATTAAGGAAATACTGACTATTTTTTTTTCCCTTTCACTTCTCTCTCTTATTCATTGACAGTTTGCCAGGTACTGCATGAGTGGAAGTTTTTGCGATTTCGTGATTTGAAAAATTCACCAACTTTTCTGTTCATGTATTTAACCATAAGTGTATCAACAAATAAAATGTGTCTTGAATTCGCAAACATTTCCGTAAGTAAAATGTCCATAATCAGTAATTCCCAAATTTTTCAACACACGTATATATCCAGCTATACAGTATTGCCTCCTAAATTCAATGATAAACACTTTTTTTTCTTCGAAATTTGGTTTGATAATGAAAGTGTTTTTCATACCTTGTCTCACCCTGTGACCCACTTTGATTTTGTCCTCCAGTCTGCATGGTACCTTTTTTCTATCATCGAGAACTACATCGTAGCGACCTCTCTCCCCATAGCTACACACTGTTTTGATGCCGCAATCCCAATGAACATAAAGGCAAGCTTTAAAATGAAATTAGATTATATTTTGAATAGCTGTCTTGTCCGTTTGACAATTTGACCTGAACCAAATACTGTTTTACATGCTTGCACTCTACTCATTCTACTTTCAGTTTTAGCTAGTACCTTGTTTTTGTCACTAACGTATATACAGTCCTACAAGTATACAGACAGTCCTATATCCTATACCAGCAGAAAGCTGCATCAGAATGGTGGATCAAATTGCTACTCCTTGATAAGTAATAAAATAACAGTTACTGCATGTCCCGCTTAGCAAAACAACCTCGACTTTCCTTGCCTTGCTAACTCCGCTAACTAATTAGGCCTTGGATTTCAACCTGTTAGGCATATCATACAAAGAAGAGAAGTTCTAGGCCTTTAGACAGATTTTGAAAAGAGAAGGTGGCATTGCTGCTACAGTCAGAAAGTTTTCCACACCTTGGTGTATTTCCTCTTCATTCTTTTCATTCCACTTTATGTCTAAATAATAATCTGTACCATTTCACAATTTCTTAAAATAACCTATACATCTACTATATCAAATTTTGCAAAATCTAAATATGACCTGTATCATTTGATATGCCTAGTAAATACCTGTAATTTAATGACTGATCCCATACTTATCTTACACCAATAACACAGATTACTCCAATGCATTTGTAAGATCTCATGACTGATGGAGAAAGCTTAAACCAACAGTCTTTTCTCACACTAATCCCATAAAATAGTAGTAAATGCATGTTTTTGTGCTGTCTGATCATGATCTGCCCTATTTAAACATGCTTCAAGAATCACTCCTATTATTCTGTGTATTTGTTTAACCTATTACCAAACAATACTAAGTTTTGACCTTCACAAAAACAGTTGTGGAAAAGATTGTAGGAAAAGGAGAAAATGCTGGCTACCAGTATTTTCTTTTTCCCACAAAATTTCCTACTATTTCAGGGACAAATCCTATCATTTGAGCCATACTCAATTGGTTGCCAGCAAGTGCTTTCAACTTAGACAAATTTGGAATTTAGTTGCCTGGTAAAGGGTAAATTGAAGTTGCTCACCTTCTCTCTTAACACAATGACCTGTTATGGTTCCCCGCTCAGATACAACAACAATCTTTTTAGGGTCAAAGTTTGGTCCCCGTTTCACCCTAGAACCAATAGCAGGCATTCCTTCCACTTCAGCAAAAGTATCATATTCCTTGTTTTGTGTTTCTGTATCATCATCAGATTCTGTATCAGAGTCACTCACAGTTTCCTCCTTGCTAGATTCTTTTCCTGAGACATTGGCCTTTTTCTTTGCCCTCTCTTCCTGCTTTTTTTGCATTTTGAATTCCACTTCAATCTCTGAAAGCATCTGGCTCTATGGGGATAAATGAAATATCTTTATGATATTTATGCCACTTTCAATATTCACTCATTTGCACCTTTGTCATGTCAAAGGAACAAATCATCTATTCATGTCTATCTTAGAGTTCAACAATACTAGGCAGGGGCCCTGCCATTTCCTGCCCAAGAACACTGCAATAAAATTAGCCCCCAAGGCAGGAATGGGTCTTTTGATTTGGGGATCACAAACCCCGCTGCCCTGTCCTTTAATCCTTTACAACTTAATTCCATGTTTTTATTTTGTTTAACCCTTTACCACACGACAAAATTTTAGACCTGTCCAAATTGAAAGCATTTGTAGATGACAGTTTTAACGTGGCTCATATGAAATGATATTTCTTTGATAGGGTAGAAAACATTGTGGGAAAAGGAGAAAATGCTGGTAACCAGCATTTTCTCCTTTTCCCACAGTGTTTTCAAAAGCCTTCTCTTTCAGGGGCGTCAAAAGTCGTCATTGTGTGGTAAAGGGTTAACAAGCAGGGACTACCTTTCACCACAAGCCTGAAAGCCTTTGCAAACAACAACTTAAACATACATGTACCTAAAATGATGCATTTGTCTTTAAATGGCTAAAAAGACATTGTGGGAAAAGGAGAATTTGCTGTGCGGCTACCATCACTTTCTCCTTTGTGTATGATATTTGACTTATAAGTCAGCATCATTCTGACATGATTTTCTTCAAGCATAAGATGTTGGGCTGCATACCAGTGTGTATGTACCATAGCAGCTAAAGCAAGAGTGGTTACTATTGCTAAAATCTGCAAGCAGAGCGCATACAGCACAACCATTACAAGAATATTTAGTTTTATTCAGACGGTCACAGTAAGCGTATATGCTAAACAAATCCCCAAAACTCTATACCATACAACTGAATGTTAAACTTGTCCAAATTGAATTCATTTGTAGACAACTAATAGAATGTGGCTTAAATGAGAGAACTTGCCTATAGATGAAAAGAAAACATTGCAGGAAAAGGAGAAAATGCTGGTTACCAGCAGTTTCTCCTTTTCCTATGATGTTTACAAAAGCTCTCTACCTCAGGGTTGTTCAAACATGGGTAAAGGATTAAAATAAACAAAGACTCTTACCACATCAGCTGTACGGCTATCTGGATAGAGTGTTGTAATTAAAGTACGCAGAACTTTGGTGTCCAGTGTTTTGCTTTCTGAACTGAGCATGTGCAATGCAATTTGTAATGAATTAATCTGTGAATAAAGTGAAAGTAAATTGAAAGTTGTATGAAAGTCAAAATGAGTATGATTTCTTGGTGAAAAACTAGTGAGTTTGGTAAAAGAACAAAATGTGGAATTCTATATCACAATTAAAAAAAACCTAAATCTTGTTTGATTTTTTAGGGTTTAAAGGGGCCTTTACCACACCATGCCGACTTTTAACAACCCTGGGAAAGAAGTCTGTAGAAAATATTGTGGGAAAAGGAGAAAATGCTGGTAATTCCCACAATATTTTCTACCCTATCAAACAAAAATTTCACCATCTGAGCCATTTTGAAATTGTTGTCTGCCAGTGCTTTCAATTTGGACAAGACTAAACTTTTGTCGTCTGGTAAAGAGCCAAGTTCTTGGACCTTAAATAAAAATTTCTTTTGAAATAAAGAAAAATTCGGTAAAATACGATACCTTTTGTTGCATTCGTGTGAACTGTACTGGTACTTTTATAAAAGCTGCAATTTTTGGGGTTTAACTCTATACCACTCAATCAAGAGTTTTAACAAATCTACGAAAGAAGCCATTTGATAACAAAGTGGGAAAAGTAGAAAATGCTGGTATCCAGTATTATGTAATTTTCCCACATTGTTTTCAACCCTTTCAAAGACAAATTCCATCATTTTAGCCACATCTCAATTGCCATCTTCAAATGCTTTCAATTTGACAAGTATACATTTTTTTGTTGTGTGGTAAAAAGTTATATTACTGAATGTTCATTTTGCAATTTGTAACTTTGTCTAGTTCAATACATCAGATATGACATCATTATACTGATTTGAATACAATTCCTTGAACTTGACCTGTGTTAACTATCATGTGACATTCCCCCCAAGTCTTTGTGAAACTCTGGCACGAAATCTAAAAATACCTTAAAAGGCTACATAGCCCACTAAGGAAATACCACTGAATTTTTTTTTCTTGCTTATGTCTTTCTTATTTACTAATGATTTGCCAGCTATTGGCCTACCTAATTCAGGAATGAATCATTTCTTAAGTTTGGTGAGATAATAACAATCTATATAGCTCCCTTTAACTTCTTTTTCAAAATTTTCTTACTCTTTACAAGATGACAAAACTTTAGACTTACCCAAATTGAAAGCTTTTGCAGACAACAAAATAATTGTGACTCAAAATTAGAAATTCTCCTTTGGAATGGTAGAAACATTGTTGGAAAAGGAGAAAATGCTGGTAACCTGCATTTTCTCCTTTTCCAACTATGTTTTTAAAAGGACTTTTCCTTTGGGTCGTTAAAATTCGGGATTATTAGGTAAAGAGTTAAGTAATTTTGATAATATCAACCATGAGGATAACATTGTGACAGACACAACCATTCCCCATTACCCACCCCATACTTAAAGGGGTCTTTTCAGATTTTTTTTTGCTGTGAATAACCTTTACATTTGTTCAATATTAATAAAAAAATTCAAAATATACATATCTCTGCAAACATTAAGGCAACAGGACATTTACATGCAGTAAAATGTGCAAATTTGATGTTCTAATAATCGGTTAGTTGCTTTGTAATTTGTAACTCTGTCTACTTTTTTATAAGATCAAATATTACATCATGGTACTTATTTGAAAACCATTTCAAATAATCAGCATGTGTCATTGATAACCTGACATTCCGCCATACCTTTGTGAAATTCTGGCATGAAATCTAAAAATACTTGACAAGGCCAAGTAGCTCATATACCCTTCACAAACCTATCCCCAGTTTTAACAACCCTGAGATAGCTTTTGAGAACATTGCTGGTTACAAGCATTTTCTCATTTTCGAACAATTTTTCCTACTCTCTCTCAACAAAATTTCACAATTCTAGCCACTTTTTGATTGTTGGCTGGAAATGCTTTTAAATTGGATCAATTTAGAAAACTCCAAATTTTTTAGACCAGCCCGCATAGCTCAATAGGTAGAGCATAGGACTCGTGAACGTGATGTTTCGAGTCACTTGAGGGTGTGGGTTCGATCCCCATGGCTCGCCATCTAAAATTAGTCTTTCGGATGAGACGTTAAACCGAGGTCCTGTGTGACGGTGCTATACACCGAGCACGTAAAAGAACCAGGCGTAACTTAAGATGGGTTTCGTCCTGTATCTGCACTATCCCCCATAACAATACTAACAGCCTTCAGGGGGCGTTGCCCATATGGGCAACCAGTGGCGACGATAAATAAACGTAAATTCAATCAATCAACTCCAAATTTTTGTTGTTTGGTAAGGGATATGTACCTTTGACATTACTTTTCTCTTTTTTTCTTTCAACATTCTTCTCCATTGATGGTTTTCTAGCCATTACCTTACTCATTTTTGAAGACTGGTGAGACTATAAGAATCTGAAAAGTCCTTTAAGCCTTTACCACACAATCCTGAGGTTTAAAGACCTTGAAGAAAAGGCCTTTTGAAAACATTGTGGGAAAAGAAGAAAATGCTGGTAACCAGCATTTTCTCCTTTTCCCACAATGTTTTCTACCGTTCCCAAAACAAGTTTGTATTTTTTAGTCACTTTTATTTTGTCGTCTGCAAATGCTTTGAATTTTGAACTTGTCTAAATTTTGTTGTTTGGTTAAGTGTTAAATCTTGTAGATATCTACTGATGTTATGTTGAAGGGAGGAAACTTACATAATTATGGGTATTTGTGCACAACCTGTGTATATCTGTGCTTGGAACAATTTCACCTCCAGACTTCTTTACTATAACTTCCACCATTTCCTTTGAAATAATAAGAAAACAAGAGGTCCATGACAGCCCTACACTGTTCCACTGGTAAATTAATACAAACATACATACCAAACATAACAATCCTAAACAAAAAGGCTTCTCACTTTTCTCCAAAAAAGCCCACATGAAAGTTGTGACCCCCCAGGGCTTGGGGATTTTTGACAACAGAGGTAAAAAATGCTTGAATCTTGATAGAGTTCTATAAGATAGAGCCACATACCAAATAATACAGGTCTAGGCTGTATGGTTATAAACAAGATTTTCAAAATTTCCTCAATATAAAGACCCTCTTATAATTATGGATCAATAAAATCCATTTCGCCCAACCACCAACTAGATCATTAGGTGGACTGGTCCTTTGACATGCAGAAAATTTATCCAAAGCAAAAAGTATCGACCCAAGTCAGCCTGCACGGACTGCGCAGGCTGAGATGGGTCAATCCTTTTTTCAAATAAATCAAAAACCGTTTTCACAGAGCATGGTCAATTTTTTTCTAAACAGCACTTCCCAGAACATTCTTTCAAAATCACTGATTGCATATAACCATCGTTGAAACAATGATCAGCAGTGAGAAAGGAATGAATTCTGTTGCAATGACTATCATCAATCCTGGGAAAGAAATTGGCAAAGTGGGGGATCAAACCAGCCACCTCCTGTTCTCAAGTCCTGTACGCTACCAACTGAGCTATAGGGGCTCAGCTGGAATGTGTGGTATAGCGTTAATACACATCCACAAAACTTGATATGCGAAACTTTTGTCTCGCATATGGTAAATAGCAGACTCAACAAAAAGGCTATTATTTACCATGTTTGGCCCATGTCCAATGGGAACACAATGTATATTCATAATGTATTTCAATCTTCGTGAACTTAGAATCTTCATTTTCCTCTTCACCTCCTCTGCTGCATGCCGAGCCTGGCCATCTGTCACTACGTCAGTGTCGCTCAACATTTTATAGGGAGTTGGACAAAAATCGCTCATCAGTATAACACGATGTCGAACCTTTAGGCCAAACAAGTCAAACCTGTACCTTTTATAGGCTGAAAGAAGTAAAAAGCATAGCTAAATAGTCTCATCCGATGAAGGTGACACACACAGATGGATTGGTAAATTTGTAGACACAGCCAACCTGTCAAGCATCCTACCTCTATCTTACTTCAATTTCAACATATTTTAGCCATGCTCTGCCAAAAGGGGGGTTAATGCATCTCTGTGATACATTATACCAAGCCAATCATCACAGTATCATGGATCCATAAAATCCATTTTGTATAACAGCCAGCTGAATCATGTGGTACTCTGGTCCTTTGACATGCAGAAAATTGACCAATAAGCAAAATGTTTTGACCCAGGTCAGCCTGCACAGGCTGACCTGGGTCGATACTTTTTGCAGATACATTAAGCCCACTTTTCACAGAGCATAGCTCATTTGTTTAAAATCAATTGTGAGACAAGTTGTTAGGACTTGTATTAATCACTTCTCAGTAATTGATTTCAATATACCATAACCAACACTTACACCCCAATGTGGGTATTTCCAAAAGTTGACCCTGTTGATCAATGGATTCAAACCGTGAATCTCTGATATTAGAACCTTATCCCTCTACCCCTACATAAATGTCTCCCACAGCCTTACAGTTGAACATAGTTACTAGACCTACTTTGTTTATGCAGGAAAGCACCAAGTGGCCTTGGAAAAGTGTTCAGCAAAGTACTAGTGTAAGAACACACTTTTACTGATAGCCGTGACATAAACGAAATGCTGTTGAAAGAACAGCATAAAACATCAAAGAACAACAGCTCTGGAAATTAGGGCAATATACCACAAAAGGAAGGTATCAACTGCACATGACCTTGATCTCCTTGTTATGGCCTTGTTCCTGAAGCTTGGCTTCTGAAACCTAAACTCTGCATGTTGTCTCTGAGCTGCACATATGTGTGAATTTTTTTCAAAACAGAAAATTTGTTCAGGAGATACAAAACAGACACAAAATTGCTTACATAGAAACAGAATGGACATTACAGACAACCAGAGGCATAATATAATACATCTCTTTCAGTGTATGGTATGGCAAACAAATCTTTACTGGTGGCCAATATTGTTGCTGGACAAATCCAGTTATCAAATCCAAAGGCACTTACATTTGGACAAACTTCGCTTACTTTAACCTTATACATTAAATGACTGAGGGTGAAGCTTGTCAAAACCAAGCGCCTTTTATCATAACTGTATCTGGGTCCTATCTCCATTAATATTGTAGCTTGGGTCACCATAGGTGGTGTATGAATACTTGTGAGGCCATAATTACCATCCTGTTGCTATGTCCAATCCTCTGAGTCTGTTCTGCTCCAGCAATTATTAAAGAAACAATCAAGCTACTCAGGGGTTTGGGGTTTACAGGTAACTTGATCATGCATGGGTATTCCCCTTTTTACAAGGGATTTTTATTTTTCTCTGAGTGTGATCAGTCCTGAGCATGATCACTGTGGCAAGGTATATATTTTTAAGCTATTTTTTCTAAGCTATTGTTTTATCATAAAGTTGGGAGGCGACCATAAGTCAGTTCACCCCGGATCTGATCCATGTCAATATTAGATTTTTTAGTCCATTTTTTATTGACAGAGGGCTTTTATTATGCCCGCTCTGAGCCCCCGTAGTCCTACCTTATAGGGTTGTTTTTTGTTGGTCAGTGTTTGTCATTTTTATTGCAGTTTCTACCCATTTTGGGACCTGCTGTGGATAGGGTGGCAGGGAAAGAACTAGCACCCCAGTAGTCTTGGTTTTATGCCCCTAGTAAGTGGTGTCGTCCTGATCGCCCTGCACAGCAGGCAGGACTGACGGCTGCCCTGCAGCTCTTACAGTGTACATTTTTGTTCTGTTCAAATTTTTTTGAGAGCTCTCTGAAACATGTTGGCCTCAACTCCCATACTTTTTTCCCCCGATTAAACAATAGACAAGGTGGTACCAATTAATGTTTCAGATTTACAGTTTAAGTATAGGGTAATGACTTTTTGTTCATTAAAATTAGGATATGCCAACACTGTAGAGTCCAATAAATAGGTACTAAAACTATGTATAAGTCTAAAACTGTATCATTAGACAGGCAACACTCAACGGCAATGTATATATCTAGTTTTTACCTTGTTGTTTTATATGGTGGTCCTGAAAGGGTCATTTTTGGCTAGCCGGTATATATACCTTTTATATATCCTTTTTTATTCTACTCCCTTATTTTTTCAAATCGGGGAGCATTGCTGTCTGATTAATAGAAAAAAGAAATTTAAACCAAACTGTCTATAAAATGAATTGATAAAAAACCAATAGCTGCTTGCCACATGGCTTTATGCCACATGGCGAGGGTAGAGAAGACCAATGATGATGATGATGATCAGTGTGCTTTTGAATGTTTGGTCTGATATTCGATCTATAGAGTAAGATACAGACAGATCTTTTAGGAAAAACAGCATTAACCCATTACCACACGGCAAAATTTAAGACCTATCCAAATTGAAAGCATTTGCAGACGACAATTTCATAGTGGCTCAAATGACGCAACTTTTCTTTGATAGGGTAGAAAACTTTGTGGGAAAAGGAGAAAATGCTGGTTACCAGCATTTTCTCCTTTTCCCACAATGTTTTCAAAAGGCCTCTTTTTTAGGGGCGTCAAAAGGCGTCATTGTGGAGTAAAGGGTTAAGGCTGTATACCATTGTCTTTACCCTCTAATGCTTTATCATATCACAATTCTTAGACATGACTGTCCAAATTGTAAGAATTTGTAGACAAATCAAATGTGCCTCAATTGATTGGGTACATCTTTAACCCTTTACCACACAATGATGACTTTTGACGACACTGACAATGTGAGCTTTTGAAATCAGTGTAGGAAAAGGATAAAATGCTGGTAACCAGCATTTTCTCCTTTTCTCAATGTTTTCAACCTTATCAAGGACAGATTTTGTCAATTTGGCCACCAGTAATTTGTCGTCTGTTAATGCTTTCAACTTGGACCAGTCTGAAATTTTGTCATCTGGTAAAGAGTTAAAAGGAAAAAAACACTGTTGGAAAGGAGAAAATGCTGGTTACCAGCTTGTCCCTCCTTTTCCGAAATGCTTTCAAAAGACTTCTTCCTCGTTGTCAATAAAACATGCGGTACAGGGTTAAATCTTTAATCTAATTTATCTGGCAGTCCTAGAGTTTTCACTGAAATACCTGGGTTTGTGTCCTCGCAAAATAATGTCACACTTACTTAATTCAAGAAGAGGAAAAAGAGTCAACATTAGAACTGCTGCCAGTGGACTCCTTCCTTTGGCTTCCAGCTTATCTGAAACAAACAGAACACAACCTTTGTCTCAAAAACATATCTGAGCTTTCATCTTATCAGATATGAACAGAACGTATTTGAGCTTCTATAAGAAACAAACAGAACATATTCAAGCTGTAATCTTAGCAGAAACAAAAAGTAAGTTAAAAGTTACCAGGTTCCTCTATCTTTTGTTTACTATATACCTGGTTTTAGACTTCAGGTCTCTGCCAGCGACCAACATTTGGATCAACAGTAAAATGACAGATTGTCATCTTCACAATAATTTCCATACTTTTATGGGTATGATTGAAATTATAATGCACTTTTACACCCAAATTATTTACTTTTGGCCACTAACAGTACTTCAGATAACAAATTATGTCATTAATATTTCACAAAATGAGAACTGTCCTCTAACTAAAGTAGTAGAGAACTTTGTGGTAACCAGTATTTTCTCTTTTTTTTTTTCAAAATATTTTCAAATACTGTCTTTCTCAAGGTGATTATAGCACAACATTGGTAAAGGATTAACCACAAACAAGAAAAATTTTGTTTAATGTCCAGATGTGATGAAAACCATGCCATGATATAGGCTTTTCTGGTCTTTGGCCCAGAGCTACAAACTCAAATCAGTCTTTTGCATCTTAGGGGTTGAGAGAAGCAAGCCTCACCAAAAGTATTCATGACCTCGCTGTAGTCTGTGGTTGGGGTCAAGGCCACTTGAGTGGCATGGCCAAAGGTCACCAGTGACACTAGTTCTGTTGTACCATACTTGGTTTTAACTTCTTCAAGTCCTGAACAAAAACCAGGAACAAAAATTAATCAACATGGATTCTTTTAACTTTTCACCAATTATTATTATCATAATGGTGCCTGCAAATAAACCTGCGGGAGTCCATAGAATAAACATGTCCACATTTTTTATCAGTTGCAAAATATTATTTTCTATACCATTTCATCACTACAAACAAGAACTTGTCGGTCAAAAGCCAGTGCATTCAGCCACGACAAAAAAAAGTTGAAGTTTTTGCACAACAAACTAGACGATGACAGGGCTATGACAGTACAGTGATGTTTTCTTCTAAAACTGACAAGCTTAAAATAGAAAACATACAAACCCAGTACAAAGTCTTGTAAAGCTTCTCTCATTTGTAACCATGGTTCCCCCATCATGCTCTCCGATATGTCCACACACACCACAGAACATCGTAGTTTACATGGACTCTCTGTTGTTCGGCAACCTGTAAAATTATCTGACTAACAACAGAGGTGGGGAAATTAAAAATTTTCCCTTGGTAAAACCACAAGTAAGACCTATAATTTCTTCTTGTCAGAGATATAATGTACAAGTACAGTCCATCCTGTATTGAGCAAGCACCCAAGGGACACTCAAAATATACTTGCCAAGGAGAGGTGACTGTACAGGTACAATTCAACATACACGTGTTTGCTTTTTTAGGAACTCAGTCTGTGCCTGCTTCATTAATACATTTTGCTTGCTTGATAGAGGTGACCAGTAGGAAAAGTTTTACTGTACTTATCAAACTCTCTATGTATACATACATGTAATTTATGAGTACTTTGTTTAACCCTCTATCAAACAATCACAAGGCTTAACAACACTGAGGCAAGGCTTTTGACTATAAATTTGGTATACATAAGCATCTTTGGAATAATTCAATCCCACACATACATTCCTGTCAAAGCAGTCAGTATGTCTCATTCATGAATATGCAGATTTTGCATATTTATCATTATGCATGTAATTCTTGACATGTTTTTCTACAATTATGTGATAAAAAGAATCTGACATTGGTTTACTTTTGAGATATTTCATTAAACTTTTCTAGAACAATGTATCTAAGCTCACCAAAGGCTTGCTTGATCACAAATTTCTTAGACTCATTCAAAAAAAATTCATCTCACCAAAATCAAATCACCTAATTGTAAACCATATATACAGAGGCTTGTTAACATAATCTATACTGTTACGGGAGATCACTCATTCCTTACTGCATAGCTTCTTCCCGTATAAAACCAATACCTAATGACTGCATTGGGGAGAATTCTCTTTAGCTCAGTGCTTAAGGTGCTGATCCCTGTTTTACTAAGGTATTTACGTACAAAATTTTCGTAAGTTTTACATAACTATAGCATGGTGGCATATTTGTGCCACGAGATATGAGATAACAATCATGATTATTTTAGAAAACTGTTGCAATAAATCAAAGTTTCCTGGAAATTTTATATCTAGATAAAATGAAAAGATAAAATTTCCAGAAAACTTTGATTTATCACAATAGTTTTCTAAAATAATCATGATAGTTATCTTGTATCTCGTGGCACAAATATGCCACCATACTATAGTTACGTAAAACTTACGCAAATTTTGTTCTAACTACCTTAATAAAACCGGGGCCCTGGTCTTTAAAACCTCAATAAACAAGGACCTTTTACACACGGGTTCGAATCCAGCTAGGTGCAGTTTGTATTTTAGCTATGCATTTGTTGCGAACTTTCATGTTTGTAAGAATATTTTGAAAAATTGTGAAATAGAATAGTATTTCGAAACACACAGCTGGAAAGGTGGTGTTGCTTTCACCTCATTTGCTAAGAAAATTTAAGATTTTTTGAGAGTGCTGACACTATTATGTGATGTTTCATGCAATGAAAGATCAAACTACAATGTCTTACACTCTTTACCAGAAAACAAAATCTTGGACTTACTCAATCTGAAAGCACTTGCAGACAACAAATTAGATGTGGTTAAAATCTTGGAATTGTTTTTGAAAGGAGTAGAAAACATTGCGGGAAGAAGAGAAAATGCTGATTACTGGCATTTTCTTTTTCTTTCTACATTGCTTTAGAAAGCCTTTTCCTCAGTGTCCTTAGTACATGGGAATTTTAATGAACGGTTAATTCTTTACCAGATGACAAAATTTTAGACTAGTTCAAATTGAAAGCGATTGCAGACGACAAACTAGATATGGCCAAAATAATCTAATTTGTATCAGAAAGGGTAAAAAACATTACAGGAAATGGAGAAAATGCTGGTTACCAGCATTTTCTTCTTTTCCCACAATGTTTTCTAAAGCTTTCTTCCTCGGGTTGTGAAAACCCGGGATTGTTTGATAAAGGGTTAATAAAACTGACTGTCAAAGCATGGTTAGCCTGTTGTTAGTTCCATGATCTACTTACATTTTTCTGTTTCTTGGTCATACAGATCTTTCCATTCACCATCAGATAGTCTGGCAAAACCTGTATCATTATCTTCTTCATCTGACGGAATCAATACATCGCTATCGTCATCTGAATCCATGAGGAGCCTGTGTAGTCTTCTGGCAGAAAGAAAACTATTCTCATTAACTCTATAGTAAATGACAAAATTATAGCTTTGTGATCTTTGAAAGCTTTTCTATATGGCAAATCAGTTGTTTTCCAAAACATGAAATATCTATTTCAAAGGGTTGTAAACAATTTTGGAAAATGAGAAAATGCTGGTTACCAGCATTTTCTCCTTTTTCCACAATGTTTCAAATAGCCTTCTTCCTCTAGGTCATTGGGATTGTTCAGTAAAGGGTTAATGTTGGTAGGTGGATTATTTAAGAAATACTCTTATTTCTATCGTGGTTTATCGTTCAATAAACCACAGTTGTGAGTTATGAGGCACAATGAATAATCCATGAGGGCGATAACCTGAGTGGTCTATTCATTGTGCCTCATAACTCACAACATGGTTTATTGAACGATAAACCACGATAGAAAGAAGCTTATTTCGATTCTAACATGACCAACACTTTGTCAAAGGACATAAAGTTCAAACTTAGTGTATAAGAGCGGATGTAGACAATATTGCCTTGAATAAACCATGGCTGTTCCAATTTCTAACTAAAACAAAACCCCACTGCCCGGTCGGTAAATACAAAGAAATTTCAATAAAACCTTAGGCGTTGAACATAACATAAAAACCCCTACCGTTTTACTATTATATTTTCTCCCTTTCAAATGATGAAGAAGAATGAATGTATCGTCAAGCATTGGAGTCGCAGTCACTTCGAAGATCTGAATATTACTCCACCCACTCCCAATCCCATCTCCAATGCAACACCGGCCAATTTTGAACTAACGTTCACCATGAAAAGACACCTGATTTATACATATTTATTGGTAACTTTTCAATAGTTCCATCATTGTCAAGTTTATCAAAAACAGTTAAAATCAGCAAATTCTTGAGTTTTTCCTTCCTCCTTGGTTGAGTAGCTGAAAATGACAATTTGTTTACGTCAAGTGACTTTCATTGATAAAATATTGGAGGGCGGAGATATGGAACAGCCACAAGCTACTTACTTTATACAGAATGACGTCACTCTATATAGAATGACGTTGATTTTACCACGCTTTTGTTGCACTGTGTTTATAGAGCCGAATTAGCGTGTCATGTTAGAATATATTTTATACCATATCCTGAAGTGTAGGGATGAATATCAACAGTTGGAAAAGTTTTGTTATATTTGACTAGTGGTATAACACCTCATGCACAGCAAAAACTCCCTTTTGCAGACATGTTTGTTATTGAAATGAAAACCTCTGATCTGTGAAGATAGATGGTTTTCTTGTCAATTTTAGTTTTTTACAGGCTTAAACATGGGTAAAATTACCAGTCCATTTCTTATTTCTAATCCAGATTGTTGCAACAGAATCTACATTTTGATGTAAAAAGCCGTTTCACTCATTTTAACTTTCCTTGTAGAATACAAATCTCAGCATGAGCATATTTCCAGCAAAATTGCAATTTAGTTGGATATGGTAAAAAATAGAATATCACATTTGTGTTCTTTTTTTTTATTGTTTTTATCTAACTTGACAATTAAAAAAAAAAATATGAAAACATGGCACAGCCTGGATTTATTGGCTTCAGATTGACTCCTTAGATGAAAACAACAAAGAATGATGACTCGTGTAATATCCTATTCAAAGTCAACTGTAAGGCAGCGGTTGTTGTCCATGGCCAGTATTCACCATCCATTTAACCCTTCACCACACAATCCTGAGTTTTAACAACCCTGAGAAAAAAAGCTATTCAAAACATTGTGAGAAAAGGAGAAAATGCTGGCAACCAGCATTTTCTTCTTTTCCCACAATGTTTTATTATCTTTTAAAGACAAATCCTATTACATGTGCCACATTTACTATGTCTTTTGGAAATGCTTCCGATTTGAATCTATCTGAAATTTTGTTGTGTGGTAAAGAGTTATACTGCAATCTTTGTCTCATTCTAAATTTAGAAAGTGACATGATTTCAGACTGTCAAAGAAACAATTTCTGATTGACTAAATCAAACAGTTTAGCCGATCAAAAATTATGTCACTGAAATTCAAAATTTTTTTGAGAATTAGTCAGAATGCTATTAACCCTTTATCAAACAATCCCAAGTTTTAGTGACCCTAAAGAAGAAGTCTTTTTCAAACACTGGAAGAAAAGGAGTGAAAGCTGGTAACCAGCCTTTTCTCCTTATTCTGAAATGTTTTCTACCCTTTCAGAGACAATTCCTTTGAATGATACTCTTAATGTCTGCAAATGCTTTCAAAATGGATCATTCTAATATTTTATCATATGGTATATAGTTTAGAATGATTGGTGAATAAGGGCCTTTAGGAGCAAGTCTGAATCTCTAGCTTTGACAAAGAAGCCACAGTCATGTACCACACTCTCTTCAACTAGATCTATCAGCTATACATAAGTTATATGGCGTAGCTTAATAAATGTATATGCAGGCTCTTGAGAAACTTCTTGGTACCGATATACTCTAATGAACAAATATTAATGTGTGGTTGATAAAAAATGTGGACATGTGATTCCATGGGCCCCTGCAGGCACATTTGTGACAGTAATATACAAGCTTTGCCATTAATTTATGCCCACTAATTGCAAACCTATCATGAACCTATAACCCCCATGGTGTGGCACTTATTCACATCATAGCAAATTAACATGATAGAAAATAATTCTTTTCTAAAAAATAACTAACCTTTCTTCATGATGCATTAGCTCTAAAGTCTCATCACTGACAGTGTCTTCCTTTTGTTTTCCACTCTTTTCCATTTCATCCCTTAGATTTTTATTAGTTGATATTTCTATCTTATCATGCAACTGAGACAGTTCATGCCGACTCCTAGATCTGCTAAACATCTTAATCATTCTTTTGCGATGTTTTTTAAGTTGTCTATGAAACTCGTCTGGAGGCAACGAGAAATCTAAACCCGTATCAGAGTCAAAACGCCCAATTCCATGAATGAATTCAAACATGTCGCTATGTTCGTGCCGTCTAAAGAGAGTATTTGATTTTCGACTATCAGTGCCTAACTTGGATATCAGTCGGGGCTGTAGACAACTCTCACTGGACAAATTGTCATCCTCATCGATAACAACAAATCTGTTGTCATGCTCTGGTTTTGTTTTCTTTCGTCTATAATTATTTTGAAAATCTTCTGATCCTCCTGGAAAGCTTTTGGATCCAAAAAGTGCTCCCTGATGATTAAAACCATTGTTTTTTTCTGATATGTCCATTTCTTTTTTGTTTGAGGATAAATCTTTGTTCATTATTTCATTTTTAGATTGTCCTTTATTTCCATCTAAACCAGTTTTAGAGTTTTCAGTGACTGCCTTTCCTGCCACTGTTTGTGATTCAGTTTTGCCCATAATGTCTGTCCTCATTACAGCTGCCTTTTCAATAGAAGCAATGTCAAAGTTTTCTGCCTCCATCACCTCATATCCACCAATCTTTTGTAGTTTGCTAACTACTGCACTGTCACATTTTTCATTTGAAAGTCCAATTTGACTTTGTTTGCCAGGATATGGCCCACTTTTCTGGTCAGCAGTATTTTGTTCTTCTACCTCAAACTCACTCTTGAACTGAGAACTCTTCATTGTATTAATTTTCTGCAACCCTGAGGTACCTAGCTCTGATTTCTTGTGTTCTTTCCTAGCACTGTTTTTCTTCATATCATCTAGATCAGGGACTGAAACAGCTGTTTTTGTACAGACTTCAGAGTCATCACTTAATTCATCTAAATCATTATCCATAAACCCTTTGTATAAACCATAATTAGTAGACATTCCTTTAATTGTAGTATGTAAACCTGGACCTTTGTTGTTATGCAATTCAGGTCTCTCTATCTCTTCTTCTAATACACCACATTTGAAAGGCAAGGAAAACTCCATGCAGAATCTATTATCTTCTGCAATGTTTGTGTTTGAGCTCTTTAAAGTGCTGGCAAAACGTCCTTGTCTACTTTGTAGAACATTCCAGTCTATATCAAAACGACAATTTTTTCCAAAGGTGGGATATGAAACAGCATTATATTTTGATCTCATATTGTTCTGTTCATCAATGTAGAAATGCTCATTATCCTTCAAAATGCAACTTTCACTAATATCCACAAGACATGACTTCTTATTTTGAGTGTTCTCTTTTTGTAGTGTTGTTGCAGAGTCAAAACCAGCTTTCTCCGACTGTCTCTTACAAGCATCAAACTGCCTACCATTATGACTACCATTAAGTTCACTGCTCTCTAAGCCTTGTGTAAATTGTGGGTTGTTCTTTTGAATTTCATTGGTAGAAAATCCTGACTTGTACTCACTTCCTGTCAAACATGAAGTTTCGTAACCATGCCCTCCTTCACAAAATGTTCCTTCAGCTCTTTCTTCAAAACTGTTCATAACACCACATGCAACTGCTCCCGTAAATAGACCAAAATGGTCTTCCACAAATTCAAGGTCATTTTCAAAATATTCTGTTGGTTTACAACTATGTGCAGAGGAAAGTGTTTGCAAGTTTAATGTAGGAACCACATACTCTATCTTGGCAGCTTGTTCCGGGGCATTATCAACATTTAGGTTCACATCATCTGAGTCAAGACTATTTGATCTGGAACTCTCAAACTGACTATCAGGATCCTGGTTGGAAACTATGACTACAGGCTGCAAACCAAGCCTTTTTGGTCCATATCTTTTTGGGGAAGCACCTTTACTTTTGTCTGGTAAAAACATTACATTGGTGTAAATTCCATACAGGTTCTTTTCACTAATCTCATCATCATCCATTTGTATAGTTAATCTGTTATCATTACCAGCTCTTGTCAATTTTCTGTTAAACTCACCATTAGATTTAAGTTCCATTTTCAAACCGTAAGTTGGCATTGGCACCAGTTTATTTTCCAAATATTTTGGTTCATGCAACTCCTTCTGATATTGAAAATGTTTCTCGGAAGACTGGTTAACAGAAATTTGACTAGTTGCTTTTTTTGGAGAGAATGTTGAATGATCAGAAGCTGTCATCTCTCTTTGACTTTGATTTCTGCCTTCAGATTCTGATTCTTTTTCGCTTACTTTTGAAAGCTTATGGAAATTTTCATCCTTCTCTGAGATAGCTGTTGGAACACAAAACAATTTATGTCTAGGCTCAACATATGTGCTGCTATCAGCATAAAATGTGTCTAAACCTTTAGAATCTATAGCCATTCCACTTGTGTTGTAATTGTCAACCTCTTCAATACTATGTTCACCTCTGTTAAATAAATGTTTTGCTGTTGGTCTGATTGTACCATGTTTTTCAGTATACCTCGAGGTTTTTCTTCTAAAGAGTTCTTTATCTGTACTTTTTGGTCTCTGTAAAAAATCATCTGATTTTCCTATCACAATTTTGTCAACTGCAGTAAAATTGTTTGACTGTTGACTATCACAATTATTTGTAATACTTCTATTAAAGTAACCTACATTTAAAGTCATATTATCAATCTCATTTTCATTTCCTACTGAATTTCCATTATCATTATTTTCAGAAGCTTCCTTTTCAGCATCCTCTTTGCTTGCAAAATTTCCTTCTTTAAATGTATACAGGTTTCTTTGCTGTTCATCTAAGAGATTTGTGTCTGAGGTTTCTTCTCCTTTATCATTTCTTGATTCAAACTGGTAGACACCCTGTATGTAAAGTCATAACATTCTTTCCAATTTGTGTCTCTTAATATTTAATTCTTTACTAGGTGAAAAAAAAGGTTAGACTTAGCCAAATAAAAGCATTTCCAGACCACAAATCACATATTACTCAAATGATGGGATTTGTCTTTGAAAGACTAGACGATGATGGTTATCAGCATTTTCTCCATTTCTCACACTGTTTTCAAAGGCCTTCTTCCAAAGAATTTTTAAAACTAGAGATGTGTGGAATGGGCTTAAAAGACTGATACATGTAAGAATCTTGAGCCACCTTGACAGACAGTGTAGATTAAGATCAGACCACACAGTATGATTGTACCACTTTCAAAACAAATGAGACTCTCTTCACCATGATGCTTAATTGATTGTAAATTGCCAAATCATGCAGTTTTCGTCTAGCCAAAACTTGGAGTTATTGCTTACTTCTTTTATGTCCACCCCAACAGCATTTTTAGGGTTTTGTTACATCACACAGTGCTGAGCCCTGGTAGCTCAGTCTGTAGCGTACAGGACTTGAGAACAGGGAGTCGTTGGTTCCATCCCCGGCTCGGCCAATTTCTTACTGAAGATTGACGATAGTCATAGCAACAGGATTCATTCCTTTCTCACTGCTGTCCATTGTTTCGACAATGGTTATGTGGGAAAGCAGTCAGTGGCTTGGAAAGAATATTGTATGGAGTACTGGTAAAAGAAAATCCAGGAAAGCATGGAAAGGTGCACTGGCTGCCACAATATAACTGATCGAAATTATGTTGAAAATGGCATTAAACACCATACAATCAATCAATCAACTATATCACACAGTATATCTATATTTAGTTACAGAAAACACCTACAACTTGGGATTGTTTGGTAAAGGATTAAACTTGCCAAAACAAATTCTGGTAGCATGCCAATAGTTGTGAGAAAATTCTTAACATTCTGAGTAATAAACTTTTATGAACTGTGATAAAACAGTGTATGGCATTACCTTTCCTGACAGTCTTGAAACTTTTCCTTGTTGCCTAGCAACTGCCTTTGTCTTTGGGCCATCCACAGATGTACCCAGATCTTTTTGGGTTGTGGAGAGCACCCTGTCAGACCTTTCTGTATGCGATTTATTCTCTCTTGGAGCTGAAATGATTATAACAGGAGTGTGTAAGTCAGTCTGTCTCATCTGCATGAGGGTGCATTAGTCTATGAAAGAGTGGAAAACATTATAAGAAAAAGGAGAAAATGCTGGTAACCAGTATTTTCTCCTTTTTTCTACAGGATTTTTTTTAAACTCTTTTTTTCTCAGAGTTGTATATTTTCTCAGAGTTGTGCTTTGTATGTAAACCTAGTTTTGTTTAAACATTTTCAGTGTCAAATATATAAACTCTACCTCTTTTGACGGCTAAAATACAACCCATGTTCTGCGCAGTCTGATCTTGATCTATGCTGTATGGAAAGGCCCCTGTATTTCCCTATAGTACTGAGACTATTAAAATGTTCCACTAGACTACTTGTTGTTCTTTATTATGGTATCAGTATATGACAGGACTAAAATTTCAGTTAAAGATGAACATCGTATATCCTTACTACACAAACAAATTTTACACTGGTCCAAATTGAAAGCATTTGCAAGATGACGAAGTAAATGTGGCACAAATAACAGAATTTGTCTGTGAAAGGTTAGAAAACATTGTGGAAAAAGGAGAAATTATTGGTTATTAGCATTTTCTCCTTTTTCCACAATGTTTTCAAAAGCTTCTTTGTCAGGGTCGTTAAAACTTAGGATTGTGTGTTAAAGGTCTGAAGCCAAGTAAAAGAACCAATCACCTATCTTTACCCCATTTGAGAACAAGATATAAGAAGGATGACTTACATCTGTATGTGTTTGATACTGCTTTGGAGTCTTGGTTACCCATCTTTATTTCCTAGAGTAGTGGAAGTCTCTATAATAAATTCAACATAAAAACAGTTAACTCTTTCACTACTGAATAAATACATTGCATTTTCTCAAAGGCTAAAAATACATTTTCTCTGCAAGATCAAGACACTCAATGGAAGTAATGGTTGGTCAGGATTCTCAGAAGATAATTCAAACCTATTTTTCTAAAACGTTTTTAAGTCCTTTGCTATGCAAATTATTTAACTATATATACACTAACAGATTGTACCCTGCAAGCAGGACGAAAGGAGTTATTGTTCCTGTACCTAAAAAGGGCGATCTATCTGATGTTAATAACTATCGTGGAATAACCTTAACAAGCATTTTTTCCAAAATATTTTCAATTTTATTGGACAACCGCCTGAGGAAATGGGCTGAGAATAACAATGTTTTACATGATTGTCAATATGGATTCCGTAAACAGAGAAGCACTGTTGATTGCATTTTCATCTTAAGTTGTATCATTGACAAGGCTGTTAAACGAGAGAAACGAAAGTTGTATTGCTCATTTGTAGATTTTAAAAAGGCCTTTGACCTTGTGTACCGTAATGGCATTTGGCAAAAACTGTTGGAATATGGCGCTTCGACCAAAATAGTTAAAATGCTACAGGCGATTTATGAAAAGGTACAGTCATGTGTACGCACAGAGGGAAATTTGTCAGACTCTTTCGAAAGTTACTCTGGCGTGAAACAGGGTGAACCCTTATCCCCCTTTTTATTTATTTTATTTATTAATGACATGTACGAGAATTTAGTAGTAAACGACGGTGATGCATTTACGTTAAACGATCTGAAAATATTTATTTTACTTTTTGCAGATGATACAGTTTTAATATCCTATACCCCCGAAGGGCTCCAGAATTTAATTAACCAACTGCATAGGTATTGTTGTAAATGGGGCATAACAGTCAACACAGAAAAAACCGTAGTAATGGTATTTAAACAGGGGAACTGATCTGAGCAACTCAATATCTACTATAACGGTAAACAGTTAAATGTTGTCACAAAGTTTTCTTATTTGGGCGTAACCCTATCTTGTAATGGAAATTTTTATCAGGCACAGAAGGCGGTATCCGAGCAGGGCAGTCGAGCACTTTTCTCCCTTTTTACTCTTTTTGATAGAATTGAGTTAGACATTAGAGATAAGCTTAAACTTTTTGATTCCATGATCAGTCCAATTTTAAACTATGGTTCAGAAATCTGGGGTTTCCATAAATCACCAGATATTGAAAAAGTTCATGTTAGGTTTTTAAAAAGGGTTTTGAGTTTAAATCGAAATGTAACGAGTGCCTGGTTGTATGGCGAACTTGGTCGTTTTCCATTAAGCGTTTTAAGGAAAATTAGAATGATAAAATATTGGTTCAAGGTCTGTACTCAAACAGGCAGTCTTATGCATAAGTTTTTATGTGATTATTATTTAGCTGACTTAAACCACAGCAATTTGTGGTTTGCCAATGTAAAACAATTGTTAAGCGACCTGGGTTTTCAAAACTTATGGAACAACCCTGATGTCAATACTAATCATATATCCGCTATAATCCAGCGAGTGTATGACCAGTAGGTACAACAGTGTTTCAGTGAAGTTGGTTCTTCTAGTAAATTATGTTTGTACTGTTCTTACAAGGATAGCTTTGTATTAGAAAATTATCTTATACATGTGAATAATGATAAATACAGACAGGCTTTAAGTAAACTTCATTGTTCAGACTATAAATTATCTATTGAGATCGGACGTCATAATAATATACCACGTGACGAAAGGTTATGTCAGTTTTGTGATATGAACATGGTAGAAGACGAATAACATTTTTTGTTAGTCTGTCCGAAATATAGTATTCTGAGAAACGAAATTTTGCCAAAGTATTACTGCAGATGGCCAACTAAACGTAAATTTGTACAATTGATGGGTAGTTCGTCTGCAGTATTACTCAACAAAGTTGCCAAACTTGTTTATCTAGCATTCGAACTCCGATCTACCTAAATAATTATTATTGTCCTCAATTATGACGACATTAATATTGTCTTTCTGCTTTTCTCACATATTCATTTTTGTCGTTGGAATTTATTTCCTTCCTCTGATTTGTTTCTGTTGTTTCACACACACACACACACACACACACACACACATATATATATATATATCTATCTATCTATCTATCTATCTATCCAAGAAATTTATGTTCAGCCTATTGAAGGCAATTAAACATTGTAAAATGTTTTTCGTCAATAAACTACTATGAATTATACCTCTGTTTAGAAGGTTACCTTGGATATTATTTTGTGATTGTTTTTTACACTAGTGAAGACATAATCACAAAGAGAACATCAGAGCTTTACCTTGTTACCTTTACCTTGTTCTTCAGATCACCTTAGGCTTTGCCTCTTTGATCGATCTTCATAAATATTTCTATATGAGCTACCATACTGTACCCTGTATAACAAAAAGTGATAGGGGGACAAACACAAAATTGAGTGTAGCATGCTCAAAATGTACATTGCTGTTTACTGTCTATCACTCAGATTTTTTTGTTTTCGAAAAATTCACATTGCAACAGTTTATTGGGTGTAGCTACATGTTAAACACACAGTTTCTCTATGTTGTGGGTTCTCACTAGAAATGCCAAAAGATGTTGCTAACGAGCACCCACACCATTTGGTTTGAAAAAGAAATAGAGACTAATTGATCCATATGTAGATTTGATTTAAGGTGTAACTAACATGTTCAAACAATGTAAGGAGTATGTCTAAGGGTGTATTGAAATTCTACTGCAGTCAAAAAACTTTTGGTCATATTACTGTAACCAGACTTTATAAAAAAGATACAGCTTACACCTTGTCACAGCAATTTTTCCTTTGGTGCCTGATGCAAAATTTAGACTTGTGCAATTGTTAAACTATTTGATATTAGTGAAATTAAAAAAAAAAGACAAAAGTCTGAAAAGAAGAAAAGAATGATACGGAAAATATCGATAGATCTAGGTCTCTAATTGTCCTCATGGTTTAGCAAAGGATAGAAATTGGTGAGTATCACGTGCAACTGAACAGAAATTGACTTCACCTTCACCAAATAATGGAGCAAATAAAAAGGACGTCATTTGCAACTTGTGAGCGTCAAAAGGTCAAAACGGCATGATTCGGCGTGTATTGGATAAAGCCAAGACGAAACTGAAAGTGGGAGCATGTTTGAAAAAGAGAGAATAGAACATAACTAAGAGCATTTTATTTTCACTCTGAATATCTGCTTGGATCAGCAAATATTAGCAGAATCAAGATCTAACCTAACTTACATTAATTTTGCTTGAAATATCTTCTTTCGTTTTTGCTGCAAATCGAAAGCGGAAGTATATTTCTCAAAGAAACACAACATCGTGAGAAGGGTGGCAGATGTTTCGGTAACAGACGAGTTCGGTAACATAGACTTACAGAGTAAATCGATTGGACGTTTCGGTAACAAAGCAATTATATAGTGTTTATGTACCGTGATGTTCTTTACACGTAATCCATGGCTTCGTTTTGTTCAAACTTTTTATTTTTGTACTTTCCACCCTTTTTGTCCCTTGATAGATAGGTTCAAACCTTTTATTTTTGCACTTTCCACCCTTTTTCCTTTGATAGATAGCCTATCCACACGGTTTTTATATTGTTTTCAATACTTAACTATCCACACTTTTTTCCTTTTATTTTTCTATTTTCAACCCGTGCCTTATCTTGTACCTGTTGAATTTTCAGGATTTCATACATCTAGGTTTACAAAATGGACATCTGGTTGTACGACACTCTTAGGGTTAAAATCATAGTAAATTAAGCTGGGAAAACAGGTAGGAAAATATTGTGGCAAATGAAGAGAAGGATTGAGAGAGATAGATACTGAGACCTCAACAAACATTGTTTCAAACTGCATAAGCGAGCCGTGTTTGATCGCTTATTTGCGATGGACCACATATTCTATTGATTTTATGTAGATCTGTGAGAAATTCTTTATCTTATGGGTAACGGGAGGTGTGAAAACAGGCTGTTAAAGACACGCACCTATACAATGCACAATACTGTACCTCCTTCGCTCACGTGAAGTAAGAAAGGGGACTTCATATGATCTTTGTGCGTTGTTGAACGCTATAAAACCTACCTAGACGGCGACTTGTGTCTTTGAAAACTTGAGTAAAAAGCAGAGTAATACAAAATAATTTATACTTATTACACGCACAAATGTACACAGTCAAAATCACAAGAAGTAAGCAAGAAAGCATTGTTATTCCCTCTCTCCGTCTCTCTCACCCCTACTTTTCAATTTGCCACAATATTTCCACCTGTATAACTTCTATTTCTGAAGTTAGGGTTGATAATCCATAATCTTAACATTTAGAGCATCGAACAAACAAAATGGCCATTTTCATCTTTGAAATGTTAAGTCTAATGTTAGCGGTTGAGTGGTTGTTCTTGTTTATAATCTCTAGGAAACGCAGGTAGTATTGATCAAAGATCAGACTCTGTGCTTTGTGCAGTCTGATCCTGAACAGTATAGGCCGCAAAGGCAACAGCAAAAGTGAAAGGTACTTTAAGGGTTAATGGCACAACGGGTACAATTGGATATTATTCCATACATCAAGTGTGGGTGTAAATCGAAAATAAGCTACGGTGATCAATAATTTTTAATTTAGATCTATTTCAGATATTGTATACATAGAGCATGGAATGAGGAACATAACAGAAATATTATTTATGAAACACAGCGGGAATTACAAATTAAGGTTTAAAATAACGAAGGTTTGAACATTATAACAAAGCCATGCATTGGGTACATAAACACTATATAATTGCTTTGTTACCGAGACTTCCAATCGATTTACACTATAAGTCTATATTGCCGAACTCGTCTGTTACCGAAACATCCGTAAATCCGTGAGAATAATAAAACTTCTACCATTCGTGAGGGCCTGTACTCAACAAAAACGGAAGATATTTTGTGATGTATATAAATTGTAAAATGTTTTGAATCTATTTTAATTTTTATTATGGTTCTTAAACTTTAAAAGAAGATAATGAAAATGTACCACTAACATGTGTCAAACGGAAGGGGTGGGCCTAAAGTACGCAATGGAAATATTATGGAGCAATGGCCGCAATAGAAAAGAAAGTACGCAATGGAAATATACTATTAGGTATATTATGAAATAAATTAACCAAGTATGGTTTCAAACATGTTTGTTTGTACCCATTGATCTTTAAAAAGGTAAATCTACAGCTATAAACCGGAAATAATATTTTTGTAGCGTTGAAAAATGTATTTGTAGTGATAATTCTACCTCATGTGGGTATTCCAGATGGAGAGATGAAAATGTACTAGATTCAAACTAATATAATATATTGTACCCAAAAAGTGTCTTACCGTGTGTAAAATATGTATGTGTGTGTTTTAAAATAGATAGTTATTTGAAGCGTAAATTTTGAAACCTTTTTTATATCTATGCATGCAGATGTTGAAACTTTCTTGTAAATTTCCATTGCGCGGGACCGGCGCAATGGAAAAGAAAATACTCAATGAAAATATATTATAGTCATGTTATTAAATAAAGTAACTATGTATGATTTAGAAGTAGTTATATTGTACTCATTGATTCTTTATAAGATTTATGTACATATACAGCTATGAACCAAAGATAATGTCTCTGTGCCGCTGAAAAAATAATTTTGTATTTATATTCAGTCCATTACGCAGGTATTCTCAGTTGGCGAAATGGAAAATTTACCAAATTCAAACTACCATCCATTGTAACCTAAACGTGTCTTTTAGTGTAAAATGCTTTTCTTTTTGGATACTTAATTGAAACATTTTTTTAAAAGTACATATACAGATGTTGAAACTTCCTTTTAAAAATCCATAGCACAGGACTGGCGTAATGGAAAATGGAAAAGAAAGTACACAATGGAACTATATTCTGTATATGTTATGAAATAAAACAACTATGTATTATTCAAGTTCAAATGTGTTTATTTTAATTCAATGATCTTTTATCATGTTCATCTATAGGTATAAACCAAAAACCACACAATTAGCTACTCTTTCCATAACGTTTTCCACCATGAACTACATTTGACGGGAATATTCATCTTCTCTTACGAGCAAACAAACAATTGGCTACTCTTGCCATAATGTTTTCCACAATGAACTATGTATGATGTGAATATTTGTTCTCTCTTCCGAGAAAACACACAAATGGTTACTCTTTCCACACTGTTCTCCGCAACGAACTACGTATGAAGGTAACACTATCCTTCCTTTACGAGCAAATCAAATTTGGCTACTCTTGCCACAATGTTTTCCCTAATGAACTTATGACCTGAATATTTATTCTCTTTCACAAGCAAACACACAGATAGCTTCTCTTTCCACAATGTTTTTTCACAATGAACTGCGTATGATCAGGGATCGTAAATTATACGATCCCTGTTATGACAGGATTGTTATCCTCTATAAAGCAAACACAAAATCGGCTGCTCTTTCTACATTGTTCTCCACAATGAACTACCTATGACGGGAATATTTATGCTCTCTAACAAGCAAACACACAATTGGAGCTACTCTTTCCATAATATATTTCACAACGTTCTACTTGTGACTTGCACACTTATCCCTTCTTATAAGCAAATACATTTTTTGCTACTCTTGCCACAATGTTTTCCACAATTAACTACATTTTGCGGGAATATTTATTCCTTTTTCAAGCAGACACACAGTTTATTACACTTACGCCTACACTTACACTTTCAGTACATTAATTTAAGTAACAATCAATCGATTTAAGCCATTTACTTGAGTAGGCATTCACATATTAATCAGTAATTACAATCTGTAGTTTGCCAGACACATTTAATTGTGTGTTTCCCTTTGTATTTCGTCAGCCCTGCGCAATGGAAATTTAACGTACATTTGAATCAATCAACTATATGGGTAACAAACACATCGTCATGTGTAAGTTTTATTATGATTACACTATGATCTCTATGTCATTTATCTATTTGTATTACCATACTGTATGTTGTACATACGTGGAAAAAATAAAGTTTATTGAATTGAATTGAATTGAATATTCCACCCCCTCTTTTTCTTTGAGATGTATACGTTTTAGTGGTTCAGTAACTACATCGAAGCACATTTTCAAAAATTGAATTTTTTGACTATATTTCCATTGTGTACTTTCCAATTTTCAATTTCGCCATCTGAGAATACTGCATAATGGAAAAAAAAATATCGCTACAAATATATTTTTTAGCCATGAGTACAAAAATATTGTATTAGGTTTATAACTGGATATATACCTTTTAACAGGTGAATGAGTACAAATAAACATATTTGAAATCATACGTGGTTACCAAATACTTTATTTTACAAGTTATATATAGTATATTTCCATTGCGTAGTTTCTTTTCCATTGCGCCAGTCCCGTGCAATGGAAATTTAGAAGGAAGTTTTATCACCTGGATCAGGGATCTTATATACGATCCCTGTCTAGATACTCAAAAGGTATAGGAAAAAAAAGTTTCATTTTTTTAAAATCAAGTTATTATCCATTTTAATACTCAATCTGGACTTTAAGACCTGTTCTGGGTACATTATATTGTACTTGTTCGAACTTGGTAAATTTTCCATTTCCCCTTTATGAGATTACCTGCATAACGGAGGAAATATCGCTACAAATGCATTTTTTAAACGGTACAAAAACGTTATTTTTCTGTATTCCTGTAGATATACCCTATAAAAGATGGATGGGTACAAATACACACGTTTGAAATCATACATACTCACTTTATTTAATAACAAATATATAATATATTTCCATTGCGTACTTTCTTTTCCATTGCGCCAGTCCCGCGCAATGGAAATTTAAAAAGTTTTAACATTTGTACTTATAAGCATAAAGAAATTCCATTCATATCCTTCAATTCACTACCCATAAGAAAATACACTACAGACCTGTAACATTTTGGGTACAATATATTGTATAAGTTTGACTTTGGTAAATTTTCCATTTCGCCATCTGAGAATACCTGCATAATGGAAAAATATCACTACAAGTACATTTTTTTTTCAGCGGTAAAAACATAATTTTTGATTTTTACTTGTATATGTACCTTTAATGGGTAAAAAAAAAACACGTTTCAAATCATTTATTGTTACTTTATTTAATAACACATACATAATATATTTCCATTGCGTACTTTCTTTTCCATTGCGTCCATTGCTCCATAATATTTCCATTGCGTACTTTAAGCCTACCGAACGGAAGCGAGTACCAGCCGCAACCGGAAACAGGAAATCGAGGGAGTTACTCAGACATCACATATTTATTTCCAGCATTTTTACTTATGCTTATTGGTGATCATGTGCGGCTGACCAAAGTATGGCTAATTCAGTGAAATCGACCTTTAAATCCTACATTTCACAATCTTCTCGGGAATCCAAGAGAAAACCGGTAAGGTCCTATTTGTATGAAATTTGCTTTGATTGCTTACCTTTCCTCAGGTGGGTGGGGACGACTCCTGCAGATGTTGCTTATCTAATGACCCATTTGTGTTACAAAATAGTTCTCGACCCATCAGGAGGCAACTTTCTAAGAGACTTTTTGAAAAGCTCAAATTGATAGTGTAAAGCAATTATGTCATGTCAAACAATTATATAGAGATACATGTATTTTCCTACCTTCAGTCTGAAGGGTTGCGCCGATGTTATTTTTGTGATTGGGTCTCCGCAACCCTTCATTGCAGCCCCACTTCTACAGTATCTGGAAATTTCAAAATCTTACCGGTCATTTTTCAGTCGGCTTAATGTGTCTTTAATCTACTTGTCAGCTATGGAAATGGACATGAATTGATAGATAAATGATTTAACTTCACATCGACAAGTTTAGTGCAAGGTTTTCATTGATCCTTTTGTAATTTACCATTTATTTGACATAAACACATCTGGCTATATTTGTAAACAAACACTCATAAATTGAGTTAACTGGGCATGCGTGGTCAATTTGGTTTGAAAAAATGATATTGTGTGATCGGCAATTTAATTGATAAATACGACTCTTTGTCAGTGCTCGCGCTGCCAATCGACATTATCGACAATTGTCTATTAATTAATTCAGCTGTTGATTAATTCTTCCAATTGTCGATAAAAATTGTCGATTAATTTATTCCCAAAAAAAGTGGGGTAAAATTCCCTTTACTTGGCTGGATCACGCGCTAATTTGCACCGGAAATGTGGTAATCGCTTGTTTCACACCCTGGCGGACGCAACCTTAGGTAATGGAAAGGTCACAGTTGGCTTGTATATTCCACAACGCGTGTCATGTTATCGGTTGTTATTCTAAGCCATTAATTGGAGAACGCGATTATTTATTTATTTCACGTTAAATTTTGATTGACTGTTTTACTTGACGCAGTGATAGAATGCCTTGGATTTCAATACCGCCAGAAACAGCGATGGCGACTACAGGAAACCAATTAGATATCGTAAATTCGTTTACATTGACAGCGTAAACCGGCGCTGTTTAAATGTCGGCGAACAAAAAGAAAACAACAATGCATAACTGAATTTAATTGACATGTTGACATTATTCTAATAAATCTTGTTCTTGAACCCTTAAAATCTTATCATTATTCACTTATACGTCAACATGGGTCGTCCTAAACGAAAACTATCGTCAATTAAAAAAGATAATAACCTAAGACAAAATTTAACTGCATTTACAGTATTGGATTTAGCAGTGGTACCAGTGAATAGCAATATGAAAATTCAAATTAGATTTAAAGGCTTAGGTTGATAACCTCATCCACTTCACTGTGCATGTCTTTTCTTTTAAAGCAAACTTCACGCGCTTAATTTGTCTATTATTTTTTTCAAGAAAAAGTTGTTGGCCATTATTTTATTTGGGCCAGAGCTAGCACTGCCTTGTAAATGAAATACATTCAGTAAATTTAGTTTTCCTTTCAATGCCCAAACTGATAACAAAAAAGTCAATATATTTGTGATAAAAAAAAGAACTTACTGTACTGAGAGTGACTTCCTAAACATGCTCAGTAAATGTCAAGCCTAAGTTCGACTTAGTCTATCGATTCAGGACCTTATTGTTCACTGACAAAGAAAAGATAGACGCATACAGCCATTTGAAACGATGCCGGTATTTTAATTTTTCACTCCAGATGGGTTATAAGAGTGGCTGCTGCGGGGGCTAGCCGAGAAACAATCACAAAAGATGGAGCTAGTCCCCGAATCTGGGGTAGTATTTTCCTTAGCCTCAAATTCCAAGAACTGCACTTTAAGTTTTGTTCAGTACATTTTAAATGTCTTATCCTCTGCGGCATTTTGGTGTGTGTTTAGTTCTGATGCTACCTTTTTTGAATACTGCTCTGCTGCCCACTTTGTAAAGCATTACCATCTTATCGTGGAAAAAATAAATCTGCTCTTCTTCAAATGGCTGTATGCGTCTTTTTTTTTTAGTATCAGCCAATGATTAAGTCTTGTGTCAATAGCTGAATAATTGATTTTCTTATAAACAGTAAGTTTAATATACATTTTAAGTATTATCATCTTACATCACATGTCTTTTAACTCTTGACCTTATGATAAAATTTTGGACTTGACCTAATTGAACGTATGTGTTTACGACAAACAAATGTAACTCAGATGATAAATTATGTATTTGATAGAATTGAAAACATTGTGTTAATCAGCATTTTCTCATCTTCCAACATTGTTTTCAAAAACCCCTTTTGTCAGGATCAGTGAAACTCTTGAATATTTGATAAAGGGTTAAAATAGCTAATCAATGACCTACTGGTATAAATATGGCCCTAACATTTCTGTGAATGTTCCAGAAGTAAATTCAGTTACAGTAATATTCTTCTGCCACAATTTATCTGATTGAATTTTTTTTTAATCAGTTTGTGTACAGTAACGGAAGTATATTTCATTAAGGAGGGTACCAGTTCTCCAATGTACAATAACTGTCATACTTACTGCTTAACCCTTTACCCTGAGCAAGACAGCTTCTACAAGGCTATTGTATTGCAATTGTCTGCTGTAAAGTGTTTCAGGGGGCAATGAGTTTCTATGCTAGCTAAATAGAATTAACTATTTGCCAGACAATCCTATGTTTAAAGACCAGGAAGAGGACTTTTGAAAACATTGTGGGAAAAGGAGAAAATGCTGGTAACCAGCAATTTCTCCTTTTCCAACAATGTTTTATATCCTTTCAGTGAGAAATTCCATTATTCAGACCACATCTAATTTGTTGCTTTCAAAATGGACTAGTCTAAGATTGGGTATTTGGTAAAGGGTTAAATCATACATGCAGGGCCTGCTCTGGCTTTTTTTTTTCGCCACTATTTTCGCCAATTTAAAAAACTTTTCGCCACTTTTTTTATTTATGAGCCATTTTTTTCGCCACTTTTCCTAATTTATTACCATTTCTTTCGCCACTTTTCTTAATTTATGAGCCATTTCTTTCTACTTTTTCGCTACTTTCCTTTTTACCACCATTTATCCCCCTTTATTCCGTTCAGGTATCAGACACAGAGAACAAGGTTTTTTTTTTTCAATTTTAATTCATTTGTACAAACATGGAAACATGAATGATGAAAATTACATGATGGGGATTTAATCCTTTAGCACATGACACAATTTTAGACACATCCAAATCCAAAGCATATACAGACATCAATTTTAAATGTTGCCGAAATAGTGGAAGATTGTCTGTGATAGGATAGAAAACATTATTTGAAAAGGAGAAAATGCTGGTTACCAGCATTTTTTTCTTTTCTCACAATGTTTTCATAAGTCTCCTTTATTGAGGTTCTTAAAAAGTTGGCATTGTGTGGGTTGATAAAAAAAAAAAACCCATGGTAAAAACGCAATGTAGTTAAATTCTGTTTGAATCTAGAAGCAGACTTGTGCTGCAAGTAGACAGTATTTCTTCCATGAACTTTACAGGAGAAATTATAGTATGTGATGAAAGAATTTATGTATGCCTGCGTTGAGTGAAAAACTGTTGAATCTTACTATCACTTTTGAATATGATTTGCTTATCAAAGAAAAAAAATGAGAAGGATTTTTATCTACTTGTTGACTCAAAAGAACATTATCTGACCATTGGGTTTTGATTGCCTTGTAATTTATGACCCCATTGATGCAGAGTCACACATTACTTCAAACCCTGACAATTCTCATCAGATTACAAATAATGTCCAGAGTGATGAGAAAAGAAAAAAAAAAAAATTCTTCACGGCTGTAATGAGGACCAACCACAATCTTGATTCAAAAACATAACTTGGTAAAATTTAAAAGAATTAAACTTAACAAGGTTTACAGAGATGTAATCTATATAGTCAATAAAACAGCTGACAGGAAGGAAAAGGTGTAGTGTATTCTAAAAATAGAATGCTATAAATAGAACACTGCACTGCAGATTTTGCTTGAGCTGCCGATGTGAGGAAGGCAAATGATTGTTTTCAAGATTTTTTAATCCTTTGGTTTACCATCCATCATTGTAATTTATTGAAAAAATATTTGTAAAGAATATCTCCAGCAGTAAGAAGAGGTAATTCTGCTTTATTTTGCGACTATTCATGTATTGAGAATCAGTACTGATCGTCTGACGTCATTTAAACAAATTAGCAGACGCTTTACCTGTGGAAAAAAAGACAGGTTTTCGTGGGATAAAGGGGTGGATTTAGCGAGTTAGTAACAGATATGGATCATAACACTCTTCTGTCTTGTCTAAATTTACAAAGTTGATAAAGGATAACTGGCGTCACCCTTTGTCTTAGATAGCCAATATTTCATGAATATAACCAGGTTGGGAATTTTATATGGCGAAGTTTTTTCGCCGTGCAAGCTTGACGAGGCAAAGTTGAGCCATTGAAGGTGACTTCTTCGCCCACGTCGCCCTGTAGCTTATTCTCTGCTTCACCCTTTCTCCACTTGTCTCGTGAGTTGAGACAAAAACTGAAGAATTGCCTATAAAAAAAAAACTTTCGCCGCTTATTTTCGCCAGTTAAAGAAAAAATTCGCCACTTGTTCAGAATTTTCGCATTTGGCGAAAATGGCGAACGGCAGAGCGGGCCCTGTACATGTGGAAGAGGTCAAGGGGTTTCAATTCCAGATAAACAGCAAACGAAGGTTATACCTTACTGTTTTCTTTTCTAAACTACAAGGTTGTATTGAATCATATTTTTGCCAATAATTTTTTCAGACATTTATCTGTGACGTAATTGTGTGTGTATGTATGTTTTTTGTTATTTTTATGTGCAATTAAGATTATTATTTTCATAACAGAAAAGTAGATTTTTCCCTGGGGTAAGTCAATCTAGTGTGCACAGATAATTCCCATAAGTTTATCACTTTAAATCCCTTGCTTTTGTTTAAAGTATATTACATTAATCATTTACAAACCAATTCACAAGTAGGATAGCTTTTGAAACATTACATGGGAAAAGGAGAAAATGTTTGTAATCAGAATTTTCTCCTTTTTCTTGCAGTGTTTTTCAACTTTTCAAAAACAAATCCTATAGGTTGAGCAAAGTTTGTCATGCCATCTACTAATGCTTTCAATTTGGATCAGTCTAAGATTTGTCATCTGGTGAAAAAGTTAATGCAGTAGTTCAAAGCTGTAATGCTGAACTTAACCCATTGGGCCCTTTTAATACTTTTTCCTTGTAGTGTTTAGCATCTCCCTCTTCCATTTGTTATTTCTCACTAGGATAAGTCATTTAATTTGCATTGTCACTTTCCCAAAGTTCTCCATGCCTTCTCATAAAGGTCCAAAAAATCCACTCGTCCGCTCGTATTTACGAGTAAGAAATGGATGAGGACGAGTGAAATATCAGTCATACTCGTCCGGCAAGACGAGTGGTGAATAGGAGATAGTAAAACAAGTTTTTCAGATGAATATTTAACTTACACGAGACAAAACGGCCATTCAATTATTGAATAAGCGAATTAAGGGTATTCAGGATATCAAAGTTTGAAACAGAACATAAAACGTGCTGGTCCCCACCCCAAATAAAGACCGGTTTCAAGTCAGCCTAATGATATAACCCGGGACCTTTCATTGCAAACAAAAATCTCATAATATGCTTCGGGTGTACCTAATTCAATCTGACCAACTTTGCTAATTATTAAAACGACCGTTATTAACATTAATGCAAATACTTTCCCGAAACCAGTTCGAAAAACTGTGTTGTTTTGGCTTTATTTATTTCTGTAAATTGACCGGATAACTGGTACTGGTTTTTAAAACCCGGTATTTAAGGTTCGTTGTAACGTTTCCGTTTCATCTGAAAAAAAAAACAAACCGTCAGAGTCCAATATTGGAAGGGTTTTTCTCGGCGGACGAGTAAGGATCAAAGCAGGGCAAGTGTTTTTTCAAAGTCACCTGTCCTACAGGACGAGTGCCTTTTCTGGAAATTTTTGGACCCTGCTCATGATAAAAAAAAAAACCAAATGTAGTTGCAGTGATATAAAATATAATCCACAGCCCTTATGCATTCTTTTCTTGCTTAGTAAATAGTTAAATAGCACATCCCCCATGCATTAAGTAATTGTTTACCAAAAGACAAATTTTAGACTTGTTTAGATTGAAAGTACATGTGTATTTGCAGGCAACATAATAAATGTGACTTAAACCTAGAAATTTGGTCTTGGAAGGGTAGAAAACATTATGGGAAAAGGATAAAAAGCTGGTTACTAGCATTTTGTCCTTTTCCCACAATGCTTTGAAAAGCCGTCTCTTAAACCCTATACCACACAATCCAGAGTTTTAACGACCCTGAAAAATGCAGCTTTTGAAAATATTGTAGGGGAAGAAGAAAATGCTGGTTACTATCATTTTCTCCTTTTCCTACAATGTTTTCTACCCTTTCAAAAAACAGTTTCAACCATCTGAGCCATGTTAAGTTGTCATCTGCAAATGTTTTGAATTTGAAACATCAAAAATTTTGTCTTTTGTTAAGGCGTTTAAGGTTTTTATTGTGGTAAAGAGTCAAACTTGCAAAAGTGGTGTACAGGGGTCAACCTTTTACCAAACAATCCCTTGGTTTCACAACTCAGAGACAGATGGCTTATGAAAAAAATATGGAATTGGAAAAAAAAATATCTTTGATGAAGACAGATGGCGTAAATTTGACAGCAAATAGGCAGGGCCCCTCATACCAACCATGTCTTTATTTTTGACCAATCACAAATTTCTATTTATTCATTTGTTACACGTATCTATACCAAAAAGTAGGTCAAAAGCCATTACATTCAGCTGCGCTGAATAATGTAGACTGCATGATAGGATTTTACTATAAAAGGTTATAAAATGTGGTAAATGCTGAATACCAGTATTTTCTCCTTTTTAGCTCCACTGGCCAAAGGCCAGCGAGCTATTGTCATGGCGTTGTGTCCGTCGTGCGTCCGTCCGTCC